>CM033697.1:38052927-38700427 GCA_019514585.1 Dendrobium officinale | reverse complement strand
CGTCTGTGGAAAATACTATCCGACAACTTCAAGTATTGCTACAATGGTCAACAGGCGTAGCAGTCGCATTATTGGAGCTTCCCGCTCCAACTCCCACCAATCCAGAAATCTGTCTGCAAATCACAGATGCCCGTTGTCTACCTCTTTTCATCCTTGGGGGCAGAATGTTGTCCGAGAAGGGACCTCGGGACCTTCTTTAGAAGAAAGAATCCGGAAGATGGAAGAATCTTAGAACGAGATCCTTCAACTCCTGCGAGATGATCGACAGCCGACATTGGAGGAGGTCCTTCTCCCTCGGGATCCACCAAGGGTTGAAGATATTCAATTCGAGCATCTTCAAGAAGAGATTCATCTTCCTCCACCTAGGAGACATCCTCAATCACGACAGGAAGATGAACTTGCTGATACAGCGAGTTTAACGCATCCTTCCCTCTCGACTCGGCAGCCTCGCATTCTTTCGGATCTCCCAAAAGGCTCTGCCCAACCACACATTGCGGAACTCCCTCATAATGTCCTGTGTCGCAAACTGCGAAGATTGGTACGGGAAGAGTTCCCCCAATGAAATGTGAGGCATGCTCTCCGACATAGGAACTTCCATGAGTCATCACCTCTAACTGAAGTCGTTCTTCAGCACCCCATTCCAGTCGGATTCAAAATGCAAAACATTGAGTCCTATGACGGGACGACCGACCCATATGAACATATCGACTACCACTATAGGAAAAATGCCTATTACCGACGGTTCTAACTGGCGGTTTATGGATCGCCGATGGTTTGATCGCCGGCTTTTAACGGCGGCTTAACTGATGGGTTTGGTACGTTAAGCCGCCGATACTAACGACGGTCCATAAACCTCCGGACATCAAAATAAACCAGCGATTTAACGGCGGCCTAGACCGCCGTTGATAAGTTATTTTCTGCCGGCGGTCTAGACCGCCGAAAAACCGCCAGTAAATGCCCTAATACGAACAGACCCGCACCGCGCATTTCATTTCTATTTTTTCCTTCTCTCTCTTATTTCGGTCGCTCTGTCGTCGCCTCCGCTCGCGATCGACTTCCGTTTATCGCCGCCGATGAAGCATCTCCGACCGCCGACCCCAATCCGACCGCCGATGCCGTATCTCCGACCGCCGTCGATCTCACTCCGGATCTCACGCCGCCGACAACCCTAGATTTTGTATTTTAAGGTAATTTTTTATCATTTTTCTTTGATTATTTATTCTCACTAGACATTTGCAAGTGTTAGAGATATTTTGGATGATTTAGGTAGTAATGCAAGAGGTAATGTTGTAATCATTAGGGTATATCTATTTTTTTATTATTATTATTTTAGTTTAGGGTAGATCTAATTTTTTGATTGTGACTTTGGGTTAGAGCAAGATAGGAAGAGAGAGATTGAAGGAGAGAAAAGAGAGGGGAGGGAGAGGGAGAGATAAAAGAGAGAGAGGGAGAGAGAGAGAGAGAGAACAAGAGAGATAGATAGATAGAGAGATATATGAGAGAGAGAGAGAGAGAGAGAGAGAGAGAGAGAGAGAGAGAGAGAGAGAGAGAGAGAGAGAGAGAGAGAGAGAGAGAAAAGAGAGGCAGGTAAAAGGCCGCTGGAAAACCGGCGTTTTATGGCCCAAGCCGCCGGTTGCAAATTCAATCATCACCGGCGGTTTAGGCCGCCGGAAAACCGCAGCCTAAATAAACCGCCGGTAAAAGGCCTCCGGTAAGTGTTTCCTACGTGATTTTTACCGGCGGTTTGAATGCCGCCGCAAAGCCGCCGGGTAATAAAAAAACCGCCGGTGAAGCCATACGAACCACCGGTTTTTGACGTTTTTCCTGTAGTGTACTACATAACCATCATGCATATTCAACGAGCATCAGACGCACTCCTTTGCCAGGTTTTTCCTGCCACCCTTAAAGGACAGGCTCGAACGTGGTTCTATTCGCTTCCGTCCAGAACGATCCCTTCATTCGTAAAATTAGCCAAACTATTCATTGAGCAGTTTGCGGCTAATCGAAGAATTGCTAAGGATTCTTCCCACCTCTCCGGGATCCGCCAAAATGAGGGAGAATTGTTGAAGGAGTATTTTCAGCAGTTTTCCACTGAAGCTTGACAAATCCCAGGAGTATATCCTGAACTGTTGAGAGGAGTCTTTCTTGGAGGTCTTCGCCCTGGCCCTTTCTATTCGGCCCTCATGCGAGACACCATTCATTCATACGCCAATTTGATTCATCGCGTGGAGGCTCAAATCTCTGCAGATGAAGCTATAAATGCTCACAGGAAGCAGTTTGAGCAAATCAACGGGAAGCTCAAAGGTGCACCTGGGATGGACAATTCATTTTCACAACAGAAAAAGTAAAGGCGGAATGATCTACCTCCTAGGCCTTCATTACCGCGATGGGAACTTCGACAGGAGAAGCTGTATACCCCACTCAACACATCTCGAGCAAATGTATTGATGGTCGTTCGAGATCAAGATACATTAAAATGGCCAAACCCTTTGAAGTCGAATACATGAAATTCAGATCAGTACTGTCACTTTCATCGTAGCTGTGGTCACACTACCGAAGCCTGCAAACAACTCAAGGATGAGATTGAAAGGCTTATCTGCCAGGGCTACCTTCGACAATTTATTCAAGATTCACCTACCCGAGAGGAAGCTCGTCCTGCTGGAAGGCAAAGTCAACAACAAAGACAACCATTGAATAATATTCAAATGGTTGGAGAGATTGAATGATCACACACTTCGTGTATTTATATTAGCAATATTACTTGTCTTGTTGTCGCTTTTATGTTGAGTAGAGTGTCACTTTGATATCTTTAATGTCTTCTTCCAAGTTTAATATTGTATTGTGCCCGTACGTAGATCTTATGTGTTGAGTACGTTGTAACTTATATTTCTCCAAGTCAGACTAGGGAATTATTGTACTGTTTTACATAATGCAGTAATATAATGTTCATGTGATATTATTTTCTCTTATGAAAGATAAGAAAAAACTTCTCAAACTCTTTCTCCGTGATTCGAGAAATACATAATCTACACTGTATCTCAATCACCGGATGATCAATCCCAGGGGGATTTGATCCGACCTCATCCACACAGGTTGACTTCATCGAGCATGACTCTGACATACAACCTCGAATAGGTCTTACATCCTTGGTGGATTCTCTTAACCTCTTCCACACAGGTTAACGTCGTCGAGCAAAGGCTCCAACATATAACCTCAGATAGGTCTCACATCCTTGGTGGATTCTCTTGACCTCTTCCACACAGGTTAACGTCATCGAGCAAAGGCTCCGACATACAACCTCGGATAGGTCTTACATCCTTGGTGGATTCTCTCGAGCTCTTTTACAAAGGTCAATATCACCGAACAATGTTCTGAGTAAACAATGTTCTATCTATAAAGGCTCCAAGAATGCAAGTGATTGATAAATCTATCACTTATACAAAGAATTCAGTCAGTCTAAAATTTTGGAACAAATATTTTCGAACTCCTACTCGTCGTCAGACTTCTGCTCGTCGATGAACTTTCGTAGGTCTTCTACCCGACGTTGAACTTCTACCGGACATCATACTTCTCCCTATCGTCGGACTTCTGTTAGTCAGCGAACTTCTACCCGACGTCGGACTTCTCCCTGTCTTCAGACTTCTGCTCATCAGCGGACTTCTACTCGACGTTCAACTTCTACCCGACGTTGAACTTCTCCATGTCGTCGGACTTTTGCTCGTCAGCGGACTCCTACTCGTCGTCAGACTTCTGCTCATCGATGAACTTTTGTCGGTCTTCTACCTGACGTTGAACTTCTACCCGACGTCGGACTTCTCTATGTCGTCGGACTTCTGCTCGTCAGCAGACTTCTACCCGACGTCGGACTTCTCTCTGTCGTCAGACTTCTACTCGTCAGCGGAGTCCAACTCGTTGTCGGACTTCTGCTAGTCAACAAACTTTCGTCGGTCATCTACTAGACGTTGAACTTCTACCTGACGTCGGACTTCTCCTTGTCGTCGGACTTCTGCTTGTCAGCGGACTTCTACTCTTCATCGGACTTCTGCTCTTTAACAAACTTTCGTCAGTCTTCTACCCGATAGTGTACTTCTACCCGACGTAGGAATTCTCCCTATCATTGGACTTCCGCCCATCAGCGGATTTCTACCTGACGTCGGACTTCTCCCTGTCGTCGGACTTCTGCTCGTCAACGGACTCCTACTCGTCGTTGGACTTCTACTCGTCGACGAACTTTCGTCGGTCTTCTACCTGACGCTGAACTTCTACCCGACGTCGGACTTCTCCCTGTCGTCGGACTTCTGCTCGTCAGCAGACTTCTACTCGTCGTCAGATTTCTGCTCGTCGATGAACTTTTGTCGATCTTCCACCGCGTTTCAGAATTCTGCCTGTCGTCAGACTTCTGTCCGTCAATGGACTTTCGTCGGTCTTCTGCCCGACGCCGTATTTCTACCCGACGCTGGATTTCTGAAGTTCAACAGATCTATCAAAAAACAGAGGGGCGCAAGAAAAATCTCCTAAACTCTTGCACAAGAGGAGGGGCGCTAAGTCGAGCAGGGGAAATTTCCCACTCACAAATAGCGGAAGCCTCAACCGTCAGAAAGCCGGGGGGAGGAGAAGAAAAATCCCGTAACTCCTACACGAGAGGAGGGGCGCTAATTCGAGCAGGGGAAATTTCCCACTCGCAAATAGCGGAACCCTCAAATGTCAGAGAGCCAGAGGGATAAGAAAGAGAAAGTGCAAGTTTTCTAAAGGCCTATGGGACATATTTATAGGTTTTGGAGAGATTGAGGGGGAGTTATTTCAATTTTCAAAATTCTTAATTTTTCTAAATTTTTTGGACCCAAAAATAGCAAAAAAAGAGTTTTTCAGGCTGGTGGGCTGTAATATCAAAAATCTGCTCCAGGATCGTCCAGGACGATCTGGATCGTCCTGGGACGATCAGTTGTAAATCTGCTCTAGAATGTGCCCAGTTTTGCTCCAGGTGATTTTTTGTACACATCGTCCAGGCCGATTGAGGACATCGTCCAGGCCGATTGGCACTGTAGAAAATGTCGGCCTGAGAATAGTTCTGGGAACCGTCCAGGACGATCCAAGATGGTCTGATCATCCTGGGACGATCTGGCGATCGGCCGGGCCGATCTGTGTATTATAAAGCTGATTTCAAGTCATTTTGAGGAGAGAGAAAATTATTAAAAACAAAAATATCAGCCGAGGAGAGAGAAAGTCGTGGACTTTTGTGGAAAAGTTGATTTTCGGACGACGCGGAGCTGTTTTTGTCCGAAGTGACTGTTCATGATTTTGCTGTACGCAAGGTAAGACACATTCCGCCTTTCTCAATTTTCAGAACTGTCGCGTTTGGCGGTATTTTCTGTCCGAATTTTGTTTCCGTTACTGTTTTTCGTCCGTATCTTTTGATCGATTCAGTTTTTACCGCGTAACTTTCTGTATATTGTTGACGTGCCGAGTGTGCACATTTTGGTTATTTTTCGAAGATTTTTGTCTGGGTATTTTTGATTCGGCGGGGTTTTTCGTAGACTACATTTTTCTGTGAAATTGTAAATTCTCTGTGCAGTAGAATAAAGGTTCTGGAATGTGATTATCTATATTCTGTGCGAATTTGGTAAATTTTCTTTGCAGGAAATTTTGTGTAAATTCTGT
Source organism: Dendrobium officinale (assembly GCA_019514585.1). NCBI lineage: Eukaryota > Viridiplantae > Streptophyta > Magnoliopsida > Asparagales > Orchidaceae > Dendrobium > Dendrobium officinale. Next base: position 38,694,769 of record CM033697.1, on the reverse strand, counting down.
CTACTGCCGTTGTTCTTCCCGATTTTTGTCTGATTTCTGAATTGCCCGGATTTCTTCTGAATTGAAATGCTATGTGTATAAGCTATAAAAAGGGAGCTATAAGGGGCCTGGATCCTATGAGATTCAGTTAGTGTCTGGGGAAATTTTAGTTGAGCTCGAGTTGGAGAAATATCTGTTATATTCCGGATCCGTGAATTCTATTATTCTGGTGCTGTGAGCACATTTAGTTTAGCTATTAATTATTCAGCGAATTTCTGGTGCCGTGAGCACAAGGGAGACATAAGGGTCAGAATCCGTAGTGATTCTGTTTAGTTTAGTTTAGCTATTAAATATATATCTGATATCTGATATCTGATTTTCGAATCTGTTCTGTTGATATCTGTTCTGTTAATACGATCTGAAATTCTGATTTCTGCTTCTGTTGATGTGATATGTCTGATTCTGTTCTGTCTTACGACTTCTGTTTCCGTACAATTCTATTCTGATATAATCTGAATTTCTGATTTCTGTACGATTCTGACTCTGTTGATTTAATCCGTTCTGATTCTGATGTGTACAATATCTGATTCTGATGTGATCTGTCCGTATCTGTTCTGATTTGTTCTGTTTCATTCTTATATGTCCGATTTGATATCTGTACGATTCTGTTCCGATTTCTGTTCGGATTTCTGTCTGATGAGTTTGGTTTTGGATTCTGAGAATTTTGATTGGAGGACTGTTGCTTTGCTGAGCTGTTGAGCTCACTCTTGTTTTCTGGTGGTTTTCAGGTTCTGGGAAGGGAAGGAAGTCCAGGAATAGATTCAGAGTCTGATCAGTATAGGTATTTGTTGTACTTTTTGATTTTTATACAGTCATGGCTTTTCTATTCTGTCTTTCTTTCTGTTCAAAAGCCATGTACTGTATCTGTAGATGATTGTTTTGAGGAAAATGAAAATATAGATGTTTGTTCCGCTGTGATTGATGATAAATAGTAGCTCTGTGGTTGTGTGTCTCTTGAGTTAAATATTCGGAAGATTCAGTTCAGAACCAAATTCCAAAGCCAGATCCTGGATAAGAAGGTTTTGTCGCGGTCCGGCTCGGGCGGGATCCGTCCCCGTCGGGTCGGGTAGTGACAAACTTTAGTGGTATCAGAGCACTGGTTTTGGAAACTGGTTGGATTGTAAGACAGAGCTATAGGAAGTGATCAGTGAGTCTGTCTGGGGGTAGTTTTGGGTCGTTTGGCTTTTTATGGTGTTGTTTTTGTGTTGTTTTTGTGATAGTTTTCCGGATTTTCTGGATTTTTCTTTATAGATCAGCCAGACCCAGACATGACAGACGGGCAGAGTGCTAGTCAGGCAGCACCAGTGGGGAGTACAGCCCTAGTGGTCGGTGCAGATACGTTGTCTCAGTTTGCTACGCTTGTTGCTCAGATGATGAGCGAGACTCAGAGCAGAGCTTCTACTGTAAAATCTGAGGACATTGATAGACATCTGTAGTTATTTTTGAGGTTGAAACCTCCGAGAGTTGAGGGCGCTGTTGAGCCCAGAGCAGCCGAGGAGTGGCTGAGGAGATTGAAAAAGACTTTTGATGGGATGCAGTGTCCTGCGGATAGGAAGGTTCCGTTAGTTGTTTTTCTGTTGGATGGAGAGGCTGAGCACTGGTGGGAAGGCCAGCATGCAGCCAGATTTCAGAGTAGGCTGAACTCTTTGATTATGGGGGTGGAAGGGTGGTGGGGGGGGTGTTTGGTTGTGGATGGTGGTGGTGGGGTGTGTGGTGGGGGGGGGTTGGTGTGTGGTTGGGGTTTTTTTGGGGGTGTGTTGGTGTGGGTGGTTGGTGTTGGGGGTTGGTATGGGGGTGGAGGAGGAGGTGAATTTGGATGGGTTGGTTTAGGGGATTAATGTAATGGAGTTATTTAAAGAAAAAAATTGTATTTGGGGGGGGGGGTTGGAAGTGGAAGAGGATTGGAGGCGTGATAATTGGTCAATAGTAATTGTTTATATTTTAGAATTTGTATTAAGGGAGTAATGTGGAGTGTATGGGTTTATTGGTTATTATAAATATGGTTTGTATTTGATGGAATAGTGATTGGGTTGTTTTGAAGGTATAAAATTTTAATAATGAGGTAATTGGGATTTAAAATTGTTTGAGATGGATGGGTATTGGTGTTGGGAGAGAGGGTGGGGATTGGATTTTAGGGTGGAAGAAAGTTAGTGAGTTTTTTTTTGGGATTAGAAGAAGAATTTAATTGGATTAGAAGAAAGGTGGTATAAATAGGATGGATTTTTTGGTGATGAAAGTGATTTTTATAGAGGAGATGGGGTGGTGTTTGAGAAGGAAGGGGGAAATGGATATGAATTTGGAATGGGTTGGAGGGGTTAGAGGTGATTGGGGGATTAAAGTTGAAAATTAGGATGGATGGATGTTTGGTGGGATAAGAATGAGGAAGATGATGGATGAATGGGAGTGAGAATGTGGTGAGTTTAAAGTGCAATTGTCCACTGTAGTCCAACTCAAATCTTTGTTTGAGTTTAAATGTCCAAGTCATGTCTTTGTTCATTCCAAGTTCTAGTTTTGATTTGAGTTCCTTATAGTTCAAGGTTGATTCAAGGTTAATTCAAGTCTTTGCTCACATCATTTGATTTCCAAATCAAGTATGAGTTAAAATTCAATTAAAGCTCAAATCAAGTTTGGGTGTAATCCTTTGTAGTTCATCAAGTCCCTTGTACCACTTTCAAGTTCAAGCTTATTATTGTTCAAGTTATAAGTCCACATCAAAGTCCCCTGCGTTCAATCAAGTTCACTTGCATGTTCAAATAGGTCTCCTTTGTTCAATCTGGTTCGAATTCATAAGTCCCCTGTAATTCACTTGAGTTCGAGCCATTCTTTTGTTTTGTTTGCATTCAAATTGAAGTTATTATTGATTGTTTAAGTTTGAATTAAGTCCATTTGATGCTCCAATCAATGTCCAAGTAAAGCTCCATATTATCCCAAGTACGATCTTATGTTTACCCGAAATTTCGGCAGCCTCCCGGCGTCTCCCCCGTTTAGGGGAAAACTGGGCCTCCCACCACGCTAGAGAAAAGCGTGCACGGTAGATGCCCTCGGAAGAGGACACCGCGGCCGTAAAATATTTGTTCCCCCACCACGCCAGAGAAAGGCGTGCATGGGGTTTCGGGCACCGGTTTAAAAATAAGCAATTTATATTTGACCCCGCCTCGCCGTAGGCGTCGCACCGGGTTCCCTTCCCATCACGCTAGAAAAAAGTGTGCATGAGTTGGTTTTCCGGTCCGACACTAACGCCGAAAATGGGGTTTTGATTACCCGTCCTGTCGCAAGCACCGCAACGAATTCCCTCCTACCAAGCTAGAGAAAAGCGTGCATAGATGGTCGTTTGCCGCGATGCAAGCGTCGGGAATGGGTTTTCAAAGTTTTAGGGATAAAGTGTTATACCTTGGCGGCCGTCGAAGCGGAATCGAGGGAGAAAAAGGTAAGAGAGGTATTTTTCTTTTCCTTTATATTAATTACAATTAATATCAATTAATTATAATTATTTAACAAATTATTTTTTTAATTAATCACTCTAATTATAATTAATTAAGATAATTAATTAAATCTTATTAAAATTAACTAAAATCATAAATCATAATTAATTTATAATTAATTATAACTCATTGATATTAATTAATTTTAATAAATCATAATTAATCAATAATAATTAATAATAATTATATTTTATAAATTATAATAAATTAAATTAATTTTACTCAAATTTAATTATAATTAATTAAATTAATTATAAAAAAAACATGATTAATTAAAAATAATAATTCTAACTAATTATAATTAAAATGACATAATTATAATTAAGTATGATTATTTTATTTATAATTTTTTTATTTACCTCTCTCGGTTCGACGGATTTATGGGATTTGGCCGAGAAGCACGTGAGAGGTAGTAAGTTACCTTCACATCGGCGAGCTCGCAGTTATTGCTTCCGATTAAAATGTCGTAACTTTCGATCAGATGGCAAGGGAAGCCGTTGAAGGAGGCTAAGGCAAGGAGAGGTCGGTGGCTCTCTCTCTATCTCTCTCTCTAGATCGGAAGAAGCAAGGGAATCGGGTTGTGTGTGGAGTCGAGCATGGAGAACAGCAGCCGAAGACCTCCTTCGGTTGGGTATTTAACGACACAAATGAACCTCCTCGAGCGGGGTTTGAGCAGAATTCGTGGGATGCGACGCAAGCGGCGCCGAATCAACACGATTTCGGCAAGGTATCGCGGATCCGACGGGTAAGAGCAGGTATGCATTTCATTTCGTTTCTTTTTGGGTATTATACAGAGGTCAACAGAGAGGAGAAATGATTTGAATTTTATGTATATTTCCTTGCAGTCTCTTGCCCCTCTTCTTACACAAAAAGATTCTAAATTAAAATTGATAATTTCTACCCATGAAAACTATTGATTATAATAAAAATAATAGAATATATTATACAACTTACACATATTCATTACCCTAAAAATTTGAAAGGAACTTCTATCCCTTGAGCCCACAATTACAAGTGATGGATTAGATAGACGACAAACTTTGTAATCACGTGGATTGTCAAGTTGGTCACTAGAATCACTAATACATGTTAAGTTGCAGAGTAAATACTTTTTATGCCTAACTTGGTGGTGATATTCTAAAATGTAGAGCTCCATAGCCCTTTGGTTAGGATGTCAGCCAACTCCATGTATGTTTAAAAATATAAGATACATATTAGTTATCTCTAATTTTTTTCTTTGATGAACGATTTTTATGTGCATAATTGGTCATCTTGGATTGGATCACGTGCGATGTTGATGACTAATTTGTTGTCACTATAGATGTCAAATCAAGTCAACGGATCAAGTTCAAGTCTGATCGGAAATTGAACCAACCCGAATACCCGTTTAATAAATAGGTCAAAAAATCTAACCCAAATCGGACCCACTAGCAACCCAAACCCGACCCAATAACCCATTTTAATTAAAAAAAATATTTTTATAAGCTTATTAATCATAAATTTTAGATTAATTGATAAAAGAAAAGAAGATTATACTAATAAATAAAAGAAATTAAGAAAAAAAATTAAACGAGCCAATTTCGAGTTGAACTCAGGTTGACGGGTCAACCTGAACCCAACTCATTTAATAAGCGCATCGAAATGCATGACCCAAACCAGACCTATTTATTAAATGGATCAACTCGAAAGTTTGGGTCATTTTTTGACACCCTAGTTGCCACAATATAATTTCATAGCATCTTCTCATTTTACTCCTTAAGTCATTCAGATAATCCATAATAGTACACAAATCCCTTAAGACAAAGCCCAAAATTCAACTCTAGCGCTAGATTTCGATATCACAAAAAGCTTCTTACTTCTCCAAGTAATTGGCTTCGCATAAAGGAAAATGTAGCAACTAGTAGTAGACCTTCTACTACTAAAAGATCTTGTCCAATTAGCATCAATGTATGCTTCTAGATTGAGTCATCTTTTTCTTTTGAATAAGATTCCTTTTTGTTGTTGGTTTGGAGTATTGAATAATTATATATACTTAATGCAAATATGTTTTTAGATTATGCTCCAATATCTTTTAAACACTTATAATGTATGACATGTTTAGCCTCATAAGGGAAAGATAGATAAGCTTCCTAGTCAGCATTAATACCTCCCTTTGTCAACTTCCACACTATCGCCTGCCTATCTAAGTTTATGGCAATACTCGATTAGAACTTTTGAAGGCATGCATCTTCTAATACTTGTTGCATTTAATAGATAGAGAATGTATTTTTGTTGAGAGATAACTATCCCATCTCTATGTAAGCCACTTCAATTCCAAGGAGACATTTGCTTGTTTATAGATCTTTGACATCAAATTTTTTAAATAATTGATCTTTCACTTCTTATTTCTTCAAGATATATCACAATCATGTCATCCACAAACACTATAAGTGTCACGATCCAACCCAACCGAGACGGATCCCATCACGTTGTGTCGCAACGGATGTACCCCAGGATCGAATTTCGGAATTTGTTTTCAGACTTCTCTTCCAATTCACAATTAAAATACAGAAATACAGAGCTACCACAACATCCAAATATACAGAAATTCATCCAAATATTTCTTCTTTCTTTTCTAAAAAAGAATCATGTACATTACAGTACATGACTATAAACGAAAAGGACAGAGCGGAATAGAAAAATAATCAAGACTATACAAAAATCAAAAGTACCAAAAATACCTAATCTCAGATCATATACAAAACGGCTAATCCAACACTTCTTTTTCTTTCCCAGAACCTGAAAATCATGAAGATAACCACAGTGAGCCAACAGTTCAGCAAGATCACACTAGCCAATCAAAATCTCCAGAAACTCATTTCAAAATATTTCACCGAATTCTAAAAACAGTTCACCTCGAATCACATAATCAAAGAACGAATCACATAAGCACAAAATCGAAATCTCAGAACAGAAATGCATATCAATTCATTTATTGATTCAGACCGTCATACATAATTCATATATTCGTACATAAATCAAATAATCAACAGAATTCAGATCGTCGTACAGAACAGATCATACAGAACAATTAATCAGATAATCAGACAGAATTCAAACCTTCATACATAACAGATAATCATATAAAATCAAAGAACAAAATTGTACAAATCACATATTCAAATCAAATTCCAAATTATATATCAAATCATAAATCAGATCACATATATCTGACACAGACATAATCTAAAAGGATTATAACCCCTTATGCCTACCTTCCCGGATATAGACAGAATCTCAAAGGATTCTGGCTCTTTATGTCTCCCTTTTGTGCTTATAACACCAGAACATATCAAATATACAGAATTATCAAATCAGAATTCATTTTCAGATTTTCCGGACCCAGATAGAATCTCAAAGGATTATGGCCCCTTATGCCTCCCTTCCCTGACACAGATAGAATTGCAAAGGATTCCGGCCCCTTATAACTCCCTTCTGATATCATTCAAATCATATCAAATATCAAATCATTTTGGATTTAAAGAAATCAGATTCATATCAAAATATCGTCAGATTGTATAACGACAGACAACAGAAATTCAACAGATCAAAAATTCACAATTTTAGAAAATTACCAAATTACCAGAGATCGTGTAAAATATCATTTCAAAGCTTTTATTGTACTGAAGCATTATTTTTCAACATCCAGATAATTTTCTATTCGATAAAAACTCTGCATAATTCAAAATACCCGGTGAAAAACTTCCAGAAAATATTCAAAACGTGCAAAATTACAATCTCAACAACATAACAAAAGTTACGCTGTAAAAGTTTTATCGGTGCAAAGTTATACCCGTTTTTTGCTAACGAAAAAAAAATTTTAAAAAGAAAATCCGTCAAAAATCACATTTCTGAAAATTGAGAAAGGCATAATGTGCCTTACCTCGAGTCAATTAACTTTCCCAACTATGGAGACGGAAGAAAACGGACCGAAGTCGCCCACAACGCGGCTTTTCTTCCTTTCTCCCTTCTCTTTCTCTCTCCTGCTTTCTATCTCTTCAAAAATCCGGTCAAATGTGATATTTAATGGGCTGAGATATTTCGAATCGTACGGACAATAATAAATTTCGTCCCGGGACGATCGGCTTTGTTGCCAATTCGTTCGGATGATAATTAATTTCGTCCCTAGACGATGGGCTATATCAAAAAAATTTGTTATGTTCGTACAGACTAACTCAGGTTCGTACAGACGAACCTACACTGTTCAGTTTGTACAGACAGTTCGTACAAACTAACCATACAGATTTTCAAAACTTTCTTCAGTTCGTATAGACGGTTCGTACAGACTAACTTAACAAAAAAAAAAAAAAATAACTTGAAAGTTTAAGAGTTTTACAATCTATTCACCTTAAGAAAAATGTCGTCCTCGACATTCCCAAAGCAAAACTGAGTCAGAATAGACTTGGATACAACTGCCTCATATTAGATTCCTTCTCCCAAGTAGCCTCTCTGGATGTTCTATGCTTCCACTGAATCTTAGTCATAGGAATCTATTTACTTCTCAACTGTCGCACTTCATAAGCCAAAATCTTTTCAATCTCTTCTCTGTACTATTGATTTGCCTGAACCTCAACATTTTCAGCAAAAAGTTTCTTTCCAGAGTCAGATATCTACTTTCTCAAAGAGGATATGTGAAACATGTTGTATACATCAAACATCTGATCATGTAATAATAACCTGTAAGCAGAATTTCCAACCCTTTCAATGATTTCAAAAGGCCCGACATACCTTGGACTATGTTTGCTCACTCTTCCAAATCTGTTAACACCTTTCATCAGATTGACTTTGACATATACAAAGTCACCAACCTGAAATTTAACCAATCTGTGCTTCTGATTGTAATACTTCTACTGTCTATCTTGTGCAGATTTCAACCTTTCTTTAATCAATTGATCTTCATCACAATATCATCCACAAAAGCTGAACCCATCACTTGTCTATCTCTCACCTCAGTCAAAGTCAACGGAATTCTACATTTTCTGCCATACAGAACTTCGCAAGGTGTCATACCAATGCTTGAGTGATAACTATTATTATATGCAAATTCTATCAGTGGGATATGATTTTCCCAAATGCCTCCAAAATCCAAAACACATAATCTCAGAAGATCTTCCAATACCTGAATTGTCCTCTCAGACTGTCCATCAGTCTGCGGATGAAAAGCCGTACTGAAATGCAACTTCGTGACCAATCATTGCTGAATACTTCTCTAAAATATGGAGGTAAACCTGTCATCCCGATTCGATACAATTACGTTCAGCACATCAAGTAATCTAACAATTTCTTTAACATAAATCTGAGCTAATTTATCCACTGAATCCGTTTGTCTGATCGGAAGAAAATGTGCAGACTTCGTTAATCGATCAATAATCACCTAAATAGCATCATGTCCTTACCTCGATTTGGAAAAACCCATAACAAAATCCATTGTTACCTCTTCCCACTTCCACTCAGAAATAGGCAACGACTAAAAAAAACCTCCCGGTCGCTGATGTTCTGCCTTCACTAACTGACAGACTTTATATTTCGAAACGAACTCCGTTATATCTTTTTTCAATTCAGGCCACCAAAACAAACTTTTCATATCTCTGTACATCTTACCACTTCCAAGATGAATATTGTAACCTGAATAATGAGCTTCGTGCATATTCTCTTTTCTAAGATCTCAAAACATAGGAACCTAAAGCCTATTCTTACAGAAAATGAGACCATAATCAAAATTTTGTAGTTTAGGTTTCGTACCAGATTTGATCTGATCAATCAACTTCAAATATTCTGCATCTGACTTTTGAGCTTCATTAATACTTTTCTCCAAAGAGCGTTGAATACACATCTGAGTCACTATACTAGAGCTCCAATCAGAAGAGAAAATCACCTCCAATCGTAATCTTTCCATATCTCGTATCAGATACTCATCAGAGGTGAGTTGTACACATAATAATCCAGAAGACTTCCTACTCAGAGCATCTACCACCACATTAGCCTTATCAGGCTGATACTGAATAATTAGATCATAGTCCTTGATCAACTCAAGCCATCTTTTTTGACTCAAATTCAAATCCTTCTGAGTGAATATGTACTTTAAACTCTTATGATCCGTGAAAATATCACACCTGACGCCATACAAGTAATGATGCCAAATTTTCAAAGAAAATACAACAGCAGTCAATTCCAAATCATGCGTCGGATAATTCTTTTCATATGGTTTCAACTGTCTCGAAGCATAAGCTATTACCCGATCATACTGCATCAAAACACAATCCAAATCTTTCAGTGAAGCATCACTGAATACTTGAAATCCTTCCATATCAGATGGAAGTGTTAACACTGGAGCAGAAGTCAAACAATCTTTCAATCTCTGAAAATTAGCTTCACACTCCGATGTCCAAACAAAAGCTACTGACTTCTAAGCCAGTCCATCAAAGGTGCAGAAATCTGAGAAAATTCCTTCACAAACTTTCTATAATATCCGACCATACCAAAAAAACTGTATCTCAAACACTGTAATAGGCCTTGGCCAATTAGCAACTGCTTGAATTTTTTGGGGATCAATAGAAATACCTTCACCGCTCACTACGTGTCCCAGAAAAGAAATGTTTCTCAGCCAGAATTCATACTTGGAGAATTTTGCATATAACTGGTGCTATCTCAGAGTCTCCAACACACTTCTCAAATGTCTGGTACGATCTTCCTCATAAGCAGAATATACCAGAATATCATCTATGAAAACAATCACAAACTGATCCAAGTAATCTTTGAATACTATGTTCATCAAACTCATAAAAAATGGCTGGTGCGTTGGTTACCCCAATTGGCATAACCAAAAACTCATAGTGCCCGTACCGAATACTGAAAGTTATTTTCATCACATCAGCTTCTTTCACATTCATCTGATAGTAACCAAATCTCAAATCAATCTTTGAGAATATAGAATATCCAACAAGCTGATCAAATAAATCATCAATCCGTGGAAATGGATACTTATTCTTGATTGTGACTTTATTCAATTCTCTGTAATCAACACACATATGCATTGTACCGTCCTTCTTCTTCACAAACAAAACAAGTGCTCTCCAAGGAGAGACACTTGGACGAACAAATCCTCTATCCACCAACTCCTGGGGCTGAATTTTCAACTCCGCAAGTTCTTTTGGTGTCATCCTATACGGAGCTTTAGATATCGGGGCCGTACCCGAAAATATATCAATACAGAATTTAACATATCTATCCAGAGGTAAACAAACTAACACCTCAGAAAATACATCTGAAAAGTTTCCTACTACCGGGACATCAGAAATAGAACTCACTTTCATATTCATATCCCAAACTGAGGCCAAAAATATCATATAACCTTATTCCACAATCTTCTTACTTCCAACACAGAAATCAAACAGGATAAAACACCTCTTAATCCTTTGAATACACATCTTTCGTCGTTCATAAACAATGTAACTTGTTTCTTCAGACAATAAATCTGAGCATCATACATACAAACTCAGCTAATTCATACCCAAAATAACATCATACGAAGAAATCGGCAACAAAATCAAACAGGATTCCACTTCTTACCAGAAATTTCAATCTCACATAAACAAAACTTCCATGCTATCAAATTATCTACAGCCAGTAAAATAACAGAAAACGAAATAGGTAACATAACATAATCCAGTTGCAAAGCATCAAAATAGCGCTCGAAAATAAACGAATGACTAGCTCTAGAATCAAACAAAACACGACAGGGATGCTCAAAAAATATAAATCGTACCTGTCACAACATCTGGAGCATCTCGAGCCTCTTGCTGATTCAAACTGTACACACGTGGCTGAACTGGAGCTGGAGCTACAGAACTACTAGGCTCTCTCTGATTACCACTAGGTAGTCTCCTTACCACAGAACCCGAGCCACTAGCTCTACCGAATGATCCTTCAGGAATAGTACGAGGAGAAACTGTCCAAAGCACTGACCAGATCTAACAAAGCTTTCTGATATGGACTCAGATCATCAATCAAATCTGACTTGTGGACACTCTGCTATCCGATGTCCTGGCTGACCACATCTAAAGCACTGACCAGTCATTCTGTAACACTGGCCAAAATGTCGCCGTCCATAACTTTGGCACACCGATGCCCCACTAACTGAACAAAAACTGGTCATACTGCCAATACCAGAAACTGTAGCAGATACTGACTATCCACTCTTTTTGAAATCTCCAGATACAAATCTATTCCTCTTCCTAGAAAAACTACTACCATAAGTCTCACCACTGAACGTCTTTCAACTAGCAGTCCACCGCTGTTGAGTAGACATCAAATCATTCTCTATCATTCTAGCTCTTTCCACAAGCTCAGAGAAATCAGAAATGTGAAACGGTACCAGGGGTTGCCTCAAACTATCTCGTAATCCCCTCAGAAATCTATAACACTTCTCTGCAGAAGTACTGACCAACTGAGGAGCATATCTTGCCAAAGAAGTGAATTCTACTTTGTATTGCATAACCATCTTGCTCCTCTGAACCAATCTCAGAAAAGTCTCATGCATTTGTTGTCTTGCAGAAGGTGGTACAAACTATGCTTCTAAAGACTTCAGAAAATTCTTCCCAAGAAATCAAGGAGTTCTGTTTACATTAAAATTTCTCCTCCTGCTGGCTCATCCACCAACGCTCTGCTTCACCACCCAACAGCAAAACTGCTAACGGTACCTTTCTATCAAGAGGACATTGCATACCATCAAATGTCTTTTCCAATCTCCTCAACCAATCCTCTGCCGCTCTGGGCTCAATAGTGCACTTAAATCTCGAAGGCTTCAATCTCAGAAACATTTGCAAATGTCTATCAACCTCTTCTGATCTCACAACAGAGCTCCTGATCTGTGCCTCACCCATCAACTGAGCCATCAAAGTAGCAAACTGAAAAACTGTATCTGAACCAACTGTCGGAGCAGAACTATTCATAAGAGCTGCCCGACTTGCACTCTGCCCATCAGTCATATTCGGGTCTGGCAGATCTATAATCACACATAATACACAACTATGCACATGCACATAAAACAAAAACAATAAAAATCCAGACAAACCCAAAAGCATCCCACCAGACTTACAGATCAATTCCTATTGCTCTGTCTTATGATCCAAATTCAAAAACTATTGCTCTGATACCACTTTAATTATCACAACCCAACCCAACCGGGACGGATCCCATCGCGTTGTGTCGCAACGGATGTACCCCAGGATCTAGTTTCGGAATTTTTTTTCAAACTTCTCTTCTAATTCACAATTAAAATATAGAAATGTATAGCTACTACAGCATCCAAATATACAGAAATTCATTCAATTTTTTTTTTCTTTCCTAAAAAAGAATCATGTACATTACAGTGCATGGCTATAAAAGAAAAGCATAGAGCGGAATAAAAAAATAGTCATGACTGTACAAAAATCAAAAGTACCAAAAATACCTAATCTCAGATCAGATACAGAACGGCTAATCCAACACTTCTTTCCCTTTCCCAGAACCTGAAAACCATGAAGATAATCATAGTGAGCCAACAGCTCAGCAAGATCACACTAGCCAATCAAAATCTCCAAAAACTCATTTCAAAATATTTCACCGAATTCTAAAAATAGTTCACCTCGAATCACATAATCACATAATTGAAATCTCAGAACAGAAATGCATATCAATTCATTTACTGATTCAGACCGTCATACATAATTCATATATTCGTACAGAAATTAAATAATCAACATAATTCAGATCGTAATACATAACAGATCATACAGAATAGTTAATCAGATAATCAGACAAAATTCAAACTTTCATACATAACAGATAATCATATAAAATCTAAGAACATAATCGTACAAATCACATATTCAAATCAGATTCTAAATTATATATCAAATCATATATCAGATCACATATCCCTGACACAGATAGAATCTAAAAGGATTCTGGCCCCTTATGCCTCCCTTCCCGGACAGAGACAAAATTTCAAAGGATTCTGGCCCCTTATACACCTATTATGATTCTTTGGTCATCTTCGTAGGTGAATTGTCACATTCGTTGTATTTATTGCAACTCTTCTAATGTTGCTTATAAGTACGTTGCATTCCTTGTATATGACCGTTGATAATTCATCATATTCATTGCCATTCATAGATGATCTATTACATATATATTGCAAGTCACTTGTTGCCTGTCGACGTTTGTACATTGATTGATATAGCTGCCATATTCATTGAGAGTTTGCGCTGTTACTTGTGAACAAGTCAACAAATCATGTTTATTGAGATTTCAGCACAAGCCCCCTATTCATTGTTTGATTTTTAATCAAGGCCATAATAAGCATTTTTATTTTAGTGTGATTATGTATTTGTTAATTTAAAGTTTGGTTCCCTCTTAATTATTTAAGTCCCCTGCATTTGTTCAAATTTTGGTCTCCTATAAATCGTTTGAGTCTGGATCTCATTGCATTATCTATTGTGCAATTAGTTTTTTTTTTTAAATTTCTTAAGCCCAATTTATTATCTAGATGAAATTTGGCAGCCTACTGTCGTCTCACCTATTTAGGGGAAATTGCGGGAGCCTTAGCTTGCCCACCAAGTCATAGAAAGACGTGTATGATCGGTGTCAGATGACACCGAGACAGTGGTTTTTGATCCCACCACGTTAGAGAAAGACATGCATGAGTCTTCAGGAATACCCGTTTGAAAATATAGTTTTTCCCCATAGGCACTGAGGTACATACACAAGTACTTAAATTTTTTCCCAAAATGCTAAAAAAATGTTCACAAGGTTCGCCCTTCTCACCGCAAGAGCCTATCGGGTTCCCTCCCACCACGTTAGAGGAAAGCACGCATTGGTGATTTTCTGCAGCGGTGTGAATGCCAAAAGTAGGATTTGAGGGATTTTGGATATGGAGACATTTATTCCTCTGTGAATGACGGAGTCGAGAGTGACGAAGCGACAATGAAAATGCATTCAGATTGAGAAAATATGCACCAAAAACTTTCTCCTCTCTTTTCTTCCTTCTATTTTTTGTCTTTTCTTTTCCTATTTTTTGGAAACTTCTCTATCTTTTTTTAAATAATAATAATAATAATAATAATAATAATAATAGTATTAATAATAATAATAATAATAATAATAATAATAATAATAGAGGAGAAAATAGGTTGCTGTGTGGTTTCTTTGAATTTGGCGGGTAGCTGTAAGGAGAGTGCACAGTTGGGTTGTTGTTATTGTGATGCTTGAGCAAAGGATCAGAAGGTTGAAGTTGGTCAAATGGGATGGAGAGGGGAGATTCAGAAGGTCGGAAGGCTGTGAGGGTAGAGATCGGATGTATGCGAGTTGTGATTGCTGGGTTCGGACAAGAGGAAGAGTTGAAGGTTTGATCCGGGATCTTCAGCTATGTCAAATGTTGGATGGCTTGATTGAGCTGAGTATGGAGTTCAATTGGCCGTTGCTAGCAGCTTGAGGAGGATACATGATAAGTACAGGTGATTTGCAGCTGATGGAAGTTAGATTCGACTGACTTATAAGCGGTGGTGTGGAATCGACAGGTAAGAGGGTAGTGAATCGATTGAGGTTAAGATCTGGATTAGTTAGCTAGGTAGCCTGTTTGCATGGAATTGGATCGTAGGTGGTGATCAAGCTCGCCGTGGAATGCTTGACGAAGTGTAGAGTAGGGGAGGACAAGCTATGGATTTGGTAGGTGGAGCTTGGGCCTTGAGAAGGAGGTGGATTTGGGATTTGGAGCGAGGTTCAATTGGTTGCTGGAGCATGAAGATCAGAGGGGCGCGACTATTCGTGTGGTTTCAAGTGTGAGGAAGCAGGAGATTGGATGCTTGTGGGAGCTTTTTGTTTGTGGAAGAGCCAAAGAGGGTTATGGCTCTAAGTGTCAAAGCTTGTGAGTGGGAGGAAGGCTTTGATTGGTAGCAGAGAGCTGGATTCAAGCAGATATCGTACAGTGCGATGAGGCAATTCAGGGGCTTTGATTGGTAGCAGAGAGCTGGATTCAAGCAGATATCGTACAGTGCGATGAGGCAATTCAGGGTCCAATACACATGAAATGAGTATTGTACCAGGCAGTGGATATGATTCAAGCAGGATTTAGGTATGGGTAGTGACAGAGGTAATAAGTTTATATATATATATATATATATATATATATATATATATATATATATATATATATATATATATATATATATTAATGTGTGGAGGTCAACAACCAATCTCAAAGTTAAACTCCATTTGAATATTTCCACACTTAGCAACCACCCTCAATTGGTCATGGTAACAATTGGATATAAAAATGCATTCTTGTATACTAAAGATGAAGTCTTTATGGAATCTCCATCAAGTTTTAATCAAGATTTCAATTCTGCATATAAAATTTGAAGAAAGCTCAATATGGTCTCAAATGATCCCAAGGAGTTTGGTTTATGAGGTTTACCTAAGTCATAAAAACTATCAAATTCAAACAAGGCCTAAAAGATCACACTTTATTGATAAAGAAATTCAACGAAGGCAAAATTTGTGGTTCTAATTGTGAAACCCTTAAAATTTCAAGTTATTTTTGAATTTTTTATTGTTCAGTTAGTCTGTACGAACCGTCTGTACAAACTGAAAAAAGTTTTGAAAATCTGTATGGTTAGTCTGTACGAACTGAACATGGTGCAGGTTCGTCTGTACGAACAGAACAAATTTTTTTTAACAGAGCCCATCGTCCAGGGACGAAATTAATTATCGTCCGAATAAATTGGCAACAAAGCCGATCGTCTCGGGACGAAATTAATTATCGTCCGTACGATCCGAAATATCTCATCCCATTAAAAATCACATTTGACCGGATTTTTTAAGAGAGAGAAAGCAGGAGAGAGAAAGAGAAGGGAAAAAGGAAGAAAAGCCGCGTTTTGGGCGACTTTGGTCCGTTTTCGTCCGTTGCCGTAGTTGAGAAAGTTGATCGACTTGATGTAAGGCACATTATGCCTTTCTCAATTTTCAGAAATGTGATTTTTGTGGATTTTCTGTTTAAAATGTTGTTTCCGTTAGCGAAAAACGGGTATAACTTTGCACCGGTAAAACTTTTACCTCGTAACTTTTTGTATGTTGTAAATATTGTAATTCTGCAGGTTTTGAATATTTTTTGGAAGTTTTTCACCAGGTATTTTGATTTCTGCAGAGTTTTTATCGAATAGAAAATTATATTGATGTTGAAAAATAATGCTTCAGTATAATAAAAGTTTTGAAACGATGTTTTACATGATCTCTTGTAATTTGGTAATTTTTTAAAACTGTGAATTTTTTATCCATTGAATTTATGTTGTCTGCCGTTATACAATCTAACGATATTCTGATATGAATTTGATTTCTCTAAATTCGAAATGATTATATGTTTGATATGATTTGAATGATATCAGAAAGGAGTTATAAGGGGCCGGAATCCTTTAAGATTCTGTCTGTGTTAGGGAAGGGAGACATAAGGGGCCAGAATCCTTGAGATTCTATCTGGGTCCGAAAAATCTGAAAATGAAATTTGATTTGATAATTATGTATATTTGATATGTTCTGGTGTTATAAGCACAAAAGGGAGACAAATCTATGGGGAGTCATGAAGAATGTGTATTGAATTTAATGACTTTCTAACAGGCATAAATAAGGGAGTTGTAATACATGACCTGCCCATAAACGATGGCAGATGATTTATAACATTCACATCAATCATGTGAGCAAATGCATTTGACCCCTAAAGCAGAAAGATTGGACATGCAGTGAGCACAATGATTTGAGACATTCGATGAGTTTGAAATGAATGAAGTCTATGTATAATGTCATTCAAAAAAGCATATTAATCTACCACCAAGCAATAAGCTATAAATGTCGTAGTCTCCCTACGACCGATGGCAATTAGCTTGCAGATAAATGCGACAATGCCCTACAGGCTTCAACATCTAAGCAAACACATACAATTGCATAAGTAGCAATGATCGGACATGCAATGCATCGTCTAAAATCCAAGACAACAAATTGTAATGAGTGTAAATACCTGTATGCAACAACAGAATATTAGAAGCACACAATATCATCGTCCACAACCAATACAAGAAGATGTTGCACAAAGCACAATATGTCGGTAGTCAACATCAAGATATAAATGAAGACGCTGATCTTCATGCAAGCAATAATAGAGGGTATGTTGCAATCATGATGAATTCTCTATGAACATGGACAGGCGACACATCATCTACAAGCAAGCATGAAAGGTTGTAGCGAATGTAAATACCCACTAGCAATGGTGAATTCGGGTATGCACAATAATATGCCTGCGGACGATGATTAGTAACATTCAGTGAACGCTACGGCGCCCTTGAAGTCATCAACCATTTAGTATTATGCATATACATTGATTCTCGCAGGCAAAGGAAGATAACATGCAACAAGTACAGACACCTACGAGCTGTCGTAGAAGATCCGTCACACACATAATGTGCTATTTGCAAGCAAGCAAAGAAGCCTGTGAGTAATACAATCATCTACAAATAACTGCAGAAGATTCGTTAGTGCACGACAATCGACCTATATAAAGCAGCAAATGACTTGCAGTGAAATGCTATAATTCACAAGTAAGCAAAAGCAGGGAATTAGTAATAAAAACTGCAGGCCACTGATAAATTGAGACAGTAAACTTGTAGAGCTAGGATTTTACACCATATATCAACTTACTTGCAAGCGATAGGTAGGAGGCCCCTAACGCAATGCATAGCATATATATCTATAGAAATACACTCATGTAGGCTGAATATTGAAGAAAGTGACAACTTGTAAAAGACGAATGAGCTAAACAACAGTATCAATGCACTAAAAATAAAGCTCAACGTGTTGCTAAAACATGTCACCGGATCCACAACATTTGTACAAGCAGACAAGAGGCATTTGCAGGCTTTTAACTAGAATTCTGCAATTGATCGTAGCTGCATGTCATAAAAGCAACCCTCTCATACATCGAAATACATATTGATGTATTCATAACATGCATGCATTTGCGATATATAGGGTGCATCATGCAAATACGCCATTTAGCATATAGAACGCATTGTGCATATACACACTGCAACATACAAAGTGCATCACACAGGCAAGTCATCCAACATATAAAATGTGTTGCGCAATTGCAGCACGCTACATCTATATGCAGATACAACATGCAACACATGCAAGCATCAATTTTTTATGCAAATATCTTATGCAAGAAAGTAGGCAATATATATGTGTACTATACACATGAATCATGTAAACACATCGTATACTTCGACTATATATCAAGCCACTGTGCAACATATTATTGCATCACACATATATACATGCAATTAGGTAAATGCATTGTTAATATGTTAACGCACATATAAGAATCTAAATGTGTGTGAACATTCAGATATATCATGTGCACCAACTACATTGCATACATGTAATCATTACACAAATACATCATACAAAATGCATTCAATAGCATACACCCGCATAGACCCCAACAAGCATAATATATACACATACGTGACGTCTGAGGATATGTGGATCAAGAAATGATCTTAAGTTCGAGCTCGATCATTCTACATGATTAGATAGGAGTCGGCACGGTTCAAACCGTTAAACAAATATACGATAGCAGCATCGATTGAGAAATTTAATTTATACGTTCATATTAGACCTTCAAGACCTATTTTAAGAAAAATTTACTAACAAAGGCATAAAGTCAACGACGAACCTAATCATCTGTCAACAAGTTATCAGAATCGACAAGGTTCAACAGTAAAATTGCCCATAAATACCTCGATGATGGTCGTGTTGAATGTTTATCTCAACCGGAGGTGACATCAAATATTAAAAAAGACTCAAATTCTCAAATGCCCATGAAAGTCCAAAATTCTAAAATTATAACCCAAAATCAAATATTTTTAAAATTAAATTAATCATTAAACACTTAAAACAAAAATACTCATCCACCCTCCGCAACAATTTGTCGAGGTGCACAAATCTAAAAATCACTTTAGCTCACAAAGAGCAAATGCCTAGTCGAGAACATCACTAGAATTCATTCTCAATCTGTCTCTTATTATAAAGGATATGACACGTATCCTATAACCGGTAATTTAGTGCCAAATGACACCATATGTAAACAGTTATGATTGGGACCCTTTGATCAGATGGTTTTACCATTAAATGGCACCATTAAATTACAGTAATGTTTAGAGCTTGTATGTTCCCCAACAGCATCAAATCTTTGAGTAATTAATTAACATGATATGATCGAAAGGGCACAAAGTCCTTTGTTAGCTAAGGTGGATTCAAATTTGTCCCCTTAAATAAATATTCATCTAATGCCTACAAAGTACCCTTAGATGAAGCAACTCATGGCTGCCAACAAGGATCCTTTGATCAAGTTGGGGCGACAACCTCCTCTGACTAAGCAGATTAGGGACCATAATGACCCGGGACGATGGAACCATGAGATTTTGATCGAGTTCATCATCATTCCCCCCACCATTCGTTCTAAGTGTAAGGTGGTAAATTTTTAATTTTAAATATTAAATTTTTAAATACCCAAATCACGTTGCTACTATACATCAAATACCACGTATTCGTTCGACGACTAGCCTTAATCGAAAGTTTTCTCTCATTATCAGGAGGGGTAATTAACTATAGGGGCTTGCGTAGAAACTTGAACTCAAATCATAAAGTCCTCGAAAAATGAGTGAAATCTTTGGGTAATGTCTTATTCAAAACCCAATCTGCTTTCTAAAATGCCTCAGAGCATACTCGTTAAAACTCTCCTCGACAGTCCGAGATAGAAAGAAAAGGAGTCCCCAGAGAGGCTAGGGCATGAATTTTTGAAGCCCACATTTGTATAAAAATTGTTTTATAATTCAATCCAAAGTTTGAGCGTAGCCTCTTTACATGAGTCTACCTTTATACCCTTCAAGTGTCCCAATTGCATTATATTTGTTAGTGTATATCTACGTATATCCATTATTTTCTTTCTTTGTACCCATTTTACTAACTCTCATGTTTGATTTTCTTTTAGGATCCCATTTCTTCAATCGTTGCATTTTTCCATTCTTTAGTCTCTACTCTCAAGTACTCCATGGATGGTTCTTGAACTCTAATATTGCTTATCTTGATAAGAAAACTTTTATGAAAGGTAGAAATATTAGAAAGTAAAATAAAGTAGGCTATTAAATGTTGGGTGCATGTTCAGCTTTCAAATTCTAATACAATAGAAAGATTAATAACATGATAAAATTGAATTTCAAAAGCAAAGGTCATACAATCACTGTTTAGTGTTTGATCTTGCATGGATTCAGATGGTTGAGCATACTATAGTTCAGTGTTGAACTCTTCTTTCTTTCTTCTTGTGTATACTTGTAATACTAATTAGGAAAGATTTTGATAGTCATTTCCTATGGAGGCTATTTTTATCTATAGGGAAGTCTCAGGATTACTTGAGACTAATTAGGTTACTTAGGTGGTTGCGAGATCAGGTGTCAGGAAATCAAAGTTATCCTCATTCCAAGGCTTCCCTTAAAAACAATATTAGTCATAAAATCCTTGATTTTTAACAAATGCAACATATTGAGTGTTGAAGACTTTTTTGGTATTGGGATGGTGCGACTTATACCCTCTTTGAGTTGAGGAGCAAATGAAGATGCATCTTAAGGCTCTTGGTTCTATTTTAATATTTGGATAGTATTGATGGATACATTTAACACTCCTAAAGGTTTTAAGTAGAAATAGTGATATTGTATGCTTGTGAAGAATTTCACGAGGGTTGTTTTGTAAAATTCTACCAAGGAGGCAATTTGATAGAAATATAACAATTAAAGTGGCCTCGCTGAATAAAACTTCAAGATATTCCTTTCAAAGAGTAGTGGGGCTCTAAAGGTTTTAAGGAGCTGTGCTCTTTGTTTTTGCAACCCCATTTTATTGTAGGGTGTCAGGATAGGATGATTCAATGAAGACGTCATCTTCATGGAGGAGAGGAGATGTGATTAAAATATTTCTTTCCATTATCATTTTATGAAACATGAGGAAGATTGTACTTACATCATAGTTATTTTCATGAGAAAAAGCCAGGTAGTGTGTGAGCAATCGTCTATGAAAGTTATAAACCATCTATCTCCATTCATATTAGTAATCGGAAATGATCCCCAAACAACTAAGAGGATAAGGAAAAAAAGAAAAAGCTGTCAAAGTTTTTGAGTGGCTTAGGGGTAGGAAACTTAATAGTTTTTGGTGATTTCACACACCTTATATTGGAACCCTTTAACATTATTATACTGAATAGTGCTAAAACCTGAAACATTGATTGTAATACACTAAAAGATGGATGAATTATTCATATATGATGGAGCTGAATTTGTACCCTTGTATCAAAATTTCAAGACATATGAAACTGAGATAGGTTATTACTACTTCTATTCAATTAATAGCATCCATCTTGTTCTTTAGCAATCCCAATCATCTTTCTTATGACTTGATCCTATAATAAAAAATGAGGGAAATACTCACATGATTGAGCCATAGAGCAAGTACCCATTGATAAATTAATGTCAAGATGTCAAGAAGCAGGAGAGTTTCTCCATTTCTTCTTGCATTATTCCTTCTATGTCTATGGCAATCTTTTATTCTAAGGATATATTGTTTGTTTGATGATATCTAAACTGGCTTTGATATGGAGGCTTTTTTTTATTTGCATGGGAGCTTCCCTTGAAGTTTTTGGCGGATGTTTTTTTGTGTCCAGCTTTCTTACAGTAGTTGTAAAACATACATTCTCAATTATTGAGCTTTGGTGGACCTTCTTTAAGTTTGTACAGCTTGATTCTACTTGCATTTGGTGTCGGGACAGCAAGTAAAGCAACATTTATAACAAAGAGTGGTGTTTCTAAGATAGCACCATCCCTACCTTCTTCACTTCAAGACTTATTTTGGCAAGAAAGGGGTGCTTTAACAAGTATTTGAATTTTTATTTGGTTATATTCAGCAATTAGTTCTTCTTCAATAAAAATTTGTAGCATTTAAATCTATTCATTATATCTAATTTTGATACCTTACTTGGTGGTATGAATTTTTATCCTTATCTCATAGACTAAGGTTGCAACACACATCTTGGAATACGATTTCTTTACCACATCCCAGATATCCTTGGTTTTAGTTATGAAAATTTAGGTTTTACAAACTTTTGGTGCCATTAAATTCCATAGCAATGAAATAATTAAGGAATCTTCTACATCCATGTGACAAAACCAAGATTCTTTGTTTCGTATGGGGCCAATAAGGTGGCCCAACTAGGGCTGTCAAAATCAGGTCCCGGGTCGGGTTCGGGTCCAACCGAAATTGACCTGACACTGTTCAACCCGACCCGAACCCGACCCGTTTTTGCAAACGGGTCGGTTTTTCGAACCCGAACCCGACCCGCTACGAGTCCGAATCAACCCGAACCCGACCCGATTCGGGTATATTTTATTAAATTTTTTTATTTAATTCAATTTATTTAAATCAAAATCAAATTAAGGTAAGATTTACTTCAATTAATTTAAAATAAATCAAGATTAATTTAATTTGGACAATAATGTTTATAATTTTTTGATCATTTACTTAGTTCATAAAAATCCTTTAAAACCCTCCTAAATTAATTTAAAACGGGTCAAACTGGGTTGATTTCGGGTTTCCAGGTCAACCCCAACTCGACCCGGTTTTACAAACGGGTCGAAATCCCTAACCCAAACCCGACCCGGTTCGGGTTGACCCGAACCCGAAATTTTTGGGTCGGGTTTGGGTCGGGTTTTCGGGTCGGGTCAAATATTGACACCCCTAGGCCCAACTTTGGTTGGGTTCGGGTTCGGGTTCGGGTTGACCCGAACCCGAACCCGAAATTTTCGGGTCGGGTTCGGGTCGGGTTTTTGGGTCGGGTCAAATATTGACACCCCTAGGCCCAACTTTCCCTTTGAGAAAAGTTTTCACAATATGGAACAAAATAAGTTAATTTTTTCTTTTAACTTGAATGAAGTTGAAGGTTTTGACACTAACCTACAAAGATTTGATTAAAATCATCCGATTACTTAAAATATAGCAAAAATATTTCTTTAAGAGAAAAGAGATTTCCTCTTAGTAGAGTAGGTGTCTTGTGGCACTAATTGGAGGTAGTGTGAGGTGATGTGAGGCAGCAGATAGCAATTGCGGAGTATAGTAGGAGGGGACTCAGGTGAGAGGCAGCCTTCATCAGTGGGGGCAAAATAATAGCAGCAAAGGGTGGGGGTTGGGGAGGCGGACAATAGTAGCAAGTGGTAGAGGGGATTTTGGTCTAACGGAAACTACTTAAAAAAAAAATCATTCCTCTGTATTCCTTAAGCTCTAATACCGTGAAGAGAGGAAAATATATTTGAATTTTGTGTGTAGTCCATTGATGATCTTGCCCCGCCATTTATACCGCAAGATTCTATATTACAAATGAAAAATTTTCATATATGGAAACTACTAATTACATCGAAAATCAAGGAAGATATTTTATAGCTTGCATGCATTTGAGGCCCAAAGATTGCCAATAATGGATGTCAAGACGTGTGGCCAACTTTGCAATCCCACAAATTGCCAAAAGGTTACTAGCAATAAAGCTCATAAATTGACAGCTTAAAAAAATTAAAAACCAACGCTATAAATTGAAGAAATTGAAATAAAAAAACATAACAATACAAAAGATTAGAAGTGAATGAAATGAAAAATAAAATTAAAAACAAAAACAATTTATGAAATTTCATAAGTAAACCTCTCTGGAGCCCTGAGTGGGTTGTGCAAACCATGTTTTGGACACTTCGATAAGCTCTCCACAAATGGCTGCAAGAAAGCACACTAAACATTCAAGTACAAAAAGGTGAAAGGTGACCAATAAAAAAATATGGTCAAAAAACACCATGCTTGTTTTTCAAGATGCAAACAAAGAAGTTAAGCAAGACAAGAATAAAATAATGGTAAGAATAAGGAAAAAAAAAGGGTGCCTTTAACTGTGCTTCTGGCACTTCTGCCACTTTGATGAATGGTTCTCCATTCAATGGATCTACAATTGTATTCCATTCAGTAGATGTCTTCCAACCACCCTGCACTGAACAAATACCACCGATGCTCACACATAACTTCATCAATTTCTTAAGACAATAAATTGGACATTCCACTCCCACCTAGTGCAGACCTTCAAATATGGTTTTGGTTCATTACACTTGAATAAATTTGAATTGAAAATGTACATTTAAAAATAGAGTGACATACCCTAAATCGGCTCAATGTACATAAGAAAATATAGTTCTATATGCATAAAGTAGTTCACTTAGAAGTTAGAAAAGGTATGTTTGAATTAAAGCATGCATGAAAAATAAAAATGCGCATTTTAGATTAACCTAACATTATTTCATGCTTTCTCTTGGACGAACTAAGTTAAAAGCTGGTCAAAAGAGGCAGGATCTTACCTAAGTTATGTACTTCAGCAGGGTGAGAACCTGAAATTTCTTCTGCATCTATGGTAGCAAAGGGGAATGAATGTATGCGCCTTCTGTAAATTGAAAAAGAAATATGAACCAAAATTAATAAATAAATGATAAGCTTAGGCTGCAAGAAAGAAACTATAAAATGCTGCATTATTGACCTAATCTCCTCTAAAACTTTACTTCATATATCATTATTGTGACTGAAGCATAGGGAAGCAAAACAGAATGTTGTAAAAATGAAACTCATAGGGCAATAATTGATTGTATGCAAATGAAATTCAGCTTTAACTACCGTAACTTTCTTAATTTCATGAGCCATGTCTGGCTTCATATAAACCAAACTTCAAAAGCAAAACATGCAAGCAATTCAAATAAATAAAAGTCCAAAAAATATAGTCAGCATACAGTTTAAGGAATGTATTAGCAACCACCATCCCAATTCTCTGGTGGAATATGAACAGCTTATACATAAAAAAAAAAGGGGATTTACACATACATATGACAAAATTTTTATATATTTAGATGTATATCTTCTAAATTTTTTATTTACTTATATAATCAAATTTTTAAATCATTAAATGTTAACTTAATTTAAAGCTAAATATAAAATGAAACATTCTAAAAAAGGACAACCTGTCCTTCACCTGATCAATCAAGCCAATGCATTTGATGGGCCGTCTCAATGAAATATGCAGCAAACAGTTGGTGATGCAATTTCTTGATTTTCTTTTCTTATTGAGGCAACATTCGAAACAAAGCTTAAATTCCGAAACCCAAAAAACCAACAAATAGTTAATAAATTACAAGTATTATTGATATATTTGTAAGAAGGTTATCGGTGAAGGCAAAGCTGTGGAAAAACCAAGCGTTCCAGCTGATCGCAATTCGTTCCATCATGTAATGAATCGGATGCATACCTGGAAGTGAGTGAAGTAAAGAGGAAAACACTCGCCGCTCTATTCGCTACAGTTCGGAATACACTGCAAGGCTTGAAACGAAACATGATGTTGATCGTCGGAATTGGGATCGCACAGCTTCTACTGTAGGGTTAGAAGTTTTAGAGATGGAATAGTTCTACTGCGGGTTAGAAATAGCAGAGCTGTAGAAGATGGAAAAGCTCGCTGCGAAGTTAATTTGGGAGATTAATGGACGATCTCGACCTTTGGATCAGCCTATAAAGAACACAAAAAAGGTGAAGCTGTTAATTTCAACAGATAAAAGCGAGGGGCTGCTTCGATTACCGGGAGACGGCTGGTGGAGACTGGAGAGTTCATTGGAGGACGGCGAACATAATATTATATGATTTTTTTAGTAACCAAATAATTTTTAAATATTATATATTTATAATTAAAATAAGTTTTTTCAAAAAAAAAAAAAAAATATCCTAAACTTTATTGGTGACCGGACCGGTGGTTCTATTATGCCAAAGATCGGCTTGAAATTTATGGATAAAGCAATGCCAATAGAGAAGAAATTATTCTACGTCAAATTCAAACAATATTATATATTGTATACACATGCGTATTTATAGATTGTGTATAAAAATAAAAGTATATAGTGTATACACACTATATACACTCACAATTTAGATTCAACTCTGTGTCCGGACTCCGCACAGAATAATTTCTCCCAATAAAGATGTTATATATTTGTATTAAAAAAACACATGTAAAATCACTAAATTTGGAGGCATTGGGATCCCTGCCCTCAGTAATCTAACCCATGCCTTTGATTGCTCTCTAATATGGGAGAAATTATTTTGTTCGGACGCCGGACGTAACTCTACGTCCGGATGCTACGGTACAGAGCGGTACCGAGTACCGAGCCGCGGTACAGTAAAATAATTACGTGGTATATTTTTATTGGTCTTTGGATGTTGTTCGGTGTTAGCACAGAATAATTTTTTCCTAAATTATGAAGAACACTCACTACTAATAATTTACTAGCGAGTGGTGGAGAGAGAAATATATTTGCTTATGGTTCGAAGGCAAAACCAATCAAACCTATTTCTGGGGGGAAAAAAAAACTCAACGGGTATTGTTCCTCAAATGTTAAACCTTCTCGCTTTCTCAATTACCCTATATAGCAATCTTCCTTTACTTGAAATCCCTTGATTTTTGGGGGAAAATCTTGAAGAGTTTTACAACTACACTAACTGTTTGGCTAGGCTTCCTAGCTCTATGAAGCTTTCTAATTGTATTCTTCACAGTAAATGGAACCTCTCTAAGATCATTCATGAGCATATGAGAAACCTACTTCATTCAGTTCCCATTCTACCTGCTGGGACGGATAGCTGTTTGAGGATGTGGCTTATCATTTAACCTCTTAGGTTTCGTTTCGGACGGCTTTTTTATTGCTTTCTAAAACAGATTTTTAGTACAAAATTTTTTAATTTTGTACTAAAACTGTGTCTCTAAAACGAAGCCTTAATCTTTGAAATAAGGTCTAATAAATCATCAATGAAATCCAATGCTTGCATAATATTTGGATGCAAGAGAAAAGTAGAGACAGGAAGAATAAAGATTAAGGCTTCGTTTGAGAGGGTGTAGCATTCATAAGAGACAACAGAGATTTTACGTGGAAACCCCTAAAAAGAGAGAAAAACCACGAGGCCTGACCCAATTTGTGAATCTACTATTATTTGCAGTCGATTACAAATGAGGCCCTTCATTGGAGGGAAGGCCTTGGCTTGATATAATAAATATACATCACATAGAATGCATTACATGGTAGAAATTAGAAGAATTAATATTGATATGTTCGTTTAGTAGGCATGAACGTAGTCGACAGGAGACAGTGGTCAGAAATATTGTTGTCTAGCGATGCAGATTAAAAGGACTGTAGTAAGTGACGGATGTCGGGAGCACCGTAGTCAGTAGGAGACAGTGTTCAGAAAGACCATTGTCTAGCGATGGAGGTTGTAAGGATCTTAGTAGGCGATAGGGTCGGAAGGATCGTAGCTGGCACAAGATAGGGGTCAGAAAGACCGCTGTCATAAGGCGGTAGTCCGGGGGAACTCCGGCATTAGGTCGTGGTCCAGTGGAACACCGGTGTTAGGTGGTGGTCCAGCGAAACTCCAGGCATCAGGTGGTGGCCCGGCAGAACACCGACATCAGGTGGTGGTCCGGCGAAACTCCGGGCGTTATGTGGTGGCCCGACGGAACATCGGAGTCAGATGTTGGTTCGACAAAACTTCAAGAGTCACGTTGTGGCCCAGCGGAACAACAGCGTTAGGTGGTGGTCTAAAAAAACTCCGGGCATCAGGTGGTGGTTTGGCGGAACACCGGTGTCAAGTGGTGATCCGACAAAACTCCGGGCATCAGGTGGTGGCTTGGCAGAACACCGGCGTCAAGTGGTGGTCCGACGGAACTCCGGGCGTCATGTGGTTTTCCGATAGAACACCGGCATCAGATGATGATCTGGCAAAACTCTGAGCATCACGTGGTGGTTCTGTGGAACACTGACATTGGGTGGTGGTTTAGAGTAACTTCGGGCATTAGGTGGTGGTCCGGGAAAAACTCCTGGCATTAGGTGGTGGCCCTATGGAACACCGGCGTCAGGTGGTGTTTTAGTGAAACTCCGGGCATCAGAAGGTGGTCTGGCAGGGCTTTGAGCGTCATGTGGTGGTCCGGCATAACTCAGGGCCTCAAGTGGCAGTCCGGCCGAACTCCAAGTGGTGGTCGAGTAGGAGCGAGGAGGCAAGAGCGATCTCAGATCTCTCTCTCTTGCTCTCTTGCATAGAGTCCCCTTTCAAGAGGGATGAGGGGTCTATTTATAGATTTTTTTATAGTGGCATTGCCCATAAATAGAAGGAAGATCAAGGGAAAATGAGGAGTGGTATGGATGGATGACCGATGTTGAATCTCTTGATTGTGGATTGTTCGCTAGACATTTGAAGGTCTTAATGATGTCAGAATTCTATGATCTTGAGCTCATTGGATTTGTCTCGTCGAGTCGCTCGATTTGACTACAAGCATGTCACATTTAGAAACTATTTGGTAATCTGAATTGTGGTTCAAGTTACTAGCTCCTCCTCCCTTCCCAATGAAATCTTCTATTGTATTGATGGCAAAACCTTTCCTCTAAGAATGCAATATGACTAGAAATCAGAATATTGTTCCTAGTGTGGCTCTATCATGCACCCCCCCAACACGCTAGGTCCCAAAGATCCGATCTTACGGCCTCATACTGCTACCAGACCCAGGGTAGAAGCACTATTAGTAAGCCCGAACTAACACCCCCACCCCGTATATCCATACCCAAACCTAATACTTTACTGAAACCTAACCACCCTCCCCCAAACCCCCCTCTTCTACAGAACCCGCCCTCTGTTATGCTAATCCCCAACCTAAATTCTCCCTCTGGAGATCTCATTGAAATCCCAGACCCAACCCCTTCAACACAGGAGCTCCCTCCTACTGTCAACACCAAAAACAAATTTGATGCTCTTGCGAAAAATGGATTAACAGAGCAATCCCTCCTCTCTTCTCATAATCCCAACACCTCCACAAGCCTCACTAATCCTAGCAACAATAGTCCACCGCAAACTTCTCCTCATCATCACCAACCTATTATCTCCCATTCTCTTGACCAATCCACTTCCAGTTCAAATACCCTCAAAACCCAACAACAAAGCCAACAAACCACAAAGCAACCTAGAAGAAAATAAGCCATAAAACCTTCCTCCCCCAAATGTTAATTATCATTCCAAAATTAGCAGCCTGGATATCAGCGGGTTTAATAGCCCGGAGAAAGTCTTATGCTGCAAACAACTTGTGAAAAACCATAACCTTAACCTCTTATTTATCCTTGAAGCTAAAATTTCCCAAGCTAACCTCTCCAACCCTTGGTTCCAAGACCAACACAAAATTTTCCCTTTGGAAAACTCCTGTGACAATTTTTTGCATTCTAACCCTTGTAGTATTTGGGTTAAATGGAATGAGGCTAATGTGAAGTTCATCCATGAACACACCACTAGTCAACTTATTCATTATATCATTTGGATTGGCTCCTCTCCTAGCTTTGTCGTCACTGTTGTCGGTTACCTAACGAAAAAGTAGGGGGCACCCCTCTTACCAACACAAATCTAGGAGACTTTAATAGTATGATTACATGATCTTTCTTCTGTGGGGCATTTTTATACCTAGTATAACCACCAGTATAACAATCCCATCCACATCAAGCTTGATCGTGTGCTAGTCAATGATTGCTGGCTTGACTGCTTTCCCAATCCTACTATAAAGTGGGTGACCCTAGTTTCTCAGGTCATTCACCCCATTTTTTGACGAACTCTAGGGATGTTATGAAAGGCCACATATTTATGTACAAAAATTGTTGTTCTAAGCTTCACTTTTTTGGGATTGTCTATTTGATTTCTTCTCTCAACCCAACAAGAGCAGACCTCTTTGCTCCTTCAATTTCAAGCTGAAAACCCTCAAAAACAACATCAAACATAAACACTGGTCCAACTCCAACAACATCCTACTGGAGGTTGACTCTCTCTTAGCTCTACAAAATTTATTTATTAACCAAATCCAGAACAACCCTCTAGATGCTCTCCTTAATGCCAACCTGAAACTCATTAATACCAAACTCAACCACTACCACTCCACCCTAGCTAGTTGGACTTCCCAAAGAGCCAAAGTGAATTGGCTTACCCATGGGGAGGATGATTTAAAGTTTCTATACTCCAAAATCAACATCACCAAAAACTATAGCTGCATCAAAGAGATCTTTACTGACCTGGGTTCTTTCACTACTCACCATGACATTTCCTAAGTTTTCATTAACCACTATTTTAAGCTATTCAACACTACAAAGCCTCGTCTCTCTGCCCAACAGCTCCATGACATCCCTATTGGCAATGTGATCCCTGATCACCTTCTTTCTTCCCTTACTACTCCGGTCTCTATGAAAGAAATTAAAAACATTATCTTCTCTGACAAGGCTAATTCAGCTCTGGGACCTGATGGTTTTACCTTTGAGTTATACATATCTACTTGGAACACTCTAAAACACTAATTATGCAATGTTATGAGTTATTTTTTCTCTACTGGTCACATGCCAAAGCAAGTCAAAGCCACGGCCATTGCCCTTATTCCAAAACACCCTTGTGCCAGCAATGTCAAGGATTTAGGATGATTTCCCTTTGTAATGTTATTTACAAAGTCATTGCAAAAATTATTGCTAATATGATGAAAGTGGTAATGCCCTCTATCATACATCCTAGCCAAGGTAGTTTCATTCAGAAGAGAATCATTACAAACAATATTATCCTAGCTACTGATCTTTTGGGGAGCTTTAATAATAAGAGCAAAAATAAGTTTTTCTGTGTCAAATTTGATATTACCAAAGCCTTTGATATAGTCTATAGGGAGTTTCTTTATAATAGGCTTGCTGTGAAGGGTTTCCCAGATATGTTCATCTCTTGGATTAAAGCATGTACTTCTGTTGTACATTTCTTTATTTGTATTAATGGAGCCCTAGAAGGTTATTTTAATTTTTCTTCTGGTCTTCGCCAAGGTTGCCCTCTCTCCTCCTACCTTTTCAGCATTGTGATGGATGGTCTATCAACTTGCATTGAGGAAGCCACTACTAACTCCTCTTTCACTGCTATTACTTAGGGAAATTGTATTATTTCTCATCTTATGTTTGCAGATGATCTGATAATGTTTGGTAGAGCTATGGTCTCTAATGCTCAAACCCTTAAAGCAATTTTGGAGAAATTTGGCTTTGTTTCTGGATTCCATATCAACCCCCCAAAAAGCACTATTCTCCTTTCTAAGGACACCCCACAAGCTCCTGCTATCTGTGATGTACTTCAGGTTACTCAATCCAATTCTCCTATAAAATATCTTGGGATTCCTATTTTTATAAAAAGCTCAAGATCCAAGACTTCCAACCAATAATTCAAAGTATTTCTTATTCTCTAATGGGTGAGAGAAAAAATCCTTTCCTTTGCCGGAAGGATTCAATTTATGAAATTCACAATCGATAATACTTTAGTATACTGGATTCGTGGTGCCATTATACCCAAAGACTGTTGTAAGATTATCAATTGTATGTGATCTAGATTTTTATATTTTGGCAATATTACCTTGAGAAAACTTCACACCATCTCTTGGAAAGACGCATGTGTACCCAAACCCAATGGTGGATTAGGCATTCAATCTATTGACTCACTTTACCACAATTTTGAGTGTGTTATAATCTGCAGATTCTTGAGAACTAATAACCTTCTATTTTCTTAGTGGCGGTCCAAGTAACACTCTCTTTGGAAACCCTTAAATGGTAAATTCTCTCAATACTTGAAGTATTTAATTGATTAGGCTCAAAGCATTAAGCATTGTATCTCTCTGAATGTTTACTCCGAAAGAAAACTCTCTCTTCTCTGGAATCCGTGGTGCAATGGCTCCTCCATTGTTGATTGTCTAAATGATTCCCATGATATCACCCGCTTTTCCTCTCTCTCTCCAGCTGGGATGTTGAAAAAATCATTGTGGGGGATAACTGGGAGATTCCTGATTGCTTTGATGAAATGATTGCTTCCAAAATTATAGCTACTGTGACTAATACCCATAAGGAAAGCCACTCTTTGATGGGCTCTCCTAACCCCACTGCCAGAAAATTCCATGCTCACTTTTATGCCACTAACCCAATTGTCCAGTGGCACAAACTTATTTGGCACAAAAAATATGCCCTGAGGTTCTCGTCTTACGCCTGGATGGCTTTCAAGCGTGGCTTAAAAATGGCCGATGTTCTCTTATCCAGTGGAATCCCCATTTGCAACACCTGCTACTTTTGCCATGTTGAGCAAGAATTTATTGCTCACCTGTACTTTGAATGCAACTTCACTTTTAACATCATCAAGCACTTTTGCCTTGGCTGGGTAACCGTCTTATGAAGCCAAATCTTTATCAAGCATTGGATAGTGTTTTAGATCAAGGCATTATTGCCATCCGTGCTAACTTCCACCTGTTAAATGCTTGTGCTACTATCTACTTCATTTGGAGAGCTCGGAATGATAGAATTTTTCATGGTATTATGGATTATCAAGCTACTGTGATCGCTAAAATAAAAAATGCAATCGCTAGAAAGACCTCCAGCTGGAAGGATTTATGAGGGTTTCTGATTATTTTGCAGACCGATTTTTGATAGGAAAATGATGAATGGTGTTTTCTTATAGCTGTCCCTTGGAAGGTCTTCCCTAGCAACCAGGGGCACTGGTCTTGACCTGCACTTTCGCATTTTTGATGTTATTCAAGTGCAATGTGAGACCTATTTAGCCTTCAGGCTGTGATTGTTATTCCTTTTGGCTCTATGGGTTTTTTTTCTCTCTTTTCTTTTTGAGTATTTGGTTCTCTTTTTGTTCCCGAGAATTAGGACTATAGTTATTTTTTACATTTCACTTGTAACTTCTTTTTTTTCAATGATATGGGCTTCGCCCCAAATATTCCCAAAAAAAAAAAATTAGAATTTGTGGTCTTACATAAAAGTTAGAATATGTGGTCTCATATAAATAATTAAGTGGAAGATGCCGTCAAATATCTATGCATCATCATGGAATGCAATAATCTAACAATTTTTTTTTGTAAAAAGTGTCAGCTTTATTTTAACATATCAAATCTTTCCCATAGAAATGTTCCACATTCCATGTATCACTCACACTAGAGGCAGCCTGCAATGCCGCGTGGATGGGAAAGGCGCACAGTTTGCAACTGTTATTTGCAACCAATAATTTTTATTTTTTATGTAATATGGAACCCAAAACACACTTTTTTTAAGAGCCACTGGGCGGTTCTAATAGCCTCTTTAGGGTTGTTGCTTTAACTGCCACCCTCTAAATTTTTTCATAACTTCTTCATAATTTCTTGCACCTCCCCTTCTTTTCATTTCTCCTCTTTCATTTGAGGCATTCCCTTGGCCTTGCATAGGTGTTATCCCCTGTCCAGGCCTAAGGGCCCTCTCTGCAAGAAGGAGATTCCTCAACATTCTTCTTCTCTCCCTCATGCTGAGGCATTCCCCTAGTCATATTCAGATGATATCCCATGTCCAGGTCTAGGGCCCCTCATTCTGTAGAAATTTCCTCATTCTTCTTCTAAAGATACAATGGAGGTGTGATGTTAGTTAGTGTAAGTCTGGCAACGAATGAAAGTCTAACGTTGGGAAGAAGTCTGGTGATTGGTGGAAATTTAACATCTGGTAGAAGCCCAACAAAAGTCCAGCAACTGGCAGAAGTCCAACGTTGGGTAGAAATTCACCGCTAGGTAGAAGTACGGTGTCAGGTAGAAGCCTGACAAAAGTCCGTCGATAGGCAAGAGTTCGATGAAAGTTCATTGACAAGCAGAAGTACAATGTCGGGTAAAAGTCCGATGAAAGTCCGTCGACGAGCACAAGTATGATGATGGGTGGAATTTTGTCATTGGATAGAAGTATGACATTGGATAGAAAATCGACGAAAGTCTGTAGATGGGTATAAGTCCAATGATGGGAGGAGATTCAGTGTCGGGTAGAATTCTTATGAATGTCCCATAATGGACAGAATTCTAGTGACGGGAGGAAGTTCAGCGTCGAGTAAATTTTGATGAAAGTCTCGTAATGGGAAGAAGCCTAACAACTGGTAGTAGTCCAATAATAGGAGGAAGCTCAGCATCGGGCAGAATTTTGATGAAAGTCCTATAATGGGAAAAAGTCCAGCGATAGGAGGAAGTTCAACGTTAGATAGAATTTCAATGAAGATATATAATTTATCCAAGGTTGTATATCAGAGCGTTTCTCAATGGCATTAATCTATTTGAAAGAGGTTGAGAAAATCCACCAAGGATGTATGACCTCTCTAATATAGTATGTCAGAGCATTGCTCGATAACATTTATATATATGGAAGAGGTCGAGAGAATCCACTAATGATGTATGACTTATCTGAGGTTGTATGTCAGAGCCTTGCTCTATGACATTAACCTATATGAAAGAGGTTGAGAGAATCCACCAAGGATGTATAACCTATCTGAGGTTGTATGTTAGAGCCTTTACTCAATGATGTTAACCGATATGGAAGAGGTCGAGAGAATCCACTAAATATGTATGACATATTTAAGATTGTATGGCAGAGCCCTGCTCGATAGTGTTAACCTATATGGAAGAGGTCAAGAGAATCCATTAAGAATGTATGATCTATCTGAGATTGTATGTCAGAGCCTTTGCTCGATGATGTTAACATATATAAAAGAGATCGAGCGAATCCACCAAGGATGTATGACCTATCCGAGGTTACATGTCAGAGATTTTACTTGATGATGTTAACCTATATAGAAGAGGTCGAGAGAATCCACTTGGGATGTATGACTTATCCAAGATTATATATTAGAGCCTTTACTCGATGAAATTAACTTATATGGAAGAGTTGGATAGAATTCATCAAGGACGTGTGACATATCTAAGATTTAAAAAGACCATATAGGTTGTTAGACCTACATAATTATCTCAAGGCTAACCAAGAGGGGGATGAATTTATTATTTTAAAAAATGCCTCTTGAATAAAAAACCATTTAATAATTTTCACAATTTGATTTTCTTTTTAAAATAAGCTTTTCAACCACAACCACCTATTGCTAAAAATAAAATGCGAAAATAAAAAGAACACGGTAATTTATAGTGATTCGATACAACAAGACCTACGTCTACTCCCTGAAGACTCCCTCTTCAGGTATTACACTATTACCAAAATGACTTACCTTTTGCCCCCACAGTAAGGCAGAGACGCCTTTATAATTTTTCTCTCTTCCACCAATCCCCGGTGCGACAGAGTACCATTATCCTTTCACACTCTCTAAGTGTCAGCAGAGTACCATCATTCTTTCACACTCTCCAAGTGTCAGTAGAGTATTATTTTCCTTTCACACCCTCCAACTAATAGTAGAGTACCATCATTCTTTGACACTCTTCAAGTGTCGACAGAGTACCATCGTCCTTTCATTCCCTCCAAGTTTCAGCAGAGTATCGTCATCCTTTCACACCCTCCAAGTGTCAACAGAGTACCAGATCTTCTCCAAAGATCTTCTCTCGAGCAACTAGAAAGAAAAAGGAAGAGAATTGACACAAAAATAAAAGAGATTCTCACCTTTGAGTAATCTTATGAATCCTTCACACTTCACTTGCAAGAACTTTGTCTCAAACACTATCCCAAATCATCATTTTACTTGCTCTCTAAGAAATCACGAAGACTAGATTCGTCCAAGTTAGTTTCTGAGGATTTTTTTATAAGAAAGATATGAAAAACCATCTAGAAAACTAAAATTTCAATTTTGAGTGTCCACGATCGTATAGTATGATCGATAATCATCTCAGACGAATAGTTCAAAATTTGTTCGTACGATCATGTACAAAAACTAATTTTTGTACAAGCATATCATACAGTATGATATGTATATCGTATGGTATAAACAGTTATAAAAATTTTCTTATTCTTCTAGACAAAAATGTTCCCCATAATTTCATACTTTGGATGTTATCTGTATAAAATCCATGTTGCAAATCTGAATTTATGGATTAGACTTTTGATGATATCAAACATTCATGATTTTCTACGACTGCATTGCCTACTAACTTTTTAGGTCCACATGATCGAATGCAACTCAAGCCAGCTCAAGATTGAGTAGATTTAGGGTGATTCAATTGTTGACGAATATTTTCACATCGACTCGACCCCGATCGAGCCCAACTAGGCTCAATTGCGCTCGTTCAACCTAATCGATGATCATCGAGGCAAAATTGATCCAAATTGAGCCTCAATTTAATTAAATTAAACCCAATTTAATTTAATTAAACTCAAATCAATTTAAATAGAACCCTGTCGAGCATCGTCGAGCCCAATTCGATATGATTCGACATCGATTCAAGTTCAATTTCATGAAATTAAATTGATTGAACCCAATCGGACCCAAACTGACCAAATCGGTTCGGGTCGAGTCCAATTCGGACTCAATTTCAGCCCTAATTTGTCAATTTGGGCTGAATTTGATTCTCAAATCAGAAATTGAGATCAATGGCTCAGATTTCATCCCGATTCCTACCCTAAATCCCTCGTTTCACACGTGAGAGGCCCGGATTGGTCCATTTATGCGGTGGCTTGCTGCTGCTTTAGGGCACGCAAAGGAGAAAAGGGGGAGCATTCGGCTCCCTGATGCGTGTTCTTCCCATCCCGACCGAGAGAACAGAGAAAGACGGAGAAAGGAGGAGAGGCAGAGCCCATGCGTGCTCTTCCCATCCCAAACAAAGCAAAAGAAGGAGAGGGAGAGCCGTTTGACTCTCCACAGACCGTCCCAGATAGAGCGGAAAGTGGAGGGGGAGCATTTCGACTCCCCCTTTTGTCCGTCCCAGGCTGAAGGCAGAGCGGAACAGAGAGCCGAATGGATCTCTGCATGCGTTTCTTGACCCCGTCCAGGTGAGAAGAAGAGGTGGTGAGTTTTCTTCTTGCAACTAAGTCAAGAGTGAGGGCTGACTGAACCTATATGTATTCCCTTGATATTATTTTCTTCTTTCTTGGACCAAAAGAGTAAAGTTCTTTATGTTCCCTTCCATCTCTTCAAGTGGAAGAACAAAAATATGCTCTTTCCCTCTTCTCAAATAAAAAGGGAAGCGTTGGAGGATAGTAGAGACACTTGGAGGCTGTCCACTTGCTGTGGAGACTTCTTCCACCCCTTCCTTCAACTCTGGTGACCTCCAAACAGTGAAGACAGTAGTCGAAATGTTCTTGACAGCAGTTTGGTGTGCCTTTGACATCATATTTGTCATCCGGGAGCATCCAAATAGTGCAAACTGCTGTTTGGAAGGTTTGGACATCAAATGACAACCTCCGGGAGCATCCAAATAGCGAAAATTGCTGTCCGGAGCAGTTTAGACAGCAAAATCATCCTTCGACATGCCTTGGACAGCAGGTTGGAGGCTGTCGGAAGCTTCCAAACAGTGCTTGGAAGGCTTAGGAGCACCTTGGACAACAAAGGAGGCATCCGGAGCACCTTGGACAACAGCGATGACGTCTGGAGAAGCTATGACAGCAGACTTCTTCCTTGGGAACATCTTGGGCAATAGCTTGGAGCTTTCAAAGGACTTGGACAGCAAGCCGAAACTTGGTTTGGAGCACTGGGACAACCCGGGTGAGGTAAAACCCTAAAACTTAGTGAAACCTAGGGTCCCCCAAGGCCATTGATGTGTGGATGACGTCCCCAACCCTTAGGTCCCTTAGAAACTTCATTTACTTGCTTACCCCAAACCTATGTGCGCTGCCCTCTCCGCAAAACAAATGAAATATGATGATTTCCATTTGTTTGCTCTCTTATGAGAGCCAAAGAGACATGTCATATGCGTAGGGTGGTCGAATTTGTATCTAACAACCTCTCAAATGTATGTTTATGCATCATATTGTGCCTAATACCTTCGCCTGCATTTAAACGTTAGGCTAAGTATTGTCACTCAACCATATCTTGAATGACAATGTGTAGGGACTCTCACATCTTGTAGCATGCATGTCATTGTTAGCAAATTGTAAGTTATGACAAAATTAACTTAGATATTTGGGAATTGTATCGCTACATTTGTGATTTTGTCTGAATTTGTTGAATGTCAAGAAAATGAATTCAATTGATTTTGGAAGCTTGCAAAAAAATGGTGGAATCTTTCATGAACCCTCAAGTTCATGTTTTAAATCCCATGATAGAAGAAATTATTTGAATTCACTTTTGATACCTCTTCAAATTTGGAATGAAAGACAAATGGTGGATATCTCCAAGCCAAATGTTTGCATACTTAATTAAATTAGTTTGCATGATTTGGATTGCAATCCTTAACTTGTAAAAGTTTGGAAGATAATTAAACAGGCTTATTTAATTCAAAGAAATGAACTTGAGTTATTTTATGGACCCTCAAAGGCCCATGACCCCTCATGTTTTGGGATTATCTAAACCTATTCTATAACTTCCAAAATTGAATGTTTAAGGTGAGATTCATTAAAATTCCTGGATCTAGAGAATCATCTACACATGCATGCATTCCTAGGTTTTTTCTTAGATCATATCAAATTTGATCTTAAGTATCCTAGAAGTCATAGGGATAGTTTTCTCCTATCCAAGAACTTTTAAATCATGTCAAAATTGATTTATAGGTCTCTTCAAAGCCTTAGGAAATCATTCTTTCATCTCCTAATTGAGTCCAAAACACTCTAAAGGATGTAGGGAAATTCCTTTCAAGCATGCATTTCCTCTTTCCATGAGTCCAAAACGTTCATGGAGAGATGGGGAATCCCCTTTTGTGCATAATGCTTGGAGCATTCTCAAAGCTCCAAGTTTTAGATCGCATGAATCATTTGTAACTTGGAACCAATTTCCAAGTTCTTTCATCTCATTTGTTGGAACATTAAAACTAACAAATGGATATCCATCTACTTTCATGTGTGATGGTTTGAAACCTTCGAAGTTTCCAGACAAAATCGTTTCATGAATCATGTAATCCTAGGATCAAAGTCCTAGGTTTACTTAACCTTGTTTGTTGAAGAAAATCAACAGATGTTCACCTCTACATGCTCTTCATACATGATACTTAGAGCATTCCCAAAGCTCCAAATGTTGGATTGCATGAATCTCATAACCTTAGGATCAAAATCCTAGGTGTATTCTACCATGTGTGTTGAGACAAAATCAACATTCCCCCTCTTTCATACATGATTATTTGAGACCTTTCAAATCTCCAAACATATCATTACATGAATTATTTGGAGCTTAGGACCAAATCCTAAGCTATCTCCTTCATTTGTTGAGTCACAAAATCAACAAGTGAGCGTCCATCTTCATTTACTTGACTTCAATTAAGTGAATGATCATCTCTCTTTGAATATCAAATATTCGAGGAGAATCCATGAAATTTTGTAATTCTTAAGTTACATCTTCTTCCTTCAACCCCAAAGTTGTAGGAAATTTATCAAAGCATTCATTCATTGGAATGCAACCAATGAGTAATCCTCTAAATATAAGACTCAAATCCCAGTCTTCCTCATTTGCTTAGCCCAAAATTGAGCAAATGCTCATTTTCATTTGAATACCAAATGCTCAAAGAAACTTCACTATTTACTTGGCTTAAATCAAGTAAGTGGTCCCTCTCCTTGAAAATCAAAATGTTCAAGAAATAATCACCAATTTGCAACCTCTAAGTTGCATTTTCCTCTCCCTTTTCTACAAGCCAAGATTATAGGATAGCATCAAAATCCATCTTCTTGCTCTCAAACCCAAGT
The DNA here is from genome assembly GCA_019514585.1 of Dendrobium officinale. Lineage (NCBI taxonomy): Eukaryota > Viridiplantae > Streptophyta > Magnoliopsida > Asparagales > Orchidaceae > Dendrobium > Dendrobium officinale. Next base: position 38,654,400 of record CM033697.1, on the reverse strand, counting down.
TGGGAGAATGATTCCCCCCTCTTTGAACACCAAATATTCAAAGAGGTTTTAGAAGCTTGTAACCCAAAGTTGCATCTTCTTTTCTCCTTTCTAGAACTCAAAAGTTGTCAGAAAGTTTCATTCACTCAACTCATGTTGTGTGAATCAATCTTGTTCCAAACCTATGCAAATCGCCTATTTGTTGAATCAAAATCATCAAATAGTTTAGTATAAATCATTTATTTGTTGAACCAAATTCAATAATTAATCTTATATCAAGCAAAGGAGTCAAACTCCTAACTTTCTTTCAATCTCCTAACCCAAACTGGGTGAATGAGTTCTTTTTGGACACCCAAAAGTCCAAAAAATCATTGATGTGTGGCTCAAATCTATACATCATTCTCCTTTGTTTGCCTAATCCAAATTAAGCAAATGAAACTAAACTTCTTGAATACAAAAATTCAAGGAGATGTCCTTTTGATTCGTAGCCTCAAAGCTACTAATCTTCCCTCACTTATATAGGTTCCAAAGACCTTAGAAGATATCATATCCTAGCCCAAAAGCTATAAGTTTCCAACTCTCCTCCAACTCCAAAGTTGTAGGAGATTTCCCATCTCTTTATCTCCAAAAGCTAGAGGGAGTTCTCCTACATTTAGCCCAAAAGCTAAATGTTGGATTCCTATCTTTATCCTTTCAGCTCCAAAAGCTAAGGAGAATTCTTTCGCATGTAGCCCAAAAAGTTACATGTTGGACGCCTTTCTTAGACCCAAAATCTAAGTAATCTCTTTCATTCAAACCAAATTGAGTGATCTTTCCTATGACATTTAAAATGCTAAACTCATAGATGTCCCTTAGGAGTTATCCTTTCTGTTGAAGTTCATCCTACCCTATTTAATGAATTTCACTAAGTCCTAAGTGAAACCCCTTAAGCAAGTCTATCTTACCCTATTAGATAGACGCTTTTCATTATCCAAATACTAAGAGAATTCCAAAAACACCTATAAATTACTTAGGTTCCTTTTAATGCAATGATCAATCATCTCCCTCAAAAGGCGGGATGCCTACATCATTGTGCCTTAGGATTCATAAGTAATAGGCTCGCCCAAAAGCAAATAATGGTTACTTTATGGGTTATTCATAACCCTCATAAATATGAAACACATAAAAATTAAATAAAATCTTTAAGTCAGAAACAACTTAAAGTGAAACCACCATTGGATAAAGATTAAACATCTTCATTCCAAAATAACCCTTAGTGTGACATGCTACACAAGCCTCACACACTTAGGTGCACAGCCCCTTAGGCATGCAAGGATTATGATTTTTTCTTTTATGCGTATGTGTTTGATGTTTTGGAGTGATTGCCTATTGGATTGTCTGCGTTGTGGGCACTTGCCTATAAGTGGATAGTATAAAAATATACATATTATTCTTGTATGTGGCCATATCTAAAAGGGGGACACTCATAAATAATAAACTGCTTGCATGACATGTGCTACTTAAGGTAGAAGCATGTGTTTGACACTCTAAGTGCTAAACAAAATTTTGAATGTAATGTTTTATTATATAAATCTGCCTCTAATCCACTGTAGGTTTGAGTCTCTTTTCTTTTCAATCATGTATTTGATAGAATTGTAATTGTATTAAACTTATGGGGGTTTGTAGCAAAAGAATGAAGTGGATTAGAAGAATGTACCTATCAAAGGTGAAGACCAATGTCCAATCAGAAGTCAAGAGCCTGAAGAACCCCCACAAGTAGAGTATGTAATTTTGACTGGGTTGTATAATAACAGGCAACTCAGCTGTTAAACCTGTTTGTAATAACTCAGACTCTATTTACATTTCCTACACTTTATTTATAAATAAAATCATATTTGATTGTTTACCTGATTGTGTAATAAAAATGCATCATTTTTTCTAGGTTTCTTTCTTTGTTTTTGCTTGGGTGTGGCTTGGACTTTTGATACGGTAGGCTCTTAGGACAAAATAAGATTTCTACCTATTAAAATATAATTAATCTAAAAATTTATTTATGCTTCACGATTTTCTAACAAATAAGAAAGTCTTGCATGGCTCCTTTCAAGAAGCCAAGTTTTTTAAATATTAAAATAATCATGCATGGCCAAAAGTGTTTTGCATATAGAAAGCCCTCACTTAAGGACTAGATAATAAAAATCTTTCTTTTCGTGAGTCAGCATATGCATAGCCACATAAATAGGCATCTTGACCTCAAAGCCAAGCTATAAACCCTACCTTCCTAAACAAAATAGCCTTCCCCCTCTTCATATGCATTGAGACTTGAACACAAGGTTTTAAAAGTGATTAGGAGGGTTTAGCTGGTAGTCCCTTCCAGGCGACACAGTAAATCCAGAGGTCGGGCATGCTATGCCTCTTGTGAGGTATAGTTTGTAAGTTCCATTGCACTCGTTAGACTTAGAATCGAGGTCCCACCTATCGGTAGTCCTCACCTTAGTTTTAGGGTCCGAGGTATTGGTTGATTCCAAATCACCCTATAAGCCCTCACCTTTTGGGCAATTCCTTCAACGTTTTTGTTGTTGGAATGTAAGCCTCAACTTTCTAATAAAATATCAACTTAAACCAAAATTAGATTCTAAAATATAAAGACCAACATAGGATAGTTTGAGCACCTCTAAGTGTCCCTCATAATCAAGTGCTCCTACTTCACCTCCTCTGGCTCTCATTCCAAAATCTAATTCCTAGTTGATCACCTCTTCCTTGAAATTCCTAAAGGGAAAAAACCTTTAAGAAAGGCTTTTATGGATTTAAAAAAAAAAAAAAAAAAAAAACTTTAGCCAATGTCTAAAATGACTTCCAAGAAAGAAAACCACTAGTTTAATTAAAATTTTTCCCAAAACAAAGTTTGGGATGTAACTAACCATGGCTTGCCCTTATGGGACGTCTGTACCCCAGAAATAAATAAACTCCACTTGATCTAACATCAAGTAGGGGAATCTCTATTAATAATTATAAATTTTATTATTGAGTCCATGAGGAAAAGATATTTTTATCCTTTGGGGTAATATATCATGTTCTTATGTCGTACTCGATCATAAAGTATGCAATCCATTTGAGGATACAAAAATTCTCCAACATCAGTATGTAATGTTTTTCTTTTTCTTGAGTCAATTGTAAAAGTGGTTCCTAATGCTAAGTAACCTAACACACACACTTGAGGGGTTTTCTGAGTTTTTCTATTTTGAGTACATCGGCCTGGACGATGTCCATATTGGCCAAGATGATCCGACTAAAAATAGAAACCCTAATTAAGGCATCCTGGTTAAGCAACCGTTATTAAGCAAATCATCCTGGACGATCCTTGTATAGGCCAGGATGATAGGCTCAAATTAGAAAGAATCAACCTCCATGATCAATTTAGGTATTCTTTATTTTAATACATTGGTCAGGACGATCTCAATATCAACCTGGACGATGGAGCATCAATTATGCCTAAATTAATCTGGTAATTATAGAAAGCAATTAAGGCTGATTGATATGATCACATCGGTCGGGCTGATCTTAAGATCGACCGGGATGATCTTCTGGATGATTGACATTGGCCAACATCTATTCCGGGCAATATTCAGGATGATTGTACTCAGATTTGAACTAATCGGCCAGGATGATATTGTATCAGCCTGGATGATGTAACTAATTTTCTTCTGATCATCTCAAATCATCCCGGTTGATTGAGCTTACTTACTGATCGACCAGGACGATAATGTCAGTTCTTGAAATTCTATTTAAAGGACCCAAATTTTCTCATGCATTGAGACCTTTAGTTGTTGTCTTGACCTGAAAAAGCCAAGAGGAGAGGGAGAGAGAGGGAGGAACTTGTGAGGGGGCATTTTTGAGAGGGATTCACAAAGGTTGCTACAAGCAAGGTTCCAATGTGTATTCTCCAGTCTTCATCCTTCGTCCTTGGGGGTTCAAGGGCGGTAAGATTCAGCAATTGGTCGAGGTTCTCTGCCTACTTCAGAAGGAAGCAAAAAGAGTCGAGGTTCTCTGTCTGCTTTAGGAGAAAGAAAAATGAGTCGAGGTTCTCTGCCTGCTTCAGGAGGATGCAAAAAGATTCGAGGTTCTCTACCTACTTCAGGAGGAAGCAAAAGGAGTTGGGTTCTCTTCCTGCTTCAGGAGGAAGCAAAAAGAGTTGGGTTCTCTGCCTCGCCGGGGTTGGCGGAAAGGAGTTTTTAAGTTGGCTTCTTCGCCTTATTATGGGAGCAAAAGGAGAGTCACTTTTGTAGTGCAATACTAGAAGGGCGCCTCTAGGGAGTAGACGTAGGTCGAGTTGACCAAACCACTATAAATCTGGTGTGATCTTTCTTTGTTTTGATATCCGCATTTATTTTTCTGCACTTTGATTTCTGTGGTGATTTTGGATTTAAGTTTTATTCTTTATAAGAAAGATTTTTTAAAATATCAATTCACCCCCCTCTTGGTTAGCCTTGGGCCAGATCTTAAGGGCTTAACATCCCTAACGAACTTTTAATCCAGATTATCCCGGATGAATAGTTCAAAAATTTTACATATTCGTATGGACGAAAATGTTCCCAACATTTTTGTACTATAGACATCGTATATACGAACTCCAGATCATCCTAGATGAATAGTTCAAAACATTTACATGTTTATACAGATGAAAATGTTTGCATCATTTTTGTACTATGGACATCGTCTGTACAAAGCCAACTTCATATAGTACGAATAGTACATAAAATTTTTTTCTCATCCAAGCTTTGATTAACTACTTCCTAGAGGAAATAACTAAACAAATAAACCCATACGAACTAAAATTGTACAGTACGATTAGTTTTAAAATTTATAAATTTATAACACTCTCACAGTGTGTGTGCACGGTTATTCCATTACAATCACATTCCTTCAAACTCAATAAAAGTGTAAAAATACAGACTCTAATTGCAATGAACTCTAAACAAATCCGACTTGATGTTTTCGATAATCTGTAGTATAATTTCTCTGAAATATTAGTACATATAAATAACAAAGGTAATATATCCAACATATATTAGGAGAAATAGTAATCAAAATAATAATATTTGGAATCATCAAAAATACACATGATATAAGAAACAGTAGTTATTAAAACTAAGTGTTGACCTCTACAACCAACCCAGGAATCTTAAATTTGATAAAGAGAATTCAGCTTCAATATGGATTGTATTGGGTTTTATTATGCACTAGTGGAAGAAGCAATCAAATGGGGAACGTCAAGCTCATGTTAATGGAGTTGATTTGTATAGAAACATTTCTCTTCTATCTATAGTGGGCCAAGGAAGTATGGGAAAGACAACTCTCCTACAATATGTTTATGAAGATGAAATGACAAAGGAATTTGATCTTAAAATGTGGGTTTGTGTTGCCAACAATTTTGATGTTAAAAAGTCATTACATATATGTTAGAATCACTTAAGAAGGAGAGGCCTCTTTTGGAGACGCTTAAGGCACTTCAAGATAGTCTTCAGACTGAGATCATGTCCAAATAGTTATTGCTTGTGCAGGATGACATTTGGGATGATGATGAGAAGTAGGATAAAAGTAAATGGGAGAAGGTGCTCATCCCTTTGGCTTATGGGAGTTTTGGTAGTAGAATTTTGGTAGCAACTCGAATGGGCTCAGCTGCAATGATGATTGCAACGATCATTAAAAAGAAGGCTGAAGTATTTAGAATAGAGGGCTTGGAGAAAGATCAGTGTTTGTAACTTCTTAAATCTCATGTATTTGCTGATGAAGACAATCCTAATGATTACAAAGGATTAAGATCCATTAATGGAGAGATAGTTAAAAAGCTTTATGGATCTCCATTGGCTGCAAAGGCCTCGACGATTCTCAAACGAAGTCCGATCGACAAACGGACAGCTCCATTGCGTCCGGAACGTCGTCAACATTAGGAATATATATTTTATTTGATTAAATTCGATCGTTTGAGGTGGCATCGTAAATTTCAAAGACGATTTAAATATGTTGCAAAGGCATGCATTTCGAGGGAGATTAACCTCGACGATGATCAAACGATGTTCGATCGCAAAATAGACTGTGTCATTGGGTCAGGAACACCGTCAATACTATGAATGCACTGCCAATTTGTTCGAATGAGGTTTTGCACACAAATCGAGACAATGAGCACTTTGAGGGAATTAAGCCTCGTCGCCACCCAAATGATGTCCGATCGCAAAACGGACTGCTTTGTTGCGACCGAGATATCGTCATTACCCTAAATACACTACCAATTTATTTAATGTCTATGTTCGACAAATTCAACACACCAAATGAGGTGATTACACACATTTCGAGGTGACATGCACATAAACCGAGGAATCACGCAAATCCAAATAATTCTGACCAAGTGTCATGTTGATATATGTCAAATGGACAGATAATCATAACGTGATTTTGACTTTTCATTAATTTGATAAAAATATATACATAATAATTAAAAAAATCAAAATACATAAAGTCAAATGAAATGTTAAGTCTCATTAATCTTACCTCGTAACCTCTGTGCAAATCTTCTGCTTTGAATCCCCGAAATACCGCAAGCAACAGACTTCACCTCGTTTTGAATGAAGCCCTCGTCTTTAAAATGAGTGGGAAGAAAATCCTTCAGGGTTCTGTTCTCTGGTTCCACAAAAATTTTTCCAAGGTCTCTGTTTTCTTCAACCCGTTTACAACAAGCAAACCACCCAAATTTTCACTGTTCGTCTAAGCTCTGCAAACAAGAAACACAAACCAAGTTCACAGCTTCTTCCTTACCCAGTACACGCCGTAATCTCTCTCCCTACCAACCCGAGCCATGCCACCTGCTGTCGGAGTCTCCTACACGCCCCGACCTCTTTGCCGAAGCTAGATAGGTGGGCTTCTCCACTTGGTTGCTCACAATAGCAAGAAGAAATCTTCTTTTTAATGTGTTCAATCCACTACAAGCCAAATCGCTACCAAACAAACTCTTATTTCCCTTGATAACTTGCTTCCTGAACCAAGTTGAAAGGAGTTGGCGGGGTTTTGAGCTCCCGCCGTCATCCCATCGGTTCTCATCTTCCCTCCCCTTCCCTCTGGCATCTGCCAGAGGTTTTCTCCTCTTTTTCCTTTGCTACTTTTTTCTATGGAGCTTTCCGCCATGGATCTACCCCCTTTATCGTCGCATGCAGGAGGTCCTTCTTCCTCCTTGCCTACCCAAAATTTGAAGAACATTGTTATTGATTCTGATCTTGTGTCTAAGGATCTCCCTCTTTCCTTTCTCCCTTTGGAGCCTGAGATCATTCCTTTTGCTGGTGAAAGGCTTGTCAAAAGAGCTGAAAACTGGAGCTTGTGTCTGGTAGGCTACTCGATAGGTAGGCTTCCTTACTATGAAGCCCTGCTAGGTGCTATTAGAAAAACTTGGACGCTCAAAGGTTCGTTGCAACTTCTATCGCTTTCTGATGGTTTCTTTCTCCTTCGTTTTTCCACGATGGAAGACTACGAAATGGCGTGGTCAAAGGGTGTTTGGTTTTTCCTGGGTCGGCCTTTTCTCCTTCAGAAATGGTTGCCTAAGTTCTGTCCCAAACGTGAAAACTTCACATCCATACCCATATGGGTTAAGATTCATGACCTCCCCTTAGTTTGTTGGAACTCCGAAGGTATTTCCCGCATAGGAAGCAATATTGGAATTCCGCTCACCATTGATGCTCTCACAGCGCAGCGAACACGTCTTACTTTTGCCCGTGTCTGTATTCAAGTCAATGCGGATGCAACTTATCCTGAAGAAATTTCGATCTCTATTGAGGAGGATGTGTTTAGTTTAAAAATACAGTATGAGTGGAAGCCTATTCCTTGCAAGCATTGCAAATCCCTAGTGCATTCTAATGTCTCCTGCCCCTCCAAGCCAGTGACATCTACCTTGATCAACACTTCGGCTCCTTCTACTTCTAATGCTCCTCGCGGCAGAAGTAAGAGCCGAAGGCCTCAAGGTAGGATAGCTCCTTCTTCTATCATTCACCCGTCCATTCTCCCCTCCTCTGTCGTTCTCTCAGACCACCAACCTGTAGCTTCAAAGCCTCCCCTTCTATTCCGTTACCTCCAACGGTTCATAATATTCCAAATTCATTTACTTCCCAACCACCCCTGCCATCCTCCTCTAATAACCAACTAGTTCAGCCTGTCTCTACCTCTAACCCGGCTCTTACCACTAACACATTGGAGGCTCTTCCCTCCAATATCCCGAATTTAAACTCTCCTCATGGTGATACCTCATCATCTACCTCCACATTGCCTCATTTCACTCCCTCTTCTCTTAAAGTTCAATCCCCCAATAAATTTAATGCTTTGAATTTAATTGAGGATGACCAAGACTCCACAACTGATGGCTCTAATCAATATTCAGACAATATGGCTCGAGTTAGAGAAAAAGAGAAAGAAAAAGAGGCCAGTCAACCTCTTTTGGGTAAGCCTAACAAAACTCCTAAGGGGAAGCAAGGCAAAAAGGCCCCTGCGCATCCTCATTAACTATGTCTGTGCCTGCTGGAATATTAGAAGTTTTAATAATCCAAAGAAGGTGTTCTGCTGCAAGCGTATGATGACTTCTTTCAAGCTAGACATGTTGTGCATTTTGGAGAATAGGATTAATGTCTCCTCTCTTCTCAACCCTTTCTTCTCTGCTGCTCATGAGATTTTCCCAGCTAAAAAATCTTGCCACAACTTTAATCTGTCTTCTTCTGGCAGAATTTGGATAAAATGGAACTCGTCTAAGTTAAATTTCACTCCCTCTATTGTTACTCCTCAGCTTATTTTTGGTCAGGTTGATAGTGGCTCTTGTCCCTCTTTCACCTTATATGTTATTTATGCTGATAATGATAGAGAAGGTAGATTACCTCTTTGGGAGTTGATAAGGAATTGTTCTTTCCTCTCATTCCATCCCCTGGATCCTCATGGGAGACTTTAATTGCTATAGATTTGCTTCGAAAAAATTGGGTGGTAATCCCCTGTCTCACAATAATCTGGGAGAATTGAATTCGGTGATTTTTTATGCTATTCTTGCTGATCTCAACTCTGTGGGTAATGTCTTCACCTGGTTTAATCAAAGGCAAGCTAATCCCATTCAGATTAAACTGGACAGAATTCTTGTCAATGAACAATGGACTTCCTCCCTTCCTAATTCCTTCTATTCGGTGCAAGCTCCTTCGTGCTCTGACCATTGCCCCTTACTTCTGCAATCAACTGTGGCATCTTCTTCTCATCATCGTTTCCTTTTCAAGAACTACTGGACTTTGATTGATGGATAATTGTATATTCTTCTGGATGTGTTTTCAGCTATTTCTACTGGTAGCCCTTTGGCTGACTTCTATGCTAAGCTCCGACTTCTTAGAAGTTGTCTGAAATTGGAGCCCTGGGCTAACTCTAATGCTCTCCAAATGCAATTTAGATTTGCTTCATCGCAAACAACTGGAATGCCTTTAGCTCATTGATAGGGATCCCCTCAACACTATTATTAATAGTAACTTAAAGAGTCTTATCCATCAAATTTCTAAACTCTCTAACTTTCATGCTTCTTGGGTCATTCAGAGAGCAAAGGCCTCTTGCTGTCGTAGGGTGAAGACGACCTTAAGTTCCTCTATGCTAAAATTCATCGAAGAAGAGCTGGTAATAACAATGCTATTAACTTGGGAACTTCTTCTAATCTCCAAAGGAATGAGAATATTATGGGGATTATTAATCACTTCCATAATTTATACAATTCTCCCCCTATTGAGGATTTGAATATAGAGTATTTTCCTCTCGGTAACACTTTGCAATCTTCTTTTGCTGCTTCTCTTATTGTTTCTATCTCTGACGACAAAATCAAGAGTGATGTTTTTGATGGTTCTGCCTCCTCTTCTCCGGGGCCTGATGGTTTTAATTACCACTTCTTTAAGCGTTGCTGGCATATTATAGGGCCTCTTGTTTGCAAGGCAGTCAAGCACTTCTTTAATAAGGGTTATATCACTGCTGGTATTAAGGCCACGTCTCTTGCTTTAATTCCTAAAACTAAACATGCCTCTTCTTTTGCAAACTTTAGACTTATTGCTTTATGCAATGTGATCTATAAAATTATTTCTAAAATCCTTGCTACCAGACTAATGCCAATCATGCCCCTTATTGTTAAAGATACTCAAGCTGGATTTATTAAATCCAGGATCTCCACGGACAACATCATACTTGCTCAAGAGCTTTTCAATTTTGCAAATAAAGGGAAGAAAAACTTGTTTTGTGCTAAATTTGACATCCGTAAGGCTTTTGATACTGATTCTAGGAGTTTTGTCTTGGCTAGGCTTGAACAGAAAGGTATTTCATCTTTATTTATATCTTGGGTTAAGGCTTGTATATGTGATGTCAACTTCTCTATTATTATCAATGGGGCTCTCGAGGGGTACATTCCATCTTCTTCCAGCTTAAGGCAGAGGTACCCTTTAAGCCCTTACCATTTTTGTATTGTGATGGATGCCTTCTCCTCTCTTATTGACAACAATCATTTTGTGGGAGCTCAATTTGGGGATTTTAAGCTAAGTTATTTGCTTCATGCAGATGACTTTCTTGTTTTTGGTGAAGCTTCTTCCCTAAATTGTACTCAGCTTATGCATATTATCTCCTATTTCTCCAAGTCTTCTGGGCTTCACATGAATATGGATAAAAGCTCTCTTATGCTTCCTAAGCATCTTATTTATGATAATAGGATCTATAATGCTCTTGGCTTGCATCCTAAAGAAATTATTACCTACCTTGGTATTCCTATTTACTTTAAGAGACTTAAAATTGCTGATTTCTCTCCTCTTATGGAAGAGGTTACCAGAAAGCTTTCTGGTTGTAATGCTAGCCTCCTGTCTCTAGCGGGTAGACTCCAATTTTTTAAGTTCACTCTTTTAAATTTTATTGCATATTGGAATAGGGGTTCTATCTTATCTAAAGCAGTCACCAAACTTATTAGAAGGGTGGCATCTAAATTTCTATTTTTTGGTGACCAGTCCACGGCTAAAAAGCTTCATCTGGTTGCTTGGGACACTGTCTGCAAACCTAAAAATATGGGGGGCTTGGCCTCCCTAGTATTCCTGCACTACAACATGGGTTTAACTACTCTTTAATACTCAGGATGTATACCCGTAAATTTCCCCTGGCTGCTTGATTTTTAATGCTCTACTCTTCCCCTTGGAAACCTCCTAATGCCAAGGCCTCAAAATTCTGCAAAGTTATTTTCTCTACTGCCCAGCAAACCAAGGATAACTGGACTCATGTTGTTACACCAAACTCCCCATCTTCTTTTGTTGGGATTTTTGGTTAAACAAAGAACGTATTGCGGATCTTTTTTCTATGCCCAATTCATATGGTAATTATTATGTTTGTAATTTTATTGTTGATGGTTCTTGGCATCTTCCGAATAGCCTTCCTTGTGCTGTGGTGAATGCTGTTAGCAATATTATCATTCAAGACTACCATTCTGCTTGTTTGGTTTGGGGAACTGGTAATGGTAAAAATGTGAAATTCTGAGATTTTGTATTGGATTTTTACAAACTGTTGCCTGATTGTCCCTGGGATTGTTATATCTGGCACAAAAATCATATTTTGCGATACTCTATTTATTCTTGGCTCACCTTGGTGGGAGGCCTTAAAACTGCAGTGGAGTTAAATAGAAGAAACATTGGGGTTGAGATTGACTGTTCTCTGTGCCATGGTTTTCCTGAAAGTGCTTCTCATTTATTTTTTGACTGCTCTTTTTCTCTCTCTGTCATTACTGCTTTGATTCCAGAAAGTGCATATTTTCTCCTTAGACCTAACTTACTGCAGCGGTTTTACTGGGTTAATGTTAATCCCAATTTTGATGCCCAAACCAAAAGATTTAAATTTATAACTATTTGCTGCTCTTTATACTACGTCTGGAGAGAACGGAATGAACGAAGATTTGCTTTGACTGCCTCTGATTCTAATTCTATTTGTCTGAAGATCAAAAATGCTGTTAAGGCTAAAGTTTTTAAATGGAGAGATGCTCATCTCATGCAGAATCAGTTTTAATTGGATGAGTCTGGGCCTTTTGCTTGCTATGTTTTACAGCTCTATGATTTCTCGATTTTTTTGCTTTACTGGATGCCTTTCTGGATATTTCTTTCTGGAATTTTGGACTCTCTTAAGTCAGCATTTTGCAATTGGAGCTGGGGGCTATGATGTTCAATTGCTTAGCTACTCCCAGGAAGGCAATTTTTTGCAACCGTTTATATTGGATGGCACATTCTGCAACCAGGAGCTTGTATCCTCTGGCTTCTGCAATTGGTTTTGATCATGAGCCCAACTACATTAGCATCCAATATTTTTGGATCCTTTTCTTTTTGACATGTGTAAGTTTTTTGAGGTCTTTTTGGTATATTTGAGGTGTTTTTTCTCTGCAACCTCTTTTCTTTTTTACTTCCTACACATGTAACTAGTTGTTTATTTTAATCAATGAAATGGGCTTATTCCCCTAATTCTCCCAAAAAAAAAAAAACTTTTGCCTTTTCATTTTGTCAGCTTCACGTGATCACATTCTTTTATTATTATATATATATATATATATATATATATATATATATATACAATAAAATAAAAGCTATAGCAATAAAGTTGTGAAGGGAAATAAGCAGTGTTATATATAAATTGTTCTCTACATCTGACAAATGAGATAACTCATTATAAGCTACATCTCCTTATGACCCACATGATGAATCTCATTTTGTTTTGTTTGGCTCATGCTACATTTCTCCTTAAAACAGAGACATTTTTTATTTTATTTTATTTAGTCCTTTTTTTTATGGCTGCTAGTGTTTATTGTTATTTATTTTTTTTTATCATTAATATTGATATTCATATTAAATGCTAATATTATGTATCAACTGTAATATTAATATTGAATATTAATATCAATATTAATTTTGTCCACATCTTGCCGATACTTTTGTTTTTTTTTTTTTTTAACTTTATTTTATTGATTGATTTCTCAAAGCATGAGATATAGGTAGGATTTTATATCTGCGGCATTATGTGTATAGTATTTTCTGATCATTCGTGTATATACTATTTTATGTACATTTGTATAAATATATTCTTTGTAAATAAATATATATGTTATATATATATATATATATATATATATATATATATATATATATTTTATATTTATATAATATATATATATATTATATTATATATATATATATATATATATGTTAAATTCCGTTAAAGTATTCTAAAAAAAAAAGTCTCATAAAAAAAAAAGGAGAGTTTATCTCTTGCTTAGAGTTTCTGTTTTACTTTTCTTTAGATATTATATATTTGTATATATATAAGAAGCTTAAATTTCTTTTCCTGTTATTATTGTAACATTCTAACAGATCATGGTCTCTAGTTGTTAGCATTAATAGTTTTTTTAGTTATTATCGTTAAAAAGAAAATAAAAAAATAACAACAGAGCTGTAGCTTTTACATTCAGTCATTCACTTAGTTTAGTTATTATTATTACTTAATGTATTTGATTAGTACTAATTAGTATTGTTAATTTTTATGTAAAAGTTTATAAACATATTATTATTTCTGTTAAAAGTTTATATGCTATTTTTATGTTAAAATTTATATGTTATTATTATTATTATTATTATTATTATTATTATTATTATTTTGTTTTAAAAAAAGTTTATGAAAATCGTATGCTTTATATTTTTGTAATTTTGCAAATTTCTCTTGCCACTCCGCCGTCACCGCCAATGTTGCAAAGGTATAAATTTCCTAAGCTCAAAACCTCGACAGCCATTTCGGAGTTTGTGGCGCACCGAAAAACCGCCCATGCACATCTTTTGTTGCGCGTGGTGGGATGAAACCCCGGTGCGGCGCCTACGACGAGGCGGGTAATCACCTAAAATCCTACTTCAATGTTCGTGGCGGATCGGAAAACCGCCCATGCACGCCTTTGTTGCGCGTGGTGGGATGGGACCCCGGTACGGCACCTACGGCGAGGCGGGGTCACTCATAAGTACCCCCGAGCGGGGGGAAAGCAAACTGCCTTTTCTCAAAAAAAAAAAAAAAAGCTTTTAAACCCCCATGCATGCCTTTGTTGGCGTGGTGGGTGAAAAAAATAAAAAAAGGCATCGCCGCAGTGTCTCACAACACCAACCGTGCACGTCTTTGTTGACGTGGCGGGTAGGCGGTCTCTTGGTTTTTTTCCCTAAACAGGGGAGACGCCAGGAGGCTGCCGAAATTTTATCTGAAAAAGACAAGGACTTGGACATTATTTAGACAACAGTGGACTCATTTTTGGATAGCAGGGGACTTGATTTTGGACGACTTGAAACATATTCCAAACTTAAATGATTAATAAGATACTTAAAACCAAATAAATGATCTCAAGATTAAACTCAAACACTAATTTTTGGATAACAAAAAACTCATCTAGGACTCAAATGGATTTTAATCAAATGACTTTGAACATGTGATGAATTTGAATATGAAGCAAGGCTCCAATGTTTTGAACTTGGACTTGAGTTTGAATATTGACATTAAATGAGCTAAATGAGAACATTGAACTCAAAACTTGAATTCAAATGAGCATTGAATAAATGATTGTAAATTCAATTTGGATTAAAGCTTAATGTTTAAAGTAAAAAATCATGAACTATATGATTGATAAAATCAAAGATTAATACATGAATTGATCATATGCTTTAACATGAATTTTTTTGTGACAATGAAAATTTGCAATCATCATCTCAATTGTAATGAAGATTCTGGTGAATATGCAAAAAGAGAATTGTAAAAAAGTATGGCTTGGTTACAAAGCCATCCATATGAGAAATTTGGAGCACGAAAATCGATTTGTAATATTGGGCTTAATTCACTCCTAAGTGACAATTGATTGAACAAAAATGAGGCATGCCATGAATAGAAGCAATGCATCTCTATTGTGCTCTTAAGTGATTGAAAGTGATTTGAAGATGATTGGTGCCAAGCAATCGACACAAGGTGCTTAGTAAAATTATCATCCAAACAATGAAGTCCCTTTCAAACTACAAGTTATGTTCAAGGATAATGAAGATTATGTGACCTCTAGCATCATTCACTCACAAATAACAGTGAAGGGTCATGCAAATTGTTTGGCTTGAATAATCCATAAAGAGTATGAATGATTGTGACAATTCATACGCAAGCATATGCTAAGGATTTGTGGGATTTGATGTAATTTGCATGAAGTAGTTACATTCAAATGAACTTCATACAAGCCGTACAGCTCAAATGAAGGTGATGAATGTCACAACACTCCTACAATCAATCATATTCAACCTTACAAGCAATATAATAGAAGAAGATTTCGTACAAGTCATGGAGTAGAATGTGGAAGTTCATATGATCAGCAATAATTCAACTCCAGAAAGATCTGCAATACATACAAGTTATCTACAAAGACAGATGTATGTGCCACATGCCAGTTATGGGTAGATGCAGAAAGACCAGTAAATGCAGTATCATGAAGTCAATTTTAGTCTGTTAATGAATACATTTACCTGCCCACTTGTAGCTATGACAGATATACTATATGATCCAAATACAATAATAAAGTGCATAAAGAATACGACAGACACAAGCTCCCACAAGCTTCTATTGGAGCCCCGCTATGAATATTACATACAATCTTTGAATAAATGTCAAAGAACTACAATGAATGCAAGCATCAACAAATAAAAGAAGGAGATTCATTAGTGCACTATGATCCACATATAGAAAGCAACAAGTAGTGCACGATAGTCTACCTGTACAAATCAGCAAATAACTCTATTCAGAAGTTGCTACGCCACGCCACCAGATCCGCAACACTCGTACTAGCGGACATAAGGTGTTTATAAATATTTCAAAATACCCCCGCATGTGCACCGTAGTTTGTATACACATAGATACACTAAAAAAGGGGGGGTATACAATCAAGAACCTGCATGGGCCCCGGCGAGCATGTTATTGGTACACATGTAACGTCTAGGGATGCTGCGCGGATTATTAAATTTGAACCCGATCCTTCTAAGTAGATAAAAAGAGTTGTCAGGGTTCAATTATAAAATGCCCCCAAACACCCTCATGGGCCCCGGCGAGCGTGTTATTGGTACACACGTGACGTCTAGAGATGCTGCACGAGTTAATAAGTGAATTCTTTTTCGAACCCGATCCTTCTATACAGATCAATAGGAGTCGACATGGTTCGAACCTTCAAACAAATACACGGTTGTGGAGACTGGTGTATTTGTTTCAATGCATTCATATTAGGCCTTCAAAACCTACATTTAAGAGAATTCACTAACAAAGGCTCAAAGCCTGCGGAACCCGATCCCCTATCGGCAAGTCTACAAGGTTTAATCAACAAATGAAAATGACCCAAACACCCAGATGATGGCCGTGTTGATTTCTTATCTCAACTAAAGGGGTTCACAAACATTTTCAAATGTCTCCCAAATATCCAAATGCCTATCAAAATCCAAAACTCCACAAAAATACCAAAATCCAAATATAAAAAAAAATCTCAAAATCCTAAAATCCCAAAAATATTTAAAATTGAAATCCAACCACGAAACACTTAAAGCATAAAATTCATCCGACCCTTCATAACAGTTTGCCGGAGTGGACAAATTAAAAACTACTTTAACTCACATAGAGCTAATGCTTAGTCGAAAATATCACTAGGATTTATTCTCAAATAATCTCCTACTAATAAGGACGTGGTACGTGTCCTCTGACCGGCGGTTTGCCTCCAAATGGAACCGCAGGATAAACTGTTATGGCCCGGGGCCCTCTGAACCAAGTGGTTTTGTTGCCAAATGGCACCACGAAATACCGGTTATGGCAAGCGCCATTACGCTCCTTATTGGCATCAAATCCTTGAGATATGAATCAATATGATATGATTGATAGGGCATAAAGTCCTCTGTTAGCTAAGGTGGATTCAAATTTGTCCCCTTAGGTAAATACCCACCTCAAGTCTACAAGCTACCCTTGGACGAAGCAACCCATGGCTGCCGACAAGGATCCTTCTATCAGGTTGGGTCGACTACCTCCTTTGACTAAGTAGACCCAGGACCATGATGGTTCGGGACGACAGAACCATGGGATCTTGATCGGGTCTATCATCCATTCCCCCACCATCCGCTTTAAGTGTAAGATGATGAAATTTCTTATTTTAAATATCAAACTTCTTCCAACATCCAATTTTTTTAATCCAAACCCAGAGCTGTTACTATATGCCAGATAACACGTATCTCTACGTATCTGATTTGATGACTAGCCTTTATCAAAAGTTCTCTCTCGTGATTGGGAGGGGTAATTAACTATAGGGGCTTGTGCCTATAGGAAACTGGAACTCAGATTATAAGTCCTCGTAAAATGAGGGCGAAATCTCTGGGTAGTGTATTATCTACAAGCCCACCTGCCTTTCAAAATTTACCATGAAACTTAATTCCGTTAAAACTCCCTCGCCGAAAGAAAAAAAAAACCAGTAGCGGCGGGGAGACTGGGGCCGAATTTTTGGAGCCCACACTAAGTTGCAACAAGGTTGTATGCCAAAGCACTACTCGATGATATTAACCTATGTAGAAGAGGTCGAATAGATTCTCCTTAGGATCGATCATCTAATGATTGTGACACAATAAAGATTGTGTATTTCTTAAATCAAGGATTTATGATTTGATTGAAATCCTCTTAGGATGCTTGACTTATCCGAGGTTATATTTCAAAGTTCTGATCGAAGATGTTAACCTGGAAGAGGTTGAATCGAATCCTCATGGGATCAATTATTCAGTGATTGAGACACAATAAAGATTTTGTATTTCTTAACGTAATGATTTAAGATTTTGTTGACATCCTATATGTCAGAGCTCTACTCGATGTCGTTAACCTATATTAAAAAAGTCGAATCGAATTCCCTTGGGATTGATTTTTTCCTTTATTGGGAATGGGTGATCGTTGTGTGTATCTCGAATTAAAGGTGAAGAATGGTCTATCTTTCGACCGTGACTATCTTTTAGAGTTCGAGATTAAGATATTTCCCAAGGAGTAGAAGTCTAGCAAGGGATTGAATAAAGTTTATAATTGATCTGAAGCATTCTTGAATTTGGTAGAATTTTCTTGATATATCATCTTGGTTTTGAAAGTATTAGAGGGATCTTCTTGACCACAGTTGGAGATAATGTTTACCCCAAGTCTAGATCTGATTCCCATGAAATTGATGCAGTAATAGCTGATGTCAGGAAGTTGACATGAATGACCTTTTGAGATTGCAGTCAAAATTAACCTCAGTTTGGAACCACTTTCCAATAATCGGTGCCAAACTATCACGTCCTAAAATTTTCACGATAGTAGAGAAATATAAAATATAATTTCTTAGCTTTGTACGAAGATCCAACACACAAACAAATAAAAAAGAGGGTGTAACATTCATAAGAGCACCATAGATTTTACATGGAAACCCCTAAAAAGGGGTAAAAACAATAGGGTTTGGCCTAGTTTGAATGAATCCACTATTATTTACAGTCAATTATAAATGAGGTCCTTATTTAGAGGGAATGCCATGGCTTGATATAACCGATATACATTACATTGTAAAAATTAGAATAATCAATATTAATATGTTTGTTTAGTAGACAGGACCATAGTCGGTTGTCGATGGAGGTTATAAGGATCGTAGTTGGTAGGAAATAGTGGTAAAAAAGAACGTTGTCTAGCGATGGAGGTCGGAATTACTGTAGAATGTGATAGAGGTTGAAAGGACCATAATCGATAGGAGACAGGGGTCAGAAAGACCATTGTCTAGAGGTAAAGGTCATAAGGACCGTAGTAGGTCATGGGGTTAGAAGAATCATAGTTGGCATGAGATAGGGGTCATAAAGACCATTGTCATAAGGTGGTAGTCCGGTGGAACTTTGGTGTTAGGTCGTGGTCTGGCGGAACATCGGCGTAAGGTAGTGGTCCAGCAGAATTCCGGGCATCAGGTGGTGGCCTAGCGGAACACCGACATTAGGTGGTGGTCCGGTGGAACTCCGAGCATTAATTGGTGGCTTGATGAAATACTGGCATTAGGCGGTGGTTTGGCAAAATCTTCGGGCGTCACGTGGTAGTCCGGCAAAACACTAGTGTCAGGTGGTGGTCCGAAAGAACTCCATGCATCAAGTGGTTGTATGGGGGAATGCCAGCATCAGGTGGTGGTATGGCAAAACTCCGGGCGTCACATGGTGGTCCGGAGGAACACTGGCATGAGGTGGTGGTCCGGTAGAACTTTGGGCATGAGGTGGTGATCAGGCAGAACACGGTCATAAGGTGGTGTTCTGGCAAAACTCTAGGCATCACGTGGTGGTTCGGCTTCGGCCGAACACCGGCATCAAGTGGTGGTTCGGCGAAACTCTGGGCATTATGTGGTGGTCTGGTAAAACTCCGGGTGTTAGGTGGTGGCCCGGATGAACACCGGCCTCAGGTGGTGGTTTGGTGGAACTCGAGGCATTAGTTGGTGGTCTGGCATAGCTATGGGTGTCAAGTGGTGGTCCGGTGGAACTCAAGGCCTCAAGTGATCGTCTGGCGGATCTCAGGGCCTCAAGTGGTAGTTCGGCGGAACTCTAGGCAGTGGTCGAGGAGGAGCGAGGAGGCAAGAGCGATCTCCAATCTCTCTCTTGCTCTCTTGCTTGGAGTCCCCTTTCAAGAGGGATGAGGGGTCTATTTATAGATTTCCTAGAGTTGCATGGCCCATAAATAGGATGAGGATCAAGGGCAAAAGGGGAGTGGTTTGGATGGACGGCCGATGTTGAATCCCTTGATTGTGGATTAATCGCTAGACATTTGAAAGTCTTAATGATGTCAAAATTCTATGATCTTGGGCTTGTTGGATTTGTCTCGTTGAGTCGCTCGATTCGACTATAAGCATGTCACGTTTGGAAACTGTTTGGTAATCCGAATTGTGGTTCGAACCTTCCAAAAGTGCTTCAGGCCCTAGATTTGGACCCATTTGGACTCGGATATACTTGAATTTGATGTCGTTGGATTCTTATTTTTGAGATGTTTAGTTTGACTATAAGTTTTTTGAAATCAAAGTTCAGATGATATTCTATTTAATTTTTGAAGTTTCCAACTTGATTTTCCCTCGAGATTTGCATCCAGTCAAGATAAATTTTGAGGACGTATCAGGCCTCATTATGCTTAAAAATGCCTATTGTTTGTCTATTTGTTATATTATCTACTACATATAGTGAAAGAAATTTTAGGAGACATGGCCATACAGAGCATAGTTTAATTGTTTTTTATCTTTAAAATATATTCAGGCCTCTTGGATAGCCCGGCTCTTACCCAGGTACCTGGGTTGTTTTCTTTGTGTTTATTTTTGGGATTCTATCATGAGGAATATCTTTGATGGCCTTTACACTATAGATCATTTTTCTCTTTATTTGTAAGCACTTGGATCGCCCTTTTACCCAGGTACCTAAATGTTTGATTTGTGTTGGATTCTTCATGAGGGAATATTTTGGTGCCTTATTTCTACTATTTGTAAGCACCTTTTTTGGCTTAAATGTTTGATCTACTTTTTAGTTTTTGTTTGAGCATTATGTTTATTATTATTATAGCTCGTTCAGTACACTTCATATCTTTTGAGTTATATTCGGGCCTAGACTCTTGTATTTTAAAATTATAGCAGTAGAATTGGGCATTGCACTCATTTCACACATAAAAAAGAAATTTAATAAATATAAGACTATTTAATTTTAATATCATTAAATACTTAAATGTCTTATTAATAATTTATTATGGAGGAAATTGCCAATTCAATGGTGGGGCCTGGATTTTTTATCTGCTATGGCACAAATTTCTGATTTTAAAAAACGGTCAAGTTTTTTCATTTGAGCTTGAAATTGATATTATGGTTTTATTTTTTTTTTATATAGTTGTTAATTATAAGAAGATAAATTTTATGATAATGAAAAAAAGTAATTTTCATGCTCATCTAAAATTTTTGAGGAATTACATGTGTACATCTTCAACATTTTCAAATCACAAAGTTGTTCATGAGAAACATCCATTGCACCATTTTGAAACCTTTATTATTTAATAGCCACTTCTATTAGTGCCAACATATTTCTCAAAACATTTAAAAATTTTATACAGTTAAAAATACCCAATGATAATTTATTTTTTGTTTTTTTTAGGTTATCATGACTTGAATAATTTATTTTATAATATACCAAAAGTTATATTGTTGAAAGTTTCTCAAACTCATTCAATCAAATAAATTATCAAAACTCTCACATAAATTGCAAAATTGAAAATTGAGATTGCATAATGATAACCTAACTTGATCTAGACAACTTCTCCAACTTGTTCATTTGATGGGCTAAAATTTATAACAATAATAAAAAAAAAACAAACTTATTTGATGGGCAAAATCAACTCTAATTCCTCCAAAATTCACTATCTTTAGGATTCTCTTCCTCTCTCTCCTAGCTAGTTGTCCTTAGTAAATGTTAACTGAATTTGAAATTCTTACCATGTCCAGTTCAAGTCATCCTTATATAGAAGCAGTCCTTACCTTTAAGGAGCTTGTGAACCTATAATATAGCTCAAATTTTACGATCCATATTTTCGTGGTTTCCATGAGAAAATCTTAGAATAACAACATGGATTATTTTGAGTGCGTTCATTTTCGTCAATAATTTGACCTAAAGGGTGGATCAAGGTAGTTTTATTGGATTGGTGTAGGAAGAGTTATGTTGTTATTTTTCTTCTAGAAGAGTAATCCTAAGTTGGATGTCATGAAGGGTCTTATTAATGGAGGAATATGTATTATTCATTTATGATGTTTAAATAGTTGATCACTTTCATGATACCTTTAGTCAATATTTAGAAGTTATGGGATGGAATGTTGTAGTTGCTACCAAAAGTGATCAACAAAAAGACCAACATTAGTTACAATAGAGGAGAGGTAGAGCTCCCGATGGAATGTTCAACAACACCGCCAAATGTAACATGTAAATAACAATTCAAACAATGACATGAGTCCGTTCGTGGTGGGTTCGAGAAGAAGAAAGAAACAATGAAGGAAAGAAGAAACAAAAAAATAAGATTTGAAGTATTTTTATTATTTAATTTCATAAATTATAAAATAATTATAATTTCACATTATTACAAAGCAAAACTAACTCCATCAAAAAATAAAAATTGGCCACACTTATATCGCTATCAAATAATCCTCCTAGCAATAGAGGTTATCGCCTGGGGACACATTAAATTGGCCACAATAGTTTTGATAGAGATTAACACGATCATTGACTGCGTCCGGGTTCCCTCCTCCACACTCAAGGACACCGTTGATAGCTCGAATTGTGGCTCCGAAACCTTGACCAATAATGCCATGCACATTTCTCATCCAAAACCAGAGCGCAGTTTTAAAGGAGATGATGGCATCAGTACTAACGCCTTCAGGCCAATTCAAGCCGTCAAAACCAATTTCTTGGCCTGCGGGTCCGTAATTATAATTCCATGAGATTTGGAGGGGACCACGCCCATAATACGTCTTCCCTGGGGTACATGGATACCCTTGAGCGTTGGGGTCACAGTAAGGATTGGACTTATCTGATTGATCTTTGAAGCACATGCCTATTCATATTAAGAATTTTATTATTTTTGCATAAAAAATGCAGTTCAAACCTAATATTTAGTGAAAATAGTTAAGTAATGAAGAAATTATAAATGTTTAGTTCATATTTATTGTTTTTGAGAAAGTGAAAAAAGCTGAGATAAGATTTTTTATCAAAAAAATTTATGCCAGGATATTTTAGAAAAATATTTGGTCTAGAGGTGTTCCAAATCTGTCCGATTTGATTTGAATTGAGTGCAATTCAAATTTAATCGATTGCTCATGTATTGCGCTTATCTCAAAATAAATCTAATTATTTTAGGACTAATTCCAACCCATTTTTTAACCAAAATATTATATCACAACTTTTTTATATTTTTGCATCCTTACTAAACGTACAATAGCTTACAAATTCAATGCAATAAATAAATAAATTGCTATCCAGAGTGATGTAGCAAAAAAAAATTTCATAATATTATGATTATCTACTAGTTAGGCAGTATTGCTTAATTGCTTAATTTTATTTGTCAAATAGCTTGCATGTATTATAATATAATAATTTAAGTATATTAAAGAATAATAAATGACATGCAAAATTGAGAATATGTGTAGCAAAAATAATCTTCTTCATATAAAAATAGAGATTTTTGAAGATCATTGTTTGTAAAAATAGATTCTCACGTGTGGTCTCATGGGAAACATGAGCGAAAAAGGCAGCGATCTCTCGTTTAGAGTCATCAATAGATGGACTCTCTGCAAAGCCAGGATAACTTTGCCAAGCATTCATGAATGCATCTCTCGTGTAGAAGCCATTGCCCTCACAACTAGGATTAGCATGACTCGTTAACCCGTCAAAGAACTCCTCGCTCACTATATAAGCACATCCGCAATTCTGCCCGACGATGAGCTCACCAGCAGCAATGATGAGGAGGAGAGGTATGAGAATGCTTGGTTTTACTCTGTCCATTGTTTGGATTAATAAGAAATGGAGGAGGTGGTATTTATAGATTTTTTTTTTTAATTCATTTGTTGGAATTGAGCTTATTATTTTTTGCAGGATTTTTACATTCATGCGACTAAATTCTTATTTATTTACATATTTAATACATAATTTTTATAATATTTTAATTGAAGAAAAATATTATTTATTATCTCGTTTTGCTCTCGCTCATGAAGTTGAATAAGTAGTTGTACTTTGCAGCAGGAAACAATGTGCTTCATTTTTAAAAAAAAAACATTAATTATTATATTTAAATAATTTATATGTATCAATCAATGATTTGTTATTAGTTGCGTCTAACATTCTAATTGGATGTATGAATTTGGAGAAATTATTACTTGCCGATATGTCCATATTCCAATCAGATTACGCCACGTGGCTTGTACACCGTGGTGTGTACAGAGTTCGGACACGATCAGACTCCGCACAGAGTCCGGACACGAGCTACGTCCGAACTCCGCACGTAATAATTTCTCATGAAATTGACCGTGCACAACTATTCACAACTACTATATATATTGTCCATTAATTATACCGATAAAAAAATTATAATTAATTACGTTTGATGTATTAATTGGATGCTTGAATTAATCCCTATAGAACTATTCAATACAAATACATATTCTTCATCCTATGTGACAAATTTTGCTAACATTTTCTATGGTAGCATTATTTGTCCTTATTAGCAATATATGAATATTTTTTAAACTAATCTTAAGTAAATTGAGATAAAGTTTTAATTGGGATCCATATTTTCTATTTTATATGCCTCATAATATTCGAAGTAGGATAAATATGTTCGTTTATTTTCTTAGAGAAATATCGTCGAAGGTTCAATTAAGGCAAAAAATATTCCATTTTATAGAAATAGAATTTAAAACTTTCGTGCAAACAATCATGTGAACTTTTAAATAAAAAACTACTTCATTTTTTCTATTCTCAGGGCCTTCTCTATCTCTGATGATCGACTTTTGTTTGTGATCAGTCTCTGATAAACTTTTCGTCTCTAGATGTGGTTATTTCAACTCGAATACATCGTTTGTGTTCTAAACCTTAAACCTAAAGCTGCATTTGACATTACAAGCTACTACGAACATGTCCAAATATAGATCAAATCGTTTTGAAGTATCATTCAATCATTAGAAGTACTTTTGAATAAGGTTTGAATAAGGTTCAAAATAAGGTCTAAGAAGATTTGAACATAGTTGAAATAAGGTTCAAGAAGGATTGAAATAAGATTCATATATAGCCTAATATGTTTGGAATGTGGTTTGAATAAGGTTCTAACCATATTTTCGTAGGGTTTGAATATGATTGGAAAAATGCTCAAATAAAATTTGATTATGGTTTGAATAATATTTGAACATAATTTAAAAAGGTTCAATCATGAGTGAAATGAGGTTCGAGCGATGTTCGAACAAGGATTGAACATTGTTTAACCATTATTGGAACATGATTCAAATTGTATTATTTTGCCCTCACCATCTCTTTTGGAATTGAGTCATTTGAGTTGTTTGCTATATATGCAATTGTTGCTCTAATCATATATGTAGAGAGACATTATATTACTCGATTATATATAGAGATAGGGATGTGATAAAAATTTTTTCAAAAATTTTAGTGCTAATAACACCATTATTAATGCTAAGAAATTCCTCTCAGTGAGTTATTCAAGTGTCCTGAACTAGAATTTTCTAGGGCCCTTATTCATCAATGGTTACTGAGGATGATTGATAATGATTTGAGTGATGACTATTACATTGTGTTCAAAATTAGAACTAGACATAATATTTAGCATCACTAAATTTGTACTGATTAATGTGTTGGGCTTTGAATAATACCCATATGAAAGGAATTCAATAAGATGAGTAGTAGTTGATTAGATAATTACCTAAGTGAAGACAAAAACTTCAAAAACTTAGAGATAAAGAGAGCATTCTTGGAGTGCATTGAGAGGGTACGGATGATGTCTTGAAACTTGGGTTTTATTTATTTGTTTATGGTATCTTTCTCAATCATAATAAGCATAACGTTATTGTTATTGAGATGCTTGAATTAGTTGGAGATGAGAAGAACTTTGTTAATACCCACAAGGTAATATCTCATAGAAGAAGACATAGAGAAGGCTAAAGAGGAATATGATATACTATGAGACTATTGCCTTGAAAAAGAAAGCCCCAACTAGTAAAATGTAATTAGATTTGTCATATCATTACAATAATAAGTTTATAAAAAACCATCCAAGAGTTAAGAAATAAAGGTGCAAAGTTTCTTTCAGAGTAAGAACCATTAATATTGAATTGAAAGAGCAACAAGATGCCCATAAGTAAATATTATATACTAGTAAAAGTGAATAAAGATGTGAGCACAACAACAACAAGCCTATATCCCACTAAATAGAGTTAGATATTTAAATTATTTTTCTCCACTATCATATTAAGAGTCAAATTCTTATGTAATAAGAAGAGTTCATTGTTAATATTTTATAACCAAATCTTTTTAGGTCTACCTCTACCTTTCTTCATAGGTCAGATCTAACACATCTACTCTCCTAGTAAGTGTTGAGAGAGTTGTTATTTGCATGTTTTACATTCTTGCAACTTGTAAAGTTTGATGATTCCAAATATTATTGTTTTAAAGTTTTGTTTTCTCCTAACACTCTTTAGAAAAATTATTTTTGCCTTGTGTGGACTAATGTTTCAGGATAATCGAACTCCAGACTAATGAAGACTTCAAATCAAAATTCAGCATGAGATAATTTATAAAATTGAAGCTTGTACTTTTCATTGTATTGAGTTTGAGAGTGAGTGATTAAGTAACTTAGCACACACACACACACACACACTCGGGGAGATCTTTAAAATTCATACTGATCGTACGGGACGAACCATGTTCGTACGGGACGAACCATGTTCGTACGGGATGATCAAGTTGGTTATCCCCTCGGAAGAGCAATGGAACGAACAGGAAGTAAGAAAATTTTTCTAAGTCCTGATTGTCCAGATGAATTTTTCAATTCGTCCCAGGACGAAATGCTCTCTGGAAAATTTTCGTCCATATGAACTTATATTCGTCCCAGGATGAAATCATCTCTGGAAAACTTTCGTTCAGACGAAACCTATATTTGTTCCAGGAAAAAATGCTCTCTGTAAAAATTTCGTCCAGACGAACTCTTATTCATCCCAGGATGAAAATGTTTTATTTCTTTCAATTTTGATAACTTCTTGCAGTTTGTCAAACCGACCTATGGTATAACTGTTCGTACCGGACAAACTTAGTTCGTACGGGACGATAATCGGGTACGAAGTCAGTTCGTACCAATATCTGTCAAGGATATCTGGTTCTCTGCCAACACTTGGAGAGTGTGAAAGGACGAAGGGTTCTCTGCCCACACTTGGAGAGTGTGAAAGGACGACGGGTTCTCTGCCCACACTTGGAGAGTGTAAACAGCCGAAGAGTTCTCTGCCCACACTTGGAGAGTATGAAAGGACAAAGGGTTCTCTGCCTACACCGGAAGAGTGTAAAAGGATGATGGTTCTCTGCCAACACTGGAAATAGTGTAAAAGGATGATAGTTCTCTGCCATACCGGGAAGTGGTGGAAGAGAGTTTTGTAAAGGCTTCTCCGCCTTGGTGTGGGTGCAAAAGGAGAGTCACTAGTGGTATTAGAGCAATACTCGGAGGGTGCCTCCAGGGAGTGGATGTAGGTAGTGTTTGACCAAACCACTATAAATCGTGTATCTTTTTTATTTTTCACTGCCTTTTAATTTTTACTGTTTTCACTTGTGGTTAAAAATTTTATTTCTATAAAATTCACTAAAGTTAATTCTCAGTTTTAAATTTCAAAAAGAGGGATTAGTTTTTAATTACCAATTCACCCCCCCCCCTCTTGGTTGGCCGTTGAGATATAAGCTTAGGTTTAACAACCTAATTCATATTGAACAAGTTTCAACAAGTGGTATCAGAGATTTGTTTCAAAATCATAAGTTTAGACTACTTTTTGATTAAATGTAGATGGCTATATTTGGAAACCGAAATACACCTGAGGGTTACTCTATAACTAGACCTCCATTATTTGATAATATTATTTTTGATTTTTGAAAAACACGCATATCTACTTTTTTATAGTCACTTGATTATCATATGTGGATCTTAGTTCAGGAAGGGTATACAAAACCAACTAGACTAGTTGACGGAGTTAGAGTTGAAACACCTTTTATGGACTGGACAGTAGAAGAACGTGACTTAGCACAACTAAATTCTAAATGCTTGAATAGTTTCTTTTGTGCACTTAAATCAGAAGATTACATTTGAGTTTCTACTTGCAAGAGTGGAAATAACATATGGGATAGACTTTGTATAACTTATGAGGGGACTAATGAGGTTAAACAATCTAGACTTAATATCTTTTTGCATGATTATGAACTGTTTCACATGAAACCAAATGAATCCATTTCTGATATGTACATAAGATTCACACAAATAGTCACCTCTTTACATGCATTGGGTACAGAACTAACAAATGCTGAAATGGTTAATAAGATTCTTTGTTGTTTGCCTACTACTTATGATGCTAAATTACTATAATTACATAGTTTAAAGATCTAAATATTTACTCTATTAATAATCTTCTTGGTTCACTAATTGCTTACGAGCAAAGAGTTAATCAAAGAAAGATTGATACAGGTGAACCACGAAGGGAAAAGAAATATAGCACTGAAAGTGGAGGAGTCTGAGTGTGAACACTCACAACCTGAGGATGAAGACGACATCGCACTGATGACTAGACAATTCAGAAGCTTTCTGAAGAGGAAGCAGAAGAGACACCAGCAATGGAATAGATGTAAATTTAATAGGAATGTCAAGGTTTCAAATGATGTTATTTGCTATGAGTGCAGGAAACCTGGACATATTAAGATAGACTGCTCAAAACTCAAAGCCACTCCTAGCAAGGAGAAAGTAGAGGAGAAACAAATTGTGAAAAGGACAAGAAGAAATTCCAAAGAGCTTTCTGGGCGGACTCAGCTTCAGACTCGTCAGTGACGGAAAAGAAGAGGAAGTCACTAATTTGTGCTTAATGGCTGATAATCTTGATCAATCAGATCAAGAAGAGATATGTAACTTAACTTATGATGAACTTTTTGAAGTTTCTGAACACATGCATGATGTATATAGGACAATGAAAAAAATGTATGCTAGTCTAAGTTTAGAATTTGAATAACTACAAAAGGATCATGAAGTCCTTAGGAAAGATCATGCTTTAATTGATGACAACCATATGAAATTACTTGATGAGTTTGATGACTTGAATAAAAATCATGAAATTTTGAAATCATCCTATATAGAACTTGAAAAAGAATTTAAAAATTTTAAGGATGAATCTAAGAGCAAAATTTAAAGAATCAATTATACAAATCGAATTTTGAAAGATATGAATTTATTTTACAAATTAACGATAATAGCTCTCGAGGATAAGAGGATACCCCCTAAACTTGAAGATTTCACTAATCCTATTTTGTATTCTAAATTTATGCAATCCCTAAATAAAAAAATGAATAGTATAAGACTTAGAAATCCTTTTCCAAAAGTCAAATGTAATAATTGTGGATTGATTGGACACATAGCTCACACATGTACTTTGAAGAAGAAAACTTATTTGGTGTGGAAACCTAAGATGCATAAACCTAGGCATATCATACATGCATCTCTTTATAAATTGTCAAAAGGAGAACCCAAACTTGTTTTGGTTGCCAGGTCTAACATTTGATAATCTTATAGGGTCGCTCTCACACAAGACCTTGTGAGAGCATATGGTATCTGGACAGCTGATGTTCAAAGCATATGACTTGAGATACTGCACAATTCATATTAATGGAAGCCAGGAGTGGAGGCAAGGTTACACTTGGAGATAACACCACAAGAAAGGTGATTGGGTCAGGTATGATTGGAAATCTTAAGAATTTTTATATTGAAAATATATTATTGGTAGAAGGCTTAATGCATAATTTGTTAAGTATAAGCTAGCTATGTGACAAAGGTTATTGTGTAAATATTTGTCCTACTAGCTGCATATTAATCCTAAATGAAAATGATGTTTTAAATTGTATAAGTGTAAACAATATGTATATGCTAGATTTGAATTGCATTCAAAATCTCCTACAGCTTTTTGTTTAAAAACTATTTCTTATGAATCATGGCTTTGGCATAGGAGACTTTTTCACTCTAGCATAAAAAAACTTAGGAAGATTACCCAAAAGAACTTAGTGAGAGGTATACCAAAATAAGACTTTACTAAGGATCACCTTTGTGATGCATGTCAATTAAGAAAGCAGGTGAAGTCCTCTTTTCAGTCCATTAAGGATCTTAGAACTAGTAAACCTTAGGAGATTTTGCATATTGATCTTTTTGGATCAGTTGCAACTGTAAGTCTAGGAGGGAAGGTATACAAATTTGTGATTGTGGATGATTACTCTAGATTCACATGGGTTAGATTTTTATTTCATAAGAGTGAATTATTTAAGGAATTTAGAAACTTTTTGACTTGGATTCAATAAAACTAGGATGTAAAATTATGACTATACAAAGTGGTCATGGATGAGAATTTGAGAATGAAAGATTTGAGAATTTTTGTAAGGAGAAAGGAATTGATCATATTTTTTCTGCACCTAAAATCCCTCAGCAGAATGGGGTAGTCAAAAGAAAGAACAGAACATTAATAGAAGTCGCTCGAGCCATGTTAGCAGAATACTCACTTACTAAATATTTTTGGGCTGAGGCGGTTAGCACTGCATGTTATATTCTGAATAGGGTGAATGTGAGATTTAAATTAAATAAAATATCCTATGAGTTGCTAAAAGGAAGAACACCTAATTTATCACATTTGCATGTTTTTGGTTGCAAGGTGTTTATTCATAACAATAGAAAATTTGCCTTAGATAAATTTGATCCAAAATCAGATGAAGAAATTTTTGTAAGATACTCAAATGTTGGAAAATCTTATAGAGTATTCAACAAAAGAACATTAGTAATTGAAGAGACCACACATGTTGTATTTGATAAATATGGAATTTTGGAAGAGCCAAATGTTATAGAAGATGAGATTGAGATTAACTCCCAAAAGATTGATAAAATAAATTTGGAAGAAAATTTAGATATAAAAAATCCTTTGCCTAGAGATTTGAGATTTTTTTAAAAATCACCTAAGGGAATTAATAATTGGTGAATCTAGTGAGGGTGTAAGGACTTTGCGTGTATTAAATAAAGAAGCCAATCATTCAGCCTTCATTTGAATAATATAATTCACAAATATTGATCAAGCACTTTCAGACGAGTTTTGGATTTTGGCTATACAAGAAGAGTTAAATCAATTTGTAAGAAATAAAGTTTGGGAATTAACTACAAGGCCAAAGGATCAAAGTGTAGTTGGAACTAAGTGGGTATTCAAAAATAAAATGAATGAATCAGGAGTAGTTATTAGAAATAAGGCTAGATTAGTTGCTAAGGGATATAATCAAATTGAAGGGATTGATTTTGAGGAGACTTTTGCCCCTGTAGTTAGACTTGAAGCAATTAAGGTTTTGTTAGCCTTTGCATGTTTTAGAGGATTTAATTTGTACCAAATGGATGTAAAAAGTTCCTTTTTAGATGATGTTTTTGTAGAACAACCTTCAGGTTTTGAAAATTCTAAATACCCTAATCATATTTTCAAATTGAAAAAGGCATTATAAGAAATAAAACAGGCACCAAGGGCTTGGTATAAGAGATTGAGCACCTTCCTACTTGAAAGATCATTTGAAAAAGAAAGTGTTGATACAACTCTTTTTTAAGAAAGTTGGAAATGATATACTCATTGTACAAATTTATGTTAATGATATCATCTTTGGATCTTCAAATAAAAATCTTTGTGATGATTTTTCTAAAACAATGGGTAGTGAATTTGAAATGAGTTTAATGGGAGATTTATGTTACTTTCTAGGCTTTAACATTAAGCAAATTGAGGAGGATATATTTTTTAGTCAGTCAAAGTATGTTAAGGACATCCTCAAAAAGTATGAGATGGATAATGCTAAACCTGTTAGTACACCTATGAGTTCCTCAGTTTAGTTGGATAAGGACCCTAAGGGAAAATCTATTGATCAAAAGAAATTTAAAGAGATTATTGGATCTTTGCTTTACTTGACAGCTAGCTGACCCGATATCATGTTTAGTGTTTATTTATGTGCTAGATTTCAATCAGATCCAAAAGAATCACATTTGACAGTAGTAAAGAGGATTTTAAGATATCTGTTAGGAACTCAGAACTTAGGAATTTGGTATCCTCTTCTTTTGAAATAATTGGTTATTCAGATTCTGACTTTGCAGGTAGTAAGGTGGATAAAAAGAGCACTTCTGGAATATGTCGGTTTATTAAAAATTTTTTAGTCTCTTGGTCTAGTAGAAAACAAAATTCAGTAGCCCTATCTACTGCTGAAGCTGAATACATTATATTAGGAAGTTGTGTGGCACAAGTACTTTAGTTGAAATAATAATTGATTGATTTATGATTAACTATAGGCAATATTCTAATTTATTGTGATAACACTAGTGCTATTTGTATTTTTAAAAATCATATTCAACATTCAAGAATCAAACATATAGACATCAGGCATCATTATTTCATTAGGGATCATGTATCCAAAGGAGAAATTAAACTCACTCATGTTTCAACTAAAAATCAACTTGCAGACATTTTACAAAACGTTTAGCCTTTGATACTTTCAGTGCATTAAGAATAAGGCTTGGAGTAATCGATTTGAATGCTTAATAAAAATGTTTCTTCAGCAACATTGATGTGTGTTTCTTGTTAGTATTTTTTTTTTGTATCCTTGAGTTTGTGATTTTTTTCTGTATTTTGAGTTTGTGTTTTCATTTTTCTATTGTGTTTTTGTTGTGTTTGTATTTTAGTTTTGATTGAGTGCATGTTTTGAAAAGATTAAGTGACATTCGTCCAGGAAGAAAATATTTTCATACGGGACGAAGTGTGTAGTTTGTCAACTGTCGGATTTGAACTGTTTGCGTGCAGTTTTTTTATTTTTATTTTTCACTGCGTCTGTACGATCATTCGGACAAAATTTTGAAACAACAGGACGATTAAATGTCAGTTGAACGGATAAGGTTGTTTTTAATATTATATTCATACATACGAACCTTTTGTTTGTCCGGACGAACGCTTGGCGAATCGATGTGGGGGATGATTTTAACTGTCATTAAAATGATCATAAATTTCTGATCATCCAGGATGAACACTTGTTCATCTGTACGATCGTTTGGTCAAAAGTCTGTACGAAATGACGCTTCGTAAGTTGTGTGATTACGAAAAGCTATTTCATTTTGGACTCATTCTTTCATCCATATGATTTTTTTTTATACGGGACTAATATAATTTCATCAGTTCGAACAGTCATATTTCATTAAATTGATTGATCGGCTATGAACCCAACACTTACACTCACACATCCCTTTCAGAACCCTTTCTTTCTTTAGATCTTAACCATGGCTAGTTCAAGTAAGCGACAAAAGGTTCTAGCCAAGGGTCCAAATAGAAACTCTTCCAATAATTTTCTGTCCAAAACAAATGAGGAATCTTTTCATAGATTTGTCTCGGCTAAGATCACCCCGTCTAGAGTTCTTATTCAGGAATAACTAACTTTTCCGGTAACGAACTTGTTTGCTTCAACTCAATTTGGTCTCATCCTCACACTAGTCCACCTCTACAACAAAGAGACCTTTCATTATTTCCTTGCAAACATGCCCTTAAACTCTAACCATTCTGTAATCAAATCCTTTTTTTTAAAGAAGAAAGTTGAAATCACTAAGGCTGACCTAGGAATCTTTTTGAACTTAAGGACTGAGGGAATTAGAGCCCATACCATGACCACTACTGCTGATTTTGATTA
The DNA here is from genome assembly GCA_019514585.1 of Dendrobium officinale. Taxonomy (NCBI): domain Eukaryota; kingdom Viridiplantae; phylum Streptophyta; class Magnoliopsida; order Asparagales; family Orchidaceae; genus Dendrobium; species Dendrobium officinale. The sequence continues at coordinate 38,620,840 of CM033697.1, read as the reverse complement.
GATTGAAATTAATGAAGTGATTAGAAAAATTATATTTAAGGAGCATATGCCTAAAGTGTCATCTCTTGTTCGCAATGCACGTATCATCCAGGATGTTCTTCGAACTTCCATAATTCCTAAAGCTGGTGATAAAGTCAACATTACTCATCTTCTTTCAATAGTAACCTATTTGATTATGATTAAGCAACCTATAGATGAAGCCCAACTAATCATTGACTATCTTTATGGACTTCCTGAAATTAGTCATGTCGCCCATAAGAGAAAGAAGAACATTATCTTAGGATATCTTGTTACCTATATTTTGGAGAAGAAGTATGAATTGGTTCATCCAGTTGAAGATTTTGAAGAACCTCTCTATTATAACGATGGATCTTTTAGGGCAATCTTAAAGATGAACCACGTAAAGCACATGTTATTAGTGACTCAGAGGAGGAACATGAACCTGCAGCTGCTTGTAAACCAAATTATCAGGATTTGGTTCAAAAATTTGATCGCTTAGAGTCTCATTTTGATCAAAGATTTGATCAAATTGAAACTCACTTACAGCAGCAGGATGTTAAGTACAATCAGGGCATGGGGTACATGAGAGCGTAGATGAATGATATTAGTTCCAATATGCTTATGATGAGCAGTTATTTTAACTTCTTCAGTACTGTACCTCCTCCTCCTCCTCCAAATCAGGGTCCATCAGAGTAATTCATGTACTTGGTTATGTTTTTCTTTAGTTGATGTGTTTTGTGATGTAGTAGTTTGTGATGTGTTACATTGTGATGTATTTTGTTTTAGTTATGTGCTTGTTTTATTTGATGTTTTTGTATGTTGAGTTTTATGTGGTATTGATATCATTTCTTAGTTTGTAATATTCATTATAATGATATCAATACAAGTTATCTTATTTTGTTTTAATCTGTTTTTGAAATGTGTGTTAGCCTATATGAAAATCCCTAAACCTTTTTGATCCTACAAGTGCTATAACTTAAACTGCAACTCAAAATTGAATTCATTAGAAAATTTAATTTTTCTAAATTTAAGTTTTGTTTATAACTTGATAAAACTAAGAATGTCAATTTCATGTCTCTTATTAGACAACATTAATATTTAATATTATTATTGCAATTATGATATTTTCTTATTTTATATTTCACTTATCAATAAATATTGATGAACTCAGAAAAATTTGAAAATTTTAATTATTGATTTTGGAAAGATCAAGATTACTCTTGAAAAATGTACAAATGTACAAAAGTTAAAAGGAATGCGCAATGGTTCACAATTTGAAAAAGAGGCACAAAATAAGCCCACAAGTAAAAAGATGCGCAAAAAATGTGCCACAACTATTGAAAAAGATGCGCAAAGCACCACATGTAATAGTTATTTCTTCCCACAATCTTTTAATCTCTTAATTCAAATTAATCTTCTATACATTTATATTTCGTATTGACATTCGAAATATACAAATTTTATATTCATCATTTTTTGCAATGTTTTTCTTTATCTTAGTGTCTAAATTGATTCATATTTTTGATATATTTTTTATTATCAATGTTATATCTCTTCTTAAATTCTATGAACTATTTTTATTTACCCAATGAATTGATTTTATTTGCAATATTTATTTCAATCACTTTTAAGGATCAATTATCAAAGGATTATCATATGACTGCTTACATTTATATTCCTTTTCTTCTTCTCTTTTTGCTGTTGACAAAAAGGGGGGAGAAAATATTGTTTGTATTGTATCTGTGTGTTTGTTTGTATCGTATCTGTGAGCTTGTTTGTATCGTATCTGTGTGATTGTTTGTATCATATATGTGTGCTTGTTTTATTTTGTATCAAAAAGGAAAAAGATAAAAGATAAAATTGTTGTGAAATGCCACCTTATTTTCATATGTTCATCAATTCAGGTGGAGTTTAGGAGATTCTTAAAATTTAAAATTTATACAAATAATAATTATTTTGTCATCATCAAAAAGGGGGAGATTGTTGAGAGAGTTGCTATTTGCATGTTTTACATTCTTACAACTTGTAAAGTTTTGATGATTCCAAATATTATTATTTTAAAGTTTTGTTTTCTCCTAACACTTTTTTTAAAAAAAAATTGTTTTTGCTCTTGTGTGGACTAACATTTCAGAATAATCAAACTCCAGACTAATGAAGACTTCAAATCAAAATTCAGCATGAGATAATTTGTAAAATTGAAGCTTGTACTTTTCATTGTATTGAGTTTGAGAGGTTGTGATTGTAATTAAGTAACTTAGCACACACACACTCGGGGAGATCTTTAAAATTCATACTAATCGTACGGGACGAACCATGTTCGTACGGGATGATCAAGTCAGTTATCCCCTCGGAAGAGCAATGGAACGAACAGGAAGTAAGAAAATTTTTCTAAGTCTTGATCGTCTAAACGAATTTTTCAATTCGTCCAAGGACGAAATGCTCTCTAGAAAATTTTTGTCCAGACGAACTTATATTTGTCCCAGGACAAAATGCTGTCTGAAAAATTTTCATTCAGACGAAACCTATATTTGTGCCAGGATGAAATGCTCTCTGTAAAAATTTCGTCCAGACAAACTCTTATTCATCCTAGGATGAAAATGTTTTATTTTTTCCAATTTTGATAACTTCCTGCAGATTGTCAAACCGACCTATGGTATAACTGTTCATACCGGACAAACTTTGTTCGTACGGGACGATAATCAGGTACGAAGTCAGTTCGTACCAATATATATTGGGTTCGTATGGAACTGATTTAAGTAAGTTCGTCCAGGACTATCCACGATCGTACGGAACGATCCACTAAGTAACTTAGCACACACACACTCGGGGAGATCTTTAAAATTCATACTAATCGTACGGGACGAACCATGTTCGTACGGGATGATCAAGTCAGTTATCCCCTCGGAAGAGCAATGGAACGAACAGGAAGTAAGAAAATTTTTCTAAGTCTTGATCGTCTAGACGAATTTTTCAATTCGTCCAAGGACGAAATGCTCTCTAGAAAATTTTTGTCCAGACGAACTTATATTTGTCCCAGGACAAAATGCTGTCTGAAAAATTTTCATTCAGACGAAACCTATATTTGTGCCAGGATGAAATGCTCTCTGTAAAAATTTCGTCCAGACAAACTCTTATTCATCCTAGGATGAAAATGTTTTATTTTTTCCAATTTTGATAACTTCCTGCAGATTGTCAAACCGACCTATGGTATAACTGTTCATACCGGACAAACTTTGTTCGTACGGGACGATAATCAGGTACGAAGTCAGTTCGTACCAATATATATTGGGTTCGTATGGAACTGATTTAAGTAAGTTCGTCCAGGACTATCCACGATCGTACGGAACGATCCACTATGTACAGACTTGAAAATCAGCAATTTTTGGATAGTTTTTTATGTCTTTCCTATAGAAAGTCCAATTAGAATTGCCTCTTAGTCTTTTTGCCTTTTGATCTTTGTGCCAACTGAAGAGAGAGTCAAGGAGTGAGTGTGAGAGAGTGTTTGAAGGAGGATTCTTACTATTAGAGCGTGAAGGATTCACTTGGTACTCAAAGGTAAGAGTCTCTACTTGTGGTTTGTATTTACTTCACTTTTTCTCTCTTCCTTCTAGATTTCTTGTGAGAAGATCTATCAAGGAGATCTGGTTCTCTGCCGACACTTAAAGAGTGGGAAAGGACGAAGGGTTCTCTGCCCACACTTAGAGAGTGTGAAAGGACGAAGGGTTCTCTGCCCACACTTGGAGAGTGTGAACAGTCAAAGGGTTCTCTGCCCCCACTTGGAGAGTGTGAAAGGATGAAGGGTTCTCTTCCTACACCTAGAGAGTGTAAAAGGATGACAGTTCTCTGCCAACACTGGGAAGAGTGTAAAAGGACGATGGTTCTCTGTCGCACCGGGTAGTGGTGGAAGAGTGTTTTGTAAAGGCTTCTCTGCCTTGCTGTGGATGCAAAAAGAGAGTCACTAGTGGTAATAGTGTAATACTCGGAGGGCAAATCCAGGGAGTGGATGTAGGTCATGTTCAACCGAACCATTATAAATCTTGTGTCTTTTTATTTTCCACTGCCTTTTAATTTTTACTGTTTTCACTTGTGGTTGAAAAATCTCTTTCTATAAAATTCACAAAAGTTAATTCTCGATTTTAAATTTCAAAAAAAGGGATTAATTTTTAATTACCAATTCACCCCCATCTTGGTTAGCCGCTGTGACATAAGCTTAGGTTTAACAACCTAATTCATATTGAACAAGTTTCAACAATAAGATCATCGGAAGGCTGACATTTTATGTGACCAAACTATCTAAGGTGATTCTCTCTAAGATTATATGCCACTGGACTACTTTAACATTTTCACGTATATACTCGTTTCACATTCTGTCTCTAACTATAAGGCCACTCATCCTCTTGACCATCCTCATCTCTGCAACACGTAACTTAATTCTATGTTTCTCTTGATCATCCTACCCAAATTCACGAGAGTGAAACATTGTGAGAAATTTCCAGAAGAAGTTAAACATGAGATATAAAATCATTTGAATGTCCTTACAATGACAATGAATGAACACACAAAAAAGAAAGAAATCCCCATTGGAACTATTATAGAGATTTGAAACGTCCATGCATGCATGAGCTTCGAACATGGATATTAATGAACACTCTAAACATGTTGAGTGTATGGATGTCAAAATTAGGTTGCGGGTCGAACCCAATTCTAACTCGTTATAGTTTGGCATGATAAGAACCCGACCTATTTTTACAAACAGGTTAGAAATTTCAAACCGAACATGACCCAATGAGTTTTCAGGTTAAATTCAACCCGACATTAAACCATTTCTCAGAAAATGGCTACCTTCACAATGAGCGAGTTCCCTCCCGTCGCCATCGTTACTTTTGATCCAACAAACGGTGAGCTATTGTGACTTCTACTTGGAGCTCCCTCCCATCATCGTTGTTACTTCTAATTCAACGATCTGTCTCATCGTCATCATTCTAAATGGCAACCTATCACGACTTTCGACCCAACTACAAAACAACGAGCTTGAAGCTACTTCCCGTCGTCGTCATTGCTTCTGATCCAACTACAAAACAGTGTGTCCCTCTCTTCATCGATTGAGGCGAACACGCAAAATAGGCGGAGGGCGAACTACGCCAGATCGAGAAGAGGAAAAGCAAACCCTAAGCAGGTTAACCCATAATCATATCCGAGTCAACCAGCTAATAATTGACCCGAACACGACCCAATTTTTCAAATGGATCAAATTTTGGAACCCGAACCTGACCCATTTGTCAAACGGGTTGACCCTAACCTGTAATTTTTGGGTTAGGTTCATGTCGGGTTTTTGGATTGTGTCAAATATTGACACACCTAGTTGAGTGTACTTATATGATAATCTTGAAGCAAGAAAGAAAATAGTTTATGCAATGAAGTTGTTACACAAAAAAAATACTAGGAAATTGATATACATTTGTGACAACTTGAAACATTGGAGAAGGCATATTTGTTGTGTCATTATAAAAAAGTACTTAAAATATAGAATAGATCATCATTCAAAGATAATTAATGAGCTAAAATAATTTAGACACAAACCTAGCGCACCATGGAATGCAGCGGAAGAGGCGAGTGCTAACAAAATTAAAATAAATGTCATAAATAATACAAAATTTTTATTTTTATATATAATATTTAAAATTTTATATTAATTTATATAACAATCTAACATTATATCATATCAAATTATATATATATATAAACATATATTTCATTTTAGCAAAGTTAATACAATTTTTTTTAATTTGATTTAGGGATTAAGTTATTATATAAGAGAATTGTCATATATATCATAAGATTCATATATATTTACATGTATAGCACATAAATCTAAAATAAAATAAATATTTTAAGAATAAGGTTTAATCCAAGTCAGCCTAATTCAATTTATGATGAACTCAATACATTAAAAAAAAAAAAAGAACTCGCCCAATCGGTTGTTTATTCCAACGAAGTCGGTGATTTTTTCAACCATGTCAGTGACTTTCTCCAGCCTTGAAGTGTAAACAAGTCGACTCGAGCTTGACTCATGCCTAACTCGAGCTCGACTCGCCAATCAAATCCCAAGCTCAAGCTCGAGCTCGAGTCGAGCTCAAAAGTTGTGTTCGAGCTTGACTCATGGCATTGAAAATGAGCTCGCTTTTTTCATTACCAATATATTTTATCAGATGAAAAAAAAATTATATGTTGATTTATCTAAGAAAATAATAATAATTTGTTATAAAATTACAAGCCAGCTTTCGAGCTCAGGAGTCGAGCCTCATCAAGCTTGAACTTAGCTCAATTAATAGATGAGCTCGAGTTTCAGCTCGAGCTCGTAGCTCGATAAGCCCAGCTTGTGAGTTCATTATCGAGTAGAGATTGAGCCGGTTAGGCTCACTTAGGGCCCTACTCCAGCCACTTTAGCGACTTCTCCAATCTTTCAACAATTGGTGACTTTCTTCAGTCAAATCAGTGACTTCCCTCGATCAAATGTAAAGATTGGACTTTAATTAGAATAGTGACTAAATGAATGACTTATTCAAGGCTTAATTAACAATAAAATAGAATTAGGCATGACAACCTTTTGTAATATTTTTTTTTACTTATATAGACTTATATGCACTCAATCATGTATCATTTTAGCCACAACCCAAACATATAAACAAGAGTCAGAGGTAGAGCTCTAGACATGTGATTCTCTGTATTTAAGCTTACCTAATAATATACCAAAACTTCACACTCTAAAAAATCTTTTTCTCTCTCTTCTTCATTGCTCTCTTCTTTGAGAGTAAGATTTTAGTATAATTCTTAAGCATATTCGATTCAACATCCTAAAAAATGATATAAAAATGGTTTATGCCAAGAACCAAAAGCAAGATATTATGTGAAGCATAGCAAAACAAAGTAACTTCAATGAATATAGAGAATCAAGATTATGTCACCACAAGACAATCATAAATAAGGACAAGAAGAAAAAAAGGAAGTTGCAACTAACAAATAGAGAGTATATTTATTACCCATTTGCCAATGCATAGAGTGTTGAAATTTACAAGACTCTATAGATGAGGAAAAGAGCCGAATGAATGTTTGAGGAGCTTTATCACTAGATTCTAGAAGGTGATGTTAAATGCCAAGAACCAAAATAAGTTGTGGCTTAAGCTGCCCTCTCCTAAGAAGTCCACAAGGGATTGTTCCAATATGCACTTGGTTTGCAACAACAAAGGACTTCTACCGACTTATTAGAATTAGCCAATAGTAATGTAAATGCCAAAGAGTATAATTTGTCGAAAATAAGATGAGAGAAGTTTAGTATTTAAGGAAATTTTCAATAATTTCATAGGGATCAACAAAGTTTCTAAGAGGATTAAAGGAAAAGATAGAGATCATAAAAGTATTGAAGAATGCACTTGGTCCTGTGGTTATATTATTATTTATTTGGGTAATGATGTGGCTCGGGCTCACTACTCTGAATCCGTGGCTCGTGGCAACCTTTGGTGGTGCGTCTCCTTAGCTCGGTTGGGGCCTTCATTTGATGTTGTCGTTTGGTTGGCTTCTTGGTGGATTATTGCTCTCACACTTCTCTGTATGGTCTGTGTCTGGCTTCAGAGTTGTTAAAAGCCTTTGCTAATTATTGAGCCCGGTGGGCTTTTATGCCTTTGTATCTTTTTAATTGTCCCTTTGTAACCCTCTCTTGTTCGGTTTTTCTGTACGTTGTACTTCATTTTGTGTTGGAATAAAATCTTTTTTCTTTGGAAAAAAAATTGATATACATTCAACAGTTCAATACATAAAATGTGATTAGAAACTAAGTATAAGTATTAAGTGTGGTTCGATAGCATCTCATCGTAAAGAGCCAGATTTTGGTCAATTATCTGTTCTTGGCTGGAAGCAAAGTCCAAGACAGCTTGGATCTTGATGATCTTGTCCTTGATTGGACCAAAATAAACATTCCGCCATATCATCGACGATCGAGGTAGAGAGCAGAAAAACTGAGCAGTAGGAGATGTAAGAGGTAAATATTACATAGTCTGAAGGAAGTAATGGTACAAATTGTCGTTGATTTTTCCTTATCGATTAATTAACAAATCAATAAATAAATAAGAGAGATGGTTGAAAATTTCAAACAATGGGAGTTTTTATATTTGCATGCCAATTTCTTAAAAATTATCTTCATAAAGCATAGGATGTTTCAATAAATTAAATTAATAAAGAAAGATTTATGATTATATTGAAATTGAGTGAAACTAAATAATTTATTTGCAACATTCAAATATATCATTTAAGTTAAGACTCTCTCAATTAGGCACATATCAATCAAGTAGGACGAGATGGATTTGAATTTGACTCATAATTACACAAACGTAAATTGATGTGTATTTTGAAGTGGGTGAAGTTTGTTATAATAAGAAGAAATGAGAGTTATCAAAGTCACAACATTAGGCAAATGAGAAATCTTCAATAACAACTCAAGAAAAAACTGTAGAGCTTCATCAATTCTTTTATTTTTTTTCATTAAATCATTAATTATTGAAATATGAGAGATAATATTCTTTTTATCTGAATTTCTCGCAAGAACAATAACAACTAATAAAGAACTCTAATATTCATTTTGATTTTATGAACATTATAATCAATTGAATTCAAATTATAGCTCATAAATATATAGGTTAACAACAAATAAAATTATATTTGCATTGATATAGGTAAAAGTAAACATTTGATCTAAAAGTTGACATAAATCAAGAATTTACAGCAACAAGTTCTGCAAAAGCCAATAATGCCAGCAATACCCAAGACAAATAAACTTACATGATAATTTCAATTATTTTATTGGTTTTAGAAAACATTATTTAATTCAGTGAAGTTGAAGATCTATTGTAGTTCTTAGGCAATTCTTACCACTTCAGATGGTCCACCTAAAAGATTGATAAAGAATTTGGCATGCAATTTGAGTAAAATGTTAAAATGCCTAAGAAGATTAGAACTTTTTATACTAATATTTATATTTTTATCCAATAATGTAAATAACACTTAATGGATTACACCAATTTTTTATTAAAATCTATAAATTTAATTATGCTTAATAATTAAGTCAATAAATTCAAAAATTAGTTGATTAGCTTGTGCAACTAACAACAACAATCTAGTAGATTAATATTCAAAGAGCTACTATTGCAATTTCAAACTCAAAAGCACAAAATTAAAATTAAATATAATTATTTCATTTTAAAAAATAAATAAGAAATTAAAAAGAACTGTTTAGATTTCAATTGTAAATGATCCACAACATATGTAACAAAATATTAAAAAAAATGATATATATATATATATATATATATATATAATTGAGTACATCGATCAAATTATAAAAACTGTTTAATGCTGACATTGCATTCTTCACATTTCATATATATCAAACAAGTAAGATAAGCAGAAAAATGTTTGGTTGTATTTTGAAACTTTGGGCCTATTTGAAAGAGCTTAGTCTCGGTGGAGATAAGCTCAGGAGTAAGACAGAAAAATGTTAACTAAGTTGTGTTTGAGGTATATGTGCTATGATAGTCCCCCTCAAATTGATCATCATTGGAGTGGATGAGCAATTTGGATCGTATTGCTGAGAAGCGGTTTGTTGACAGTGGTTTGGTTAGTATGTCCGCTATCTGGTTGGTGGAGCTAATGTGAGTTATGTTGATTTGTTTTTCCTGAATGTGTTCGCTGATAAAGTGATAGTCGATCTCGATGTGTTTTGTCCGGGCGTGAAAGACCGGATTGTTGGCAATAGCAATGGCAGAAGTATTGTTGCAATAGATGGTTGTGGGAGAGTTCTGAGGTATGTGTAGTTCGGCTAGGAGACGTCGTAGGCAAAGAACGTTGGAGGTGGCAGAGGAGATGGAACGATATTCGGCTTCGGTGGAGGACTTTGCGACTGTTACTTGTTTCTTAATGGACCATGAGATGAGACTGTTGTTAAGAAAAGTGCAGAAGCCAGAGATTGATTTTCGGTCAGATGTGTCGGCCGCCCAGTCTGCATCCGCTTATGTGCGAAGTTGTAGATCACCTGAAGAAATTTGGGTGCTAAGAGTAATTGTTCCTTGAATATAACGAAGTAATCTTTTGAGTAGCTGGTAGTCTTGGATTGTAGGATTATGCATGTGTTGGAAGACGATGTTGGTAGCGAAAGCGATATCAGGACGAGTGATTGTCAAATATTGTAGGGAACCTGCTAGTTTCCAGTATAAGCTTGGATCGGCAAAAGGAAGATCTTCGGGGTTGCGTAGTGATCTTTGCAGGGACATTGGAGTCGAAGTTGGCTTGCATTGTTGGAATCCGGCGTTTTGGAGAATATTGGAGGCATAGTGTTGCTAGGATAAGAAGTATCATTTGGAATTTTTTATGACCTGTATGCCTAAGAATAAGGCAATGTCTCCTGGTTGTTTGAGACGGAAAGCAGAATTGAGCTTTCGGAGAAGAGTTTGAACGGTTGATGTGTCGTTTCCGATGAAGAGAATGTCGTCTACATAAATTAGAACAAAGAGCTGTGTAGACCCATTATTATATAGAAGTAGTGACGGATCCGCCTTACTGAAGATGAAACCGAACTACATCAAGAAAGTTGTTAGTTTTTGAAACCATTGTCGCGGTGATTGTTTTAAACCATATATGGATTTGTTGAGTTTGCAACGTATTCAGCATGCTGAGAGTCGATGAAGCAAATTGCTTGTTTCATGTAAACTTCTTCGTTAAGGTCGCTGTGGAGAAAGGCGTTTGAAACGTCTAGTTGAAGGATTTGCCAATTCTTGTGTAGGGCTAGCGTGATGAGAATGCGAATGGTAGGCATCTTAGCTACGGGGCTAAATGTTTCCGTGTAGTTGAATCTGAATTATTGGGGGCAGCCTTGTGCCACCAAACATGCTTTGTGACAAGCGATTTGGTCGTTGGGGTGTCGTTTGATATTGAAGGTCCATTTGCAGCCGATTGTGGGTTTATTAGGTGATCGAGGGACAAGTGACCAGGTTGCTTGTTGTTGAAGTGCCATGTATTCGGCGGACATGGCTTGACGCCATTGTTGATGTTTTGCTGCTTGTGCATAGGAAGTGGGAGTAGTGGATAGAGTGACGGAGAGATCCAGAATTTGTTTTAGCCGTGAGATCCCAGACTTAAGTCGTGTTTTCTTTGGGTGTTTGGAATTTTGATGTTGGATTTGAGTGATAGGAGCTGGAGAGTTGTGAGAAGTGTGAGTTGTCTGATTGGTGGATTGGCTCTGAGATGGAGATGGTATTGTTTGGTGATTGATCGGGTTGAAGGAATTGTCAGAGGGTGTGGATGTAGGAAAGTGTGGAGGTGTAGTGATGGTAGACGTGGGAACGAGGAGAAGACGTGAATAATTGAATGATTGGGTTGTGGGTGCCATGGGTTGAGATGTTGTTGAGCTTTGATGGAATGGGATTTGATTTTCTTGGAAAACAACGTGGCGGGAAATGTAAATGAGTTTGGTTGTTGGGTTGTAGCAGCGATATCCCTTGTGGAGGGAGGAATAACCGAGAAATACGCATCCTTGCGATCTGGGAGATAACTTGGTGGGAGCTTGATGTCGAAGATGCGAAGATGATGGTAGTTAGGTGGTTGATTGTGTAGTCTTTGATAGGGCGTGTTGAGAGATATAGTTTTGGATGGCAGACGATTGATTAGGTAATTCTCGGCTGAGACGACCTCGGTCCAGAATTGGTGAGGCATATTGGCTTCATGAAGGAGAGTCCTAGTCATATCCATAAGGTGACGGTGTTTGCGCTCAACGAGGCCATTTTGTTCAGGGGTGTGAAGACAGCTCATGTGATGGGTAATGCCATGTTGGAGCAGATAATTGCGGAAGGATGTGCTAGTGAATTCCGCCGCCATCCGATCGGAATGTTTGAATAGTACTGTTAAATTTATTTTTAATTAAGGCGCAGAAGTGTTGAAATTTGGAGAATGTTTCTTGTTTTCATGTCATGAGATACAACCACGAGAACCGTGTGTAATCGTCAATGAATATTACGTAATATTTGAAGCCATGTAGGGAGGGTAGCGAAGCTGGCCCTCATACATCGGAGTGCACTAATTGAAAAATCTTATTACAGGAAGATGTGCTTCTAGGAAAAGATAATTTGTGAATTTTTGCCACATTACAAGATTTGCAAGAATGTAAAGAAATGAAGGAGGAAGAGTTCTTTTAACTCTGGAATTTGTTTAGCTAAAGATGGGAGCAGACGAGCATGCAGATGTCCTAGCCGTGCGTGCCAGCGAGAAATGGAAGCCGTGGAAGTGCAGAGAGCTGTTTCTTGAGCTGGTTGTGAGTACGAATAGTGTATAGGCTGTCAAGATTGCGACCACGTATAAGGGGTTGATTGTCCTGCATATCCTTGATAACAAATCCATGAGCATCGAAAGAAACATAAACATTGTTATCGGATGTTAGTTTCGAAATTGAAACAAGATTGTGTGATAAGGATGGGATGTGAAGAAGGTTTCTTAGGTGAAGCTTATGTGATGATTCCGGAAGCGGTGAGAGCCCTTGACGGGTGTGTTGAATCGGAATGTTGTTGTCGTTTGCTATGGAAACGGAGTCGAGACCGTTGTAGACGGTGGGATTTTGGAGGTTTGAAGCGTCCGAGGTTAAGTGAGAAGTAGCTCCTGAGTCCAGTACCCAATCGGGCGTGGAAGTTGCTGGTTGATACGCAAGAGGTGTCCGGGAAGCATGAGCAGAGGTGGGCGCATATTTGGGATTGCATCTGTGCCAACAGTTAATCACGGAGTGGCCAGTTTTGTTGCAGATTTGGCAGGTGGGGCGGGTTGCCGAGGGAGATGATCCGGAGGGTAATGCTTGAGAGTTGGGTGTTTGTCTGTGGTTGGATCCGCGAGCTGGATTTCTATTTTAAAGACCACGATTGAAGCTATTGTGGGCGGAGAATAGAGCGACTGTGTCGGAGGGAGTTTCCAAATCTCTTGATTGTTCATAATGAATATTGATTTCTTCGCTGCAAAGTAAATAATATAGAACGTCTAAATTGATGGGGTTTAAAGAAGTTATTATCGTTGTCTTGAACGAATTGTAGCTGCTTGGGAGTCCATTCAGAATGTATAATATTATGTCCTCTGTATCGATTGTGGATCTTGCTGCGGCGATGTTGTCGACGAGGATCTTGATTTGAGAAAGATATTGATGTATTGTTTGATCTTCATTTGGATATGATGCAGCTCGTTCTTGAGCCGGATTACATGTGACCTACTGGTGGGTTGAAGTCGGCATTCCAGCGTTGCCTAGACGTCATGGGTGGAGGTGAGTGAGAGGACATATGGTAGAACTGATGGGGAAATTGTGGACAAGATCACTAACAGAAGGTTGCGATCGATCAAGTTCCACAGTTTAAATTTGGCTTCAGAGTCTTCGGATGGGCGAATGGCGATGCCGGTTAGATGATCGTGAAAATCATTTGCGGAAAAGTGTTGAAGAAGTTGGAGACGCCAAATGACGTAGTTGTCATTCGTAAGGATCGTTGGAACAAGATTCTTTAGATTAGAAACCAAGAACTTCAAGGGGGCGGGAATTGTGAGTTCATTGGGTGAAGGGGAAGAGAGATTAGTCGGTGTTGAGGGAGATATCGCCGAGCCTTGATCTGCCTTAAGGAGTCAAGAGGGGACGAAGAACGAACGGAGGGAGCCTTGCTCTGATACCATGAAAGAGCTTAGTCTCGGTGGAGATAAGCTCAGGAGAAAGACAAAAGAAACACACAGAGAATGTAAAAGTAAAGTAATTAATTCATTTCATACGGAAGAGATGATACATGTATTTATAGACACTAGATAGCAGGTGGTTAACAAGAATCAAGAACAAGATAAAGTAAAGACGGACACTTTAACTAAGTTGTGACACTATTAACGAATAGAGATATGAGGAATGTGAGCAATCTTGTGCCGATGGGAGCCTCCATCCTCTCGATAGCGCTCCTTTAACCCTGGATGACATCCCCAAATTTCTAGGCGTTCCAAAAAGGGAGGAAGGTTCGGTAATTCCCGAAGCATAAGAACTTTTGAAATATGTAGTTTCTGAAGTGAAGATAAGCTTTCCAAGGAGGAAGGGAGAGACTCTACGGACGCGAGATACATAAAGTTCAGCTCAGAAAGAGATGAACTAACTTTTAGAAACCACTGCTCCCCTCATTTGGAAATGAAACCACCTCATCATTCCACGAAATAATCAGCTTTTGTAAGGAGACGATACTTCTCAATGGCTCCATTAGCAACACCGATGGATCACTTATCCAGAGATTACTGAGCATGAGAGGGCAACTCTTTCAACTTCGGGCAGTCAAATAGCTCGAGTTCAATGAAGCAAGGAAGCAAACATCCATCTTCAGCAGCTACTCCTGCCTCAAATAAATCCTCTAATGCTTCTAATTTCTTAATACGTAAAACCTCCAGCAATGGAAAGGCATGGTATTTATCATTTCCATTAAATTTACTTTCGAGCCATTTTACTTTCGGCATGTTAGAAAGTGTCATTGACTTGAGGAAGGGAAGTTGCCCAAAAGGTGGAAGAGTTTCACACTCCAAGCAATCTGTCAAATAGATTTTCTCTAGATTGAAGATCGGATTGACATTGTTCATCCATATTGCAGACCTTGCACCCATGCATCTCTTTATGCTCAAATTCCTTAGATATTTTGGTGGCTGAAGGTTGTCGAGTATGTTCTCATCCAAATCGGTGCTCCTCAAATCAGTGTTACTCCAACATAAGGTTAAATCTGTGAGCCTCCCCTTGGCACATAATTTGGCACTAGAAGCCTCCTCGGCATCCTTAATATTTTCAAGGCGATTGATTCCTAATTTGCAAAGTTCATTAATATTCTCCAACTCCCCAATTCTATAACCACTCACATCTCTAAGATCAAACATATGCAGTTCTTGAAGAGACTTTAGCTTCCCAATCCCACATATCGATGAAACATAATTCTCAAACATTTTCAAGTAATGCAAGTTAGAGAGGTTATTAATGTCACTTGGTAAAAAATAATCACCTTTAGATTGGTGTAGCCCATTATAGATTATGTATTGCAAGTGATAGAGATTACCTAGAGATCTTGGCAGCATAGTCAAATTATAATCATTAATATTTAAGTATCGAAGATGTGTCAAATTTCCAATCTCCTCAGGTATCATTTCCAAGCTTGGAGCATATACTTTTGATAAGTCTATGCTTTTCAAGCGAGGAGCAGATACGTAAAATAAGCGTAGGCTTCTCGATGCTTTAAATATTTCAATAAGTGCACTACAAAGATCTTGATTAGAAGCTTCATAGAGCAAGAAAAGAGGATGCAAATATTTAAACTCCCCAATATTTTTTATGATGTCTGGATTTGGAGTTTTAACAGACAAGTGTCGAAGAGTCTTAGGAATTATAAAAGGCAACTTTGTAACATCCTCAACTCTTAAACATTCATGTATGGAAACTGATTGTGCCAATTCATGTATTAAATCATGCATCTTGTAGTATCGTCCATCTAGAAACTTATCGAAGAAAGATTTTTTAACCAAAACATCAAAATACCTTCCTCCAATATCCTCAATAGTCCATTCTTGATCATGAGGTTGCTGAATGAAACCCAATGCAATCCACATTTTGACTAAATCATCTTTATCAAAACAATAATCTTGTCGAAATATAGAACAAAATGCGAAACAATTTTGTAGATGTTTAGGGAGGAACATATAGCTCAATTTTAAAATGAGAAAGATGCCATAGTAGCTCAATTCTGCACTTACAAAACCACTACTTAAAACATTTGTCCAATGCCTTTCATCCAAGTCGCCATTCAGAACGCCGCCAATGACTTTTTCTGCCAATGGAGATCCTAAAAGCTTTTTAACAATCTCTCCAGCAATGGCTCTTAATTTCTTATGATCATCAGGGGGGTTCTCTACACCAGCAAATGCATGAGAGTTGAGGAGCTGCAAACACTCATGCTCCTTCAAGCCCTCTAATCTAAATATTTTCTCTCTATCTTTAATGATATTTGCAATCTTCATTGCAACTGAGTCCATTTGAGTTGTCACCAAAATGCTGCTACCAAATTTCCCATAAGCTAGAGGAGCGAGCACATCCTCCCATTTGCTGATATCGCGGTTCTCCTCCTCCTCCCAAATGTCATCCAGAATAAGTAAGAACTTATTGGACATAATCTCAGTCCGAAAAATATTTTGAAGTGCATCAAGTGTGTCGTCCAAACGAGGCCTCTCCTTCTTAAGAGTTGATAACATATCAGCAATGACTTTTTTCACATCAAAGTTGTTGGAAGCACAAACCCACATTTTAAGATCAAAAAATTCCTTTGTCATTTCATCTTCATAGACATGTTGCAAGAGAGTTTGTCTTTCCCATACCACCATGCCCCACTATAGATAGAAGAGAAATGTTTCTGTGCAAATCAGTTCCCCGATGCTCATTTGATGGCTTCCTAAGCCACTCCATAACAAGCTCCTTATCCTTGTCCCGCCCAATGAGATCATTTTTAGGCAAAGATCCAGTTTCACGTGTTTTGTAGAAATCAACCTCCTGCTCCTTCTGTTCCTGCTTCGCGCTGTCTAAAAGATGAAGGAAATTAGTAACATCAGCCGAAACTTTATCAAGTTTCTGCACAGCCTTCTCCAGTCGCTTCAAGTTGGGATCAATTTTGAGAACACGTTCGCCAACTTTGAGAATTTTACGGGCACTTTCAAATAGGAAGCTCGTGAACTTTCTTTTCTGATCATATTAGTTAGAAATAGATTATCAAATGAATAAATAAATATATATATTCTTGAGTAGAATCAAATAGGAAGCTCGCGGTGGCGGAACGCACCTTTGTTTCATCCGTGTTTTTGGGGAGCTGTTGTTTAAGCTTCATGTACTCCAACTCATCGAGCACATCATCTGCCTCATCAATAGCATCTCGCAGCTGCCAGATCCATTTGTTGAGAGCTGGATCGCTGATTTGTGCTTGGTTAGCAACAAAGACGACAGCTTGCATCTTGGGGTGGTTCTCTCGCAGCCTTTCAAGTTCCTCCTTCATGCCTGTCTGCCATCTGAATTGATCTTTAAGCTAATCTTTACTGTAATCCTCATGGTAATCAGAGCAAGTGCTGATGATCTTTTCCATGATTGGACCAACACAAAATCCCTCAATCGCAGCGGCGATTGAGGTAGAGAGAGCAGAACAACTGAACAGTAGGAGAAACAGAGATCGGAATAGAGAAAGAATTTAAGCAGCAAATGGCCACGTCCAGCCTAAGTCTAGTAAACGGAGAATAAGCGAGAGAGAAGACGAAGCTGCCGCGTAGCCGTAACTTGACGACTGAAAGTCTCCATTTTAAAATAAAAATAAGAAAATGTATGTATTTTAAAATAAATTAGAAGTTTTTTTTAAATGGTTCTTGATAATGAGTTCTTCTGCTCCAGCAGTCATTTTATTCATAACATATTTGATGCAGCTCTTCCCTGCAATTAAGAAGGAACCTGCAGCAATAAAATAGTAAAGAACAAACAGGATAACTAAAACGGCGAGTATATTGATATCTACCGTCCTCCCTAAAACAAAGCTTATAACAGCTAACATCTAGAAAAATAGCTGCTAAAATTAATATTATACTAGAAAATACTAGATAATAAGATGCCTAATATAAAAAAGGTAAAAAACGGTTAGCTAAGTGGGCAATGCAACAGCAACAGGAAATAAGCACGGCTCAGCTCATTGTGGCCCCCATCAGGTCTCCCCTACTTCAGAAGAACTCAACTCCGATGAGTTAGTTGTCGTGATGGCGCCGTCTCTAGGATGATAGGGATAGATGTCCGCAACATTAAATGTGGCAGAGGTTGAAATGTCCTTGGGAAGATCAATGATATAACAATTATCATTGATCTTGTGCAATACATGAAACGGATCAAACTTCTTGGGATGTAGCTTTGGACACGAACCCGAGGGAAATTTATCCTTGCGATACCTCAGCATAACCAGATCTCCCGGATTATATTCAATGTGCCTACGATGTTTGTCCTTGTCGCTCTTATATTTCAAATTGTTGTCCAGCAATCGGTCATGAACATCTTTAAGCACCTCCGTAAATTGTTCGGCAGTTTGAGCAGCGGACGAGCTCCAACACTTAGGAAGGATGACCAAATCTACAATATGGTTAGGCATTTTTGTATTACCTTTGCTGAATGGACATTTACTAGTGGAGCGGTTCGAAATTGAATTTAAAACAAATTTAGCCTGTCCCAAAACTTCTTCCCATTGTTTCGGGTTCTCTTGGACTAAACATCTCAGCATGCTAGCAAGTGTCATATTGGTAACTTCAGTTTGGCCGTCAATTTGGGGGTGGTAGGCCGAGATCATCTTCAGATCAGTTTGGAATCTTTTCCAAAGCTCCCGCCAAAAATGGTTAATGAACTTAACATCCAGGTCTGATGTTAGGCTGCGAGGAATACCATGTAAGCGCACAACCTCTTTGAAGAAGAGTTTGGCAAAGTTGAGAGTGTCGAACGTTTTCTTGCACGGAATGAATTAATGGGACATCTTTGAAAATCTATCAACTACTACAATTATGGAATCTGACCCCCTCTTAGTCCGAGGAAAATCTAAAACGAAGTCAAGACTGAGGTCTTCCCAAATCGAATCGGGCACAGGTAACTGCAAATACAAGCGAGTGTTCTGTGCTGGGCCTTTATAACGTTGTCATACAGCGCAACGTTCCACAAACCTTGTGATATCTCTTCTCATGTGTGGCCAAAAAAACTTAGATTGAAGTTGTTGTATTGTGCGATCCCTTCTGACATGAGCTGCTAGTCCTCCACAATGCATTTCTTTTATGAGTTGTTGGCGCCATGATGACACCGGAACACACAGAGAATTTCCCTTAAAAAAGAACCCATGCATAATAGAAAAACTAGCCTTCGGTGTACAAAGGCAACACTCCTCCCAAACTGTAGAAAAATCGGAATCGGTAGCATAAAATGCCTTCATTTCCTCTAACCCCGTAACTTTAGTTTGAAGTTGAGTGAGAAGAGCAGCCCGGAGACTAAGTGCATCTGCTACTCGATTCATCTTGTCTATTTTGTGTCGGACCACGAAACTGAATTTCTATAAGAAAATATCTCACCTTGCATGCATTTTATTGATAGTCTTCTAGCTGTTTAAATATTTTAATGACTGATGATCACTACACAATACAAAATCTTGATGCAAAAGATAGTGCTCCCATTGCTTCAGCACCCTTACTACAGCATAGAGTTTTTGTTCGTACACTGTCCATTTTTGGCTCGGTGGACTTAATTTTTTTTTTTGCTATAGTATTCAATAGGTTTGTCTTCCTAATATAGAACAGCTCCAATACCGATCCCCAACGCGTCGGTGTCGACTTGGAAGGCCTTGTCAAAATTCGGCAATTCCAAAACTGGCGCATTGTAAAGAGCAGATTTCACCCTTTCGAAGCTGCTCTGTTGATGCGTGGACTAAGAAAAAGAAGTTCCTTTCAGAAAAACCATAATCGGAGCCATAAGAACACTGAATATCTGTAAGAGAGCATGGAGTCCGCCAATCTTTGATGGCTGCTATTTTACGTGGATCAATTTGAATCCCCTCGTCAGAAATGATAAATCCCAGGAAATGCACTGAAGGAGTTGCGAACTCGCACTTTGGCAAGTTTAAATACAGTTTATGGGTTTGCAATGTTAAGAATAGTTGGGTAAGATGTTGCAGATGATCTTCTATGGAAGATCTATAAACAAGAATGTCATCGAAATAAGATACACAGAATTTACCATCAAAAGGTTTGAGGACTTTGGCCATGACTCTCATAAATGTAGATGGGGCGTTGCATAAGCCAAATGGCATAACTCGCCATTCGTATAGTCCCTCCCGTGTCTTGAAAGCCGTCTTCCATTCATCGCCCGGCCTAATGCGGACTTGATGGAGTCCGCTACGTAAATCCAACTTTGAGAACACCATGGAACTGTGCAATTTATCAAGCAAATCAGAGATACTGGGCATGGAAAAATGGTATTTCGTAGTGATTTTATTGATTGCTTGGCTATCAATACATAATCTTCATTGTCCATCCTTTTTAGGAATAATGAGGGTAGGAACAGCACAAGGACTAAGATTGTGCTGGATTAGTTGCCGTTGGAGGAGATCTTCAATAACCTCTTACAAGACTTTGTGCTCCTTGGGACTCATACGATACTGCAGTAGATTCGGCAGTGAAGATCCGGGGACGAAGTCAATTTGGTGTTGTATTACACGGAGGGGCGGTAGCTGAGCCAGTAATTCGGATGGGCTGATGTTTGCAAATTTCTGAAGAAGGCTATGAATTGCATCTGGAATAGGGAGTATATCCGCAGGAATCACTCCGGCCGAGTTAAGCCAGAAGGGTAAATGCCCTCCTTACCTCCCGGCATTAGGGAGGGAACGTGGGGAGGCTGCCTAAATTTTCTATAAAATTGAAGACTTAGCCAAAATTTTGAAAGGCAATCATCGACAATCTCCGACAAACAATCATCGTCAATCAATGCTTTAGAAGATCGATTATGAGACCAAACAACATCCTGAAGCCCCTGGCCGTTAATTCACTCCGACTAGGCTAACCTTATAGGGCAAATGCCCTCCTTTCCTCCCAGCATCGGGGAGGGGACGTGGTTAGGTTGCTGAAATTTTTAGTGAACAATAAGGGACGTGGATAAAAGTTAAAAAAAAAACTATTTGAACATAATTTAAACATAAAATTAATTTTAAATCAGATTTGATCAAATAATGTTAAACTTGAATCGGGCAAATGAATCATTGTGGTAGATTTATCATGCTTACAACATGTCGCCTACACGTGGAAAGAAGGTTTGTAGTGCGAACACCACAATTCATCAATGGGCAAGAGCATTATGTCTTGAATGAAAATACTAAATGCCACTATACAATGATAAGTGACAATCACTTGTGGGACACGAAAGACTTCTAACACATGTTTGATAGGCAAAGAAAGAATGAAACAAATATGGCGACCCTCCTATAGTTGACACTACTCAATTTACAAATGTACACATCAAGCCTCTGCAAATAAAGAATTATGGTATATAACAAATGCAAACACCTGTTGTCACTAGTAGAGGATTTATTGTGAACTCAACAGCATGTCTACAATGGGTAATCAGTAACAAGCATCTAATGTTATAATTATCTTATAATCAATAAGAAGTTAATGACTGATAAATACATTCGTCCATTATAACTGAAAGTAGATAATATACAGAAGACGCATGTTCCTATGTGTTGTTGTAGAAGAATCCTATGCATCTAATGTATTATTTACATATAAAATATAACACACTACAATTCACCTATAAGTAGGAGCATGGAGCTCATAGTGCCCACAACAACTAACCTACAAACAAGGACAAGGGGCTTGTATCGAACAAATTAGACTACATATGGGATAGAATAGGGGAACTTGTAGTGAGCAAGATAATTCTCCTACAAACATGAGCACGATCTCCTAATTCCTATTGAGCAAATACTCTCTATGAGCTGTGCCAAATGACACTTAAAGGAATCAAAGTGAATAAATCAATATATATCTTGTATATGCAAAAACTAAAACCTAAAAAGTTGTAACGCCATCGAATCGGCAACATGTGTACAACCGGATAGAAGACATTCATAGGCCCTAAAAAGAAGTCTAAAAAATTTTCTAAATAAAATCACTCTTACAAATGGATCATATTCAAATATTTTAAAGTGCCCCTTATGTATTAAATATGATCCCTTAAACTAAAGTACAAACACCCTACATGTGCTCTAATTAACGTGTTAAAAATACAAACACCAATATCCAAGAATGCTATGCAGATCAAATGCTACCACCCTGCATATGCTCCGATCAACGTGTTAAAAGTATAAATATTAATATCCGAGAATGTTATGAAGGGTCAAATTATACCACCCTGCATGTGCTCTAGTCAATATGTTAAAGTTATAAATATAAATGGTAGAGAATGCTATGCAAGGTCAAATTCACATTAATATAATAATATATTTTCCAAATTAAACATCACCTGCATATGCTTCGAAGATGCGATAAATTTGCAAATGTCTAAATCCTGGCTTGAATGCCTAGAAGTTAAAGAGAAAAATGACTGAATATAGCCTTTAATTGACTACTTCAGAGAAAGGAAACTCCCTATAGATAAATTATTAGCTACACATATCTAAAAGAGAGCATTACGATATGTGTATATCAATAAAAAGCTATATCAAATATCATTTGATCAAATGTGGCTATGTTGCTTAGAGAAAGATGAAGCTGATAAAGTTAATTATGAAATTCATGAATGACTATATGGTGCACATCAATCGGGACCCAAAATGGCCATTATAATTAAGAGAATGTGTTATTATTGGTCATTAATGATAAAGGGATGCACTGATCATGTAGATATTTGTCATGAATGTCAAATTTATGGTAATAGTATATATTAACCTCTAAATTTGTTGCATCCGACTATAGCATCCTGTCCATTTGAATAATGGGGGAAGAATATAATAGGGCCAATCGATCCATCATCATCTGTTAGACACCACTTTATATTATTAGCAACAGACTATTTTTCTAAATGGGCTTAAACAGTTCTATTTAGAAAAGTCACTACAAATCATGTGATCAACTTCTTTACTCATAATGTTGTTTATAAATTTGATGTGCAATGCCGCATAATCTCAGATAATGGTCCAACTTTCAAAAGTACTAAGATATACAAATTTATTAAGCAGAATAAAATCGATTGGCAATTTTATCAATCTATAATCTAAAGCAAATGAATTAGCCAAACCTTTCAATAAAATGCTCGTAAATCTGATAAAAAATCCTCACTAAAATAAAAGATAATGACATACTAACATGACAGAAGCATTTTGGGTACATCGTACCACATATAGGACACCAACAAAAGCAATTCCTTATGTGTTGGATTTGGGGTTGAAGCTGTATTGCCACTTAAAGTTGAACTATAGTCACTTCGAGTAACTGTTCAGTACGACCTCACGGAAGAACAAAATGCTCACCTATAAATGGAAGAGCTTGATGCATTGGATGAAGTCAGACTCCAAGCTTAATAAAACATAGAAATTTATCGAGCAAGAATGATAAAATCTTTCGATCGTATGGTACACCATCGAGCATTTCAAGAAGGAGAATTGGTACTAGTGATGATAAGACAAATTATCCCACAATGGAGGATTGGTGGAAAATTTGAACTAAATTGGGAAGGCCCTTTTGTCATCGAGAAGGAATACTAAGGAAGAGCCTATCAACTCATCAATCTTGAAGGTCAACAACCTATACCCCTAACTAATGGGAGATATTTAAAGAAATACTATTCTTAAAAAAAGCAAACTGAGGATCATTCCCTTGCAAAGGAAGAAAATATTTCTAAGATATTATAACAATTCTCTCATAAGATAGGGGGCAATTTTAAGTTTAAAAATGCCAAAGATCTGATGATAATTAAAATTTTCCTTTAAGATAGGAGGCTTTTTAAATATTTATTTCAGTTAACATCAATCTCCAAATAAATATTTAAAATCATTCAAGAAGCTACCATTATATAAATACAGGGTAGAAACTAGTGCCTTGAAGCAAAAAAATATATGATCATTGCAAAGATTAAAGATTCATCTTTGAATTTTGCCAAGATCTCAAAATTTAGATTGAGAAGATATTTAAATCTGACAACCTCAATAAATCAAATTTGATAAGTATGAGTTGTTATAGTACTGTTTGTGGAATTTTTGAAGAATAAGTTTTTGAAAAAGATTAGTTTTCTTTGCAAATTTTAAAATCAACTTTGAATTTGAATTTCGAGATCGAACATCCTATTAGAAAAGTTATACCACTTCAACAAGTTGATATAAAATTTTAAAATAGGGTTCAAATCTAAAATTACAAATCCTACTTTGAATATCATAACTAGATCCAAAATAGAACTTCATATGACCTCGAAAGGTCAAAATGGAGTTCAATCTAATTTCTAACTATGATATTCTAAGTTGGTTATCATTAATCTCATGCCCAAAATTTTATGAACAAGTGATGTATCTCCCCTAAGAGAGAAAGTACCACTATTTGGTGATTATTCGGGCATGCGATAATCATCGTCGTGGGTTAAATTTTTCCAAAGAATACTAATTTAAGCTTTGAGAATTTCTTTTGGGGAATTAAGTTTAAATTTTAATTCTGGATTCAAACAAACCATTAGCGATGATATACCACCTAGAAAGGCGAAGATAAAATCTCCTAACGTTTTAAGACTCAGAATTATAGATTTTTCTTAGCTATCGCAGTCTGATTTAAAAGAAAATTGCATATAACCCCGAAAGGGTCAAAATAAAGTTTAATCTAAATCGAACTACGATAATTAAGAGAAGGAGATCGTTAATTTTATTTTCAAATTGAAGTTAACACGTGATAAATCCCTTTTGGAGAAAGAGAATATCATATGTTAACAATCATATGATTATGATAATAGCGATCATTATGAAATATATTCTCCAAAAGAAATATCGAGTGAGTTTTGAAATTTGATATTTGAAATTCAAGTGTGTGTGGTTCTAAATCTTCTACGAATGCAAACCCTCGTAGTTAATTACATCGTAGAGAGATAGAGACCCCTAAGAAAACTCTCGATTAAAATAGTGGCAAAATTTTGTTAAAGATTTTCTAAGATTGATACGAAAAAGAGGTGAATTTTGGAAATACAAAGGTGAGTGGATCAAGATTGAACAATTATTATCGGAATCAAGGGGAGAAAAGTAGGAGACGCTTTGAGATTCCGTAACCATCCAGAAGTGTCCCAGCTTAATCTAAGTGTTGGGCTTTACATTTTTGGGTTGAAAGAAGATTTAATTAGAGTTAAGCATTTTTATTAGAAAGTTGGGTTTATATTCCCAAAGATTGAGGTCTTATAATCAAATATCTACCCCGGATCCTAAATCTAAATTTGGACACTGGACCATAGTTGTCCGAACCTAAGCAATGCAGTGTAGAACCTGAACTTACCTCGGCCTGGATTAGCAAGCCAACTAACCACCTAATCGATTTAAAATATATAAATCTAGTATTTTATGAAAGAGTGGTATGAATGTTTTCTTTAAGGTTTTGGAGAGCTGTGGCCAACTTCTAGAGATTTTTCTAATTGGTCCCTTCGACTTATGTTGGGTGAAAAATACTAAGGACCAATATAATTAAAATTTTGACTCTTTTAGATATGTTTCTAATGCAATGCATGATAGTTGACAACTTCAAATCAAATATGCTTGAAATTTAAAAAACAGGCTTAGAAAATAATTTTTTAGAATACTAGGCTTCCCCAGGTCTGGCACCTCATCCTCATAGGTCAGATTATCCGGACTCTACCCGCAAGCAGGGAAGGGTCTAAAATAAGGAAAGAAGAAATGCAAAAATATACATGCGAACCCGGGGTCGATCCCCGACTAATTCCCTAGATTCTTTACCTTTCTATGTTATTTAGACTCGCTAAATTAAAACTCTTTTGATTATGAGTATAAAACATTTCACACCCTCACGAGTCTCACGTATCCAGGCGAAAGCAAAAGCGGCACACAAACACCAAAAAAACTAAAAAAAAGAAGGTAGTTCTATATGCAATCATCTCAATACATCAAATATAAATGAATTAATTATTAAATGTTCATAGGTAAATTTTCTTGCTTATTACAAACTAGGGTTTTGCAGAAAGTAAAGTGATCGGGCACCACTGACAATAACCCGGATTCTAAACCTAGTATAGATGCAAGTGATTTTGAGTGAGATACTATTTGTCTTCAGATCTTCAATCTTGTTCTCCTTCAGGCTCTTTTCCTTCATTCTCATGGATTCTTCGTAGTAGGCTACCCAAATGGATAAGAGGGCACTTCCTTTGAGGGGAAGTCCACTCTTTCCCCTTTGGGTAGGAAAGAAGGGATCCAAATTTGGATCTCCAAATAGAAAAGGGCTAATCCCCTAAAGGGTGTCCTTTTCTCTTTGGAATCTAAGCTTTAGATCTATATATCCCAACTCAAAACTCCACTTTCACAACACTTAACTTTTTGCACAAGTTACATTTAATATAAAATAAAATTCTAGACTCTCCTGCAGGATTATCCTGAGCAGTTGATAAATCAAAAATATATTCCCAAGAAGTTATATATGTGAAGAAAAATAAATAAACTCATTGGACACGCTCTTTTTATTAGTTGGGGGCTTAGCAGCTGAAGCACTTATACAAGTATTTTAATAATTGATTTTATTTAGCCAACCTTTTTATTTCCCTTCATGAGCATGGCCACCTGTAAAAAACTATGTGAACATTCAGATCGCTCCTATCTTAAGGGTAATTTAGTCACCAAATACATCAATCATCTACATAGTGCAGTAAAAAGTAAGCAGACACAACAAGTATAATCATCCACAATATGCAGTAAAACCACGAAAAATCTGGCACACAACAGAAGAGTAAACATCGACCTAACCTAAATCTAGAGTTGGTTGTCCTAACAAACCATCTAAAGTGTGTGTAAGGAGGTCGTGTGACTAGGGTAGATCCTAAGTTAGGTAGTTAATTAAAGTTATCTAAAATTCTGAGTTTGTTAAGGCTTAAAGGAAGATTTAAGTTAGAATTTAAATATTATCATATTAAGAATTTTATTTAAAGATATTTTAAGGATTAATTGATTACTACCTTTGTTTCACACTGAGGCCGTGAAGTTTATTTCACCTTTCTTTGGGCTAAGCTAATAGCCTCGTAGGCCTGGGTTACCTAGTAGTAATCAGGGTTGATTAAGTTAATTTATATTGGTTAAAATTAAAGGATAGATTAATATTAAAAATAAAATTAATTACTAATTTTAAGAGGTTGGTTGAGAATTTTATTATTCAAGTTTAAAAATTCTTGAATTTTAAAGAATCAATGGATTTTAGGAGTTATTTAAAATATGTTAACTAAGGGGTCCAAAGTTGATTTTTAAAATTAAAGTTAATATTGAGGGTTTTAGATTTTTAATAAATACTAGATCTTATTATGAGTTGTTAGAGTGGTAACACACTCAATTTTGAGTTTTTTTATGAAAAGTTATGATTTTTTTAAGTTTGAACCTAAATTTGAACTAAGGTTGACCGAAAAGTTGACTTTATGACTTTGACTTAATTTTGAAAGTTTAATATTTTTAATAAATACTAGATCCTAAATGGAGTTGAAAGACACTAAGTTTGACCAATTTGGATTTTTTCGTAATTAGTTATGAATTTTGGAAGATTAGTATTGATTTGAATTTTCAAATCTATTTAATTAGAAAGGTTTTGAGAGTTTTAATTTTGGAGACAATCACTTGTGGGACATGAAAGACTCCTAACACATGTCCGATAGGCAAATATAGAATGAAACAAATATGGAAAATCTCTTATAGTTGACACTACTCAATTTACAAATGTACACATTAGTCCTCTACAAATAAAGACTGATGGCATATAACAAATGCAAACACCTGCTGGTACTGATAGAGGATATATTGTGGACTTGACACCATGTCTACAATGGGTAATCAGTAAAAAGCATTCGATGTTATGATTACCTTACCGTCAATAAGAAGTTAATGACCAATAAATACATTGGTCCATTATAAATGAAGGTAGATAATATACTGTAGACACAAGTTTTTATGAGCTGTTGTAGAAGACTCCTATGCATCTAATGTGTTATCTACATATAAAATACACCTGTAAGTAGGAACATAGAGTTCATAATGCCCATAACAACTAGCCTACAAGCAAGGAAAAGGGGCTTGTATCAAATAAATTAGACCACCTCTGGGATAGAATAGGGGAACTTGTAGTGAGCAAGATAATTCTCCTTCAAACACGAGCATGATCTCCTAATTCATATTAAGTAAATACTCTCTATGAGCTATGTCAAATGACACTTGAAGTAATCAAAGTGAATAAATAAATATATATCTCATATATGTAAGAACTAAAACCTAAAAATTTGTAATGCCACCGAATTAGTAACATGTGTACAAGCGGACAGAAGGCATTCATAGGCCCTTAAATGAAGTCTCAGGCATTTTCTACATAAAACACTCCTGCAAATGGATCATATTTAAATATTCTAAAATGATTATAATGTATTAAATATGATCCTTTAAGCTAAAGTACAAACACCTTGCATATGCTCCAGTCAACATGTTAAAAGTATAAACATCAATGTTCGAGAAAGCTACGCAGGGTCAAATGCTACCATTCTATATATGCTCTGATCAACGTGTTAAAAGTGCAAACACTAATGTTTGAGAATACTATGCATGATCAAATGCTAACACCCTATATATGCTCCGGCAATATGTTAAATTTATAAATACAAATGTCTCAGAATGAAGCACAAGGTCAAATACTTATTAACATAATAATATATTTTCCAA
Source organism: Dendrobium officinale (assembly GCA_019514585.1). Classification (NCBI taxonomy): domain Eukaryota; kingdom Viridiplantae; phylum Streptophyta; class Magnoliopsida; order Asparagales; family Orchidaceae; genus Dendrobium; species Dendrobium officinale. The sequence goes on along the minus strand of CM033697.1, from coordinate 38,592,290 downwards.
ACTAAACATCACCCGCATGTGCTCCGACAGATGCAATAAATTTGTAAATGTCAATGTATGAGAATGCTTTGCGGGTCAAATATTCAAGTTTCACACTCCTCATTAAAAGGACTAGAGTCGACATGATTTGAATTATAAAATGCCTCCCAAAGTTCTATGAAAATACAAGTGACATTAACGTCACCCCGATGATGGCCGCGTTGATAGAAAATATCAATCGGAGGGGTCAAATCTCAAATCCAACAAAAGTTTAAATTCCTAAAATGAAATCTATCACTTCAAAACCTAAAACTAAAACTCATCAACTATATAGTCTCTTACCAGTAGGGTGAAATAACTAGATGCGCCAAGAGGGGGTGAATTGGATTATTAAAAACTTCTTTAATAAAAAAGTATCTTTTTATAACTCTATACGGAAGCGAACAATAAAAAGATAGATTATCAGTTTCACCCATGAAGATAATCATAATAAAAATAAATGCGGAAATAAAGTTTGAAAATAGTAAAGGAAATAACACACCGATTTATAGTGGTTCGGTCAAACCATGACCTACGTCCACTCCCCGGAGGCACCCTCCGAGTATTACACTAAACCTTTAGTGATTCTCCTTTATCCCCCATAGCTAGGCGGAGAAGCCATTACATAATCACTTCCACCTTCCTCAATGCGGCGGAGGAGCCGGGTCCTTTAACACCAACGAGATCTTCTTCTTCCCAAAACTTCCTTCAAGACGAACCTTGAATCCGATGGTACTAAGGTGCAAGCTCGTCGGAGCAATCGTGTGAAATCTCCTTCACACTCCCTTGAAACCCCCTCCGAGGTTCTTCTCCCTCTCTCAAACTCCACCCTTTTCTTTCTCCCTTTCAAGTCCTCTCTTGAAGTTTTCTTTAGAAAAATGAAGCCACAATGGCTGCCAAAAGACTCTTACAAAGTCTTATGAGAGTGCTTAAATAGAGGGCTCAAAAAACCCTAAAAAAAACTCTATTCGACCGTCAAATATCATACCGTACGATCGCAAGATCGTCCAGTATGATGTGCAGAAATTGACCTGTTAGTACTGTACGATGTCCTGTACGATGTGCTGTACGAACAGTTCAATAAACGAGCAGTTTACCAATATTGCCTCGGTTGATCGTACAGTACGATTAATTTCATACAGTACGATAAAAATATTAAAATTAAGCCGTTTTGATTGAATAATCACAGGATTAAATTAGGCAATATTTTAAACATCGTACAGTACGATTAGAACAACTTTTCAAATTCAAATCTTTGCCTAATATAATGGACTGCGAGCTTTCTAATTATAACAGATCGTATAGTACGATGTGGTGATTGTATAGTATGATTAGTTATATTCAAAAATAATTTTTCCAGGAAAAATAAAATATTTTAATTTATTTCTGTTACACCAGATCGTACAGTACGATACATATCGTACAATACGATGAATAGAAAAGTTAAAATATTTATAATCATTTTTTGCTCCCTCTATGTGTGTGCATGATCAACAAATTAACATACATCATTACAAGACTTGACTAAATAAATGAAAATTACAGACTCATTTAATACGACCAATTCTACGCAATCTTGAGCCTTGAATCTTCAAAGAACGGTGCATGATGTACCTGAAATATTAGTCAACATAGAAAAAAATATGCACTACAAATACTAGGAAAAATAAAATATTAATAAATATTATTTGTTATCATCAAAATCATAAACTCAAAAGCCTAAGTTGTAATATAGGGATGTGGAATGTGCCCTCTGATTGGGATGAATTTTCACAAAATGGCACCATTATGTTACGATCATGGACAAAGCCCGTTTGTTCCCTAACGGCTGTAAACCCTTGAGTCATGAATTATAGGGTATATTCAATAGACATCAAGCCCTCTTTCAGATAAGATGGATTAAAATATATCCCCTTAAACAAATATCATCCCAAGTCTACAAGGTATTCTAGGACAAAGTAACTCATGGTTGCCGATAAGGTGCCTTCTATCAGGTTGGGTCAATTACCTCCTTTGACTAAGTAGATCGGAGATCATAATAGCCCGAGACGACGAAACCATTAGATCTTGATCGGGCTCATCTTCATTTCCCCCCACCGTAAGTTTTAAGTTTATGCTGATAAGTCTCGAACTCCAAAATTCATATCCCAAATTCAGGCCCTAAAACTGTTGCTATTATACATTGTATTTACAACATATACAACTTCTTCAACAACTAGCTTGAATTGAAAGTTCTCTCCTATTATCGGGAGTAGTAATTAACTATAGAGGCTTACACCTATAGGAAACCATAACTCAGTTCAAAAAAGTCCTCACAAAATGAGGGTGAAATCACTAGGTAGTGTCTTATCTAAAACCTAATATAACTTCTAAAAATTCACCTGGAACATAATCTTGTTAAAACTCTTTGTCGTCATCACAATAAAGGAAAAGAGATTGATGACGTGGAGGTGCCGGGGGACATCTTTATGAAAATTTTAAAGCCCACAGTATTCAACACCCTCAATAAATTTAGCATTGCACATCTCAAAAAAGGATATATTTAAAAAAATATAAAACTTAAAGCCTCTTGACCTTTCAAATTATCCAATAAATTAGTTGTTAATAGTTTTTTAGCCTAATTTTCTATCATTAGACTTATATGGCCTAGTCTCAGTTGGACATCCCCAAATATAAAAATGCATAATACTAGGCTTCTTTCTAGTCCATAACTCATATGTGATTTTAGCTACTACTTTTTTTGAAAATCTATTAAAAATATAAACTATAGTCATTAAGACTTCTCTCCAAAGTAATTCTAGTAAAGAAGAATGACTAATTATACATCTAATCAAATCATTTAAGGTTTTATTTTGTCTCTCAGCTAGATTATTTTTACTTGGAGTTCGTAGTATAATATATCTAAGAATGATGACACACTCTATTAAATATCTTATAAAAGGGCCTAACATTGTTCACATGATTCATCATATTTATCATAGTATTCATCACCACAGTTATATTTGATAACTTCAATTTTCTTACCAAGTTGATTTTTAGCTTCTACTTTAAAGATCTTAAATTCATCCAGGGATTCTAATTTTTTATGTATTAAATATAAGTATCATAGTGAGAATAATTGTCTAGAAAAAAATAAAATATTATTAAACATTCTAAGAAGTTGCAGGGGATGAGCCATAAATATTGGCATATATTAATTCTAAGATATTTAAACTCCCTTTAACATCTATTTTTTAATATTTATTTATTTTTATTAATACATTCAATGCAATTTTTAAAATCAATATAATTAAGAGAATAAAAAAAATTATCTAACATAAGCCTTTCATTTTTTGTTTAGAAATATATCTTAAAAGCATATACTATAATATAATAGAATTATCATCAGTTAATTTTCTTTTAGTTCCATAATTATTTATATGTAAGGTTTTATTTATATGTGAGGAAGATATATTTAATTTATATAGATTATCAATCAAAGAACATATACCAATGACATTTGCATACTTAACGACTAAATTTTTTATTATAAATGAACAAGAGTAATCAAGTTTGTCCAAACAAGAAATATACATCAGATTCCATCTAAATAACGGTATATTAAAAGTCTCACACAAATCCAATGTATAACCAGATTCTAATTACAACCTATATAAGCCTATAGCTTTAACATAATCTTTGTTGGCATTCCCCACATAAATGAATCTTTTAGCATCAGCTGGCACTCAACTCCTTAGACAACCTTGCATAGTCACACTTATGTGATTAGTTGCACCTAAATTTATCCACCAAATATGATTTAGTACTAATGTCAAATTAACTTCAGAACAAATAACATTAAGATGTTTACCCTTTTTTATCAGCTCGTTAATATATTTGGGATAATCCTTCTTCATATTACAAGTCTTCATGTTAAAAAATAAGTAATAACTAGTTTTTACATATGTTGCACTTTAGGTTAAAATGTTCATTTATCAGCAGTTCCTTTAACTTTATAATTTATTTTTTTTATAATAGAAATATCATGATAAGTAGAAGCTAAGTGAACACTTTCTATCATTTTTTTTTATTTCAATCTTTCTTCTTCTTGCACACACTAAGCAATAAGCTCATTAAGAGTTTTTTTTTTAGTATTATAATTTATCTTAAAAAGATTAAGTTGTGCAGAAAGAGAGATTAAGACTAAATGCACAAGAATGTCATCAGACATGTCTAACTTTAATGCTCTAAATCTTGTAACAAGATTAGGCATTTCCATAATATACTCCTTTATGTTTCTTTTGCCTTTATATCGCATTAAAATAAGTTTACTAAGAATAGTAATTATTTTGAACTTTTCAGAACATGTGATATGATTTGCTATTTGGCTTAGAAACTTTTAGTGTTTTTCTCCTAAGACAGTACACCCCTGATATCTGGAATAGAGTGTTTCATTATCATAAGGCTCATGTAGTTTGAAAGCTCCCACTTTTTAAAATTTGTTATTTGTTCATGAGTGCTTTTGCATTAAGAGTTAGAGGGCATTCAGTCTGGATCGCATAATATAGATTCATACACCCAAGTACAATTGTATTTTTTTTTTTTTTCTTAAGATTAAATCCATTAAGCACTGAAATATTATTTAAATTGACAGATATTGAATAAATATTAACTAAAAAAGAACAAAATTTTAATTTATAATTAGTAACGGTGTAAAGTGTGCCCTTTATAAGATATCTAATATAATATCATAATTTAGTTTTTGGACAATAATTATAATTTATAAATGACACTCTTAAAATTGTAGTTAATAAATATTGATTATGAATTCTATCAATAATAAGTCTTTCTTTGGGCCAACTTATTATATGCATGAATCCAACATTTTTGAACGGAAACTTTACAATGGTTTTGTCATTTGAAAAGTAAATTCGGTAGAACAATTTCACTTGATGTGAATGGAAATTTTTTTTTCATAATTGAAATTTTTCCAACCGTTGCATTGTTTGGAAAAATAAATCCATTGAATTGAATCATTCTAAATGAAAATATTTCATGGAAGATGATGAAATACAGTGAAGAAGAATTATATAGTTCAGGAAATATACTTTAAATTTATGCCCACTTTTAGTTTCCAAAATAAATGTGAAATAATGTTGGAAAAAATTGCAATTACTTTACTCCGAAATATTAAAATTTTTCAAATGTGAAATTATTCTTAGATGAAAATTCTTTTGACTGAAAAACTTGAATAATCAAAGACATAATTAAAGAGAAGCATTTATCGTTGATACAACATGATAACATGGCTCTGATACCACTTGTAGGATTCAACGGGAGAAAAATAATTTTCATTGTCTTTGAATTACATGTCAAAACATCGAGAATATTATTGGAAGCGTGCCTAAGTCAATTGAACATGCAAAATTGAAATTTTGAGGTTTTCAATCTTTCACGTTTGAAGCGGCATTCTCGTCTAAGAGAGCGAGAGACCATTTTTTTCATATAAGATGAGAAATAAGAGAAATGAGAGCTTAATAGCTTAAACTGGAGGCCACTACTCTATTTATATTTTAAATGTATTTATTTTGTTTCAGTCCATCATTAAAATAAAATAAATTTTTGGGATATATACTGTATCAAATTCAATACAAATTTAATCGAAATGCCACATAAATCAAATAATAATTTAATTCTTAAATAGACCACGAATTTAATTGACTCAAATTTAAAAAGTTACTAATATATAATACATTATTTATATGTATAAAAGTTACTTTCTCTACAGCAGTTTTACGAAGTAATAAAAATATTGTCCCAAATTAAGCCTAATGAAGTTTAATTAGTTTACAACATAACACTTATAAATAAGTATGTGTAATAGAAAGACTTCAAATTATATCATGATCAAAATTCATCCAAATATTTTAAATCAGTTCTTCCCCTAATAATTTGCTATCTTTAGAATTTTTTTAAATAACTTGAACAAATTAGCAAATTAACTAGATTCTAAGTCAAATCTAATATATATATATATATATATATATATATATATATATATATATATATATATATATATATATATATATATATATATATACTGTTAGCACAACAAAAACACACTTAATTAACTAATTAGTAAACTATAAATAATTACAAACATTGAAAGACTAAATAAAAATTATACTTCGTTGATAGTGCTTTCTCATCTAAGGCCATCTCCAATCGAGCAAATTACGCATGTACGCCACCCTCCTCCAGCTCCAATAGAATGTTAAACCATTCGACAATTTCACCAGGTGAATAGTGTAATGCCAATATTTGAGTCATTGTTAACAAATTTTTTTTTTCTTATTAAGTGTAGGTTATTTATTATTAATTTTAAAAATTAATAATTTATAAAAACATTATTTTAAAATTTTAATATATTATTTTATGTAATTAATACATTTAAATTAGGTTATTCATTTTTTTAAATAAATATTTTTAGTAATTAATTTATTTATTTAATTTATCAAGTAAGATTTATTTTTGTTAAAAAAATTATAAGTAGTCTAATTTGAAATTTTAATGAATGTAAATATATGATTAAAAATAAATATTAAAAAAAATGAGAAAGAATATACATAGAATATTCTTTTTTTGATGCTAAGAAATGAAGTTTGATTAGAGATGAGTTACTACCTATTGGAGTGTTATTGTATTTTGGGATGGAAAATGAGTTTTTTTGGTTGGAGATGACCTAAACACTGTTGTTATTTATAACAATGGGAATGAATAGTGCTACACAATTGGGCTGATTTTGTTAAGATACCTATTTCTGTCTTGTCTAATGCTGAAATGCAAGATCATGTGGCTATGTCTGTTAAAAACTCAATTTTGTTTCAAAATGACTGGCTTTATTTAGAGGATGCCCTTTCTTCTCCTTCTACCAAGGAAGAAGAGGATTGTCTTAACTTTGAGAAAGATAGTTTTTGTGGTCGTAGTAAACTTAAAAGCAGAGGTAAGAAGTAATTGGCAACCTAGGTGCCTCGTTTGTTGCTTGGTGGTTGGTTTTCTCACCTTTGGATGGTCCGTGCTAGCCTCGTGGTCGGTGCTACGGGGCCTCCATCCTGAGTCCCCTCTTGATGCTTTCTTTGGTCCATTATGTGGTTTTGGTTTTCTTTTTAATTTTGTACCTTGTGCAATTTTGGCTTTGACCTATTGTATCTTGCATTGGGTTGTTGGCTTGTACTTGTAGCTGGTGTAATCTTCTTTCCCTTTTATTTGTATAAATCTTGGTTTTTTGTGTTAAAAAAAATGAATAGTGCTACACAATGTGACACATTTTATAAATTTTGTTGGTTCCACCTGCACAAGTTATAGCTCTCCTCTGTCTACACAGCCGTGAAGAAAATAGTAGGCTCATGAGGGGGGAAGAAAATGCAAATTTTTTTTTAGGTTTCTTTCAACAATGTAAAATTATTTTGCTTTTTTGGTAAAAAAAAACTTAGATTATTTGCATTTTAATGAAAATGTAGAAAGAATTTTAGGTTTCATGGAAACCACAAAATTTTATGTATTTTTGCTGCTTGTTAAATGTACCAACAATATTGCCTCTATCACTTAATTATACTTAATTTAGGCTTCATTGTGACAACTTTCTTATTGCTTTCCAAAAAACTTCTTAGTACTAAAATTACTAGTTCAAAAATTTTTTGTGCATAAAAGCTACTTAAAAAAATAGTAAAAAAGCTGTCTCAAACAAAGGCTTTGTTTGGGACGGCTTTTTTACTGTTTTCTAAAACGGAGTTTTAATACAAAATTTTTTATTTTTGTACTAAAACTTCGTTTTAAAAAACAATAAAAAAGCCATCCCAAATGAAGCCAAAATCTTAAACTCCTTAACTTTTTTTTTTCAATTAGTGGATGTCTTGGACAAATAAATTCTTTTTTGGAACTTTGAGCTAATTTAATGTGTAACTGAAGCACATAATCTATATATGTTGGATATTGGAACTCAAAACTTTGATTGAAATTAACTCACTCAATCACTTGATGAGCCAACCTAAGTGGGCTGCGTTATTATTTCAATCTTTGTGATTCTTTTACTTAAGTACTGTTTAATTCATTTTGATTTATATATTAAACATTTGAATTTTCTGTTTATTTAATTATCAACCTCATTAATTTCTCATACACTCTATCTTACATGCAATTGCTCTATAATAACAACATCTTCAATAATCGGATCACTAGATGACCTAAATTGAACCTAGTAAGATTAATGAGTTTATTTGGCATTATTCACATTCTATAAAATCTTTAGAGTCATGTTTATGTTTATTTTGATAAAAAAGGATACTTGTGATTTGAATTTGGAACGTAATTGTCCAGTTAAAATTTGCCATTGGAGGTGCTACGACATGTTAAAGGCTATGTTGCCCTCTCTATTTGTTAGTACAACAACATTGTAAGTTGTGTAGTATGGTGCTGGGGTGACAGGAAGTGGCATTACAGTGTTGGGAAGTAGCACTGTGGGTGTCTTGATTTTTTTTGCTGGGAGTACTGCGACGCTGAGGATTATAGCGCTATAGTGTTGGGTTTATAAATATCTTAATACATTTGCAAAAGTTTTATTTTTTTGTTGGAGGTAGCCAATTAGAGAGAGCAAAGAGGGGTTTTAGAGAGAGAATATTGTATTTGGAGATCATAGAGTCAATTTCATCCAATGAACAAGCTGGGGAAGTTTTCCAACTCAATATAAATTATTGATTTGGGGCTTTTGTGTCATGCCCCAAAATCTAAATTGAAATAAATTGTCTATTTTATATTTTTAATCATTTACTAGAGCTTCTCTAAATCATCACTAAATTAATCTATCTCATAAAAATAATTAAATATCATACACAAGGAAATATTCCACTATATTCATTCACCAAAACTCTATTTACAATAGCTAAGAGATTACTATCAATCACTAATATATTAATTGCTTATGACTACAAAAGAATAACAAAAAAAAAAAAAAAAAAGCAACATGAGGATCTCAATTCACCTCACTTGATAGTCCTGGGCCCTTTTCTGATTCGAAATTAATAAAATCATATAATGAGCATATAATGAACTTACAAAAATAACTTTTAACACATAATCTAAGAAATTAATTTGCATGCTCATCTCAATCAATATAATCAATAGTGTTCAATATCATCAATGCTCGATCATTAATTGTACGATTCAATATGATGAATAACAAAAAATAAGAAACATCATGATAAAATTCATAAATTAATGAAGAGTATGAGAACATATATGCATAAAAAATTAATTAATTAATCAATACTATAACGCGAACATGTAGGTGTCAATATTATAGATTTTATCAGGCTTATATATCTTATCGATTATTTATTCTTATAAAATAAGTACATATAATGCACACACATTTCTCTATCTATCTATCAATTTTATCAATGCTATCAAAGTTAGAAATGTTATCAATGTACAAATCATATCAATATATGATTTAGTATACGGTTCAACAAGGTATGACATCCAAATTTATTGTGGTATTTTCATTCCTTCATTTATATTCATCATTATCATTATCATTATAATATTTTTATCATTTTATCATTTCAAGTGGTTTTTAATAAATCATTAATAATCATCACCCTCTACCCGTCGGCATAATCAATCATTAGTTACATGCTACAACTGAAATAACACCGCAAATCATCTTTAAATGAAAGCCCATCGACACACCCTCTTATGCAGGATATTATATTTTAATAATCAACCCAAATTAATTATAATGTTAACAATCAAGCTTCCTTGTTTACATGTATGCATTATAATTATTTCATATCAGATATATTAATATTCCTTTCATGCATGAAATGCAATATAAATTGTTGAAATTTATAAATCTAGGGAAAAAATAAAATCAAAACTTTCATTTTAACGAGTAAAATTCAATAATATTACAATCAAAATATCCATAAAGTCGGTATCTATCATATAAAAAAGTTACACGATAAAAGTAAGGTAAATAAAAAATATTTATTTTTATCGATTTGGAAGATATTAAATTCGTCATACTCAAAATTATGGAAAACTAAAGTAAGAGTTTGGTTAGTTACAATGATCAGAAGATTTTTTATAATAGAAGTGACATATGAAATGATCAAAAATTAGCTTTCTCTCTCCTCCCTCTCTCCTCTCCCTCCTCTCTACTTCCATGACAAGCCACCGAAATGGGGAGGAGGTTGATGCACTGGAGGCTATAGTGCTTACGATTTATAATATATATATAATGTGTTAATGGCCTAGCGTCGTAATGCTTTACACAGCGCCACAGCTGTCCGACCCAGCATTGTAGCATTGCATGCTGAATTCTAAATTATTATAGAACATAGACTCAAATTATATAGTGGCAATTTTTGGCAACCCTGTGCTCTTAAGCCTTGCGTCGCAGCACTCCAAAGCAGCACCAAAGCACTTTAGTTCAAACAGAAATTCAAAATTTTATTTTAAAATACTTTTTTATATTTTAGGTTTTTACATTTTATACGTGAGTTTTGATATTTATCTTATTAAATTTTATATAAACTCACATTTATGAAGTTTGGAAAGCTTTCCACCATGTAAATTTTAATATATTATAGAATAAAGTATTTTGAGCATGTTAACATCAAAATTTACTAAATAGTTTTAAATGTGTGGTATTTCAAGTGTTTGATGAGATTATTGAGATTGATATAAAGTGTTATAGAATAATAAAAGCTCCAAAATAATTTATAAATGTTTTTTTATGAATGTTTTTATTTTTGAAAATATTAAGTGTGTGTACAAGTACTACCCCGAAGTGCTAAGTTTAGTATACATATGAAAGATCATATATTTATATATCATGTTAGATATTGCTTCTATATGTTGAAAGTGTTAATAGTACTGTTTTTATATGTTGCACGTATTGAGTTTGTGTTCATACATGTTGAGAATGTTAATGCTATGTGTTGCTAATACATAATAAAGAATCTAATGTTATTGTAAAAGGGTTCTGGTCAAATGGTTTGACCCACTTGGACTAACCCAAGTGGGTTGGATCACCTTAGGAAGCTAGATAGGATCTAGTAAGTTTTATAAGGCTTTCAAATTAAATTGATTATATTTGATACAAGTTAACTGAAAAGTAGTTCTCTTCCGATTCTAGGCCAAACTAAGCTTGACTACGATTAACGGGACTTGACCATGTGTTAAGCATGAGTCCAAATGTTCTTAAAATAGGATAAGATCATTTATACTCAGTGTTAAAACTAGTAGGTTTGAATTGATTATTTAGATTTGGATTTAGGCACTTTAGGGTTAAGGAATGAATTTGGTCAAACCTTCTTTAACCACGGGTCAAATGGGTTGACCATGGCTCCTTGATCCATGTGATAGTCCTACGAGAATAATAAGGTATCCAAAGGTCAAGAGCCACTTAGGTTAGGTCTTGGGGTAACTGCCACTGGCTTAGGTTAGATAAGTCCATATAGAATTTCATAATGTTAGATTTGGGTATACCTAATAGTGTCCACTTCCTTTTATGGTAAATAGGGAGTGACCTAAGTGAAAGTGACTTGACAAGTGGGGGATGGGGGGGTGTTGACCTCGATTTTGGCTCAAATATGCTCGACGACCTTCGATTGATTCAACTAGACCTCGTCGAGCCAAATTCTAACTCGAATTGATCCGAATTGATTTAAATTAGACACGACATTTAAAATTGATGTCAATTTTAAATTCAATTCGTACGATTAAATTCGTTGAGCTGGCTCGATCCCATTTGAACCTAAATCAACCCAAATGTGCTCGAATATGGTTCAATTTGACTTAATCTCATCTTAATTGATTTAGATCAATTTCAGTTAATCTGCTTTTGGACCAATTTGAATCCAAGTTCCGAATTAAGAATTTAATCGAACGGTTTAAATCAATCGACCGTTTATCTGCGGTCTTCTCAGACAGAGCAGCGATACGAAGCAGATCGCAGGCTTCATTCGCGTGCTTCTAGCGACTGCGGTGACAGATCGGAGAGGGCGAGCTTCCTCTCTCGGTAATAGGTTTAATTTACCCAAACGAGGCTCTCGGCTAGGGCAATCGATCTTTGGTCCTCTCCCTCTCACGCCCGAGATCTCTCTCTCGCTCTCAGTCACACTCTCTCGGTTCCAAGAGGCGAACTCCCCCCTTCTTCCTCGATTTTGGACCGAACCAAGAGGGAACGCCTCTCCCTCTTACGTTCTCTCTAGCTCACGGAGGCCAGCCGACGCCGAGCTCCCTCTCTTACGGGACTCTCTCCTTCTTTCTCTGGATTTTCCTTCCCTTGCTCTCGGCTTGGCCTCCTCCGACTGCAAGAAGAACTCCGCTCGCTTCTTGCCCTACCAAACCCATCCCAACGACCCCAGCTAAGGCCGGAAGCCCCGTCGCCGTCTCTCTCTGGTTCCCGAAGCCCTCCCCCTCTCTCGTTTCTCTCTCGGCTTCGCACGATCCAGAGCTGAACTCCCTTCTTCCTCTTTCTCCTGCTCCAGAGACCGAACCCGTGCAAGACCGAAGCCCGTCCGACTCCAGGTAGAGTCGATCCCCTTTGACGAATCATCTCGACGCCTGGACCGAATTGAGCTTCATCCCTTTTACAATGTAAGTCTCTTCTCCTACTACCCTCTTCTTCCTTCTTTTTTTCTTCATCTTGTTTTTCTTCTTCTTAATCTCCTTCTTCCTCTTCCTTAGCTTTATTTGTACCTCATTCCCATCTAAGATCTTGTGACTGATTTAGTTGGTAGAGAACCATATTAATGCAGCGATGCAAGTTTTATGGTGTATAATTTTACTATGGAATGCATTCATTCACTATGCTAAGTTCTATAATGGCTTGTGATGAACCAATGGTAGCAGTTGATGTTAGCAAGATGTGCTAATTTATAGTTCTCTCAAATGAACTAATTTATTTTGTCTTAGAATGGATAATTGGTATCTTAGATTTACTCTTGCTCCTTGTCATGTGACTTTGAGTTTTAGGTGTAAAACGTGCAAAGCCATAAGAACCATGTATTTTCTTTACTAAAACCTTGCACACCAAGTGTTTGGTGAATTGTCTTTAAGGAAAGATTGTGAAGTTGGGTTGGTGATTCATGAAACTTGGGTTTGCATATGAAGCCACTTAACCAAATGTTGTGTAACCATATTTAGATGTAAAAGTTTCACATATTTCCCATGAGTTTGGATATGTTTATGCTTGTGAAATCTCTTTATTGTAGTATTCAAGACCTTTTTTTTTTAACTAGCGATATTGATAACAAGTTTTGATGAATTTCAAGTAGCTTTTATGGTTGTTATGCTATTTGGAGAAATCTACATGCCACCCTCTCATTTTTCTATAAATATTCATGTGTAAGAGGTCTTGGCCCCTTTATTGTGAGATAAATTTATGGCTCATTAGAAAAATAATATGTTGAATGTATACCAAAATATAGTGATGCATCTATGTGTGAAATGTCTTTTAAAACATATGGTTTGTTCTCCAAAGTAAGGTTCTATCCCATGCACTGCTAAACCAAGGTACTTCATGGTACATATTTGTGCTAATATTCGCCTATAACTTGATGTATTTAATGGATGCTATTTAATTCAATAGTCGCATTCTCTCATGATCCATAATTAGTTGATGGTTTATCACTTATGATTCCATGATTAGGTTGCCTCATTACAAAGTTTAGAGAGAAACGATATTGAGTATTCATCTTTTTTTGTATTTTACCATAAGCGATCATTTGTTACGAACTATGTCATTCTCTTTATTCATCGTGCCGGTATGTGTAGGAAGATGAAGTGTATGTCGAGTACCAAGTGTGCTAATCTCTTGGATCCATAAATTCCATATGCTTGGCTACTTGGGTTAAAAATGCTAAAGTCATATTTTAGAAACACATACACCTACAATATCACGTGTTTTAGATTTGTTTGGAAAGGTTATCTTGCTAGCATGAGATAAGTTTCACATAGCTTATGTCAAAAGACCTTGAATTCTTTTGTATGAAATTAGTGCTTATTAAAACATTCTTTCTCTTACTTTTATTTAGCTTTAAAATTGGTTGGCAAGCCATCATGAGTCTCTTAGTTCCATAACTTATATCATAAGAAGCATGCTTAGTTGCAAGGTTGATGGATGACGTGAAAATTCCTACAGCTTTTTTGTAGAACTTTTTCCACTGTTATGGTAAGAAACAAGTGCAGTTTTTGTTGCTGTTTTTGGCTTCCTAATCATGTTGGAAGCGAGGTATACGTAGTTTTTTTTACTTATTTCAAATTCCAAATTGCTTTTGGTATGAATAACATGCAGATTTTGATGTGTTTTAAGTTCCAAATCGTCGAAGGAATGCTATACGTGCAGATTTTTGCTGTTTTGAGTTTCGGATTGTTGTAGGAATGTTATACATGCAGTTTTTCATTGTTTTGGATATCCGAATGGTCTTGGGAATAAGTAGCATGCAGATTTTCACTGTTTTCATGTGCCAAATTGCTTTGGGAGCGAGTCGAGTGCAGTTTTTCATTGTTTTCATGTGCCGGATTGTTGTAGGAATGTTATACATGCAGTTTTTCATTGTTTTAAGTTGCCGGATTGTTGTAGGAATGAAATATATGCAGTTTTCCACCGTTTTGAGCTTCCGAGTTGTTTTAAGAGTGAGTTATGTTTAAGTTTCTCGCTGTTTTATATTAATTTGTTTTATATTGAGGTGCTTTGTGATTGAATTCATGGTTGGAAAGGTTTGTAAATGGTTTCATGCTACGGTTTTGTGAGCGATCTTCAAACGAGGGATATTTCAAATTTGTTTTACATTTGATTTCATGTTGAAAGATTTTGTTAGTAATTTTATGTCAAGGAGCTTTTACATGAGTTTTTGTGAATCGTCTTATGTTGAGATTTTCGTTGTTTTGTTCTGTTTTTGCGAGGATTTCCTGAAGGAGGGCTTTATAATGTCTATCCCTTTGGGAAATTTTCACAAATTTACCCCACTCCAAATGAAAGGAGGCACTTGATTATTAGTCGTTTTGGGTAGAATTTTGTGTCAAAAGAGAAGGGATTTTGGTAGTTAACTTTGGGGAAGTTTTGTGTAGTAGTTATTTTAGAAGTTCTTGCAAATTATTTTGAGATCTATAATTTTGTGATTAGACTTGTGTAGTAAGATCTTTTAGTGACTTTTGGAGACAAATGATGTTTTCTCATTTGAATTAATTCACTTAGTGTTTGGTTTCTAAAAGATGAATTTTGGAATTTTAAACTTTAGGTAGATCTGTGTTGGAAAGCCTTTAGTGTCCTCTTGGAGTAAGTAATCCTCACTTAAGTTAGCTTTCTTTAAGGTTAACTTTTAAAATATAAAATGTCAGATGAACACAAAACTAGAGAGAGTCTAGTTTTAAGTTTAGTGTTAGGAATTTGTTTCCTCTAGTTATTTTAGGCTTTGTTTAAAGGGTAGCTAAATTATTCGAGTCAAGTCTCATATCAAGTGCCTCATTTGGATTGTGGGAATAATAAAGGGCATCGAAATGTTGCTTTATAGTACACTTGACTTCACAGAAGTGTATCCAAAACAACAATGCCTACATTCCTTTTATTTGTTCTTTTCATTCTTTTCTTTCTACTGCTTTTCTATCTATTATCGCACTTTCATACATAAATCCCTAAACCTAGTGACAGCGTACGAAAGTCCTAAGGGTTAGAAAATAAAACCCCTTTTAGTCCTATAACTTTAGCGACATCTAAGGACAAAAATTAAGAACTGAGTCCTAGAAAACATAGACTTAGGATGCATGCTCCCTATAGGGTAGAGACATCAAAACATTAACTTAGTGACATGTTCTCCTAGGTTTAGTTCTCCTTAATCTACTAATAATCAACCAATGAAAATCAACCGTAATTCAATACTTTAAAATGTACTAAAACACTTAATTTTTATTCAAATCATAATTAATATTTCATAACCATTAAAAATGTCAAATTTAAATTAAGTTCATATAATCTAATTATAAACCCTTAACTAATCTAAAGTCTAAAAGATGTAGACTTAAAATTAGGAGATTCAAACCTGAGCTAAAATCTATTAGGATAAAAAACTCTTAAAATCTCAAACCTTAAGATTAACTTTTAAAATCAATCAACAAATTTGATTAATAAATTGATTAATCTACATTTCTTTTCTAATTTATAACCAACTAATAATTAAACAAAGTTGATTATCACTGGGTAACCTAGGCCTACGAGGCTATTGAGTTAGCCCCAATGAGGGTGAAATAAACCTCACGGCCTCGGTGTGAAACAAAGGTGGTAATCAATCAAATCCTAAAATACAATCTCTAAAATCAACCCTAAACTACTAATATTTAAATTTGAATTAAAATCTCTCTTTTTCCTTCTAACAAATCAAATACAAGCAACTTCAAATTAAATCATCCTACATGGGATCTATCCAAAACTACACAGCCTACACATACCTAGACTTGTTTGGTTAGGACACGACTTCTAGCTCTAGGTTAGGCTGATATTTTCTTTTGTTGTTCAGTATTTACTGCATGCTCATATTCTATAAATGCAATTCTTAAATTTTCCGTCAGTTATATTATTTTATTTACCTACATTTCTTTTTTGAACGGCATCTACGCTCATTTGCATATTTTTCTCTTATCTTATATTGCGAGGTACATCGGGTCTTGCACGATCAAGAATTAATGGACAATTTGCTTGCTTGGAATTATTAAGTGGCTGCGCCACGCTCAGGTATAATTTTTGCAACCTAAACTCCTACCTATATATCGGAACTGCTACACTCCACACACAAATTATTAATAGGTATTCTAGCATGTTTAGGTAGCCAGTCATAGGGTAGTGCACTAACGAAGCTTTGGCCCTGTAGGTCAAAGCTTGCCCCCTTCTGTGAGCCCTAGAGACCATTAGGGTCATTTAGGCATGTAGAGTAGGCCACCTATTTATGCCAGTTGGCATCGTTGTTTTCCCACACGAAGTGGGCATCGTTGTTTTTCTGTTAGGATTTTGGCCTTTTCCAATTTTGGGTATGATACCCCCCACCTTCTGTGAGCCTTGGAGACCATTAGAGTCATTTAGGCCTGTAGAGTAGGCCACCTATTTATGGCATTGGGCATCGTTATTTTCCCACACGAAGTGGGCATGACTATGATGATTTTCTATGCGGGTATCTTGCCTGAAGGATACCTTTAGAGTGTGTTTATTTATTTTTTTTCTGTACTCTGGATGTCATACATACGTTCTTACACACTTTTCTCCATAATACACTTTACCTACATACATGCATTGTATTAGTGGACCTAAGGATCTTTCTTACTCATGCATTTGTTTCATGCATCATATGACGCTAGATATGTTCGTTTACATATTGTAGAGTCCCTGATTTAACTCTTTTGAACTGCAAATCCTTGATTCCTTAGGATAGACCCTTCCCATCTTTCATACATATAGGACGGTCGATTGTGCTTAGGATTTTAGCTGCCTTCTTTTTTCAGACAAGGAATAAGTCCAGATTGAATTAGCTAGGTCGTAAGTGTTAATATCGTATGTACGATATTACATCTTCTATAGATTTAGGGTCTAAGGTGAGTGGTATATGTGTACCACTATACACCTTATCGGTGGGTAAGTTCTCCATTCTTTCGGAGGCTATAAATTCTACCTATCCGCGTCACACAGATGACGCCACCTCCCTCTTTCTGTCATGCTTGCTTGAGATGCGTGGCCTCTTTCTTTTCTCCAGTTTCTACTTCTTCGAGCCGGCCGAATGTTGACTAAACCCCGTGTGATCGATTGAACTAAGTTGGGACATTCTTCCTCTTTGATTAGGAAAGCCTAGAATTTTCCCTTACACTAAACCCATTCGAGAAGATAATCTAACATCCCTAATCAAGAGTTTTCTTAGATCAAGGTCTAAGATGTAATTAACTACGGGGGCTTGCGCTTGTAGGAAACCGATCCCCACAATCAAATAAACCCTATTCGATGCTGATGTATCGAATAGGGGAAATCTCGTGAACTTTTGGGTTATAGATATTATTATCCATCGAGGTTGGTAGGTGAAAGCCGCTATCCTCCATGGCTAATCGTATCTATAACTCCATCTGCTCTTCCATCGGCCTGCTTGTGTCGATTGTAAAGGTCTACGACCATTTTGTCCTACAGGATAGTGTGATCGTACCCTTTGCATTCGAACCACACGAGCGGAATCCTTTCGGAGACCCACAGATTTCTGGCGACCACGGTGGGACAGGTTTCTCTCTCCATCTTTGGAGGTTATATTATCTTTTCTTGTGTGCACTCCGAATTTAGTGCTCCTTAGATTAGGTTTGTCCTCTTCTTAGATAGGATCCTTTTCTTAGTTAGGTTCCATTCTTGGCTATGCTTTCTCCTAGCTTTGGTTCCTTTTCCTTCCAGCCTTTTAGGCTATTTCATGCCTTATTAAATTCTCTTCTTCCTGTCGGGTTTCTGTGTTTGCTTAGCTCTCTCACCCGGAGACTGCCGAGCAGACCCCGGCTCCTTCTTACCTTTCGTAGGTACTTGATACCTAAGGATGGATTAGTTGTTTATAGTAGCTCAAATGAGGAAGGAGACTTCCGACGTTAGACTACAAGTAAGAAATCTATTCCCCATCAGATGTGTGGAATTATAGTCTAGGATTCCCATCAAAAATCTTATTACAATTCTTCCACTAGTGCTAGTTGCTCGCTACAGACTAGCGAACCTTCCTACCTCCTATAAATATTCCTTTGTATTCGTATTCCTTGAAAGGGTCCTTTTTACTTTTCGGCAGTCTGTGTGGCCACGACGATTTGTCCTCTACCACACGATGTTCGCATTGAAAAGTATAAGATTATCCTTAAAGGGGATACGCTAAGATGTCGTAGGGATACTTGTTCTTATAATTATGCACGCCAATCATGTTGGTGCTAGCACATAAAACCTTTTGATTTGTTCTCCCTTTTGTTGTGAGGGGTTGTTCTACCCAGTTTCGCTTGTCACCTAAAGCGTGGTCTGGGATACCAAAACTAATAAGTCAAACCCCCATTTCTAGAGGTGATACTGGGTCCATACCCACCTGTGTTAGTCAGGTGTGGTGACGTGTGATCTAATGTCCCTAATTTAAATCTATTTTTCAAAGGTGATACTGGGTCCATACCCACCTAGGTTAATTAGGTGTGGTGTAGTAGATCCAATATTTCTAATTTCAACCCACTTTCTATAGGTGATACTAGGTCCATGCCTACCCGTGTTAGTCAGGTATGACGATGTTGATCCAATGTCCCTATATAAGTTTCCTTCTCCTATCAATCATGATATGATAGTTGTTCTTCCTTTATTACTTATACATACACCTCTGTATAAATATAACTCCAAAGGATTTCTTCTACTTTTCGAAAGTCCGTGGCCACGATGATTTGTCCTCTACCACGTGATGTTCGTCATGCAAAGTATGATATTATCCTTAGTAGTTGTATGTAAATACGCCGTAGGGATGTTTGTACTTGCATTCATGCCCATCAATCGCTCGGGTGTTGTAGCATGAAATCTCCTGTCTAGTCCCCTTCGAGGGTTGACTTTCCCCAGTTTCACTTGTTACCTTTAAGTGTGGTCTGGGATATCAAAACTACTAACTAAAATCTCTATGAATATGATACTGGGTCCATCTTTGAGCTATATTAGTCAGTTGTGGTGATGTCAACCCACTATCATAAAATAAATTTCATTCATCTATAAATTTTGTTATGATATTTGTGCTCCCCAGTTTTATTCATGAGTTGAATATGGCATGGGTTATCAAAGCTAACAATTTCCACCTCTCTTTATGTTCCAGTATACTTAATATATAACTGTGAATATAAAAAACAATGATAAAAAAGAGAGGGAAGCTCTTAATTGAGTAGAATTGGTTTCCCTTGTCACAGGTGGAACCCGGTTCTAAGCTCAAAGAGCCCAAAATCCCTCCAAATTCTCTTCTATTTATCTCCTTAAGGCATTCTGTTGATTGTTTAGGAGATAGCCATATATTCATTCATTCTATTATGATTATTCACTTATAATGGGATGCGATTTTTCCCTACCTACGATGTGGTACATCTTACTCTAGATGTTAACATCATTTCTTATTGGATTTTGATCTTCTAGTAGAAAGTCGATCTACTACCTCCTTTAGTGACATGATTTCTCGTGGAGGTGTTGTCCTTAGCTGCAAGAGCAATCTCTTTGGATGCATAAATATTGCTTGTACTTCCCACAGGGTCCCATCAGTTAGCATGGGTGTTACCACTGTGATTTCTTTAGTAATCATTGATATTTGATACGATCGTAATTCTTAGTGGCAAGTGTGTCCCCTCGCCACTTCTATTGCCTTTTCTTTGATATGAGATGATTCGATGGTGTTATGTTATACATGATTTCAGTTTACCTAAGAAAAATTCACTTATATTTTAATTACTCATGGCCACTACAATTTGTCCTATACCATGTGGTAACTAAAATATGAGCTTGATATTTCTTAGATGATGAATTACTTACCTCTTCATTTTTCTCACATCACCACGCACGTGTGCGCTGGGGGATTGTCAAGTTTCAGCTTTATCCTACCGGCAGACCTATGGTCGGGTAGGGACTTCGCTGTTTCGGGGCCTATGGCCGAGCGAGGGTGCTCCCTCTCTTCACCGATAGACCTATGGTCGGGTGATTGTCCTCTTTTCTACTTTATCCTACTGACAGACCCATGGCCGGGTAGGGACTCTGTTGTTTCGGGGCCTATGGCCGAGCAGAGGTGCTTTCTTTCCTTCGCTTCACCGACAGACCTATGGTCGGGTGATTGTTGAGCTTCCCTTTATTCTACCGACAGACCTATGGCCGGGTAGAGACTTTGCTGTCGGGTCTATGGCCGAGCAAAGGTGGATCTTTTCTCTTCATCATATCGACAGACCTATGGCCGGATAGATGTTGAGCTTCCCGTTTTGTCCCATCGATAGACCTATGGTCAGGTGGACATCGGGCTTTTGGTTGGTTACCCGACAGAGTCCCTGGGGGGTTCACTTCACCACCTCTTCATTCCACCTGTTTCCTTTTACTTGTTAGGGGGTCGTTGAGTTTTCGCTTTATCCTACCGACAGACCTATGGCCGGGTAGGAACCTCGCTGTTTTGGGGCCTATGGCCGAGCGAGGGTGCTCTCTTTCCTCTTCGCTTCACCGACAGACCTATGGTCGGGTGATTGTTGAGTTTTTGCTTTATCCTACAGACAGACCTATGGTCAGGTAGGGACCTCGCTGTTTTGAGGCCTATGGCCGAGCGAGGGTGCTCTCTTTCCTCTTCACTTCATCGACAGACCTATGGTCAGGTGATTATTGAGTTTTCGCTTTATCCTACCGACAGACCTATGGTCGGGTAGGAACCTCACTGTTTCGGGGCCTATGACCGAGCGAGGGTGCTCTCTTTCCTCTTTGCTTCACCGACAGACCTATGGTCGAGTGATTGTTGAATTTTCGCTTTGTCTTACCGACAGACCTATGGTCGGATGATTGTTCCTTTCCACTTTATCCTACTGATAGACCTATGGTCAGGTAGGGACTCTGCTATTTCGGGGCCTATGGCCGAGCAGAGGTGCTTTCTTTCCTTCGCTTCACCGACAGACCTATGGTCGGGTGATTGTTGAGCTTCCCTTTATTCTACCGACAGACCTATGGCCGGGTAGAGACTTTGTTATCGGGCCTATGGTCGAGCAAAGGTGGATCTTTTCTCTTCATCATATCGACAGATCTATGGCCGGATAGATGTTGAGCTTTCCGTTTTGTCCCATCGACAGACCTATGGTCGGGTGGACGTTTTGTCCCATCGACAGACCTATGGTCGGGTGGACATCGGGCTTTTGGTTGGTTACCCGACAGAGTCCCTGGGGGGTACACTTCACCACCTCTTCATTCCCCCTATTTCCTTTTTACCTGTTAGGAGGTTGTTGGGTTTTTGCTTTGTCTTACCGACAGACCTATGGTCGGGTAGAAACCTTGTTGTTTCGGGGCCTATGGCCGAGTGAGGGTGCTTTCTTTTTCACTGGCAGACCTATGGTCGGGTGACTGTTCTTCTACTGACAGACCTATGGTCGGGTAGGAACCTTGCTGTTTCGGGGCCTATGGCCGAGCGAGGCTGCTTCCTTTCTTTTTCACCGGCAAACCTATGGTCGGGTGACTATTTTTCTACCGACAGACCTATGGTGGGGTAGAAACATTGCTGTTTCGGGGCCTATGGCCGAGCGAGGGTGTTGCTTTTCCTCTTCACCGGCAGACCTATGGTCGGGTGACTATTTTTCCACCGACAGACCTATGGTCGGGTAGAAACCTCGCTGTTTTGGGGCCTATGGCCGAGCAAGGGTGTTCCTTTCTCTTCACCGGCAGACCGATGGTCGGGTGACTTTTCTTCTACCGACAGACCTATGGTCGGGTAGGAACCTCGCTATTTCGAGGCCTATAGCAGAGCGAGGGTGTTTTCCTGTCTTTTTCACCGGCAGACCGATGGTCGGGTGACTTCTCTTCTACCGACAGACCTATGGTCGGGTAGGAACCTTGCTGTTTCGGGGCCTATGGCCGAGCGAGTGTGTTTCTTTTCTTTTTCACCGGCAGACCTATGGTCGGGTGACTGTTCTTCTACCGACAGACTTATGGTCGGGTAGAGGTCTCGCTGTTTAGGGGCCTATGGCCGAGCGAGAGTGCTTCTTTTCTTTTTTCACCAGCAGACCTATGGTCGGATGATTATTTTTCTACCGACAGACCTATGGTCGGGTAGAAACCTATCTTTTTCGGGGCCTATGGCCGAGCGAGGGTGTTTCTTTTTCTTTTCACCGACAGACCTATGGTCGGGTGACTGTTCTCTTACCGACAGACCTATGGTCGGGTAGGGACTTTACTGTTTCGGGGCCTACGGCCGGGCAAAGGTGCTTTCTTTGTCCCTTTTATATCACTGTCGGACTGATGGCCGGGTGATCGTTGATGATCTTTTTCCTCACTCTCTGACTTATGTTTAGATGATCGTTGAATTCCATTTGGTCCTTAGTGATTTTACTTCGATTGGGCTCATATAATCATGAGATTCTGATCTCATCCTCTTTCTCCTATTCTGCCACGTTGGTTGGGCAGATGGTGATTCACTTTCTTTAGCTCTTTCCTGGCTGATCTGGTTTCGTTGGTTGACCCTAGAGTTGCATCTTCCTAGAGATAAGGGAGGTCAACGCCAACATACACAGTTCACCTGTTGTTCTCCGCATATGTTGGGGGTCCGTTTGTTGACCTCGATTTTGGCTCAAATATGCTCGACGACCTTCGATTGATTCAATTAGACCTCGTCGAGCAAAATTCTAACTCGAATTGATCCAAATTGATTTAAATTAGACACGACATTTAAAATTGATGTCAATTTTAAATTCAATTCGTACGATTAAATTCGTTGAGCTGGCTCGATCCCATTTGAACCTAAATCAACCCAAATGTGCTCGAATATGGTTCAATTTGACATAATCTCATCTTAATTGATTTAGATCAATTTCAGTTAATCTGCTTTTGGACCAATTTGATTCCAAGTTCCGAATTAAGAATTTAATCGAACGGTTTAAATCAATCGACCGTTTATCTGTGGTCTTCTCGGACAGAGCAGCGATGCGAAGCAGATCGCAGGCTTCATTCGCGTGCTTCTAACGACTGCGGTGACAGATCAGAGAGGGCGAGCTTCCTCTCTCGGTAATAGGTTTAATTTACCCAAACGAGGCTCTCGGCTAGGGCAATCGATCTTTGGTCCTCTCCCTCTCATGCCCGATATCTCTCTCTCTCTCGCTCTCAGTCACACTCTCTCGGTTTCAAGAGGCGAACTCCCCCCTTCTTCCTCGATTTTGGACCGAACCAAGAGGGAACGCCTCTCCCTCTTACGTTCTCTCTCGCTCACGGAGGCCAGCCGACGTCGAGCTCCCTCTCTTACGGGACTCTCTCCTTCTTTCTCTGGATTTTCGTTCCCTTGCTCTCGGCTTGGCCTCCTCCGACTGCAAGAAGAACTCCGCTCGCTTCTTGCCCGACCGAACCCATCCCGACGACCCCAGCTAAGGCCGGAAGCCCCGTCGCCGTCTCTCTCTGGTTCCCGAAGCCCTCCCCCTCTCTCGTTTCTCTCTCGGCTTCGCACGATCCAGAGCCGAACTCCCTTCTTCCCCTTGCTCCCGCTCCAGAGACCGAACCCGTGCAAGACCGAAGCCCGTCCGACTCCAGGTAGAGTCGATCCCCTTCGACGAATCGTCTCGACGCCTGGACCGAATTGAGCTTCATCCCTTTTACAATGTAAGTCTCTTCTCCTACTACCCTCTTCTTCCTTCTTTTTTTCTTCATCTTATTTTTCTTCTTCTTAATCTCCTTCTTCCTCTTCCTTAGCTTTATTTGTACCTCATTCCCATCTAAGATCTTGTGACTGATTTAGTTGGTAGAGAACCATATTAATGCAGCGATGCAAGTTTTATGGTGTATACTTTTACTATGGAATGCATTCATTCACTATGCTAAGTTCTATAATGGCTTGTGATGAACCAATGGTAGCAGTTGATGTTAGCAAGATGTGCTAATTTATAGTTCTCTCAAATGAACTAATTTATTTTGTCTTAGAATGGATAATTGGTATCTTAGATTTACTCTTGCTCCTTGTCATGTGACTTTGAATTTTAGGTGTAAAACGTGCAAAGCCATAAGAACCATGTATTTTCTTTACTAAAACCTTGCACACCAAGTGTTTGGTGAATTGTCTTTAAGGAAAGATTGTGATGTTGGGTTGGTGATTCATGAAACTTGGGTTTGTATATGAAGCCACTTAACCAAATGTTGTGTAACCATATTTAGATGTAAAAGTTTCACATATTTCCCATGAGTTTGGATATGTTTATGCTTGTGAAATCTCTTTATTGTAGTATGCAAGACCTTTTTTTTTTTAACTAGCGATATTGATAACAAGTTTTGATGAATTTCAAGTAGCTTTTATGGTTGTTATGCTATTTGGAGAAATCTACATGCCACCCTCTCATTTTTCTATAAATATTCATGTGTAAGAGGTCTTGGCCCCTTTATTGTGAGATGAATTTATGGCTCATTAGAAAAATTATATGTTGAATGTATACCAAAATATAGTGATGCATCTATGTGTGAAATGTCTTTTAAAACATATGGTTTGTTCTCCAATGTAAGGTTCTATCCCATGCACTGCTAAACCAAGGTACTTCATGGTACATATTTGTGCTAATATTCGCCTATAGCTTGATGTATTTAATGAATGCTATTTAATTCAATAGTCGCATTCTCTCATGATCCATAATTAGTTGATGGTTTATCACTTATGATTCCATGATTAGGTTGCCTCATTACAAAGTTTAGAGAGAAACGATATTGAGTATTCATCTTTTTTTGTATTTTATCATAAGCGATCATTTGTTACGAACTATGTCATTCTCTTTATTCATCGTGTCGGTATGTGTAGGAAGATGAAGTGTATGTCGAGTACCAAGTGTGCTAATCTCTTGGATCCATAAATTCCATATGCTTGGCTACTTGGGTTAAAAATGCTAAAGTCATATTTTAGACCTACAATATCACGTGTTTTAGATTTGTTTGGAAAGGTTATCTTGCTAGCATGAGATAAGTTTCACATAGCTTATGTCAAAAGACCTTGAATTCTTTTGTATGGAATTAGTGCTTATTAAAACATTCTTTCTCTTACTTTTATTTAGCTTTAAAATTGGTTGGCAAGCCATCATGAGTCTCTTAGTTCCATAACTTATATCATAAGAAGCATGCTTAGTTGCAAGGTTGATGGATGACGTGAAAATTCCTACAGCTTTTTTGTATAACTTTTTCCACTGTTATGGTAAGAAACAAGTGCAGTTTTTGTTGCTGTTTTTGGCTTCCTAATCATGTTGGAAGCGAGGTATACGCAGTTTTTTTTACTTATTTCGAATTCCAAACTGCTTTGGGTATGAATAACATGCATATTTTGATGTGTTTTAAGTTCCAAATCGTCGTAGGAATGCTATACGTGCAGATTTTTGCTGTTTTGAGTTTTCAGATTGTTGTAGGAATGTTATACATGCAGTTTTTCATTGTTTTGGATATCCGAATGGTCTTGGGAATAAGTAGCATGCAGATTTTCACTGTTTTCATGTGCCGAATTGCTTTGGGAGCGAGACGAGTGCAGTTTTTCATTGTTTTCATGTGCCGGATTGTTGTAGGAATGTTATACATGCAGTTTTTCATTATTTTAAGTTGCCGGATTGTTGTAGGAATGAAATATATGCAGTTTTCCACCGTTTTGAGCTTCCGAGTTGTTTTAAGAGTGAGTTATGTTTAAGTTTCTCGCTGTTTTATATTAATTTGTTTAATATTGAGGTGCTTTGTGATTGAATTCATGGTTGGAAAGATTTGTAAATGGTTTCATGCTACAGTTTTGTGAGCGATCTTCAAACGAGGGATATTTCAAATTTGTTTTACATTTGATTTCAAGTTGAAAGATTTTGTTAGTAATTTTATGTCAAGGAGCTTTTACATGAGTTTTTGTGAATCGTCTTATGTTGGGATTTTCATTGTTTTGTTCTGTTTTTGCGAGGATTTCCTGAAGGAGGCTTTATAATGTCTATCCCTTTGGGAAATTTTCACAAATTTACCCCACTCCAAATGAAAGGAGGCACTTGATTATTAGTCGTTTTGGGTAGAATTTTGTGTCAAAAGAGAAGGGATTTTGGTAGTTAACTTTGGGGAAGTTTTGTGTAGTAGTTATTTTAGAAGTTCTTGCAAATTATTTTGAGATCTATAATTTTGTGATTAGACTTGTGTAGTAAGGTCTTTTAGTGACTTTTGGAGACAAATGATATTTTCTCATTTGAATTAATTCACTTAGTGTTTTGTTTCTAAAAGATGAATTTTGGAATTTTAAACTTTAGGTAGATCCGTGTTGGAAAGCCTTTAGTGTCCTCTTGGAGTAAGTAATCCTCACTTAAGTTAGCTTTCTTTAAGGTTAACTTTTAAAATATAGAATGTCAGATGAACACAAAACTAGAGAGAGTCTAGTTTTAAGTTTAGTGTTTGGAATTTGTTTCCTCTAGTTATTTTGGGCTTTGTTTAAAGGGTAGATAGATTGTTCGAGTCGAGTCTCATATCAAGTGCCTCATTTGGATTGTGAGAATAATAAAGGGCATCAAAATGTTGCTTTAGGGTACACTTGACTTCACAGAAGTGTATCCAAAACAACAATGCCAACATTCCTTTTATTTGTGATTTTCATTCTTTTCTTTCTACTGCTTTTCTATCTATTATCGCACTTTCATACATAAATCCCTAAACCTAGTGACAACGTACGAAAGTCCTAAGGGTTAGAAAATAAAACCCCTTTTAGTCCGATAACATTAGCGACATCTAAAGACAAAAATTAAGGACTGAGTCCTAGAAAACATAGACTTAGGATGCATGCTCCCTATAGGGTAGAGACATCAAAACATAAACTTATTGACATGTTCTCCTAGGTTTAGTTCCCCTTAATCTACTAATAATCAACCAATGGAAATCAATCGTAATTCAATACTTCAAAATGTACTAAAACACTTAATTTTTATTCAAACCATAATTAATATTTCATAACCATTAAAAATGTCAAATTTAAATTAAGTTCATATAATCTAATTATAAACCCTTAACTAATCTAAAGTCTAAAAGATGTAGACTTTAAATTAGGAGATTCAAACCTAAGCTAAAATCTATTAGGATAACAGACTCTTAAAATCTCAAACCTTAAGATTAACTTTTAAAATCAATCAACAAATTTGATTAATAAATTGATTAATCTACATTTCTTTTCTAATTTATAACCAACTAATAATTAAACAAAGTTGATTATCACTGGGTAACCCAGGCCTACGAGGCTATTGAGTTAGCCCCAATGAGGGTGAAATAAACCTCACGGCCTCGGTGTGAAACAAAGGTGGTAATCGATCAAATCCTAAAATACAATCTCTAAAATCAACCCTAAACTACTAATATTTAAATTTGAATTAAAATCTCTCTTTTGCCTTCTAACAAATTAAATACAAGCAACTTCAAATTAAATCATCCTACATGGGATCTATCCAAAACTACACAGCCTACACATACCTAGACTTGTTTGGTTAGGACACGACTTCTAGCTCTAGGTTAGGCTGATATTTTCTTTTGTTATTCAGTATTTACTACATGCTCATATTCTATAAATGCAATTCTTAAATTTTCCGTCAGTTATATTATTTTATTTACCTGCATTTCTTTTTTGAACGGCATCTACGCTCATTTGCATATTTTTCTCTTATCTTATATTACGAGGTACATCGGGTCTTGCACGATCAAGAATTAATGGACAATTTGTTTGCTTGGAATTATTAAGTGGCTGCGCCACGCTCAGGTATAATTTTTGCAACCTAAACTCCTACCTATATATCGGAACTGCTACACTCCACACACAAATTGTTAATAGGTATTCTAGCATGTTTAGGTAGCCAGCCATAGGGTAGTGCACTAACGAAGCTTTGGCCATATAGGTCAAAGCTTGCCCCCTTCTGTGAGCCCTAGAGACCATTACGGTCATTTAGGCCTGTAGAGTAGGCCACCTATTTATGCCAGTTGGCATCGTTGTTTTCTCACACGAAGTGGGCATCGTTGTTTTTCTATTAGGATTTTGGCCTTTTCAGATTTTGGGTATGATACCCCCCACCTTCTGTGAGTCTTAGAGACCATTAGGGTCATTTAGGCCTGTAGAGTAGGCCACCTATTTATGGCATTGGGCATCGTTGTTTTCCCACACGAAGTGGGCATGACTATAATGATTTTCTGTGTGGGTATCTTGCCTGAAGGATACCCTTAGGGTGTGTTTATTTATTTTTTTTTGTACTCTGCATGTCATGCATACTTTTTACACACTTTTCTTCACAATGCACTTTACCTACATACATGCATTGCATTAGTGGACCTAAGGATCTTTCTTACTCATGCATTTGTTTCATGCATCATATGACGCTAGATATGTTTGTTTGCATATTATAGAGTCCCTAATTTAACTCTTTTGAACTACAAATCCTTAATTCCTTAGGATAGACCCTTCCCATATTGCATACATATAGGACGGTCGGTTGTGCTTAGGATTTTAGCTGGCTTCCTTTTTCAGGCAAGGAATAAGTCCAGATTGCATTAGCTAGGTCGTAAGTGTTAATATCGTATGTACGATATTACATCTTCTATATATTTAGGGTCTAAGGTGAGTGGTACATGTGTACCACTATACACCTTATCGGTGGGTAAGTTCTCCATTCTTTCGGAGGCTATAAATCCTACCTATCCGCGTCACACAGATGACGCCACCTCCCTCTTTCTCTCATGCTTGCTTGAGATGCGTGGCCTCTTTCTTTTCTCCAGTTTCTACTTCTTCGAGCCGGTCGAATGTTGACTAAACCCCGTGTGATCGATTGAACCAAGTTGGGACATTCTTCCTCTTTGATTAGGAAAGCCTAGAATTTTTCCTTACACTAAACCCATTCGAGAAGATAATCTAACATCCCTAATCGAGAGTTTTCTTAGATCAAGGTCTAAGATGTAATTAACTACGGGGGCTTGCGCTCGTAGGAAACTGATCCCCACAATCAAATAAACCCTATTCGATGCTGATGTATCGAATAGGGGAAATCTCGTGAACTTTTGGGTTATAGATATTATTATCCATCGAGGTTGGTAGGTGAAAGCCGCTATCCTCCATGGCTAATCGTATCTATAACTCCATCTGCTCTTCCATCGGCCTGCTTGTGTCGATTGTAAAGGTCTACGACCATTTTGTCCTACGGGATAGTGTGATCGTACCCTTTGCATTCGAACCACACGAGCGGAATCCTTTCGGAGACCCACAGGGGGGTAGTTGGTTTGAACTGGTTATTTAAAAAAAATATTAAAAAGAAGTTTTTTTTTATTATAAAGAAGTACAATATGGAACAAAAGTAATTTTGATAGAAATAGTAAAATTTCAAGCCAGAGAGTACTAAAAATATTATTTTTCTATTTTTATTTTTTAGAACAATGAAAATTACTTAAAGAAAAATTTAAAGAAAGATTAAAGCAAAGTATTTTTTAATTGTAGAAAAATTTTATGAAGAGATGTTTTTGAACTATTTTCTTTGGTGTAATTACAATAATCTTTAGAGCCAAAGATCTTAAGTAATATAAAAAATACTAAAAATAAATAACGTAAAAGTAAAAGAAATATAAAACAAGATTTTTATAGTGATTCGATCAACTTGACATACGTTGACCTCCCAAGTTCCCCCTCGAGAATTCTACTAACAAAAACTCTTTTTTGCATCCAAAAATCCAGAGAAGCTCTTCTCAACTCCTAGGTGGAGAATGGCCTTTGCAAGTTCTTCCTCTCACAAAATCTAGACTCCCTTCTTTTACTTCCCAGCACGACAAAGATGCCTCCCTCCTTTTACCTCCTATACAACGAAGATGCCTTCACCCTCCTTCTGCTCCTCACAATGGCAGAAATGCTGCTCCCCTAGCTTCCTTGGTCATTCACAAGTCTTTCTCCAAAAGACACCCTTAAGAGCTCTTCTCCAAGAGCTCCCAGCATACAATCAAGATTCAAGAGGGCCATGGTCTAAGCTAATGAGGACAACCATGTGATCTACCTCACACACCCTTAACTCCCCAAGGAGTAACCTCTCAACCTCATCCCCTCTTCCATGGTTTGGACAAGCTCTCTCAAGCAAGGAGAAAACCCCTCTCCTTCTCCAAGGACTCCCTCTCTCTCTCTCTCTCTTAAGAAAAAAAAACATCAATGTTGTATTCTTACCTCACAAACATTTATGATCAAAAGAATCACAATTAACTGTTTAAAGCAAACCTAATTTTTAATTTTATAATTATGATCGTACAATATAAAGTGTGGATCTTACTATTCAATTGGTTCAATATGAGAAAATGCTCGTATTTGAGTTCTGTTGGATTGGAATATATGATATAAATAATTTAGTATGATTACTTGAATCAGATAAAAAAAACATTCTAGACAACTCATTTTTCGTCCACCAAATGAGTATGAAGTGTAATAATGATTTTGATATGATCAATTGCTTGATTATTGGATCAAAATTGGAAAGTTCATTAATATTTTTAAAGTACAATTTATTTAAATTTCAAAATTTTTTTTTTTTTTTTTTTGGAAAGCCAAAATTTTGAGCATTTATGTATCAAAATGACTGATAATCCTAGATGATCAAGATATTATAGTATGTTATCTTATTTTTCTTTTTTGTTAATTTTATTAAACAAATGGTTTAATTTTTAGAACAACTCATCATACAGTAAGATTTAACAAAGAAACCAATTGTTCAATTTTGATCTCCACTCATACATGTGTGCTCAATTTTCTTTTCAATATATGTCTAAAAATATAAAGACTCAAGAAAAATAAAACACATGCTCATATTATAAGTTTTGATTATTCTTCATGAGCTCTCTTCTTTTTATTTCACTTCTTATATGTTCTATTCAGGTGTATTTCATGCGTTGTACCTAAAATGTTAGTATAAAAAATATATATATATATATATATATATATATATATATATATATATATATATATATATATATATATATATATATATATATATATATATATATATATATATATATATATATATATATATATATATATATATATATATATATATATATATATATTATTTATTTATTTATATTATAGAGAATTATAAAAGTGATTTAATCAATAATATTTTTAAATCATCAAATAATTGGTCATGCTCATAAGTTACAACTCTAAGGTCCTTGAGAAATTTCTAGACAAATGTAAGGCTAACTAAATTGGAGATCCAATTGACTCTAAGACTTATTAGGGTTTCCTTTGGATTTTGAGTTATGGATTTGGCTTCAACCTATTACAAATAGGTTTGTAAGGATTTAAACAATATATAAATTAGTTTAAAAGAATCTAAGGTAGAATTTGAAGGGTCTTGAATTTCATTAGAGTCAAATTTGGATTAATGTAGCCTATGGGTCTTAATGGTTCAATACAGGGTATGGGTGTGGGTCTCCGAAAGGGTTCCGCTCGTGTGGTTCGAATGCAAAGGGTACGATCACACTATCCCGTAGGACAAAATGGTCGTAGGCCTTTACACCCGGCACAAGCAGGCCGATGGAAGAGCAGATGGAGTTATAGATACGATTAGCCATGGAGGATAGCGGGTTCTCACCTACGCACCTCGATGGATAATAATATCTATAACCCTAAATTCACGAGATTTCCCCCATTCGATACATCAGCTCGAATGAGGTTTATTTGATTGTGGGGATAGGTTTCCTACGAGCGCAAGCCCTCGTAGTTAATTACATCCTAAGCCTTGACTTAGGAAAACTCTCGATTAAGGATGTTAGATTATCTTCTTGAATGGGTTTAGTGCAAGGGATTTCTAGGTTTTCCTAATCAAAGGGGAATGTCCCAACTTGGCTCGATCAGTCATGCAAGGTTCAATCAACATCCGGCCGGCTAAGAGAAGTGAAAACTAGAAAAAAAGAAGAGAGGCGAAGCATCTCAAACAAGCACGAGAGAAAGAAGGAAGTGGCGTCATCTGTGTGACGCAGACGAGTAGGGTTTATAGTCTCCGAAAGAATGGAGAACTTACCTACCAATAAGGTGTATAGTGGTACACCTGTACCATTCACCTTTAGATCCTAAATCTATAAAAGATGTAGTATCGTACATACGATACTAACATCTACGACCTAGCTAATGCAATCCTGGACTTATATCCCTGCCTGAAAAGAGAAGCCAGCTAAAATCCTAATCACAATCAATCGTCCTATATGTATGCAAGATAGGAGGCTCTATCCTAAGGAATCAAGGATTAATAGTTCAGAAGACTTAAATCAACGACTCTATAATATGCAGACGAATAGACCTATCGTT
The DNA here is from genome assembly GCA_019514585.1 of Dendrobium officinale. Lineage (NCBI taxonomy): Eukaryota > Viridiplantae > Streptophyta > Magnoliopsida > Asparagales > Orchidaceae > Dendrobium > Dendrobium officinale. The sequence continues at coordinate 38,559,222 of CM033697.1, read as the reverse complement.
GTATGATGCATGAAAAGATGCATAAATAAGAAATGTCCTTAGGCCCACTAATGCAATGCATGCATGTAAGGTGCATTGTGGAGAAAAGTGTGTAAGAACAGATGTATGCATGACATCCAGAGTACAGAAAAAAATAAATAAACACATCCTAAGGGTACCCTCCAGGCAAGGTACCCGCACAGAAAATCATCAAACGGTGCCCACTGGCACAAATAGGTGGCCTACTCTACAGGCCTAAATGACCCTAATGGTCTCTAAGGCTCACAAAAAAAAAAAGAAAAAAAAAAGGGGAAGGGTATCGTACCCAAAACCGGAAAAGGCCAAAATCCTAGCAGAAAAACCACGATGCCCACTTCGTGTGGGAAAACAACGATGCCAACCGGCATAATAGGTGGCCTACTCTACAGGCCTAAATGACCCTAATGGTCTCTAGGGCTCACAGAAGGGGGCAAGCTTTGACCTATAGGGCCAAAGCTTCGCTAGTGAACTAACCTAAGGCTAGCTACCTAAACATGCTAGAATACCTATTAACCAGTTGTGTGTGATGTGTGTAGCAGTTTTTCGATATATAATTAAAAAATCTACTTTACAAATTGCAGAGATTATACCTGACTGTGACGCTGCCACTTACAAGCTTATAAGTAAATGCTCCCCGATTGTGGCGCTGCCACTTAAAAGCTCCAAGCTAGCGAATTACCCCAATGTACCTCGCAAGACAAATGAGAGAAGAATACACAAATGAGCGTAGATGCCGTTCAGAAAATAAATGCAGGTAAACAAAATAATATAACTGACATGAAATTTAAGAATTGCATTTGTATAATATATGCATGTAGTAAATACTAAACATCAAGAGAAAATATCAGCCTAACCTAGGATTATAAGTCGTGTCCTAACCAAACATGTCTAAGGTGTGTGTAGACTGTGTAGTTTGGATAGATCCTATGTAGGATGGTTTAATTATAATTGCTCTCATTTGATTTGTTGAAGGCCAGAAGGAGAAATTAATATTAAAGTTTAAATCTTAATATTTTAAGATTGATTTTAGAGATTGTATTTTAGGATTTGATTGATTATTTTGTTGGTTGTAAATTAAAAGAAAAAGGGTAGATTAAATGATTTATTATCAAGATTTGACTCAAGCCAGTTAAGAAACTAATTTTAAAGTTTTGCCACTCCATTGAATCCATTCGTGGCGTTGTGCCACCAGGCTCGAGGAACCAAACCTCCTTAGGACACTTAGCCCCGCAGCCCGGAGTAGTCCATCCGATAGACTTCATCTTTGGAGTGGTTGTTATGTATTAAGGGATTTGTTAATTGATTTTAAAAGATTAGTCTAAAGTTTGATATTTAGGAATCTTTTGTCCTAATGAATCTTAGCTTATGTTTAATCTCCTAATTTTAGTCTACAACTTTTAGACTTTAAATTGGTTAGGAGTTAATTATTAGATTTGTTAAGCTTGATTTAGATTTATGTCTTAGGTTTGAAGTTTAATAATTATAAATATTAATAATAACTTGATTAAGGATTAAATATTTTAATAGATTTTAAAAGTTAGGTTAAGATTGGTTGGTTGATTATTAGTGGATTAAAGAAAGAAAAGGCTAAACTTAAGAAGACGTGTCGCTAAGTTTAGTTTTGATGTCTCTACCCTATAGGGAGCATGCATCCTAAGTCTATATTTTCTAAGACTCAATCCTTAATTTTTGTCCTTAGGTGTCACTAAGGTTGTAGGATTAAGAGGAGGTTTTGTTTTCTAACTCTAGGATTTTCGTACGAGTGTCACTAGGCTTTGGAGAATCTATAGCAAATCAGTATAATGAAAAAGAATGAAAATTACAAATAAAAGGGATGTAGGCATTGTTGTTTTGGACACACTTCTTTAAAGACAAGTGTATCCTAAAGCAACATTAACAATGCCCTTTGATATTCCCACAATCCAAATAAGGCACTTGATATATTTGGGACTTCTACCTACGACACACTCTAAACAAATCTTATAACAACTAAAGGGAGACTAACTCCTAACACTAAATCCAAAAGTAAAATTCTCTTTTGTTTTACATTCATCCAAAATTCCTTATTTTTTTTTTAGAGACTAACACTAAAGGAAACTGACTCCAACAAGCAAGGATCATCTAACTCCAAAAAGACACTAAAGGCCTGCTAACACAAAGCTACTACTAAAACTTTAAAACCCAACATTTATCTTTTAGAAACCAACGTAAATCAATATGACAACAATTCACATATTAATCATCATCTCACTCTAAGAAAGACTACTAAGAGATTTACTACACTAGGCAAGTCGTAAAACTATGAGCCCCAAACTACTCTATGAAAAATTTCTAACAAAACACTACACAAAATCCTACAAAAATCATCCACCCAAAATCTCTTCTTTTTGTTAGCCCCAAAATCCTACAAAAGACCCACAATCAAGTACCTTATTCTTCATTTGGAGTGGGGTAGAAAAACCCATAGCTTTCCAATGAGAAGGTTTTATAAAAACCTCTCATTGCAAAGCACTCGTCACAAAACATTCACAAAAATTTTCGATAAAGCCTCTCGATGTAAAACAATTCGCAAAACCTTCAACCATAAATACAAAACTCTTTTAAAACCAAGCATTTCCTAAAACCCTCCAAAGCATTTTTAATATAAAACAAATCAATATAAAACAGCGAGAAACCTACACGTAACTTGCTATTAAAACAATCCAGAAGTTAAAAACTACGAAAAAACTGCATATATTTCATTCTTACAACAATTCAGAAACTCAAAAACAGCAAAAATCTGCACGTATACATTCCCGAAAGCAGTTTGGAAACCTTACACTATGTGCCAAGAAGCATGCGAACAAGCACTCACAACCCAAATCCATAAACTAAAGCAATACAATATGAAAGTCATGCTTTATACTTTAACGGAAAGGAAGATATGCATGTGTAGGAAAAGATGCTCTTGAAAGTTGCAAATGGAATTGCAAGGCATATGCTAAGTCGCTTTACATGCTTCTACTAAAGACATTATAATGTAATCAAATGCCACACATAAACCTTCTCCATAAGATACATCAATACACATAATTAAACTTTGCAAAAGTTTCAAATAAATCAAAATATTTGAGTAACATTCTTTATGTAAAGTCTATGGATTTCCACCATTTGATTTCAAAACATGTATGAAAAGAGCACACGTATTCATACTTTTAATTGAAGGAACTCAATGCAACCTGCTCTCTCTAAGGCCTCAAGAAAAGCATCCCAATTATTAGCCATTTAAATATCAAAAACAAGAATATTTTCACAGATTTTGTAATTACACACCATTGGGATATAAGCTTATATCAATGTCTCTTATAAATTTCTAACAAATGAGGAAGCTCAAACATGAATCCACATGACAATCTCTCTAAATCGGCAAGGAAATACACAATGGCGTGGGCATACCAATAACTTGTTTGTAATAAGGCTCATGGATAGCTCAACAGTGATTAGTTTTCTCAACCAATGGAATGCTATACATGCGTTTCAATCCAAAAATCTCCTCCAAATGATTCAATACTAATTTAGAGCCATAAGGTATATATAAACAACATCATGTATACATATACAAGCTTCAAGTTCAGTTAACGTTATGGGGACAAGGGAGTATAAATTTCTCAAGGTAAGCTTTTTAAGGAAAACTTGCATTCCATCTTAACAAGCATTAACTCAAACATATTATATGCACTTAATAAATAATGCTGTAATCTCTCCCTATTTGTATATGAGATCTTAAACCACATGTTGCATGATACAATCAAATATAAATTTCCATAGCTTTTCTTTTACACGAAAAGAACGTAACTTCAAACAATCCAAACTTTACCATAGAATATGACTATATTCATGAATTCAACTAGTGTTATCTTCTAAATGATGTATTCACAAGAAGAAAGAGTATCTCATTAATCAATCTATGAGAAATCAACTATAACAGTGAAAGGTAAATTCTACACAATGCCTTAGTGCAAGCAAACATTTATGGCCTTCCCTTGGGAACAATTCATCAAACACTTGATATGCAAAGTTTAGTGGAGAAAGAACATGGCTTCTCAAGCCTTGCCACCATTCACACCTAAGACTTCTAAATCATGTGGTATAAAGCAAGTGCAAGCTCCCATACTAATTATCCATTTCAAAAACAAAATAAATCAACAAGTTGGATAGAAACTTAAAACAAAATCTTATCAAACCTACTATCATCACAAGCTATTGTAGGATTTGACATAATGAATGAATGCACTTAGAAATTAATGGCACAAGAGATGTGGTGACATATACACCACCAAACATCATTTTTTTTTGTAGCCTTAATCAAGTAAAATGAACTTTGTATGAGTGAAACTTCTCACTAACCAAATCATCCCTAAGACTTAGGTTGAGATAAAGAAGAGTAAAGAAAATTTTTTCAGGAAAAGAAGGAGAAGGGAAGAAAGGAAAAAAGGAAGAAGTAGAAGAAGAAGAAGAAGAAGAGGAAGGAAAGGAAGAAGAAGATGGAGCTTAACTTGCAAGCAACGGGAAACTGACGGCCAGGGGCGATGGGAGCAGATCCGTCCAGGAGGGAGGTCGGGACTTGCCCGGGCGGCGTCGGCTCCGGCCCGGGTGTACAAAGCCGGGGGCGTTCAGGTCGGGCGAGCTTCGGCCTGCACCGGGGAGAGAGCAGGGGCTTCGAGATCAGTCCACCTGGACTCACGCGAGAGAGAGGAGAAAGGGGAGTCGGGATCTCGCCTGGATGTCCCAATAGGGAGGAATCGGGAGCCAGAGGGGAAGCGGGGAGGAGAGATCGGCGTGAGAGCTGGAGAGGTTCGGTCGTGTGTGGGATGCTGGAGTTCGGTCCAAAACTGAGAAGAAAAATGGAGAGGGAGAGAGTGTGAGTTCGAATCCCCTAGCTGAAGGCTTTCCCGAGCCTTCTAAACGTCTCTCCCAACGTTCTGCCTTGCTCCAAACACGAAAACAGCCCCTGTCCGCTGAAAATCCGCTAACGAGAGTCTGTCTCGTTCTACAACAGGTGTATCACGCGACTAGAGACGGGACAACGACAGAATGAATATTTTAACGCAATCAGAGCCGTCGGTTGCATTTCTTGATTTAGGAATCAAATTCAAACGGCTTAGAAAGTCAAATGAACCCTAATAGAATTAAATTAGGCTGATTTGAGTTGGGTTTGGGTATGAATTGAGCTAGGTTCGATCAATTAGATTAAATCAAATTAACCTAAGTTGAAATCGATTTGGGATCAAATTGAGCTCGTCGCAGTCAACATAAATTATTCGGGTTTGAATGAACGGGGTCGATTCAAGTCGATCGAAAAGTGCTTGAGCGAAAATAGAGGTCAACAAACGGACCCCCAACAGGTGCGGCGAACAACAAGTGAACCGTACATGTTGGCGTTGACCTCCCTATCTCTAGGAAGATGCAACTCCAGTGTCAAGTAATAGAACTAGATCAACAATGAGAGAGTCAAAGAAAGAAGCTCAACTATCTGCCCAACCAAAGCGGCAAAATAGGAGAAAGAAGATCAGAATCTCATGCTCACATGAGTAGAATTAAGATAAGATCACCAAGAACCAAATGGAATTCAACAATCATCTAAACAAAGGTCCAAGGGTGAGAGAAAAGATGGTCAACGATCACCCGACCATCGGTCTAGCGGTGAAGTGAAGAGGAAAGAGAGCGCACTCGCTCGGCCATAGGCCCCGAAACAGCAAGGCTCCTACCCGACCATAGGTCCGTCGGTAGAAGAACAGTCACCCGACCATAGGTCTGCCGGTGAAAAAGCAAGGAAAACACCCTCGCTCGGCCATAGACCCCGAAACAGCGAGGTTCCTACCCGACCATCGGTCTGTCGGTAGAAGAAAGCGAAAACTCAACAATCACCCGACCATAGGTTTGTCGGTGAAGAGAAGAAGTATACTCGCTCGGCCATAGGCCCCGAAACAGCGAGGTTCCTACCCGACCATAGGTCTGCCGGTAGAAGAACAGTCACCCGACCATAGGTCTGCTGGTGAAAAAGAAAGGAAACACCCCCGCTCGGCCATAGGCCCCGAAACAGCAAGGTTCCTACCCGACCATAGGTCTGTCGGTAAGATAAAGCAAAAACTGAACAATCACCCGACCATAGGTCTGTCGGTGAAGAGAAAAGGAAACACCCTCGCTCGGCCATAGGCCCTGAAACAGCGAGGTTCCTACCCGACCATAGGTCTGTCGGTAGAAAAACAGTCACCCGACCATAGGTCTGCCGGTGAAGAGGAAAAGCAACACCCTCGCTAGGCCATAGGCCCCGAAACAGCAAGGTTTCTACCCGACCATAGGTCTGTCGGTAGAACAACAGTCACCCGACCATAGGTCTGTCGGTGAAGAGAAGAAGAAGTACACTCGCTCGGCCATAGGCCTCGAAACAGCGAGGTTCCTACCCGACCATAGGTCTGTCGGTAGAAGAGCAGTCACCCGACCATAGGTCTGCCGGTGAAAAAGAAAAGAAACAGTCTCGCTCGGCCATAGGCCCCGAAACAGCGAGGTTTCTACCCGACCATAGGTCTGTCGGTAGAAGAACAGTCACCCGACCATAGGTCTGCCGGTGAAAAAGAAAAGAAACAGTCTCGCTCGGCCATAGGCCCCAAAACAGCGAGGTTCCTACCCGACCAATGGTCTGTCGGTAGAAGAACAGTCACCCGACCATAGGTCTGTCGGTGAAGAGGAAAAGAAACATCCTCGCTTGGCCATAGGCCCCGAAACAACGAGGTTCCTACCCGACCATAGGTCTGTCGGTAGAAGAACAGTCACCCGACCATAGGTCTGTCGGTGAAGAGGAAAAGAAAACTTCCTTGCTCGGCCATAGGCCCCAAAACAGCAAGGTCCCTACCCGACCATAGGTCTGTCGGTAGAGGAACAGTCACCCGACCATAGGTCTGTCGGTGAAGAGGAAAAGAAAACTTCCTTGCTCGGCCATAGGCCCCGAAACAGCAAGGTCCCTACCCGACCATAGGTCTGTCGGTAGAGGAACAGTCACTCGACCATAGGTCTGTCGGTGAAGAGGAAAGCACCCTCGCTCGGCCATAGGCCCCGAAACAGCAAGGTTCCTACCCGACCATAGGTCTGTCGGTAAGATAAAGCAAAAACTCAGCAACCCCCTAACAGGTAAAAAGGAAACAGGGGGAATGAAGAGGTGGTGAAGTGTACCCCCCAGGGACTCTGTCGGGTAACCAACCAAAAGCCCGATGTCCACCCGACCATAAGTCTGTCGATGGGACAAAACGGGAAGCTCAACATCTATCCGGCCATGGGTCTGGCGATAGAATGAAGAGGAAAGATCCACCTTTGCTCGGCCATAGGCCCCGAAACAGCAAAGTCTCTACCCGACCATAGGTCTGTCGGCAGAATAAAGGTAAGCTCAACAATCACCCGACCATAGGTCCGTCGGTGAAGGGAAAGAAAGGAAACACCTCCGCTCGGCCATAGGCCCCGAAACAGCGAAGTCTCTACCCGACCATAGATCTGTCAGTAGAACAAAGTGAAAACTCAACAATCCCACAATGCACACGAGCGCGGCGAAGTGAGAAAAATAGAGAGGTAAGTAATTCATCATCTAAGAAATCTTAGTCTTATATCTTAGTTACCACATGGTAGAGGACAAATCGTCGTGGCCATGAGTAACCAAAATACAAGTAAAATCTCTTTAGGTAAAATGAAATCATATATAACATGGAGTAATCAGCTGATGTATATCTCTCTAAGAAGAGGAACATACAAACAATCGAGTAGAAAGGATAATATCATATTAAGGAAAGAGTGACAAAAGTGGCGAGGGGACACACTTGCCACTAAAAACAACAATCATATCAAAGATCATGATTACCAAAGGAACACTCAACTACCACCTGGCGCAGCTGCCAAGGCGATAAGGAGAGGATAAGAAACACTCTACTATCACCTGGCACAGCTATCGAGGTGATAAGAAGAGGATAAGAAACATTCTACTGCTGCCCAGGGCATCGGCCGGGGCGATAAGAAGAGAAGTGCACTCTACTATCACTGGCGTATATGCCAAAGTGATAGAAAGAGGAAAAGTACACTCTACTATCGTCCGGCGCATCTGCCGTGGCGATAGGAAGAGTAAAGGAGCTCAACAACCACCCAACGCTCATGTGCGTGGTGCTGTGAGAAAGGCAAAGCAGCAAGTAATTCATTATCTAAGAAACCTCAAGCTCATATTTTAGTTACCACATGGTAGAGGACAAATCGTCGTGGCCATGAGTAATTAAAATACAAGTAGAATTCCTTAGATAAAATGAAATCATATACAACATGAAATAACCGACTGATGTATATCTCTCTAAACAAGGAGGAATATACAAACAGCTGAATGAAAATAATAGTCGCATGCTAAAGAAGGTATAATAAAAGTGGCGAAGGGACACACTTGCCACTAAGAATCATAATCATGTCAAAGCCAATGATTACAAAAGGAACCACAGTGGTAGCACCCATACTAATTGATGGGACCCTGTGAGAAGTGCAAGAAACATTTATGCATCCAGAGAGATTGCACTTGCAGCTAAGGACAAAACCTCCATGAGAAATTATGTCACTAAAGGAAGAAATGGATTGACTTTCTACTAGAAGATCAAAATCCACTGAGAAAGGATGTTAACATCTTAAAGCAAGATGTACCACATCATGGGTGGGGAAAAATCACACCCTCTAAAAGAAAAGTTATAGTAAGAGAATTGAATATCATGTCATCTCCTAAGCAATCATAAAGAAGCCTTGAGGGAGATAATTTTGGAGGACTTTGGGCTCTTGGAGTGTAGAACCGGGTTCCTCTTGTGATAAGGGCAACCGATTCTACTCAATTAAGAATTTCCCTCTCTTTTAAAATCATTTTTTTTTTACATTATGTTCACAGATATAGATCAAGTATACTGGAACATAAAGAGAGGAAAATTATTGGCTTTGATAACCCAGGCCATATTCAACTCATGAATGAAATTGGGGAGGAAGAAAGATTATCTACAGGATCTGTAAAGGAATAAGACATTGGCTTTGGTAACCCAGGCCACATTCAACTCGTATGAATGAGCTGGGGAGCACAATTGTTACAACAGAATTTGTAGAAAAATTTGCATAGTGATAATGGATCAACATCACTATATTTGACCAATAAAGATCAAGGATGGACCCAGTATCACATTCCATAAAGGTTCGAGTTAGTAGTTTTGATATCCCAGACCACACTTGAAGATGACAAGTGAAACTGGGAAAAGTCAACCCTCAAAGGGGACTGAAAAAGAGATTTCATGCCACAACACCGGAGCGATTGGTGGGCATGAGTGCAAGTACAAACACCCCTACGGCGTATTTACATACAACTACTAAGGATAATCTCATACTTTGTACGACTAACATCACGTGGTAGAGGACAAATCGTCGTAGCCACGGACTGCCGAAAAGTAAAAGAGATCCTTTAGAGTTATATCTATACATAGGGATATGCACAAGTGGCAGGAAAAGAACAACTATCGTATCATGACCGATAAGAGAAGAAAACTTATATAGGGACATTGGATCAACATAACCACACCTGACTAACACAGGTTGGTATGGACCTAGTATCACCTAAAGAAAGTGGGTTGGGATTAGGGATATTGGTTCTACCACACCACACCTAATTAACCTAGGTGGGTATGGACCCAGTATCACCTCTGAAAAATAGATTTAAATTAGGGATATTGAATCAACATAACCACACCTGACTAACACAGGTTGGTATGGACCTAGTATCACCTAAAGAAAGTGGGTTGGGATTAGGGATATTGGTTCTACCACACCACACCTAATTAACCTAGGTGGGTATGGACCCAGTATCACCTCTGAAAAACAGATTTAAATTAGGGACATCGGATCAACATCACCACACCTGACTACCACAAGTGGGTATGGACCCAGTATCACCTATAGAAAGTGGATTTGAAATTATTGGTTTTGGTATCCCAGACCACGCTTGGGGTGACAAGCGAAACTGGGTAAAAGAATAACTCTCGAATCATGACTGATAGAAGAAAGAAATTTAAATAGGGATAGTGGATCAACATCTCCGCACCTGACTAGCGTAGGTGGGCATGGACCCAATATCACCTCTAGAAATGGGGGTTTGACTTATTGGTTTTGGTATCCCAGACCACGCTTTAGGTGACAAGCGAAACTGGGTAAAACAATCCTTCTCAAAAGGAGGGACAAACCAAAGGTTTCATGTGCTAGCACCAATATGATTGGTGTGCACAAACATAAGGATAAATATCCTTACGACATCTTAGCGTATCCCTTTTAAGGATAACCTTATACTCTTCGAAGCGAACATCATGTGGTAGAGGACAAATCGTCGTGGCCACACAGACTGCCCGAAAAGTAAAAAAAGGATCCTTTCAAGAAATACGAATACAAAGGAATATTTATAGGAGGTAGGAAGGTTCGCTAGTCTGTAGCGAACAACCAGCACTAGTAAAAGAAGTGTCATAAGATTTTTGATGGGAACTCATGACTCTAATTTTACACATCTGATGGGGAATAAGTTGCTTGCTAGTAGTCTGACGTCGGAAGTCTACTTCCTCATCTGAGCCACTATCAACAACTAATCCGCCCTTAGGTATCAAATACCTACGAAAGGTAGGAAGGTGTCGGGGTCTGCTCAGCGGTCTCAGGGTGAGAAAGCAGAACAAACACAAAACCCGACAGGAAAAAGAGAATTTGATAGGATATGAAATAGCCTAAAAAGGCTGGAAGGAAAGGAACCAGAGCTAGGGGAAATCCTAGCCAAGAAGGGAACCTAACTAAGAAAAGGACCCTATCTAAGAGTAGGAAGAACCTAATCTAAAGAGCACCAAACCCAGAGTGCACACAAAAGAAGATAATATAACATCCAAAGATGGAGAGAGAAACCTGTCCCACCGTGGTCGCCAGAAATCTGTGGGTCTCCGAAAGGGTTCCGCTCGTGTGGTTCGAATGCAAAGGGTACGATCACACTATCCCGTAGGACAAAATGGTCGTAGGCCTTTACACCCGGCACAAGCAGGCCGATGGAAGAGCAGATGGAGTTATAGATACGATTAGCCATGGAGGATAGCGGGTTCTCACCTACGCACCTCGATGGATAATAATATCTATAACCCTAAATTCACGAGATTTCCCCCATTCGATACATCAGCTCGAATGAGGTTTATTTGATTGTGGGGATCGGTTTCCTACGAGCGCAAGCCCCCGTAGTTAATTACATCCTAAGCCTTGACTTAGGAAAACTCTCGATTAAGGATGTTAGATTATCTTCTTGAATGGGTTTAGTGCAAGGGATTTCTAGGTTTTCCTAATCAAAGGGGAATGTCCCAACTTGGCTCGATCAGTCATGCAAGGTTCAATCAACATCCGGCCCGGCTAAGAGAAGTGAAAACTGGAAAAAAAGAAGAGAGGCGAAGCATCTCAAACAAGCACGAGAGAAAGAAGGAAGTGGCGTCATCTGTGTGACGCAGACGAGTAGGGTTTATAGTCTCCGAAAGAATGGAGAACTTACCTACCAATAAGGTGTATAGTGGTACACCTGTACCATTCACCTTTAGATCCTAAATCTATAAAAGATGTAGTATCGTACATACGATACTAACATCTACGACCTAGCTAATGCAATCCTGGACTTATATCCCTGCCTGAAAAGAGAAGCCAGCTAAAATCCTAATCACAATCAATCGTCCTATATGTATGCAAGATAGGAGGCTCTATCCTAAGGAATCAAGGATTAATAGTTCAGAAGACTTAAATCAACGACTCTATAATATGCAGACGAATAGACCTATCGTTGTATGATGCATGAAAAGATGCATAAATAAGAAATGTCCTTAGGCCCACTAATGCAATGCATGCATGTAAGGTGCATTGTGGAGAAAAGTGTGTAAGAACAGATGTATGCATGACATCCAGAGTACAGAAAAAAATAAATAAACACATCCTAAGGGTACCCTCCAGGCAAGGTACCCGCACAGAAAATCATCAAACGGTGCCCATTGGCACAAATAGGTGGCCTACTCTACAGGCCTAAATGACCCTAATGGTCTCTAAGGCTCACAAAAAAAAAGAAAAAAAAAAGGGGAAGGGTATCGTACCCAAAACCGGAAAAGGCCAAAATCCTAGCAGAAAAACCACGATGCCCACTTCGTGTGGGAAAACAACGATGCCAACCGGCATAATAGGTGGCCTACTCTACAGGCCTAAATGACCCTAATGGTCTCTAGGGCTCACAGAAGGGGGCAAGCTTTGACCTATAGGGCCAAAGCTTCGCTAGTGAACTAACCTAAGGCTAGCTACCTAAACATGCTAGAATACCTATTAACCAGTTGTGTGTGATGTGTAGCAGTTTCGATATATAATTAAAAATCTACTTTACAAATTCCAGAGATTATACCTGACTGTGGCGCTGCCACTTAAAAGCTTATAAGTAAATGCTCCCCGATTGTGGCGCTGCCACTTAAAAGCTCCAAGCTAGCGAATTACCCCAATGTACCTCGCAAGACAAATGAGAGAAGAATACACAAATGAGCGTAGATGCCGTTCAGAAAATAAATGCAGGTAAACAAAATAATATAACTAACATGAAATTTAAGAATTGCATTTGTATAATATATGCATGTAGTAAATACTGAACATCAAGAGAAAATATCAGCCTAACCTAGGATTATAAGTCGTGTCCTAACCAAACATGTCTAAGGTGTGTGTAGACTGTGTAGTTTGGATAGATCCTATGTAGGATGGTTTAATTATAATTGCTCTCATTTGATTTGTTGAAGGCCAGAAGGAGAAATTAATATTAAAGTTTAAATCTTAATATTTTAAGATTGATTTTAGAGATTGTATTTTAGGATTTGATTGATTATTTTGTTGGTTGTAAATTAAAAGAAAAAGGGTAGATTAAATGATTTATTATCAAGATTTGACTCAAGCCAGTTAAGAAACTAATTTTAAAGTTTTGCCACTCCATTGAATCCATTCGTGGCGTTGTGCCACCAGGCTCGAGGAACCAAACCTCCTTAGGACACTTAGCCCCGCAGCCCGGAGTAGTCCATCCGATAGACTTCATCTTTGGAGTGGTTGTTATGTATTAAGGGATTTGTTAATTGATTTTAAAAGATTAGTCTAAAGTTTGATATTTAGGAATCTTTTGTCCTAATGAATCTTAGCTTATGTTTAATCTCCTAATTTTAGTCTACAACTTTTAGACTTTAAATTGGTTAGGAGTTAATTATTAGATTTGTTAAGCTTGATTTAGATTTATGTCTTAGGTTTGAAGTTTAATAATTATAAATATTAATAATAACTTGATTAAGGATTAAATATTTTAATAGATTTTAAAAGTTAGGTTAAGATTGGTTGGTTGATTATTAGTGGATTAAAGAAAGAAAAGGCTAAACTTAAGAAGACGTGTCGCTAAGTTTAGTTTTGATGTCTCTACCCTATAGGGAGCATGCATCCTAAGTCTATATTTTCTAAGACTCAATCCTTAATTTTTGTCCTTAGGTGTCACTAAGGTTGTAGGATTAAGAGGAGGTTTTGTTTTCTAACTCTAGGATTTTCGTACGAGTGTCACTAGGCTTTGGAGAATCTATAGCAAATCAGTATAATGAAAAAGAATGAAAATTACAAATAAAAGGGATGTAGGCATTGTTGTTTTGGACACACTTCTTTAAAGACAAGTGTATCCTAAAGCAACATTAACAATGCCCTTTGATATTCCCACAATCCAAATAAGGCACTTGATATATTTGGGACTTCTACCTACGACACACTCTAAACAAATCTTATAACAACTAAAGGGAGACTAACTCCTAACACTAAATCCAAAAGTAAAATTCTCTTTTGTTTTACATTCATCCAAAATTCCTTATTTTTTTTTAGAGACTAACACTAAAGGAAACTGACTCCAACAAGCAAGGATCATCTAACTCCAAAAAGACACTAAAGGCCTGCTAACACAAAGCTACTACTAAAGTTTTAAAACCCAACATTTATCTTTTAGAAACCAACGTAAATCAATATGACAACAATTCACATATTAATCATCATCTCACTCTAAGAAAGACTACTAAGAGATTTACTACACTAGGCAAGTCGTAAAACTATGAGCCCCAAACTACTCTATGAAAAATTTCTAACAAAACACTACACAAAACCTACAAAAATCATCCACCCAAAATCTCTTCTTTTTGTTAGCCCCAAAATCCTACAAAAGACCCACAATCAAGTACCTTATTCTTCATTTGGAGTGGGGTAGAAAAACCCATAGCTTTCCAATGAGAAGGTTTTATAAAAACCTCTCATTGCAAAGCACTCGTCACAAAACATTCACAAAAATTTTCGATAAAGCCTCTCGATGTAAAACAATTCGCAAAACCTTCAACCATAAATACAAAACTCTTTTAAAACCAAGCATTTCCTAAAACCCTCCAAAGCATTTTTAATATAAAACAAATCAATATAAAACAGCGAGAAACCTACACGTAACTTGCTATTAAAACAATCCAGAAGTTAAAAACTACGAAAAACTGCATATATTTTATTCTTACAACAATTCAGAAACTCAAAACAGCAAAAATCTGCACGTATACATTCCCGAAAGCAGTTTGGAAACCTTACACTATGTGCCAAGAAGCATGCGAACAAGCTCTCACAACCCAAATCCATAAACTAAAGCAATACAATATGAAAGTCATGCTTTATACTTTAACGGAAAGGAAGATATGCATGTAGGAAAAGATGCTCTTGAAAGTTGCAAATGGAATTGCAAGGCATATGCTAAGTCGCTTTACATGCTTCTACTAAAGACATTATAATGTAATCAAATGCCACACATAAACCTTCTCCATAAGATACATCAATACACATAATTAAACTTTGCAAAAGTTTCAAATAAATCAAAATATTTGAGTAACATTCTTTATGTAAAGTCTATGGATTTCCACCATTTGATTTCAAAAACATGTATGAAAAGAGCACACGTATTCATACTTTTAATTGAAGGAACTCAATGCAACCTGCTCTCTCTAAGGCCTCAAGAAAAGCATCCCAATTATTAGCCATTTAAATATCAAAAAACAAGAATATTTTCACAGATTTTTGTAATTACACACCATTGGGATATAAGCTTATATCAATGTCTCTTATAAATTTCTAACAAATGAGGAAGCTCAAACATGAATCCACATGACAATCTCTCTAAATCGGCAAGGAAATACACAATGGCGTGGGCATACCAATAACTTGTTTGTAATAAGGCTCATGGATAGCTCAACAGTGATTAGTTTTCTCAACCAATGGAATGCTATACATGCGTTTCAATCCAAAAATCTCCTCCAAATGATTCAATACTAATTTAGAGCCATAAGGTATATATAAACAACATCATGTATACATATACAAAGCTTCAAGTTCAGTTAACGTTATGGGGACAAGGGAGTATAAATTTCTCAAGGTAAGCTTTTTAAGGAAAACTTGCATTCCATCTTAACAAGCATTAACTCAAACATATTATATGCACTTAATAAATAATGCTGTAATCTCTCCCTATTTGTATATGAGATCTTAAACCACATGTTGCATGATACAATCAAATATAAATTTCCATAGCTTTTCTTTTACACGAAAAGAACGTAACTTCAAACAATCCAAACTTTACCATAGAATATGACTATATTCATGAATTCAACTAGTGTTATCTTCTAAATGATGTATTCACAAGAAGAAGAGTATCTCATTAATCAATCTATGAGAAATCAAACTATAACAGTGAAAGGTAAATTCTACACAATGCCTTAGTGCAAGCAAACATTTATGGCCTTCCCTTGGGAACAATTCATCAAACACTTGATATGCAAAGTTTAGTGGAGAAAGAACATGGCTTCTCAAGCCTTGCCACCATTCACACCTAAGACTTCTAAATCATGTGGTATAAAGCAAGTGCAAGCTCCCATACTAATTATCCATTTCAAAAACAAAATAAATCAACAAGTTGGATAGAAACTTAAAACAAAATCTTATCAAACCTACTATCATCACAAGCTATTGTAGGATTTGACATAATGAATGAATGCACTTAGAAATTAATGGCACAAGAGATGTGGTGACATATACACCACCAAACATCATTTTTTTTTTGTAGCCTTAATCAAGTAAAATGAACTTTGTATGAGTGAAACTTCTCACTAACCAAATCATCCCTAAGACTTAGGTTGAGATAAAGAAGAGTAAAGAAAATTTTTCAGGAAAAGAAGGAGAAGGAAGAAAGGAAAAAAGGAAGAAGAAGAAGAAGAAGAAGAAGAAGAGGAAGGAAAGGAAGAAGAAGATGGAGCTTAACTTGCAAGCAACGGGAAACTGACGGCCAGGGGCGATGGGAGCAGATCCGTCCAGGAGGGAGGTCGGGACTTGCCCGGGCGGCGTCGGCTCCGGCCCGGGTGTACAAAGCCGGGGGCGTTCAGGTCGGGCGAGCTTCGGCCTGCACCGGGGAGAGAGCAGGGGCTTCGAGATCAGTCCACCTGGACTCACGCGAGAGAGAGGAGAAAGGGGAGTCGGGATCTCGCCTGGATGTCCCAATAGGGAGGAATCGGGAGCCAGAGGGGAAGCGGGGAGGAGAGATCGGCGTGAGAGCTGGAGAGGTTCGGTCGTGTGTGGGATGCTGGAGTTCGGTCCAAAACTGAGAAGAAAAATGGAGAGGGAGAGAGTGTGAGTTCGAATCCCCTAGCTGAAGGCTTTCCCGAGCCTTCTAAACGTCTCTCCCAACGTTCTGCCTTGCTCCAAACACGAAAACAGCCCCTGTCCGCTGAAAATCCGCTAACGAGAGTCTGTCTCGTTCTACAACAGGTGTATCACGCGACTAGAGACGGGACAACGACAGAATGAATATTTTAACGCAATCAGAGCCGTCGGTTGCATTTCTTGATTTAGGAATCAAATTCAAACGGCTTAGAAAGTCAAATGAACCCTAATAGAATTAAATTAGGCTGATTTGAGTTGGGTTTGGGTATGAATTGAGCTAGGTTCGATCAATTAGATTAAATCAAATTAACCTAAGTTGAAATCGATTTGGGATCAAATTGAGCTCGTCGCAGTCAACATAAATTATTCGGGTTTGAATGAACGGGGTCGATTCAAGTCGATCGAAAAGTGCTTGAGCGAAAATAGAGGTCAACAATGGGGTAGCCTATAATTTTAAATTTTTTATGACTATCCAATGCTAAGTCATTAATAATCCACATATGAGGGTTTTATCAAATTATTTGTTAGTTATAAGGATACCATAATCAACTTCACCTCTCGTATGCTAAACTTTATGTAAATTAATAATGGTATAACATTAATGCTCACACTTATACCATAAAGTAAGCTGTTAAAGTGCCTGATATCAATTGCATATGAAGTACTAAAACTATCAGGATTTTTTTCTTTTTTAGTTGGTAGTTTTCTTCGTAGCAACACACTACAACTCCTCAGTGGGGGACTATATTTTATACTCCTTCAGCTTTCTTATAATGAAGAGCATTTATTTCATGAATTTAATATTGCCCACTATTTATTTCAATGCATTTAAAAATAAAATTGATTTAATATCAAAAAATTGCCTTGATCGAGCATGAATCTAGATGCATACTTGAATTGAAAAACTTTTAAAATTAAATTCAAGATCATTTAAACCCCAATTTCAGTAAAGCTATAGTCAAATTGAAATTCTCAGTGAGATGAATGCAACAACATTAAAAAAAGTACAATCTAGGTCCAAATAAGCCCAAACCATAAGCTTAAAGTTTAATGCCCCAAGACCTAAATTGGAAGAGTTATTTATTTCATTCTTAATACATTTACCAGAGACTTTAATTTCCCTTTAATGAAAAGAAAAGCCAGCAAAAGAAATTCGATTCATCAAAATATTTCACTAATTTTATCAATCAAAATTTGATTTATAATAGCATGAGACCACTTATAACATCAATATATCACACCAAGCTCCTAACTAAAAAAGAATAAAATAAAATACAAAAAGTAAAAGGAAATTTGAAGATTATAATCAGCCTCACTCCATGGGATTCTAATCCTTTCCCTGACCTAAAATTAATAAAATCAAATATGTAGCTACTAATATAAATAATGATCTATTACTAATGATATGAATAAATATGATCAGTAAATGAAAACAAATTAAAAATCATTACAATTAAATCCATAAATCACTATCATAAAATGTTTAGGATATGCATCTGTGATTGTTGTTATGTTTGAGTTGGATAGTACTTCATATAATACCAATCAGTTGTAGCTAATTTTTCATTCTTCTTATTGTTGCGAACATGGATTCAAGGATTATAATTTTGATGATAGCAAACATTTCTGATATTTTTGTTTCCTTACTATGGTTACTATTGCATACATGTTTTGCTTTCCCTGCCTATTAACATTTCAGATCCACAAGGTCAATTTTAATTCAAGCCAGCTCAAGATTTGATAGATTAGGGTTGAGTCAGTTTGTAAGGTAATTTCAATGTTTTTATCTTTTCATGAGTCAAATATAATAAGATAGATCCTAATGGTAAATAACATTGCACACACACACTCAGGGGGAGAAATTCTGTATGTTTTAGAGTTTTCTATTATTGTTTATATCATCGGGATGATCCAAAATCATACTGGACGATCTGCTACTTAGGACATACTGGTTAAGATAACCAAATTAAGCAAATTGTTCTAGACTATATTACCATTACATTGGATGATAAGCTCAAATAAGAAAGAATCAGCCACCAAACTCTCTAAGGTATGATTTTATTTTAAGAAATAATACAAGACGATCCCATATTGTCCTAGACTATTCATTGTAATCATGCCTAAATTAATCAGGTGATTAAGAAAAGCAATTAAGGTTTGTTTGAATTGATCATATCATCCTGGATGATCGCAAGATTGTCCTATATGATCAGTTAGAAAAACTTTCATCTTATCCTGGATCACCTAGACGAATAAAATGATGTTCTGGATGAAAATCCTTGATTTTGAACTAATCGTATAAAACAATTCAAGGATCGTCCTAGACGATATGTTATATTTCTTCATCGTATAACATATATGATTCTAGACGAATAGAACGATGTGCTGGACGATATGTAGGGTTTTGAACTAATTGTACATGATGATGTGCACATCGTCCTGGACGATCAGAATAAATAAGGGTTCCAATCGTCCAGCCCTCCCAAATCATCCTGACAGAAAGGGCTAAAAATACATTGATCATACAGGACGATTTGTCGATCGTCCAAGATGATCTATCGATCATCCTGGATGATCTTTGACGGCTTGTTGCAATTTAATATAAATTTTAAGTCATTCTATATAAAATCTCTTAATTATTCAAGGTGAGATCTTTTGCTAATGTCCTGACCTAAGACAGCCAAGAGAAGGAGAAGTAGAGCTTGGGAGAGAGATAGAGAGAGGATCTTATGAGGGGGAGTTTGTGAGGGTTCATAAAGGTTGCTCCAAGCAAGGATCTGAGTTGTCTTCTCCAGTCATCATCCCTGGTTCCTTGGAGGCTCTAAAAAGGTCTTCTTCAGTAATCGATCAAGATTTTGTACCTGCTTCAGGAGAAAGAAAAAGGAGTCTGGGTTCTCTGCCTGCTTCAAGAGGAAGTGGAAGGAGTCGGGTTCTCTGCCTCACCTAGGCCGATGGAAAAGAGTTTGTAAAGGCTTCTCTGTCTTACTGTGAGAGAAAAAGGAGAGTCACTGTGTTTTAGTGCAATACCCGGAGGGGAGGCTCTAGGGAGTAGACGTAGGTCAAGTTGACCGAACCGCTATAAAATCTAATGTGTTCTTTCTGTGTTACTTCTGCACTTTACTTTTTCGCATATTCAATTTTTGTGGATGATTGTGTTTGTTTTAAAATATTCAAAAAAGATTGTGTTTTTTGTTTAAGGTTTTTTTAAAAACTACCAATTCACCTCCCCCCCCCCCCCCCTCTTGGTTGGTCTCGGGCTAGTTCATAAGGGCTTAACAACCCTAACGAACTTTCACTTATCATATCGAAGTTGTTTGCTATTCAACTAGTCATATAAGTTGAATATGAAATCATCATACATGCTATCCACTCTCAATACACTATAATGTCAACATTGAATTTCTCTCTGAGTTGTACTCTTATGTCAGTTTGCGTCAGCTCATGGTATTTTCTTAGAAGAAAATTAAGCATGACCCATAAATATTTCCTACACTTGGGGTCAGAATGTGTTCTCATTGCTCACATATAGTCTCCTTAATATTTGATCATAATCTAATGTCTAAATATGCATATAATAATGGAATGCCTTAATTGGACTTCACTTGCATTTCTAATATTGGTTTGGATGATGTCTCACATATTGCCTTTTGGTGAGTTGTTGCCTGTTCCAATAGAGAATTGGATAATCCTTAACTAGGTTTCTTAATAAGATGACCTTTAAAACAACCATGACAAAATCTAATGAAATGAAGATAAGATGGTTTGAAGCTAACTATGATACTTTTGTACTTCATATTAGTTGCTCTTAAATAGATATATTATGACTTCAAACTTATTCATAATAATAACCTATTGTAACTATACCTTAAGTTGTTATGTCAATTGATGGTGGGCCCCTTATGCGTCAAGCATGCAACAATAAAAGGAGAATTCAATATTGTTGTTAGCCCTAAAAATATCATTAGTTAAGACATAAACAAGATATATTATCTTGATAAATTATTTTAGTCATAATAATATGCATTGAATTTCTCTTGTAAAAGTACAATGTGTTTTACCCTCCCCTCGATAAAGGCCATTTAGGTGTTCAAAAATTGGCCCTTGCATTATCATTGACTAGTTAAATTATTACAAATATATATATTTTTATGGATAACAAACAATTAAAAAAATAAATTGAAGTAGAAATTAATTATATTTTTTAAATTGATTAAATTTAATGAATTTAAAAATAAATTTGAATAAATAACTAACTAAATTTAATTATATACATAATATTTTCACTTCAATTAAGTTTATTCCATAGTTAAATTTATTTTTTAATTCATGAAGTTTAAATTAAATATATTTTGATTATATTTTAATAAAAATTAATGAAAAAATAAAGTACATTTATATATATGAAACATAAATATTATATCTTTGAATTAAATATTACTTGATAAAATTATTACAAAAATGTTATCATAAAATTAGATTTCTAATATATTTAATATTGTTTAAATATAAAAAATTCGCCCAAATTTTTTTTAAATAAATAAGATATTACAACAACAACAAGACTTTGTCCCACTACGTGGGGTCGGCTACATGAATCCTTTTTCACCATTGTGCCATGTTAAAAGTCAAATTCTCATTTAAATCTAATAAAGAAATATCATTTCTAATATTTTCTAACCAAGTCTTTTTAGGTCTACCTCTACCTTTCTTAACATAAGTCAAATCTAATAACTCAACTTTACTAACCGGGTCATCAGAAGGCCTCTGTTTAATGTGCCCAAACCATCTAAGGCGACTCTCTCAAATCTTATCTTCCATTGGAGCTACTACAACCTTTTCATGCATATGCTCGTTTTGTATCCTATCTCTAAGGGTAAAGCCACTCATCCACCTAAGCATCCTCATCTCTGCAACGGTTAACTTAGTATTATGCTTCTCTTTTAATGGCCAACATTTGGCACCATAAAACATTGCAAGTCTCACCACAATCTTATAGAATTTTCCCTTAAGTTTGAGGGAAACTTTTCTATCGCACAACAAGCCTGATGCATTCCTCCACTTCAACCAACCAATTTGGATTCTACTAATAATATCCCCATCTATTTTACCATCACTCTGAACAATAGATCCAAGATATCTAAAATATGTACTCTTATTAATGACTTGATCGTCTAAAGTCACAATCCCCTCACTAGGTCTATTGCTACTAAAATTATACTCTATATATTCAATTTTAGATCTACTCAAGAGAAAACCTTAGACTCTAAGATTGACCTCCATAATTCAACTTTACCTTCAACTCCCTCTCTAGTATTATCAACAAGAAGAATATCATCAGCAAAAAGCATACACCAAGGTACTGTTAGGGTTGTGCCCTAAAGAAATATTATTGTAATATATTTTCTATGGAAATAAATATTTAAAGAGAAGTTTAGCATGTTTCGATATTATCATTTGATATAATATTTTTTGTTCGATGATTATTTATGTAACCATAATTTAGTATTTAATTATATACAAGAGGATTGAATTATGGATAATAATCAAAACAAGTTCATAATTATTAATTATAGTTTGAATCTATAATTAAATATTATTAGTACGGTCCATCAACATTAAGAATTGAATAATCTTATCCGGATTATTCGATATAGAGATATTAAGGATGAAGGTACTATATAATATGATTATATATAACTGGACCAGATAAATTTTGAATTCTCTAATAAATTCTGTTTTAATTATAGAGAATTTAAAATTAATCATAAAGATGATCATATATAAAACAATCTTAATCCTGAGTTATTAATAAACTCCTATTTGTGACATTTAGTTTTTTGATTTACTTAAAAATAGTTTGGAAGAAATAAACTCAATCCTTGTATTTCAGAAACAGAATGAAACAAATGGCTGGGAATGTTAATATACAGATATGGAATCCATTCCTTTCAATTTTGAAAGTTAGAAAATTAGTTCCCTTGAATAATTATTCAGAACTTGAACAATTGAGAGCTCAAATTTTGTGACTAGGTCACAAAATTTATTGTTCATTATAGAATTAATTGAAATTCAAGGATCAAGATATAATTAGTGAGGTGGCAGAATTACCTAGCTCTAATTATGAA
The DNA here is from genome assembly GCA_019514585.1 of Dendrobium officinale. Classification (NCBI taxonomy): domain Eukaryota; kingdom Viridiplantae; phylum Streptophyta; class Magnoliopsida; order Asparagales; family Orchidaceae; genus Dendrobium; species Dendrobium officinale. The sequence goes on along the minus strand of CM033697.1, from coordinate 38,536,264 downwards.
TTTTTTATGGATGATTATTTTATATGTAATGATTAAATCAATGGACGATTCAATTTTTTAATTGAGTAAATTATACTATAATTTCAAGAGTGCAATTTCATATTTATAGTGGAATAATATTGAAATTAATAATTTTGATTTATTAATTTAAGAGTTAAATTAATAATCAAATTTGTTGGAGCTTGAATTATAGGTGCATAGGTCTCTTCTTCATCACCTAAGCTCTATTATATATTGAACACTAAGAATGTAACATAATATAAATGTTAATTATGATCACATTAGTAACATATTTATGACCACCTTTTAATTTTATATTTCATGATGATAATGATGACTCATCATTAATATTTTCTTAATATTAAAATATAAGATTGATGATAAGTCATGATGTGTCATAATAATTATCATCAAATATCTTTTAATATTAAAAAGATAAAGATAAGATTAATGATAAGTTTGATGATGTGTCATGATGTATCATGATAATTATCATTTTAATATTTATTAAAAATGCTTCATGAAATACTAAGAGGTGCTTATGAAAGGATGTGAATTTTTCTTATAAATAAGAATTAAAGTTCTATATAAAAACGATGATACATAATTCCTTCATGAGAGATGGAAGAATATATATGAGAAGAATGTTACTCTCATTGTCTTTTCTTTTGAAGGATTAAATTGTGTTTAGAACACAAATTAGATTCAAAAGAAAAAGTGTTCATCAATAATTTATTGATTGTGCCCACTCACTAAAATATATTTTGTGGGGTGATTAGAAGAAGAAGGCTTACGGTCTCAATCAACGTTTCGACGAAGAAGATTTCAAATCTCAATCAATAATTCGGTAAAGTTTTCTTTATTTCATATTATAAAGTTATTTATTAAGAAAATTAATATTGAGAATGTCTTAATTTAATTTTCTAAAAATACTGATTTTTTATTTTCGCATTTTATATTATGATATAAAATTTTCAACAGATACATCCTCTTGCAAATGTCTAGTGAGAACATCCATGCTAAAGCAAAAAGATATGAACTTAAAGCTTATCCTTGATGTAATCCAACCGAAATAGAAAAATACTTGGTCAAACCACCTTGTGTTTGAACACAAGTAATAGCTCATGTATACATATCTTTAATGATTTGAATATAAGCGTTATTAACTCTGTTTTTAAGAACTCTCCGTAGCACTTCCCTTGGAACTTTATCATATTCTTTCCCTAAATCAATAAATATCATATGTAGATCCTCATTATTCTCTTTATATTTCTCAATCAAACCTCTCAATAAATAAATGGCTTCCATAGTAAAAATAAATAAGATTTTTAAATAAAAATACTTATATTCTGAAAGAAAAATGTAAAATCACTTTATATTAAAAAATAAAAAAATATTTGATATATTTACTTATTTTTAAATTTAAATTAGATTATGCTCTTTCTGATTAGTTTAGCATAAACCCTATTCCTAATTAAATTTCGCCCCACTAATTTAGTTATGCTTAAAAAAAAAAACTAATTTAGCTATGCTTAGAAGAGTGCCATACAATGCCCTCGTCTGCAAATTTGCGTTAGCTTCCATGGCGCACCATTCGCTTCTCTTCTTCTCCCTTCTCTTCTCTGGTATCCTCTCTTCAGTCTCATGGTCGTATGAAAATCTCTTAGATTCGGCTCGGGAGCCGGAGTTCTTGAACTGGATGAAGAGCATCAGGTGGAGGATCCACCAATATCCGGAGATTGGCTTTGAGGAATACAAGACCAGCGAGCTCATTCGATCCGAGCTCGATTCCCTCGGCATTGCATATAAGTGGCCTGTCGCCAAGACTGGAGTCGTCGCCTCCATTGTTGGGAATAGCGAGGGTCCTCAGTTTGCTCTCCGAGCCGATATGGATGCGCTTCCTCTTCAGGTTTTCGGTTAATTTTCGCAGCATTTATATCGTAAATACTTGTGATATTCCATGTTTATTGGAATTTCATCAAGATTTTTAGGTTCTGTTGGGATGGGAAGTATGGATCTTTTTAGCATAAATTTGTTTTGTTTATTTTATTTTATTTTTATTTTATTTTATTTTCTGAACTGATTTGGATAAACCCATATTGGTTCGGCTAACCTACAAGGTAACTTCTGAAGGTTGTGTCGAGTTCTTGAATGCTTGAGCTGGTCGAACCACGGCTTACATGGACCCAAATAGCTCGAACTTGTCTGTTCCTTGCGCGCAGATCGGCTTGAGTGATTACCTCTGAGTCTTGCTCCCTAGCTGATCGCTAGGGAGTTATCAGGCCGAGCCCTCTAAGTAGCAACCACTGGCAAGATGCATGTAGTGCATGATGATCGTAGGCCATTGATAGTGCATGTGGTGCATGATGATCGTAGGCCATTGATTAGTTTATGATACTTTTATATTTGTCCTGCTTACGACTTTGATTATCTTTATATTGAAATCAGTAGTCCTGATGCGGCATATTCATGCTAAGTCTCATTCTGCGATCGCTATATCACAAACCAATGCTAATCACGTATGAATCTTTTTTATACTTCCATTTCATCAATCATTATTCCACCTTCTTTTAAATATTTAATTTTTATAAGTTGTTGAAGTAGTTGTGTAATATTAGAAGACATCTAGTAAGTCATTCCGTGCGCTTGTGGCCGATCCATACAAGATGGCTCAACTCAAGTTCAAAACTTTCTTTTTTTTTAGAATAACTAGTTAGTTCATAAGGTGTCATAGTCTTTTTTTATAGCCAAAGCGTCATTCATTTGACAAAGAATGTAACTTTTCACTCTTGTATAAAATATATACAACTTAAGAATTACATTTTAGTTTGCTTGAAACTGGCATTCTACTTGTTAAGGTTAATGGAGGTGATGTGAAACATGTATGAAAACAAGAATTGCTTTGCAAATTAATAATAATTTGAAAAGCCTTGCCAATTGTAAACCTTATGTTTCACCAAGTTAGATTGTTGAATTTTCAATTAAAAGTTATGTAATATGATGTGGTTACAAACAAGATTAAAATGATACTTGCAAATAACAACAAAATAAATAAGTAAAATTAACTGCAATGAATAACAAAAATCCGCGACTTAACAAATAGATATTTTCACCTTGTGTTCCCTCACTCTCGCTCATGAAAGTAGTGTCTTAGCGGAGGTAGAATATCAACAACCCTAGTGATGCCGCTAAGAAACAAGTGACGCTTACGGTATAACTCGCCGGATAAGTAGTCGAAGTAGAAGAAGTCGGTGGACGGTGACCAATATCCCAACGGATGGATGCAAGGTGTTGATCGGCGGCGGCGGATAGTTGGTAGAGACTTATGTTCACGTATTCTTCCACGGATTCGTCAAACTCCAAATTGAAATCAAAGAAAGTTGATCGTGGGATGTGGACGAAACCTTCTTGATCGTAACGAAGCCGGAATCAAACTCTGGATCCACCATCCATGGGCAAAGATATCTCCTCTTGCTTGGGGACCCTTAAAGGCTAGCGGCTTATGGAGGAGGGAGAGGGGAAGCCGGTGGTTTGGAGGGGCTCGGATAGGGGAAGGGGGCTATGGTTGTGGGTTGAAGCTCCTTGAACTTAGGTTAGGAAATCGAAGGGGAATAGTTTTGGAAATCTGAAATTTACTTAAGGGAGGGAAGGATTAATTTTGAAATATATATTACGTTGGCCCTCTCTTAGGGTTCTCTCTTCTCTTTGAAGCGCACAAGCAACAAGAGCAAAGAAAAGATGAAATTTTTCTATTGATTCATCATTAGCCTCATACAATACAAAAGACCTCTATATATAGGTCTAAATAATAAAATAAAAAGAAAGACTCAAATGCCCTTGGGGCTACAACAAGAATTCACTACCAATAGGGGCAAAATAGGAAAAACTAAAATGCAAAAATAATAAGCAATACATGAATACATCAAAAGTAAAGGCTCCGAATCATAGCCGTCGATTTACAATTCCTTCGATGATACATATGTCGAAATCTCTGGCTGATGTCCTTATCAGGAGGAGATAACACAACCGATTTGCTCAATAAAATTTTACTAGCAAACAAGTTTAAACTTTATAAAGCCTTAATTAACCTCTGAGAATAAGTTTGAGGTGTTGCACAAATAGATATTTTGGCATTGACTATCAAACAGATGCATAAAAAAGTTATCTCCAATTGGGAGATTATTAAAATAATGAAGTAAAAAATTTATCCCATTAATTCCTTCCATGATATGCTTGAGATTTCCTATTTATTGTAATATTGAGTTGATATTTTCAAAGAGAGAGTTAAATTTTTTAATGGGCAATGATCTTTTGTTGCTTTTAATTGATATTGTAAAATATTTTAATTAGGTCTCTATCTCCAAACTCATATCTTGTTATTATTATGAATATGGACTTTGAAGGAGGGATTTGACATCCACAACAAGAATCAAACAAAGAGAAGAGAGGCAGAGATAGAGGGGGGTGGGACTACCATTAGAGAAAGAAAGATAGAGTATTTTGGGTACTTCTTGGGAGATGACTTTGGCTTCATCAAGGGAGAAGATGTGCTACTATTTTCTGCTATAGTAGGAGGAGAAACTCTCTAGCACAATAGGGTGAAGCTCTTGTTTGAACTCATATAACTACTTGGGAAAAGAGTGGTTGCCTTTTCTCTTAATCACTGACATAGATAGAGTAATATTTCTATCATTGTCTCCAAATTTATATGAAATATAATCTTTTTTATATACCTCTTGAAATTTAGTGGGTTGTTTAATTTCAGTACAGTTGTAAATATAGGTGGATCTCACTGAACTACTTAAACTCGTGTGTATTTGGTGTTTGTGCTATTTCTTGTTTTTGTTCTCTTGTCTACATTTGATTTTAGTTTGAAGTTGTATTACTGTTCTAATAATTTTTATCTTATCATCCTTTATGACCATTTGTCTAACTAAAAGAAATAAATTTCACATCTTATCTCATTTTTCTTCTCACGTTTAAGCATTTTTCCCTTCAATCTCTTACCTGATTTGAGAACATCAATCTTTGATGTTCATGTATATGGGAGCCACAAATTCTATGGACCACTTGATCTTAGTTGAACTGTTGACCCTAATACCACTTATGATTGGAGTCGGAGGTAGAGTTAAATCTATACACCAATGGAATTGACACCCAGCAACGAAAGCTTAAGCCAATGATAATAGTCACCATTAGTATATTAGGATCACTTATTTACTTCTTGGGAACATTCTACTTCCATGTACATGGTGGTATTAACTGTGAGCTATGGTGAAGTCGAGTTGGAAAAAGGGGCAATCAAATTCTTAATGAAGGAATAATCTTCATGGTTTCTTGGATTTTAAAAAATAAAGCTCTTAAAATTTTGATCACTTTGCAGTCGGTTTCTTTTGGATTTATATATATGTCTCGTCATTACTTGTGATTTGTGAGAACCCCTGATTTTTGGGTTTTGAAATGTGATGTGATCTTATATTTTTTAAATTTATACACCAAATATTTATGGCTTGGAGGCTCACTGCATGGTTGCTTTAGCGATTCAAGCTAGGATTATGCACTTTTTTCTCAAATTGAGAAATGCTTCGCTAGCCCATTGGTTAAATACCACAAATTCCCAACTTATGTGACGTTTCAACTGAGGCAATTTTTCTCTTCTTTTATGCATTATGACATGGTAAATAAAAAATAATTTTAGAACATGCCTGTAAGCGTGGCCTTAATGAGTGTTGACCGAGATGGGTTTGTGAAGCATTTTTCTTCAATTTATCAAGTTATCCTACTCCTTGGATAATACTAATTCGAATTGATAACTTTAATTTAATCCCTTTGAAGGAGCTTGTTGATTGGGAATATAAAAGTAAAGTGGATGGCAAAATGCATGCTTGTGGACATGATGCTCATGTGACAATGCTCCTTGGTGCAGCCAAGTTGCTTCAACGAAGTTTGAGGAAAGATATAAAGGTATATTCAAAGTTTTGTATCGTCATTTTTTGCTCCAACTTGTTGTGGAGTTTCCTAATTCAAATAATCAATTCCTTTCTTCATGCCCAAAAGATATCACAAGAATAAAAACGTTTAAGGTTTAGATCATCGTCCAGTATCTTGGTGAAAAAAAAAACTAGTGAAGCTTTATAACCCTGTTATCTTAGCTGAATGCCAACTCATTGATTCTTCTTTATGTATAATTGGAAAAGGAATACACATTTTAAATTGCAAAACGTTGATCCATCTTATAATACAGTTCCCCTGATCTTATTGTTTCCATGCCTCCTCTTGAAGGGCACTATAAAGCTTGTTTTCCAACCCGGAGAAGAGGGCTATGCTGGTGCTTATCATATGCTGGAAGAAGGTGCTTTAAATGGCGTAAAAGCCATTTTTGCCATTCATGTTGACCCAGCTTTTCCAATTGGTACCATTTCTTCTAGGCCTGGTACTCTTCTTGCAGCAGCGGATAATTTTGAGGCAATAATTATTGGGAAAGGTGGGCATGCTGCAGCACCACACAGAACTGTAGATCCAATGTTAGCTGCTTGTTCTGCAATTCTTAGCCTTCAACAACTTGTATCTCGAGAAACAGATCCTCTTGAGAGTAGAGTAAGATTAATTTTCTCCTACTTAAAACTTGTCTTATTGTTGTTGCTTATATGCTTTTTACAATCTTAATTAGTCAACTGAGCTTATTATTGTTTTTGTTAATTTATCCTTTCTTGAAAGTTCTTGTCTATTTTCTTGATCTTGTTTATACCACAATTCAAAATAGCTTATTTTCAGTATTTTGAGTCCCTTTATTTTTATATTAGATACCAAAAACTATTCCTTCCAATCTTTTTGCCAACCGAGGAGAGGAAATGGAAGAGAGTGATAATTCATACAATTGTTGTACTTTTTTCAAGTAGCATAGTGCGATTTTCTTGGAGGTTCATTAGGGAAGCTTAAACTTAAGGGCAATTTGTAATCTATTTTGCTGGAAAGTTGCAGTCTAGTTCAAGTTTTATGATCTTCTAAATTGGCCCTTTTATTAATAAATAGGCCAAAATACCGTCACAAAATCCTAAAGTTTTTATTTTTTTCTTTTTCCCCTCTCTCACTCGAAAATGTTTTGATGAGTAGTGCAACCTCTCACCCTAGGATAACTCTTCATTTCACCGCTTTGTATCTAGTTTCAAACTAATGTGATGGTAGAGAGAGAGAGAGAGAGCAATCTCAAACTCTTAGAAATAATATGGTTGTTTGCTGAAGAAAAGGCTCTGATATTGTGAGAGTCGAGTTTATATTCTTATGGAGTGATCAAGTAGAAAATCTATTTGTTGATCTCAGTAGAAAATGATCAAAACAATGGATAGTAAAAAAAAAAAGCATGATAATTCAAGATGGATTTCAAAGAGTCATGCCCAAATTGTAATTTCAGACATTTACTTGCCTGTATGTTGGGATCATAACTGTAAGGAAATGATAAAATAATTAAAAAATATTTACAAATTATTCGGATTCCTTTCATTTCCTTCTTTTTCTTTCAATCCAAACGAATTCTTGACCACTGCATCTGCTTGAATCTGATAAATACTAATCATTACTAATTCCCGCCCATACTCAGGTGGTTTCTGTTGGCTTCATTAGGGGTGGTGAAGCACATAATGTCATTCCAGAATCCATAACATTCGGAGGAAGCTTTAGGAGTGCGACAACTGAAGGTCTTTACTACCTGCAGAATCGCATCCTGGAGGTACTAATATTCAAATCTTTGTTCCCATCACTACCAACCTGTTCTTCTCAGTTGACTGATGTTGTTGTTCACTGGTTTATTAGTCCAGGGTTTTGAACAATCCGAACTTGAACATGCTTAATTGTTGTTCTGCTTGGTTCATTAAGCAAACAAGTCAAAATTTCATTGGTATTTGACTTGTTCATTTATCTAGTTCACACAAGCTGTTCTCAACATAAAATCTATCTAAAATATATAAATGGTAGAATCTACATATCTTCATATATATGCACATAAATCCATACAAATAGAAATATATGACTATTATTATACAAAGTTTATATATAAAACATGATCAAACAAATTCTTATTTATGTAACCCACCCTAAACTAAATATACAAGTTTATAAGTAGTCGAACTCAAACTAAATATCAAGCCGAACGGGATTAAGGCTTCTTCGTTCGGGACATCTTTTTTCCTGCTTTTAAAAACAACTTTTTAATATAAAAATTAAAATTTTTGTATTAGAAAGCTGCTTTCGTCCCAAACGAGAACAACAACAAGCTTTTTTTATAGCCCTATTTATTCCATGCAGGTTATAATAGGCCAGGCTGCAGTCCATCGCTGCTCGGCAAAAGTCAAGTTCCTAGAAAGGGCGTTTCCTGCAACTGTTAATGACGAGGAGTTATACAATCATGTGAAGAGAGTAGGCGGGATCTTACTCGGTGAGTCCAATTTCCAGCTCAGCCCACTCGTCATGGGCTCCGAAGATTTCAGCTTCTACGCGCAAAGAATACCTGCTGCTATGTTCTCCATTGGCATTAGAAATGAATCTCTTGGATCAATCCACAACCTGCATTCCCCCTACTTCTTTATTGATGATGAGGTCCTCCCTGCTGGAGCTGCTCTTCATGCAGCCGTTGCTCTATCTTATTTAGAGAAGGAATAAGGTATTTTACACTATGTAAATATTCTGCCTCTCCTATTAGGCAAGAACCGTGCACTAATAATATTTTCCTGGATGTGTTAAGATGGCTGAAAAAAAAGCATTCATTAGAATGACCTAGGCTTCGGTTGGGACGGCTTTATTTCTGCTTCTTAAAGCAGCTTTTTAGTATAAAAATTAAAATTTTTATGCTAAAAAATTGCTTTAAGAAGCAATAAAAAAGCCAATACTGCTTTTGTATTAGAAAGCAAGAAGAAAGCCGTCCCAAACGAAGTCTTAGGGGACAACTTATTGTTTTGTATTAGAAAGACTTAATTTGGGATGATACTTATCTGGATGGGGTCTAGCGGGTGATCATCAATGCCTGTGGCCTAGATCCGCGACCTTCATTGCACTTTGAAGGGGAGCCTAGTAATTTGAGATTATTTTTTTTATTGTTTTTAAAACAATTTTTTAGTATAAAAATTTTCTACTTAAAATTATTTCAAAAAATAGTAAGAAAAATGTCTAAATCAAGCATAAAATAACTTTCTAGTATAAAAATTTTTTGAATTATAAATTTTTATACTAGAATTCATTTTAAAATGTAACAAGAAAGCTCTTCCAAACAAAACTTTAGTTCTCCTCATCTTATATTTCTAATATTTATTATTATCAGAACACGTCATATTAGACATTTGTTATCTTGATCTTTATAGTTGGACGTGAAGTCTTTATTTAGGATAATTTACTAGAAAATTTTTTAGTTCAAAAAATATATATTTTTTTTTAAATAATAATGCAATTGTACCAAACGAAGCCTATGTTTGGCAGTGTTGCCTTTACAATGGTGGCCAGCAGTGTGGTGACGAGCTATTGCTAAGCTAATTGATCATGGGGCTTGTTGCGTCCTGGAATATTCACGGCGGTAGAGAAATATATGGTTTAACGTCTTAGCATTTTGTACGAAGATCCAGCACACAAGCAGATAAGAGAGGGGGTGAAACATTCATAAGAGACACCAGAGTTTTTATGTGGAAAACCCCTAAAAAAGGGGAAAAACCACAGGGCCTGGCCTAGTTTGAATGAATCCACTAGTATTTGCAGTCGATTACAAATGATGCCCTTCTTTTGGAGATGGCCTTGTATTGATGTAGCAAATATACATTATATAGATTGCATTACATGGTAGGAGTTACATATACATGTTTGTTTGGTCGGAAGGATCGGGGTCAGAAAGACCGTTGTCTATTGATGGAGGTCAGACGGACCGTAGTAGGCGGCAGAGGTCGAAAGGATTGTAGTCGGCAGGAGACCGGGGTCAGAAAGACCGTTTTTTTGTTGTGGAGGTCGGAAGGACCATAGTAGGCGACGGAGGTCGGAAGGACCGTAGTTGGCAGGAGACCTGGGTCAGAAAGACCGTTGTCTGGTGATGGAGGTCGGATGAACTGCAGTAGGCGACGGAGGTCGAAAGGACCGTAGTCGGCAGGAGAACGAGGTCAGAAAGATCGTTGCCTGTTGATGGAGGCCGGAAGGACCATAGTAGGAGACGGAGGTTGAAAGGACCGTAGTCGGCAATATTCTGGGAGAACTGTGGGCATCAGGTGGTGGCCTGGTGGAGCTCAAGGCCTCAAGTAGTGGTCTGGCGGAAGTTTGGGCCTCATGTGATGTTCTAGTGGAGCACACGACCTTTTATGATAATCTGGCGAAGACAAGGGCCTCTGGTAAAGGTGAGGGCCTCTGACAAAGGTGAAGACCGCTGGTAAAAGTGAGGGCCCCTGGCGAAAGTTAGGGCCTCTAGCGAAGGTGAGGGCCTCAGATGAAGACGTTAGGCCTGAACATCGAGCTTTGAGCATAATGTTGGGCCTTCAGCAGAACGTCGGGCCTTGAGTAGAACATTGGGCCTTCAGCAGAACGTCGGGACTTGAGCAGAATGTCGGGCCTTGAGTAAAATGTCGGGCCTTCAGCAGAACGTCGAGCCTGAATGTCGGACCTTTAATAGAACGTCGGGCCTGAATGTCGGGCCTTCAATAGAACGTCGGGCCTTGAGATGGTGGTGCGGCGAAACTCCGGCGGTGATCCAAAGAGGCTCCAACGATGGTTCGGCGAGGCTCCAGCAGTGGTTCGAACGGTGGTCCGGCGAGGCTCTGGCAGTGGTCCGGCGAGGCTCCTGCGGTGGTCCGGCAAGGTTCCGGCGGAGGTCGAGGAGGAGCTTCTTCCTTCTCCTCTTCCTTTTCTTCTCCTCTTCTCTTCTTGCTTGGCCACCCTTTCAAGAGAAATGAGGGGTCTATTTATAGATTTTCTGGAGTGGCATGACCCGTAAATAGGTGAGAGATCAAGGGTAAATGGGGAGTTGTTGGATGGACGACCGATATTGAACCCCATGATAATGGACCGTTTGTCAGGCATTTGGAGGCCTTAGTGATTTTGGAATTCAGTGTTCTTGGGCTCGTTGGATTCGTCTCGTCGAGCCGTTCGATTCGAGTATAATCTCGTTAAAATCGGAGACCGTTTGGTAACTCAAATTGTGGATTGAACCTTCCAACTACGCTTCGGGTCTTTGATTTGGACTCATTTGGGGTCGGATTGAGTCGAATTTGGTGTCGTTGGATTCGTATTTCCGAGACGCTCAGTTCGACTATAAGTTTGTTGAAATCCGAGTTGAGATGGTCTCCGAATTAATTTTTGAAGTTTTCAACGTGCTTTTGCCTCGAGATTAGTGCCTGATCAAGGTGATTTTCTGATGACGTATCAGTTGCCCCCCTATTTTCGGACGTCGATGCTTTAGAAGTCCGAAAATATATGTGTCGACATTTCATATTGGCCTAATCGCAAAAAATTGCGTTCCAAAATTAAAATTTTTCTCAAACTTGATCATAGAGGTTCTGTTGAGTCCCGAAAGTATCAAAAAAATACTTCTGAGAATCGTTAAAATGTTTGATTTATATTGCCCGAGACAAAATTGAGGCAGTACAAGCATTGTCTGCCGTTGGCTGCTGTCTTTCAAATTTCAAGAATAGCTTACATGATAAATTACGCCAACATTAATGTAAGCAAATAATAACGAAATTGATGACATCTTCTAAATGTGTTGTGCTCAACCAGACTTTATCTAAAAATCTTCACTCATAGTGGAGATGCATTTGTTATATGGTTTTGCTATGTAATACGGATCATTGTACTTTGGAGGCATGGCAGACCATGATTATGTTCTTTGTTGTTCCATTCCCATTTGAGTTAGGTATTCATATTGCTTGTGAAAGAAAATTATTCCACAATTTCTTTCAGGATTTGGGACAAGCGTGAGGCTGAAAGGCCTATGGCAAAATTTTTTTAAAAAATATTTCCAACCATGATTGGACGGGCTGCTCCAACTGCCCCCTAAGGCGGTTCTCTTAATCGCCCATGTATGGGCAGTTTATTTAACCGCCAATAAATTTTTTTTTTTTTTTTTTTTTTTAGAAACCGCCAATGCGGTTTTCTTGTAAACCGCCAGGGCAAAACCGCCCATGATTTTTTTTTGAGAGAGTGGGAGAGTGGGAGAGTGGGAGAGTGAGAGTGAGAGTGAGAGTGAGGGAGAGAAGGACTCCCCTTTCTTCCTATAAATAGGCTCCCCTTTGGACCTAATTCCTTGCACCTTCTCCTCTCCCTCTGTCCTTACAATTGAGGCTTTCACTTGGTTTTCCAAGGCCCCTCTCTTTGCAAGGAAGTCCGGAGATTTTCCCTTCTCCCTCTATTATTATAATTGAGGCTTCCCCTTGGTTCTCTAAGGCCCCTCTCTTTGCAAGGAAGTCCGGAGATCCCCCATTCTTCCTCTATTCTTCGAGATATCCTGCGGAGTTCTAATGTTAGTTGTTTGGAGATGGAGGTCGGAGAGATCGTTGTAAGGAGGGAGGTTGAAAAGACTGTTGAAGTGTAGAAACCCAGTGTCGGGTAGAAATACGACGTCAGGTAGGAGGCTGACGATGAACAAAAGTCCAATAAAGGGTGGAGACTTGGCGTCGAGTAGAATTCTAACGTCGAGGAAAAGTACGATGACGGGTAGAAATTCAACGTCGAGTAGAAGTCCAACAAAAGTCCATCGACGGGTAGAAGTCTAACGACGGGTAATAGTCCGACGACAGGCAGAAGTCCGTAGTCTGGTAGAGGTACATCGTTGGGTAGAAGACCGACGAAAGTCTGTCGACGGGCAGAAGTCCGACGACGGGTAGTAGTCCGACGACAGGCAGAAGTCTGTAGTCGGGTAGAGGTGCAGCATTGGGTAGAAGACCGACGAAAGTCCGTCGACGGGCAGAAGTCCGACGACGGTTAGTAGTCCGACGGCACGCAGAAGTCTGACGATGAGTAGAAGTCCGCTCACAAGCAGAAGTACGACGACAAATAGAAGTCCGACGTTGGGTAGAAGTACTGTGTCGGGTAGAAGACAACGAAAGTTCGTCGACGAGCAGAAGTCCGACGACGAGTAGAAGTCCGCTGATAAGCAGAAGTCCGATGATACTGAGAAGTCCGACATCGGGTAGAAGTACATTGTTGGGTAGAAGACCGACGAAAGTTCGTCGACGAGCAGAAGTCCGACGACGAGTAGAAGTCCGCTGACGAGCAGAAGTCTGACGACAGGGAGAAGTCCGACGTCGTGTAGAAGTACAATGTCGGGTAGAAGACAGATGAAAGTTTGTCGACGAGCAGAAGTCCGACGACGAATAGAAGTCCACTGACGAGCAGAAGTCCGCTGACGAGCAGAAGTCCGACGACATGTAGAAGTCTGACGTTGGGTAGAAGTACTGTGTCGGGTAGAAGACCGACGAAAGTTCGTTGACGAACAGAAGTCCGACGACGAGTAGAAGTCCGCTGACAAGCAGAAGTCCGAAGTTAGGGAGAAGTCCGACATCGGGTAGAAGTACAATGTCGGATAGAAGACCGACGAAAGTTCGTCGACGAGCAGAAGTCCGCTGACGAGCAGAAGTCTGACGACAGGGAGAAGTCCGACGTTGGGTAGAAGTACAACGTCGGGTAGAGGACCGACGAAAGTCCATCGACGGGCAGAAGTCCGATGACAGGTAGTAGTCTGATGACATGTAATATCAAAAATCTGCTCCAGGATCGTCCAGGACGATCTGGATCGTCCTGGGACGATCAGTGGAAATTTTGCTACAGAATTTGCCCAGTTTTGCTCCAGGTGATTTTCTGTACATATCGTCCAGGCCGATCGGCACTGTAGAAAATATCGGCCTGAGAATAGTTCTGGGAACAGTCCAGGACGATCCAAGATGGTCTGATCGTCCTGAGACGATCTGGCGATCGGCCGGGCCGATCTGTGTATTATAAAGCTGATTTCAGTCGTTTTGAAGAGAGAGAAAAATCAAAAATAAAAAAATAAAATATCCGCGGAGAGAGAAAGTCGTGGAATTTTGGAGAAAAGTTGATTTTCGGGCGACGCGGAGCCGTTTTCGTCCGAAGAGACTGTTCAGGATATTGCTGTACGCAAGGTAAGGCACATTCCGCCTTTCTCAATTTTCAGAACCGTCGAGTTTGGCGGTATTTTCTGTCCGGATTTCGTTTCCGTTACTGTTTTTCGTCCGTATCTTTTGATCGGTTCAGTTTTTACCGCGTAACTTTTCGTATATTGTTGACGTGCCGAGTGTGCACATTTTGGTTATTTTCCGAAGATTTTTGTCCGGGTATTTTTGATTCGGCGGAGTTTTTCGTAGACTATATTTTTCTGTGAAATCGTAAATTTTCTGTGCAGTAGAATAAATGTTCTGGAATGTGATTATATATATTCTGTGCGAATTTGGTAAATTTTATTTGCAGGTAATTTTGTGTAAATTCTGTCTACTGCCGTTGTGCTGCCTGGATTTCTTCTGAATTGAAATGCTATGTGTATAAGCTATAAAAAGGGAGCTATAAGGGGCCTGGATCCTATGAGATTCAGTTAGTGTCTGGGGAAATTTTAGTTGAGCTCAAGTTGGAGAAATATCTGTTATATTCCGGATCCGTGAATTCTATTATTCTGGTGTTGTGAGCACATTTAGCTTAGCTATTAATTATTCAGCGAATTTCTGGTGCCGTGAGCACAAGGGAGACATAAGGGTCAGAAGCCGTAGTGATTCTGTTTAGTTTAGTTTAGCTATTAAATATATATCTGATATCTAATTTCCGAAGCTGTTCTGTTGATATCTGAGTTCCGTATCTGCTTTGTTGATATCTGTTCTGTTGATACGATCTGCAATTCTGATTTCTGATTCTGTTGATGTGATATGTCTTATTCTGTTTTGTTTCTGATTTAATACGACTTCTGTTTCCGTACCAATTCTGTTCTGATATTATCTGAATTTATGATTTCTGTACGATTCTGACTCTGTTGATTTAATCCGTTCTGGTTCTGATGTGTACAATTTCTGCTTCTGATGTGATCTGTCCGTATCTGTTCTGATTTGTTCTATTTCGTTCTGATATGTCCGATTTGATACTTGTACGATTATGTTCCGATTTCAGATTGGATTTCTGTCTGATGAGTTTGGTTTTGGATTCTGAGAGTTTTGATTGGAGGTTTGTTGCTTTGCTGAGCTGTTGAGCTCACTCTTATTTTCTGGTGGTTTTCAGGTTCTGGGTAAGGGAAGGAAGTCCAGGAGTAGATTTCTGAGTTCTGATCTGTAGGTATTGTTTGTACCTTTTGATTTTTGTATAGTCATGGCTTTTCTGTTATGTCTTTCTTTCTGTTCAAAAAGCTATGTACTGTATTTGTAGATGATTGTTTTGAGGAAAAGAAAGAAAAATATAGATGTTTTGTTCCGCTGCATTTGGTGACTTATAGTAGCTCTGTTGTTCTGTGTTTGTGTGTCTGTTGAGTTGATTAATTTGGAAGATTCAGTTCAGTAACCAAATTCCAAAGCCAGATCCTGGATAAAGAGGTTTAGTCGCGGTCCGGCTCGGGCGGGATCCGTCCCCGTCGGGTCGGGTCGTGACAAGCTTTAGTGGTATCAGAGCACTGGTTTTGGAAATTGGTCGGATTGTCAGACAGAGCTATAGGAAGTGATCAGTGAGTCTGTCTGTGGGTAGTTTTGGGTCGTTTGGCTTTTTATTGTGTTGTTTTTGTGATAGTTTTCTGAATTTTGGATTTTCTGTATGGATCAGCCAGACCCAGACATGACAGACGGGCAGAGTGCCAGTTAGGCAGCACCAGTGGGGAGTACAGCCCCAGTGGCCGGTGTAGATACATTGTCTCAGTTTGCTACGCTTGTTGCTCAGATGATGAGCGAGACTCAGAGCAGAGCTGTTACTGTCAGATCTGAGGACATTGATAGACATCTGCAATTATTTTTGAGGTTGAAACCTCCGAGATTTGAGGGCGCTGTTGAGCCCTGAGCAGCCGAGGAGTGGCTGAGGAGATTGGAAAAGACTTTTGATGGGATGCAGTGTCCTGCGGACAGGAAGGTTCTGTTAGCTGTTTTTCTGTTGGACGGAGAGGCTGAGCACTGGTGGGAAGGCCAGCAGGCAGCCAGATTTCAGGGCAGGCTGAACTCTTTGATTACCTAGGAAGAGTTCACTGAAGTATTTCGAGACTGGTTTGTTCCCCCTTCTGCACGACAGTAGATGCAGGAGACTTTTTTGAGGCTGGTTCAGGGGAGCAAGACGGTGATGCAGTACGAGGCTGAGTTTACTGCATTAGCCAGGTACGCTCCGCAACTAGTCAGCACTTCTGCTGAGAGGTGCTACAGATTTCTGAGAGGATTACGAGACACTTTGAGGCAGCCTCTGATACCATTCAGGATTACTGATTTCTCTGAGCTTGTGGAGCGAGCTCGTTTGATTGAGAATGACCTGATGGCTACTCAGCAGCGGTGGACTGCGAGTAGGAAGAGATTTGGAGGTGAGACTTCTGGTAGTGGTTCCTCTGGGAAGAGGAGATTTATAGCTGGTTCTGGATCCGTTGACTCCAGGAGGAGCGGAGGATCGTCTGGTACTGCTACCAGTACGACGAGTTCTGGATCTGTCAGTGGGGCACCTGTGTGCCAGAGTTGTGGACGGCGACACCATGGCCAGTGCTACAGGATGGCTGGTCTTTGTTTCAGATGTGGTCAGCCGGGACATAGGATTGCAGAATGTCCACAGGCTGGATTTGATCGGCGTACTGAGTTCCGATCTGAGGGCTTTGTCAGACCTGTCAGTTCAGCAGGAAGACCGAGGACTGTTCCTCCTCGTCCTGAGGGATTTTTTGGTAGAGGTGGTGGTACTAGTTCTGGACCACGGAGACCACCTACGGCTCCCTCTGAGCAGAGTAGTTCTGTTGCTTCAGCTCCTGCTCCAGTTCAGCCACGAGTTTACAGCCTGAGTCAGCAGGAGGCTCGTGATGCTCCGGATATTGTGACAGGTACGGTTTACATTTCTGATCAGCCCTGTCGTGTTTTGTTTGACTCTGGAGCGAGTCATTCTTTTCTGTCCGAGCGATGTTTTGAGACTTTACATTCGGATTCGATGGTTTTACCGGTTTCTTTGTCTGTGATTTTACCGGCTGGAAATCCTTTGATTGCTCGGAAGTTTTGTTTGTGTGAGATTGATATTGCTGGCAAGAAGTGGAAATCTAGTTTGATTTTGTTGCCGATTTCTTCGTATGATGTGATTCTGGGCATGGATTGGCTGAGTCGGTATGAGGCTCAGATTGACTGTCTGAAGAAGCAAGTGAGTTTGCTTGTGGCTGGAGAGAGAGTTGTATTTCAGGGATTACGAGGTGTTCTTTCCAGTCTGATTTCTGCGTTGGAGGTGAGCAGAATGTGGAAGAAAGGATGCCCAGTGTTTTTGGCGTCGGTGCGGGATCTGAACCTGGAGGTTGGTTCTGTTTCTGAGATCCCAGTGGTACGGGAGTTTGCTGATGTTTTTCCTGAGTAGTTGGTTGGTTTACCTCCAGATAGAGAGGTGGAGTTCTCTATCGATGTTTTTCCGGGTACAGCTCCTATATCAAAAGCTCCGTACAGGATGGCACCGAAAGAACTTTCTGAGTTGAAAGTTCAGCTTCAGGAGTTGGTTGACAGAGGTTTTGTCCGTCCTAGTGTTTCGCCTTGGGGAGCACCTGTTTTGTTTGTGAAGAAGAAGGACGGGACACTCCGTATGTGTGTGGATTACAGAGATTTGAACAAGGTCACGATCAAGAACAAGTATCCTTTGCCTCGGATTGACGACTTGTTTGACCAGCTTTCCGGATCTTCGGTATTTTCGAAGATTGATTTGAGATCCGGATATTATCAGGTGAAGGTGAAGGAAGCGGATGTGGTGATGACTTCTTTCAGTACTCGGTACGGGCACTACGAGTTTTTGGTTATGCCTTTTGGGGTAACCAATGCGCCCGCTATTTTCATGGATCTGATGAACCGAGTATTCAGGGAGTTTTTGGATCAGTTTGTGATCGTCTTTATCAACGATATTCTGGTATATTCTGCTTCTGAGGATGATCATGCCAGACATTTGAGGATTGTGTTGGAGACTCTGAGACAGCATCAGCTGTATGCCAAGTTCTCCAAATGTGAATTTTGGCTGAAGAGTATTTCTTTTCTGGGCATGTGGTGAGCGGAGAAGGTATTTCTGTGGATCCCCAGAAGATTCAGGCGGTTGCTGATTGGCCAAGGCCGACTACGGTATTTGAGGTACGTAGTTTCTTAGGCATGGCCGGATATTACAGGAAATTTGTGAAGGGATTTTCACAGATTTCGACGCCTTTGACGAGACTGACTCAGAAGTCAATACCTTTTGTTTGGACACCGGAGTGTGAGGCTAGTTTTCAGAGATTGAAGGATTGTATGACTTCAGCTCCAGTGTTGGCACTTCCGTCCGGTACGGAAGGTTTTCAGGTGTTTAGTGATGCTTCACTGAAAGGACTGGGATGTGTTTTGATGCAGCATGGTCAGGTAATTACTTATGCTTCGAGACAGTTGAAACCCCATGAGAAGAATTACCCGACGCATGATCTGGAGTTAGCTGCTGTGATCTTTGCTTTGAAGATTTGGTGTCATTATCTGTATGGCGTCAGATGTGAGATTTTCACTGATCATAAGAGCCTAAAGTATATTTTCACTCAGAAGAATCTGAACCTGAGCCATCTTCTCGACTTGAGCTGATCAAGGACTATGATTTGACTATTTAGTATCAGCCTGAGAAGACGAATGTGGTAGCGGACGCTCTGAGCAGGAAGACTTCTGGATTATCAGGTTTGCAGCTTACTTGTGATGACTTTCTGATTCGAGACATGGAGCGATTGCAGTTGGAGGTGATTTCCTCCAGTGATTTGGATTTGGCTCAGATGAACATTCAGTCTTCTTTGGAGACAAGGATTCAGGGAAGCCCAGTAGTTAGATTCTGATTATTCGAAATTGATTACTCAGATTGGATCTGGTAAGACTCCTGAACTTCGAATTTCTGATTCTGGTGCTATTTTCTGTAAGAACAGGTTGTGGGTACCTGTGTTCGGAGATTTGAGGCAGGAGATTCTATATGAATCTCATTTTTCTGGCTACACTGTTCATCCAGGCAGTGGTAAGATGTATGCTGATATGAAGCTTTTGTTCTGGTGGCCTGGGATGAAGAAGGATGTGGCAGAGTTTGTGTCGAGATGCGAAGCCTGTCAGTTGGTGAAGGCAGAGCATCAGCGACCAGGTGGACTGTTGCAGTCGTTGCCTATCCCTGAGTGGAAGTGGGAGGAGGTGACGATGGACTTTGCGATGGGTTTTCCTCGATCTAGACAAGGACATGATGCCATTTGGGTAGTCGTAGATCGATTGACGAAGTCAGCCCATTTTCTTCCGATCAGACAGACCGATCCGGTGGATCGTTTGGCACAGATTTATGTGAAGGAAATAGTCAGATTGCACGGTGTGCCTCGAGTGATTGTTTCTGATCGAGATGGACGTTTTACTTCCAGACTTTGGAAAGGCATTCAGCAAGGCTTGGGTACGAAACTGCATTTCAGTACAGCCTTTCATCCTCAGACCGATGGGCAGTCTGAGAGGACCATTCAGGTATTGGAAGACCTGTTGAGGCTTTGTGTTCTGGACTTTGGCGGAAGCTGAGAAGATCATATTCCGCTGATTGAGTTTGCTTATAATAACAGTTTTCATTCCAGTATTGGTATGGCACCGTACAAGGCTCTGTATGGCAGGAAGTGCCGTACTCCTTTGACTCTGACTGAGATCGGAGATAGACAGGCTTTGGGTGCCACTTTTGCTGAAGAAACTGCTCAGAAGATCAATTTGATAAAAGAAAGATTGAAAGCGGCTCAGGATCGACAGCAGAAATATTATAATCAGAAGCACAGGTTCGTTGAGTTTCAAGTTGGTGACTTTGTGTATGTCAAAGTCAGTCCGATGAAGGGTGTGAGCAGATTTGGTCATGTGAGTAAGCTGAGTCCAAGGTACGTTGGACCGTTTGAGATTTTGGAAAGAATTGGAAAATCTGCTTACCGACTGTTGCTTTCTGATTCGATGTCGGACGTGCACAACGTGTTTCACGTATCCACCCTGAGGAAGTGGGTTTCAGACTCTGGGAAGAAGCTATCAACTGATGAGGTTGAGATTCAGGAAAATCTGGCGTACAAGGAAGAGTCAGAGTTGATTTTGGCGTACGACATCCGAAAGTTAAGAAATAAAGAGATTCCGATGGTTAAAGTCCAGTAGAAGCACCGGACTGCACGAGAAGAAACTTGGGAAAAGGAGTCTGACATGAGACGGTCATACTCGTACTTGTTCTGACTGAGTTTGGATTGGATAATGTCGAGGATGACATTTTTCTGAAGTTGGGGAGATTTTAATATCAAAAATCTGCTCCAGGATCGTCCAGGACGATCTGGATCGTCCTGGGACGATCAGTGGAAATTTTGCTCCAGAATTTGCCCAGTTTTACTCCAGGTGATTTTCTGTACATATCGTCCAGGCCGATTTGGACATCGTCCAGGCCGATCGGCACTGTAGAAAATATCGGCCTGAGAATAGTTCTGGGAACCGTCCAGGATGATCCAAGATGGTCTGATCGTCCTGGGATGATCTGGCGATAGGCCGGGCCGATCTGTGTATTATAAAGCTGATTTCAGTCATTTTGAAGAGAGAGAAAAATCAAAAATAAAAAAATAAAATATCCGAGGAGAGAGAAAGTCGTGGAATTTTGGAGAAAAGTTGATTTTTGGGCGACGCGGAGCCGTTTTCGTCCGAAGAGACTGTTCAGGATATTGCTGTACGCAAGGTAAGGCACATTCCGCCTTTCTCAATTTTCAGAACCGTCGAGTTTGGCGGTATTTTCTCTCCGGATTTCGTTTCCGTTACTGTTTTTCATCCGTATCTTTTGATCGGTTCAGTTTTTACCGCGTAACTTTCCGTATATTGTTGACGTGCCGAGTGTGCACATTTTGGTTATTTTTCGAAGATTTTTGTCCGGGTATTTTTGATTCGGCGGAGTTTTTCGTAGACTATATTTTTCTGTGAAATCGTAAATTTTCTATGCAGTAGAATAAATGTTCTGGAATGTGATTATCTATATTCTGTGCGAATTTGGTAAATTTTATTTGCAGGAAATTTTGTGTAAATTCTGTCTAGTGCCGTTGTGCTGCCTGGATTTCTTCTGAATTGAAATGCTATGTGTATAAGCTATAAAAAGGGAGCTATAAGGGGCCTGGATCCTATGAGATTCAGTTAGTGTCTGGGAAAATTTTAGTTGAGCTCAAGTTGGAGAAATATCTGTTATATTCCGGATCCGTGAATTCTATTATTCTGGTGCTGTGAGCACATTTAGCTTAGCTATTAATTATTCAGCGAATTTCTGGTGCCGTGAGCACAAGGGAGACATAAGGGTCAGAATCCGTAGTGATTCTGTTTAGTTTAGTTTAGCTATTAAATATATATCTGATATCTGATTTCCGAAGCTGTTCTGTTGATATCTGAGTTCCGTATCTGCTTTGTTGATATCTATTCTGTTGATACGATCTGCAATTCTGATTTCTGATTCTGTTAATGTGATATGTCTTATTCTGTTCTGTTTCTGATTTAATACGACTTCTGTTTCCGTACCAATTCTGTTCTGATATTATCTGAATTTCTGATTTCTGTACGATTCTGACTCTGTTGATTTAATCCGTTCTGGTTCTGATGTGTACAATTTCTGCTTCTGATGTGATCTGTCCGTATCTGTTCTGATTTGTTCTGTTTCGTTCTGATATGTCCGATTTGATACTTGTACGATTCTGTTCCGATTTCAGATTGGATTTCTGTCTGATGAGTTTGGTTTTGGATTCTGAGAGTTTTGATTGGAGGTTTGTTGCTTTGCTGAGCTGTTGAGCTCACTCTTGTTTTCTGGTGGTTTTCAGGTTCTGGGTAAGGGAAGGAAGTCCAGGAGTAGATTTCTGAGTTCTGATCTGTAGGTATTGTTTGTACCTTTTGATTTTTGTACAGTCATGGCTTTTCTGTTATGTCTTTCTTTCTGTTCAAAAAGCCATGTACTGTATTTGTAGATGATTGTTTTGAGGAAAAGAAAGAAAAATATAGATATTTTGTTCCGCTGCATTTGGTGACTTATAGTAGCTCTGTTGTTCTGTGTTTGTGTGTCTGTTGAGTTAATTAATTTGGAAGATTCAGTTCAGTAACCAAATTCCAAAGCCAGATCCTGGATAAAGAGGTTTGGTCGCGGTCCGGCTCGGGCGGGAGCCGTCCCTGTCGGGTCGGGTCGTGACACGACAGGCAGAAGTCCGTAATCGGGTATAGGTGCAGCATCGGGTAGAAGACCGACGAAAGTCTGTCAACCGGCAGAAGTCTGACGAAGGTTAGTAGTCCGACGACACGCAGAAATCCGACGCCGGGTAGAGGTACAACGTCGGGTAGAAGACCGACGAAAGTCCGTCGACGGGTAGTAGTCTGATGGCAGGCAGAAATCTGGAGTCTAGTAGAAGTATTGAGTTGAGTAGAAGATTGACGAAAGTCTATCAACGGGCAGAATTCCGACGAAAGTCTCTTGACGGCATTCTGGCGACGTTAACCAAGGATGTATAGTCTATCCGAGGTTGTTTGTCAGTGCCTTTGCTCGATGATGTTAACTGATATTGGATCCACCAATGTTGTAAGACCTATCCGAGGTTGTATGTCAGAGCCTTTGTCCGATGATGTAACCTGTATGGAAGAGGTCAAGAGAATTCACCAAGGATGTAATACCTATCCGATGTTGTATGTCAGAGCCTTTGCTCGAAGACGTTAACCTGTGTGGAAGAGGTCAAGAGAATCCACCAAAGATGTAGGACCTATCCGAGGTTGTATGTCAGATCCTTTGCCCGATGACATTAACCTCTATGGAAGAGATTGAAAGAATCCACTAAGGATGCAGGACCTATCTGAGGTTGTATGTCAGAGACTTCGCTCGACGACGTTAACCCGTGTGTAAGAGGTCGAGAGAATCCACTAATGATGTAAGACCTATTCGAGGTTGTATGTCGGAGACTTCACTCGATGACGTTAACCTATGTGGAAGAGGTCGAGAGAATCCACCAAAGATATAGGACATTTTCGAGGTTGTATGCCATAGCCATTGCTCGATGGCGTTAACCTGTATGGAAGAGGTCGAGAGAATTCACCAAGGTTGTAAGACCTATTCGAGGTTGTATGTCATAACACTGCTCGACGAAGTTCTATCGGAACCTTTGCTCGACGACGTTAACCTGTGTGGAAGAGGTAGAGAGAATCCACCAATGATGTAAGACCTATCCGAGGTTGTATGTCGGAGCCTTTGCTCGACGACGTTAACCTATGTGGAAGAGGTCGAGAGAATCCACAAAGGATATAAGACCTATCCAGGGTTGTATGTCGGAGCCTTTGCTCGATGACGTTAACCTGTGTGGAAGAGGTCGAGAGAATCCACCAAGAATGTAAGACCTATCCGAGGTTGTATGTCATAGCACTACTCGACGACGTTAACCTGTGTGGAAGAGGTCGAGAGAATCCACCAATGATGTAAGACCTATCCGAGGTTATATGTCGAGCCTTTGCTCGACGATGTTAACCTGTGTGGAAGAGGTCGAGAGAATCCACCAAGGATGTAAGACCTATCCGAGGTTGTATGTCGGAGCCTTTGCTCGACGACGTTAACCTGTGTGGAAGAGGTCGAGAGAATCCACCAAGGATGTAGAACCTTTCCGAGGTTGTATACCAGAGCCATTGCTCGATGGCATTAACCTGTATGGAAGAGGTCGAGAGAATCCACCAAGGATGTAAGACCTATTCGAGGTTGTATGTCATAACACTGCTCGACGACGTTATATCGGAGCCTTTGCTCGATGACGTTAACCTGTGTGGAAGAGGTAGAGAGAATCCACCAAGGATGTAAGACCTATCCGAGGTTGTATGTCGGAGCCTTTGCTCGGCGACGTTAACCTGTGTGGAAGAGGTCGAGAGAATCCACAAATGATGTAAAACCTATCCGAGGTTGTATGTCGGAGCCTTTGCTCGACGACGTTAACCTGTGTGGAAGAGGTTGAGAGAATCCATCAATAATGTAAGACCTATCCGAGGTTGTATGTCATAGCACTGCTCGACGACGTTAACATGTGTGGAAGAGGTCGAGAGAATCCACCAATGATGTAAGACCTATCCAAGGTTATATGTCGAGCCTTTAATCGACGATGTTAACCTGTGTGGAAGAGGTCGAGAGAATCCACCAAAGATGTAAGACCTATCCGAGGTTGTATGTCGGAGCCTTTGCTCGACGACGTTAACCTGTGTGGAAGAGGTCGAGAGAATCCACCAAGGATGTAGGACCTATTCGAGGTTGTATGTCGGAGCCTTTGCTCGACGACATTAACCTGTGTGGAAGAGGTCGAGAGAATCCACCAAGGATGTAGGACCTATCCGAGGTTGTATGTCGGTGCCTTTGCTCGACGACATTAACCTGTGTGGAAGAGGTCGAGAGAATCCACCAAGGATGTAGGACCTATCCGAGGTTGTATGTCGGTGCCTTTGCTCGACGACGTTAACCTGTGTGGAAGAGGTCGAGAGAATCCACCAAGGATGTAGGACCTATCCGAGGTTGTATGTCGGTGCCTTTGCTCGATGACGTTAACTTGTATGGAAGATGTCAAGAAAATCCACCAAAAATATAGGACCTTTCCAAGGTTGTATGCCAGAGACTTCGCTCGACGATGTTAACCTGTGTGGAAGAGGTCGAGTGAGATCCCCCTGTAATCGATTTTGCCTTGAATGGGAGTGAGCGAACACCACGTATATCCCAAATCAAAGATGAAGAAGGGTCTATCTTTAGACCATTACTGCCTTTTTGAGGTCGAGATTAAGACCTTGCCTAAGGAGTACAAGTCCAACAGGGGACTGTATAAAGCTCGTAATTGATTGGAAATATCCTTGCATTTACCGGGAGTTTTCTTATATATTGTCTTGATATAAAAAGCGTCGGATGATCTTTTTAACCAAAATTGGGGTCAAAGTTGCCCCCAAGTCCGCATTTGATGCAACAATGACTGATATCAGGAAGTTGATAAGGGCGATCTTTTGAGGTTGGAACAAAAGTTGCCCCCCCCAGTCGGGAATCATGTTTCCCACAGACGGCGCCAAACTGTTGCGTCCTGGAATATTCGCGGCGGTAGAGAAATATATGGTTTAACGTCTTAACATTGTACGAAGATCCAACACACAAGTAGATAAGAGAGGGGGTGAAACATTCATAAGAGACACCAGAGTTTTTACGTGGAAAACTCCTAAAAAGGGGGAAAAAACCACGGGGCCTGGCCTAGTTTGAATGAATCCACTAGTATTTGCAGTCGATTACAAATGATGCCCTTCCTTTGGAGATGGCCTTGTATTGATGTAGCAAATATACATTATATAGATTGCATTACATGGTAGGAGTTACATATACATGTTTGTTTGATCGGAAGGACCGTAGTCTGCAGGAGACAGGGGTCAGAAAGACCGTTGTCTGTTGATGGAGGTCAGAAGGACCGTAGTAGGCGGCAGAGGTCGAAAGGATCGTAGTCGGCAGGAGACCGGGGTCAGAAAGACCGTTGTTTGTTGTGGAGGTCGGAAGGACCATAGTAGAGACGGAGGTCGGAAGGACCGTAGTTGGTAGGAGACCTGGGTCAGAAAGACCGTTGTCTGATGATGGAAGTCGAATGAACTGCAGTAGGCGACGGAGGTCGAAAGGACCGTAGTCGGCAGGAGACCGAGGTCAGAAAGACCGTTGCCTGTTGATGGAGGCCGGAAGGACCATAGTAGGCGATGGAGGTTGAAAGGACCGTAGTCGACAGTATTCTGGGAGAACTGTGGGCATCAAGTGGTGGCCTGGTGGAGCTCAAGGCCTCAAGTAGTGGTCCGGCGGAAGTCTGGGCCTCATGTGATGTTCTAGTGGAGCACACAACCTTTTATGATAATCTGGCGAAGACAAGGGCCTCTGGGAAAGGTGAGGGCCTCTGGCGAAGGTGAAGGCCGCTGGTAAAAGTGAGGGCCCCTGGCGAAGGTTAGGGCCTCTAGCGAAGGTGAGGGCCTCAGATGAAGACATTTGGCCTGAACATCGGGCCTTGAGCAGAATGTTGGGCCTTCAGCAGCATGTCGGGCCTTGTGTAGAACGTTGGGCCTTCAACAGAACGTCGGGACTTGAGCAGAATGTCGGGCCTTGAGTAGAATGTCGGGCCTTCAGCAGAACGTCGAGCCTGAATGTCAGGCCTTCAGTAGAACGTCGAGCCTGAATGTCGGGCCTCAAATAGAACGTCGGGCCTTGAGATGGTGGTGCGGCGAAACTCCAGCGGTGGTCCAGAGAGGCTCCAACGGTGGTCCGGCGAGGCTCCGGCAGTGGTTCGACGGTGGTCCGGCGAGGCTCTGGCGGTGGTCCGGCGAGGCTCCTGCAGTGTTCCGGCGGTGGTCGAGGAGGAGCTTCTTCCTTCTCCTATTCTCTTCTTGCTTGGCCCCCCTTTCAAGAGAAATGAGGGGTCTATTTATAGATTTTTTGGAGTGGCATGACCCGTAAATAGGTGAGAGATCAAGGGTAAATTGGGAGTGGTTGGATGGACGGCCGATATTGAACCCCATGATAATAGACCATTTGTCAAGCATTTGGAGGCCTTAGTGATTTTGGAATTCAGTGATCTTGGGCTCGTTGGATTCGTCTCGTCGAGCCGTTCGATTCGAGTATAAGCTCGTTAAAATTGGAGATCGTTTGGTAACTCAAATTGTGGTTTGAACCTTCCAACAGCGCTTCGGGTCCTTGATTTGGACTCATTTGGAGTCGGATTGAGTCGAATTTGATGTCGTTGGATTCGTATTTCCGAGACGCTCAGTTCGACTATAAGTTTGTTGAAATCCGAGTTGAGATGGTCTCCGAATTAATTTTTGAAGTTTTCAATGTGCTTTTGCCTCGAGATTAGTGCCTGATCAAGGTGATTTTCTGAGGACGTATCAGGGCTTATCTTTCCTTATCAATTACTGATATTTCACATGATCAGCTTGATATAATTACGAATCTGCCACTCAAAACTCAAAATAAATCGAATCGATTTTAACTCCAGTAAATACTTGAGAATATTATTATCGGGCTTATATGCTGAATTGTCTTTTATAAATCAAATTATGATACATCTAAATTTATATATATATAAATAATAATAATAATAATAATGTGAAGTCCTTAACCTTAGAACTTTTTATTTCCATAGCGCTTTGTACAACTCCAGCTGAAGTAAGTTTTATTTTAATTGATAAGTAAAAATACAAATTTAACTACGGGTGCAAATGAGTCAAGCCGATATGAGAGCCTACTCGAGCTCTACTCGTTAACAAGATCGTGACTCAAGCTTACTCAGTTTCAAGCTCGAGCAGATTTTCGAGCTTGTTGGATTATTGAGCTTGAGTTTGACCTTGATGAACTCGAGTCAATTACTCGTTGAACAGATTTAGTGCATAAGGTGGAAGCATGAAAGCACGCGCGCCGAAGCTACAGCGCAGGTGTGGTCTTGTGGAGACGAGAATGCGGGATCAAAGCGGGAAGAGAGTGTTACACCTTGTGAGCTGCTCGCGAGCTCACATCCATCGTGACAAGTAGAACTCGACTAGGCCATTTGAGCTTGAGTTAAACTCGTGATCTTGTTGACAAGCTGAGCCAAAGTTAAGCGTAATTTGAGCTCAATTCAACTCGTTTGCACTGTGACTTGAACTGAGCCATTGTTTTGAATAATTTATCTGTCAAGCATTTATTTTCAGAATATTATATAGTTGAGAAGAAACAAATGGATAAGAGTACATGATGAGCGGCTTAGTTTGTAAGTTTATACATTATTATTTTATCTCTTTGCTCCATTTCAGCTGTCACCAAAAAACAAATTGCTCGTCATAAAGTAAAGAAAAATGTTCTCATATCGAACTTAACTCGAAATTCTGCCTTGATTAGTTGTCTTACTTGACATAAAAAATTAATATCTGACTTATTATCTTTATAAAAAAAATAATATTAGAATTGATACATCATCAAAAATTTATCTTGATAAGGCAAAAATCTCGAGGCAAATTTGAGTTGGAAGCTTTTGAAATTAAATTTGGGATCATTCGAACTTCGATTTCAACAAACTTATAGTTGAACTAAACATCTTGAAAGTATGAACCCAACAACATCAAATTCTACCCAATCTAAGCCCAAATAGATCAGGAAGGTTCAAATCATAAAATGGACGACCAAACAATTTCCAGACATGACATGCTTATAGTCAAATCGAGCAGCTCGACGATATAAATCCAACGAGCCCCAAGATCTTAGAACTCTGATGTCATTAAGACACTCAAATACTCGATAAAAGGTCCACAATCAAGGAAGTCAATATCAACCATCCATTTAAAACACTCCCAACATGTCTTTGATCTTCTCCCTATTTACTGATCATGCCACTCCCAAGAAATTATAAATATACCGCTCATTCTTTATTGAGGGCAACCCAAGGAAGTAAGAGAAGTAAAAGTGAGAAATCAGAATTCTCTTGCTACCATATTCCTCCTCCTCGATCACCGACCATCATTGGACTTTTGCTTGACTGCTGCCCGGCCACTGATTGTCGTCTGACTTCCGCCCAGCCACCTGCTGATGCAGGATTTTCATCCGACCACTAGCTGACGTAGTATTTTCGCTAGTCCATCGAACGTTGTTGGACTTCCGTCCGATCCCTTTTTGTCACAAGATTTCAACTTAATGGTTGACTGCTAAATCTTGTTTTCCTCAACCTCTAAGACAAACCGATCATTTGCAATCTATTCAAACATTGGTGGAATCATTTGAACTGGACATGATCCTGTAGTTTTCCCTTTGACTTTCCACGTAAAAAAGTTATGATGTTTATATTCTTTTTCTCTGTTTGTGAGCTGAATACTCGTGCAATGCTAAGACGTAAAATCGGATACTTTATCGCCATTAATATTCTAGCCCGCAACAAGAATAGTTTAATATAAATTATATTAATGTATTTAAAATTATAGAATTTATTTTGAGATTAATGTTACATAAAATAAATTTATATTTTATTAATTCGAAGTAAATTCAATGATTATCATCTTCATTTTGATAAAATTAAAATTATAATATATTGATATAATTTTTATCTATATTTATACATTTATTTTTTATCTATTAATTTATAAATATAATTTAAAAAATTTACACATAATTTTGCAATAATTATTATTTAATATTTAGATTTTTAGTTGTCCCTATTATTAGAGAGAACATTATAAAGTAAACTATGAAATATCCTCAAGCGGAAGAGATTATTCTATGGGGAGACCGGACACAACTTATCGTCCAGAGGCCAATCAGGTATAGCCACGTCATTCAGTACCGAGCTCAGTACCGAGTAGTACCGAGCCGCAGTATCGAATAGGGGTGATGTGACACATTTTTATTGGGCTATGGATGCCATTCGGTGTCCGCATTTAATAATGACAGTTCTAGCAGACACAATAAATGCCTCTGTAATTGAAGTTTTTAGCAAAGAAGAATTGAAGTAAAAGTAAAAGAGAAAAAGAAGAGGGGAGAAAAGATAGGATAGATAGTCTTATCTAATGGAGTAATTATTTCGTGCAGCATGCGGACGGGAAGAATAATTTGGATTGTGAGTGTACATTATATTCGGACGGTTTTTCTCTTACGGATGCTGCACAGAATAATTTATCTATCTTGTGAGGCTTTGCACCCTAATTATAAGTGATGATTCCAACTTTTATACTTTTGATTTTTTTTTTTCCATATTTAATTTTTGCAAATTCTCAATTACATGCCGAGCCACCTTTTAAAAAAATCTAGCTAGTGAGGTGGGCTGTATTGTTGAGTATATGCACCCATTCTAGAAGTGATGTTAATATAAGCTTTATTTTGGGTCAAATTTTTTATTGTTCTTTTAAATAATTTTTTAGTATAAAATTTTTTGATCTAAA
Source organism: Dendrobium officinale (assembly GCA_019514585.1). NCBI lineage: Eukaryota > Viridiplantae > Streptophyta > Magnoliopsida > Asparagales > Orchidaceae > Dendrobium > Dendrobium officinale. The sequence goes on along the minus strand of CM033697.1, from coordinate 38,506,202 downwards.
AATATTATACTAAAAAATTTTTAGAAAATATTAAGAAAGCCATAAATGTTGAGAAATAATATTATAATATAAATAGATTATAGCAATGTTTCTAGTACCAATAAAATCAACAGTGATATGTCCATATAAATAAATTTAGGTTTTGTTTAAAATAATTTTTATTGTTTTTTAAAGGTAAATTTCTAGTGCAAAAATTTTTAGTTAAAAAAATTTTGTATTAAAAAACAATTTTAAGAAGCAATAAGAAAGCCGTCGCAAATGAATCCTTAATTCAAGCACTCAAAGGCATACTTATTAATTTCGAAAAAAAATTTTGTCAAGAATATTTTTGATACATTTCGTTCATATATGAATATTCAACCCACCGAAGTTTAGGGTGGTTGATAGGCGAGCAAAGTTGCGAACCCCCCATTTGAGTTTAAATCTCCTATACTACGGCCTCGCCTCTTCATTGGGACAAAATAAGTGTGGGCCCGATGACGGTGAGTGACCTTGCTAGGTTCTGCCGAGGGATTAGTTACGCTACCAAACGCTCCCTTTGGTGTGACAGTGAATAGATACCCTCGTTCAAAAAAAAAAATCTAAAAATATGTTTACATTAACTTTGGACTATTTAAAATATTAAATGACTTCCAAATTTTATATTCTTATATAATTTGGATGATATGCTTGTAAATATTTTGAAATTATAATATATATTTTTAAAAATGTATTAAAATATGTGATCTTATCTGTAGAACTAATAATTATAATAAAATATCAATTTTTTAAGCAATAATGATGGGTTTGAATATTTTTTTTTTTTTGGTTATGAAACAGAAGCAAACTCCTTAAACTCGAGTCTCCATGCCAATCTGGAAGCCGGCAATTCATTTCCACCTCCATGTTCTCTCTTCGGCTTCTCTTCTTTATCTCTCTTCACTCCTTGGCCATTCTCTCTTCAACCGCATTACACTATGAAGATCTTCTGAACTCCGCGCGGGAACCGGAGTTCATGAACTGGATGAGGAGCATTAGGCGGAAGATCCACCAACACCCGGAGATTGGCTTCGAGGAGTACAAGACCAGCGAGCTCATTCGATCCGAGCTCGAAGCCCTCGGCGTTCAGTACACCTGGCCAGTCGCCAAAACTGGAATCGTGGCTTCCATTATTGGAGCCGGCGATGGGCCGCGGTTTGCTCTGCGAGCTGACATGGACGCTCTTCGTCTCCAGGTATTGGTCAATTTCTCATCCTTTGAAGCCGCAGTGCTTATGATTAGTATTAATTTGTAGATTCCACTGTTCTATTCTAGTTTTGTTGGAGAGACGGGATTTTGATGGCTTAGTTCGTTTATTAGTGGGCAAGTTTCTTTTTTAAGCCGGGGACCTGAGGTGAAGATTTTACCTAATGTTCATAAAGCGTTGGGGAATGTGACTCATGGGCTTTCTGAATAAGCTATGTATTACCTATAGAGCATAGTTAGTACTGAATAGAATATTCATGGAGATCAGCTAAAGAATTTATTGTTTCTTAAAACAACACCAAAGCAAAATTATTAAATCTAGTACATGTAGGCCTTCATTTAATATAGAAAACATAATTCAATAACTACTATGGAAGCCATATATGATAAAACTATGAGAGAATAATGAAATACAGACTCCAAAAAATTATGCTTGTTTAAGATATTCAATTTGAATTTATCCTAGGAATGAAATATATATTAGAAAAGTGATTTTATGTTGAGAAAATTAATTAAAAAGTATAGGAGCAAAGAAATTATCTTCGTATAGTTTTCATTGATCGTTGGAAGGCATATAATTGAATATCACAAGAATTGATATGCTGTGCATTAAGAAAGAAAGGTGTGTTTTAATGGTGTGCTAAAAGTTTTGAAGATATATTTGATTGAGAATTTATTTGTATTAGAATAGTTGTAGAATTTCCAAAATGTTTTTGATTATACAAGGGCTATTTTTTATTGAGTATGAAGATGCTTACAAAATATATTCAACATGTGGTGCATTGGTGTGTATAGTTATAATTGGTAAGGCATTTGTTGGAATAAGTGGAAAGATAAAATAATGAAGAAAGCGTTTAGAAGTTCGAGGTCTTAGAATTAGTTGAACAAAGATTAAAATTTTGTTTGGGATAGCTTTGTTTGTTAGATAGCCATCGTAATTTTGTATGGTTGCCGCTTTCTTATTATTTTTCAAAAATTTATGTGGTGGAAAACTGTTTTTTTACAACAGCAGCTATGTTACTTTTCCTACATAACTTCACAATCAACTTTATAAAATGCCGCGGCCATTTCAAACAAACCCTCGTATATGAGATGTTGCTTTTTTTCGTGCAATATTGATAATTTATATCAATATTATTAAAAAATAAAGTTGAGGTGTGACTATGGCTCCCAAGAGGGCGATGGGGGAATTAGGCTTTTTGAAAAAAAAAAAATAATTACATTTAGATGTGAAACAGATATGAGTAATTCAATTGAAGCTTGACCATAAATAATATTAAAAATAATAATAAGAGATGATCAGAGTAATCACACTATTTATAACAATAGTAAGTAAATAAGTGCAAGATAAAATAAAGCAAGAGAGACAACAAACACAAATATTTTTATGTGCTTTGGCCCCAACCTATGCCCATGCCTAGCAAACCCCAGCTAGGATTCCACTATCCCACTGAAAATTCAAAACGATACAATCTTTATACTCTTTTACCCTGGTGAATAAAACCCCAAATCAAAACACAACAATAACAATCACACTAAGCCAATGTCTTAGAAAAAAATAAAAATATTTATCTTGATGATTTCTAAACTATTAACTTTTGCTAGACTTGAACCAAAATGTTGTCCTTACAAAATGACTCAATTGATCACCTTACAATGTAATAACACCTGCAATAATTTAACTAAAATAAGCTCACAATTATTTTTAACCTTATATGAAAGTTCTATGTGAGTTACAAACAATACTTTTAATAAAATACTTTAAAAAAAATTTCAAATATTAAATCATACAAATGTAAAATTGTTTTTACAATATTTAATTTCAGCAAATCAAAAGATGATCTTTATAAAATAAAATAATAATTTCAGCACTTTCAAACTTGATAAATGAACAAATGTGATTTGACAACATGCAAATAAAATCTATTAATAATTTTTGCAAGTATGTAAAATAAATTTGAGCAAATATGTATGCCAATTTCAGCAAAAGTATTATTAAATTTTTATAAAAATGAAATATATTTCAACAAATATGAGAAATAAATCTTGTAAACTTAGAGATTGATTGATTTTATTAAGCTGTACAAATAATTTCAGGATTTCTAAAATCTAATTTCAGCATATCTGACTTTCAGAAAATCAGAAAATAAATTTAGGAAATTAAAAATTAATGCCAAGTATTTGATTTCCATAAATATGTAATTTGATTTTGACATCATAAGGTTTGATTTTAACACTCACTATGTTTTAATTTCTGAACAATGAAACTTGATTTTCAAATCCTAAACTTAAATTTCAACAAATTTAATATTTAATTTCAGCCAAAGAAAAATGGCAAATATATTATTTTATTGCGACAAATCAATGGCAAAATCTCAACAAACACAACATATAGTCTCATCAAACATAAATCATGATTTAAACAAATAACAAATAAATTTCATCAATCCATAAAAAAAAATTGAGCATAAGAAAAATAATTTAAACATGTGCTATTCTCCAAAATAACATAAGCAAATAAATTAAAAAAATTTAAAACCAACTTGCTTACAAATGATGGATGGATTTGAACTTGGAAAATTTCAACTCAAATATGAAAGAACTCCCTTTGATTTGATGTAGAATTTTTGCAAGAGAAAGTATAGGCGTTTGACTGTAGAAAGGAAAAAAATCAATGGATTTTGCAAGAGGTGAAACTCTAGGGTTTTCACTTTGAATGTGAGAGAGATTTTTTAGAATAACTTCAACTTTTTCAATAGATGTGTAGCCACCAAATTTTCATAATAGGTGGATGTCTAAGGGAGAATTTTGGAAAGGAAATTTCATATATTAGTGTTCAAGCATGTAAGAATTAATGACTAATTTTTTATTTAATTAATTATAATCATAAAAGTGGTACATATTGTTGCCAACATTGTAGTCAATTTCCAGACAATTAAAAGAGCAAAATTGTACTCCAAAGTTATAAAATTAGCCAAATGTCTATTAGACAGCCTTCGTGATGCAAGAGGTTATTGACTTTTGGGCTTTTAGGTAATCAACTTAAAAGAAGAGAAATATTAATTAAAATACGCTTTAGGTGATATAGCGTGCTAAAGAAAGGCAATTCTAAGCTTACAAATCGAAGGTAGTCATTATGTCCCTCAGAAAATTGTACATTCAATCTCTCTTAACGAACGATCAAAATGTTAATTGTAGAAGAAGTAGGAGGAATAATTGTAAAATCAATTTTCTTGGAAGGAGAAACACATCCTAAGGCAATTTGGAACATTGAATAGGGTTTGTTTCCCAATGTCTCTTGGTGGCCTTGTGATAAGTATCAGTGGAGAGACAAAGGAGATATTTTAAAAATAGCAACAACAACAACAAGTTTTTCCCAATACGTGAGGTCGGCTACATGAATCTTTTTTCTCCATTGTGCCCTATTAAGAGTCACATTCTCATTTAAATAAAAAAATAAAGGTCATTTCTAATACTTTTTAACCAAGTCTTTTTAGGCCTACCTCTACCTTTCTTAACATAGGCCACATCTACTCTCCTAACTGAGTCATTGGAAGCCAACGTTTTATATGACCAAACCATCTAAGACAACCCTCTCTATTCTTATCTACCGCTGGAGCTACTTCAACCTTTTCACGTATATACTAATTTCTCATTATGTCTCTAAGTGTAAATCCACTCATCTACCTAAGCATCCTCATCTATGTAACACTTAACTTAATTTTATACTTCTATTTTAATGACCAACATTCTGCGCCATAAAGAATTGCAGGTCTCAACACCATCTTATAAATTTTTTCTTTAAGTTTGAGGGTTACTTTTCTATCACACAACAGGTTCGATATATTCCTCCACTTTAACCATCCAAGTTGATGTCTACTAATAATATCCCCATCTATTTTACCATCACTTTGAACAATAGACCCGAGATATCTAAAATGTGCACTCTTTTTAATCAGTTTATCACCCTAAGTAACAATCCTATCATTGGATCTATTACTACTAAAATTACACTCCATATATTCAGCTTTAGATCTACTCAAATGAAAACCTTTAGACTATATGGTTGACCTCCATAATTCAAATTTTCTTTCTACTCCCTCTTTAGTCTTATCAACAAGACAAATATCATTAGTAAAAAGCATGCGCCAGAGTACATCCTTTTGTAAATGTCTAGTAAGAACATTTATGATTGAAACAAAAAGATTTGGGCTTAAAGCTAATCCATGATGTACTCCAATTGAAATTGAAAAATACTTAGTTAAACCACCTTGTGTTTGAACATAAGTAACAACCTCCATATATATCATTAATGACTTGAATATAAGAATTATTAACTCTTTTCTTTTCTAGAGCCATCCCAAGCACTTATCTTGGATTTTATCATATGCTTTCGAGTAAATAAATATCATATGTAAATCCTCCTTACTCTCTCTATACTTCTTCATCAAAGCTCTCAACAAATGTATAGCTTCCATAGTAAACCTACTTAGTATGAATCCAAACTAATTTTAAAAAACATTAGTATCATGTCATAACCTATTGATAGGACTGTTGCTATTAGTTATTGCAAATGCAGAGTTTTGTGCTTTAACTTACACACAAGACTTAGTTTTCTAATGATAGTTTAATTTTTTCTATGATATAAGTCATATTTAGCGGAAGTGCATGTGTTGTATCAAGTAATATATTAACGAGAAGACTGTCGATCCGAAGATCCGATGAGGACAAATTAGAACTATCCAAGTTCGCTTCACTACTGCCTAGTGAACTGTTAAACTCATCTTGCTTGATGATTTTAAAGGGTGGTGCATATTAAAAGTGAAAAGTTTCTAATGCAGTAAGAAAATTCACTATTTTTAGAAATTCTGAACTTATGATTTTTTGAAAGTACATGATTGCTTTAGAGTGGTTTACTACCTATTATTGTTGTGCATAAGAGTATAAGTATTCATCGTTTCTATTGAGTTCATTGGAGTATTAGCTAGAATCCATCCTAAATATTATTCTTCTATCTCTTTAAGATCCATAATCCTAATCATCATATGTTTATATTATGGCTGGACTATATTTTAAAATCTCTAATTATTCTTTTATTCCTCCGTCGAGGTTCTGGATCACACTAGATTTTTAATTTATGTACGGTCTATACATAAACCAATTGAAGCACCAAGAAATTAAAAAGAGCATGGATACTTTAAAGATTAAATCTACTCTAAGAAATACATTCCCTTTAAATAATCATAGATTCAGACTAATGATTAGCTACACATGGATATGTTGTAATTTATAAGAAACATTTTATATCACTAAATAAATAACAAATTACAAACTGAAAACACAAGGCAAACAAGGTAAACAATGTAAAACAAAGTTTAGAAATGACTCGAAATTAAGATTATAACCACTTTACACTTCTTCACTTTGCTCCACACAAATATAACACTCAAAATACAAGTTAAACAAGCTACTCCCTCTCAAGACAGCCCTCACAATCACATAGACTTATACCGAACAACTCCACATATGTGCTATGCCCTTTCAAGAAGTCTAAGGCCACTATTTATAGTTTTACAAACTAACTAAATGAGCGCTACGACGTTGGCTTGGTGGCACTACAATGCTGTTGAATCGGCGTGTTGGTTGACCATTCATCGCTTCGGTTCACCGTTTCAACTGACTCCCTCCACAACGCTCGATCCAACACTGCGGCGTATCCTAGATAGCGCTTCGGTGCTAAGAACTTCAACTGAATTCTTGTGAGCTCTCCGCTATGGTGCTAGAATGAGCTTTAGCTCTGCAGCGTTGTCTTTGTGGCACTATGGCATTGGTCCATTTCTTAAGATTTTTTCACTATTTTCCTGCTCAAAACATTAGGATTACAAGAACAAAATATCATTGTAAGTGCAATTTGAAATTAATAGTTTTTATCTTATAATCTATACTCAATTACTCTCTCCCATAACTTCAATGTATGATACTTTAACTTAATTCCTCTATAATTGTGGGCTCCAAAAATTCAGCCCCGGCCTCCGCCCGACTGTTTGCTTTTTCTTTTCCGGGAGGAGTTTTAACGGATTAAGTTCCGGGGTAAATTTTGGGAAGATAGATGGTTTTGTAGATAAGACATTACCTAGAGATTTCACCCTCATTTTGCGAGGACTTTATGATATGAGTTCTGGTTTCCTATAGTCGCAAGCCCCTATAGTTAATTACCCCTCCGATCACGAGAGAGAACTTTCGATTAAGGCTAGACGTCAATCAAATACATTATATCCATAGATACTTAGTATCAAGCATATAGTAGCGGCATGAGCTTAAGGAATTCTGGAATTTGAAGAGTTTGGATGTTGGAAGTTCAAGGTTTGATATTTAAAATATAAAATTTCATCATCTTGCACTTAAACCGGATGGTGGTGGAATGAATAATGGACCCGATCAAGATCCCATGGTTATGTTGTCCCCGTCCATCGTGGTCCATGGTCTACTTAGTCAGAGGAGGTAATCGACCCTACCTGACAGAAGGATCCTTGTCGGCAGCCATGAGTTGCTTCGTCTAAGGGGACCTTATAGACCTGGGGTGAATGTTTGTCTAAGGGGATAAATTTGAATCAACCTTAGCTAACAGAGGGCTTCGTATCCTATTGATTCATATCTCAAGGATTTGATGCCACTAAGGAGCGTATTGACTCTAGCCATAATTGGTATTTTGTGGTGCCATTTGGCGGCAAAACCACTCGGTTCAGAGTGCCCCGAGTCATAACTGTTTATCTTGCGATGCCATTTGACGGCAAAATCTCCTGTCAGAGGACACGTAGGACGTCCTTATTGGTAGGAGATTATTTAAGAATGGATCCTAGTGATATTTTCGACTAGACATTAGTTCAATGTGAGCTGAAGTAAATTTTTATTTGTCCACCTCGGCAAACTGTTGTGGAAGGTGGATGGGTTTTACTTTAAGTGTTTAATGGTTGGATTTCAGTTCTAAATATCCTTAGGAATTTAAGATTTTTGGATTTTTGTGAATATTTGGGTGGAATTTGGAAAGCATTTGAAATGGACTCCTGTTGAGATTTTCGTTCAACACGGTCATCATCGAGATTTTTGGGGTCATTTAAAAATATTTATGTTTTCAATATTGTCAACCCTATCGACTTGCCGATAGGGATTAGGTTTCGTAGGCTTTATGTCTTTGTTAGTAAATTCTCTTAATTATAGGCCTTGAAGGCCTAATATGAATGTATATAATAAATATCCCAATCGACCTCGCGACCTTATATTTATTTGATGGTTCGAGTCGTGTCAACTGCTATCTACCCGTATAGAAGGATCGGCTCGAACTTGAATTCACTTACAAACTCTTGCAGTATTCTTAGATGTCACGTGTGTACCAATAACATGCTTGCCGGGGCCCATGCGGGTGTTTGGGGGCATTTTATAATTATTTGTTGAACCTTGTCGACTCTTATTTACATGCTTAGGAGGATCAAGTTTAAATTTATTAACCTACATAGCATCCCTAGACGTCATGTGTGTTCTTACATCACACTCGTCAGGGGCCTATGCGGGTGTTTGGGGGTATTTTATAATTATTTATTGAACCTTGTCGATTTCTACTAATCTGCTTAAAAAGATTGGGTTAAAATTTATTGACCCGTGTAACATCTCTAGATATTATGTGTGTGCCGATAATACGCTCATCGGGGCCCATGTGGATTCTTGATTGTATATCCCTATTTAGTGTACTTTTGTATACAAACTACAGTGTATGTGTGGGGGGGTATTTTGAAAATATTCAACGGGTCTTTTATGATGGCTCATAGAAGTTCATTTTGTTGTAGTCTTTTTCAGTAGTTGCTCGTAGATAGTATGTAATGTTCATAGTGGGGCTCCAGCAGAAGCTCGTGGGAGCTTGTATCTGTCGTATTCTTCATATACTTTGTTGTGGTCTTTGGCTCATGTAGTACACTGCCACTGTTGCATATAGGTAGGTAGATGTATTCATTTAGGGGCTGAAATTGATTACAGGATACTGCATTTACTGAAGTCTTTTTGTATCTACCAATGGGTGGCATATTATACGTACATCTATATTCGTAGAGAAATTGTATGTATTGCAGATCTCTTACTCTTGCTTGTAGAGGTTCAATGTATTTTGCATGATGCTGAATGATGGTTGACTACAAGAGCATTGCAATATTCACTGGCTCTTGCTACATAGTTTATAGGTGATTGTATTCTTTACTAGTGTATTATCCTTGCCTGTACCTTTGCTTGTATGTTGAATTGTTGTTGATAATGGAGACCTCGCTACATTTATATGTATATCTTTTATGAATATCCCTATTACAACTATCTTTACTCATCAAGTTCATATTACTTGCTATTATGAGTGAGATATAAGGATTCTGTTCACCATAGGTCATCGCTCATAATTGTTCGTTGATGCTTGCATCTCAACCATTCTTACAATTTTTGGTATTCATATAAAAAAATCATTATATTATTGCTTGCATGTCAACTTCTCTCATCCACACGGAGCTTGCATACGCATTCACTATGTATTGTTGGTTGTGAGTATAACGCCCGTCATAAATTTCTTATTCATGTTTATAAGATATCCATAGCATCGCTTGTATGCCACTTGATACCATCCATGGTCGAATTGTGAGTCAACAAGTATTGACGACGACCATATTGCATTGTATATGACGATTCATTTACTTTTGCTTGTGAATGAAGTGTTATGCGATCACGAGCCTTCTAACACTAATTGTATTTGTATTCACTATAATTCTTCCACATGGCCTTTTAGCAAATGGTCATGCATATTGAGAGTTTATTTTTGCTTGTGGGTGTCACACTAAGGTTTTCATTTAGTGGATCTTCAAAAATTTTCTTGGATGTCACACTAAGGTTTCATTTAGTGGATCTCCAAAAGTGTTCTTGGATGTCATACCAAGATTTTCATTTAGTGGATCTCCAAAAGTTTGCTTGGATATCACACTAAGGTTTTAATTTAGTGGATCTCCAAAAGTTTATCTCTGTGCCTTCATAGATTTTTAGATGCACTTGTAATCTTCAGTATAGTTGATATATTTGTTCTTAGTGAAGTAGAGATCCACGGGGTAGTGATAGAGTACTTTGTACTTAGGTCTCTAGAGCATCACTCTATAGATTGAAGGGATTTTCAAAGGGAAAGAGTTTTGAGAAAAAACCCTAAATTTCAAACCTTCTTAGAATCAATTGAAACTTCATATTTACCGTTCAAATTCTTTCCTTAATATTCCTTTTCAATTTTGAAAAGAAATTCCATATTTTCTCTAAACCCTAGAAAATTCTTTTCCAAAAGATTTGAGATTGAGAGGGATTCATATGAAAATAATCATACCGGAGTGTTTCTCTCGTCGTCCTCTTCGATTTGACCTATAAGTTTCGCCGGAAGATCGTCGCCGGAACGCACGTCACCCCTTGCCCGACCGCCGAACCGTCCGCTCCCTTTCTCTCGTTTTCGGTAATTTCACGCGTGAATGGGGAGATGAGGGCTCAGTTATGCTATTAAGAGGAAATGGGGCTTGCTAATTACTCAAATACCCTCACTTAAATGAATTTGGCCTTAATACATATGAGGGGTAAAGTTGTCATTACGAAACTTCAATTAATTTTAACTACTAAAATAGGCTAAATTAGGTAAGGGTTATTTATATCAAAATGATCAGAATTTCGCGTATGATTTTCTAAAATTATTTTTGTTGAATTCCGTTAACGTTGAAAATGTTACTTAAAAATTCGTCGCGACGCTTTGAAAAGCGTGCGACGCCCTAAAATAGTATTTTCGGGTTTTACAATTCTCCCTCCCTTATAAAAATTTCGTCCTCGAAATTTAAGACTAACTTAGAAAAACATACCTTAGTAAAAAAGGTGAGGGTAGGTCTCCCTCATCTCTGACTCCTCCCAAGTGGCATTCTTCTCAGAACTGTGCTTCCAAAGCACATTAACAAAAGGAATCGCTCTGCTCCTCAACTGCTTAACTTCAAAGTCAAGAATCTTGTCTGGTTCGTTAACAAATGTCAAGTCAGGTTGAATGTCTACCACATCTGTACTAATCCTTTGTTCCTCATCTGAAATATATTTCCTTAAGGAGGAAATATGAAACACATTATTTACTCCACTCATGTGTGCTGGTAGAATCAACCTGTAGGCCACCTTTCCAATCCTTTCTGAAATCTCAAAAGGACCTACAAATCTTGGACTCAGCTTTCCCACTTTACCAAATCTTTTTACTCCCTTCATTGGACTGACTTTAAGAAACACAAACTCTCCCACATCAAACTCAACTGGTCTGTGCTTGGCATCATAGTATTTCTTCTGTATGTCTTGCACTGCCCTCAATCTATCTCTGATCAATCTGATCTTTTCTGTAGCATCATCAACCAGATCAGCACCAATTACCTTTCTTTCTCCTGTCTCAGCCCAATTTAAAGGTGCCATACACCTTCTCCCATATAAAGCCTTGTATGGAGCCATACCGATACTTGCTTGGAAACTGTTGTTATAGGCAAATTCAATTAAGGGTACATATGCCTCGCACTTACCACTAAAATCCAGAACACATAATCTGAGCAAATCTTCTAAGGTCTGGATTGTTCTTTCTCACTGCCCATCTGTTTGAGTGTGGAAAGCTGTGCTAAAGGTAAGTCTGGTACCCAAAGCTTCCTGAACTTTCTTCCAAAATCTGGAAGTAAATCTCCCATCTCTGTCTGACACTATAGTCTTCGGTACACCGTGCAATCTGACAATCTGATCAACATACAGACTTGCCAATTTTTCAACTGGATCAGACTGTTTGATAGGTATAAAGTGTGCAGACTTAGTCAACCTATCAATAATCACCCATAAAGTGTCACATCCTCTTCTGGATCTGGATAAACCAACCACAAAATCCATAGCAATGTCTTCCCATTTTCACTTTGGTAGGGGTAAGGGCTGTAGATATCCTCCTGGCTTCTGATGTTCAGCCTTAACCATCTGACATGAAATACATTTTGCCACTGTATCTGCTACACTTCTCTTCATTCCTGGCCACCAAAACACCTCCTTCAAATCTTGATACATCTTATTACTGTCTGGGTGAATGGTGTAACTGGAGTAGTGAGCTTCTGAAGAACTTCTTTCCCCAAATCATCCACATCTGGAATGCACAATCTGCCCTTATATCGAAGCAATCATTCACCATCAAGTTCAAAATCTTCAATGTGACCCACACTAACCATATCCAGTATCTTCTTAAAATCTGCATCAAGTGGTAAAGCTTCTCGTACCCTTTCTGGAAAGGTTGACATAATTGTAGTCTGATTCAACCTTATAATTTCTGCATCATTGAGCCGAACCACTGAAATCTCCAACTTCTCCAAATCCCTTATCAACTCTTGCTGCTGTGTAATCATCCAGTTTGCACTACCTGAATTATTTCTGCTCAAAGCATCAGCAACCACATTTGCTTTGCCCGGATGATACTGAATATCCAACTCATAATCCTTTATGAGTTCTAGCCATCTCCTCTGCCTTAGATTCAATTCCTTCTGAGTGAAGATATACTTCAAACTCTGGTGGTCAGTAAAAACTTCACACCGAACTCCGTACAAATAATGCCTCCAGATCTTCAAGGCAAAAACTACTGCTGCTAACTCCAGATCGTGGGTTGGGTAATTCCTCTCATGATTTTTCAATTGCCTAGAAGCATAGGCAATGACTCTCCCATTCTGCATCAGTACACAACCCAACCCTTTTATGTGAGGCATCACTGTAAAGCTGAAACCCATCTGTCCTTGAGGGAATAGTCAGCACTGGAGCAGTTATCAAACACTGCTTCAACCTCTGAAAAGCTTCCTCACACTGAGCTGTCCATTCAAACTTCATTGCTTTCTGAGTCAATCTGGATAGAGGCATTGCTATCTGTGAAAATCCCTCAACAAATCTCCTGTAGTAGCCTGCCAATCCCAAATAGCTCCTAACATCAGTCACTGTAGCAGGTCTTGGCCAGTCTGCTATTAGTTTGTACCTTATGCTGATCCACAGATATCTTCCCATCAGAAATCACATGCCCCAAAAATTTAACACTCTTCAACCAAAACTCGCATTTGGAGAACTTAGCATACAATTCATTATCTTTTAAGGTATACAATACTGACCTTAAATGATTTGCATGCATTCTTTCATCAGGGGAGTAAACAAGTATATCATCTATGAATACTATCACGAATAGATCTAAAGAAGGCTTAAAGATTCTATTCATGAGATCCATAAACACTGTAGGGGCATTTGTTAAGCCAAAAGGCATCATTGTAAACTCATAATGCCCATATCTGATACTGAAAGCAGTCTTTGCAATATCCTCCTCTCTAATCCTGAGCTGGTGATATCCTGACCTCAAATCAATCTTAGAAAACACGAAGCACCCTCCAACTGATCAAACAAATCAACTATCCTTGGGAGAGGATACTTGTTCTTTACTGTCAACTTATTCAGCTCTCTGTAATCTATACAAAGCCTTAGGCTTCCATCCTTCTTCTTAACAAACAATACAGGAGCACCCTAAGGGGAGGTACTAGGCCGGATGAAACCCTTCTCAAGCAACTCTTGTAATTTCTCCTTCAACTCCTTAAGCTCCTTAATTGCCATTCTGTAAGGAGCCTTAGCAACAGGTTCAGCTCCTGCCACTAACTCAATAGAGAAATCTATTTCTCTACTTGGAGGTAAACTAGGTAGATCATCTGAAAACACTTCTGGGAATTCCTGAACAATTGGAATATCCTTCAGCTCTCTTTCTTCTTTCTTTTCCTCCTTAACATAGGCCAAGAAACCTTCACATCCTTTCTTTAACATCTGAAAAGCTTTCAAGGATGGCACAATCACTGCAGTTACTCTTCTATCTCCCTGAAATTTGAACTTCTCTTCTCCTGGCATACAAAACTTAACATCTTTTTTGTTACAATCTATAGTCACGAAATGGCAAGATAACCAATCCATGCCTAAGATTGCATCAAACTCAAAAAGCGGTAAAATAATCAGATCAGCCTCAAAGTTCTTATCACGAATCCTCAAATTTACTTGACATCTCTACTTAGCTTCCAAATGAGTTCCATTAGGCATTAGAACTGATAGAGACTTCAACATAAAGGTAGGAAGCAAATTAGCAGATCTAACAAATTCTTCTGAAACAAAGGAGTATGACGCTCCAGTATCAAACAGAATTCTAACGGGTCTATCACACATAAGGATTGTCCATAAACATAAACAAGTGCAACATTCATTTACAAAATATATTATTCATTGATTGGTTCATTTCATTTTCATTTATTATCCATTCATATTCATAAAAGAAAATTCATTACAATTAATTAAATTACGCACATGTAACCACATCAGGAGACCCCTTAGCTTCTTGCTGGGACAATCCATAGACTCGTGGCTGAACATTCTGACGAGTCTGACCTTGAGAAGGCACAGAAGCAGTAGACTCCACAGCTCTTGGTCTACCTGCTGTCCTTTGAGTGTTGTTGTCTGACCTCACCTCTGTAGCAGATTTCTGACCCAAAAGAGGACAAGACTTCGCCATGTGCCCAGGCTGATGGCACCAGTAACAAGTATTAGTTCCTGAGAGGCACTCTCCCTTATGCATTCTCCCACACTTACTTCACAAGGTAGCAGTTGAAGCACTGTTGTCAGAACCACTGGATCTGGGTTTCTTCCAAGTAGAAACCCCTGACTAAGAAGACTGAGTCATCTGGGAATGCTTTGACCTGCCCTCTATCTTTCTCTTCTGAAAATCCTTTCTCTTTTGAGTTGCCAGCATGTCCATCTCAATCCTTCTGGCTCTTTCCATCAAAGTGGGATAATCCTCAATTCCAAAAGGCACAAGAGGCTACCTTATCATGTCCTTTAACCCATTCAGAAAACGGTTGCACTTCTCTTCAGCATTAGGTATCAGGTGTGGGGCATACCTGGATAATATTGTGAACTCTGCCTCATACTGAGAAATAGATCGGTCTCCCTGAACCAATCTGTTGAACTTATCCTGCATATGTCTCCTGGCTGTCGCAGGCACATACCAGTCTCTGAATGCCTTTACAAACTCTTCCCAGGAAACTTGGCTGCTTTGTCTTCCTCCAAAGGTTTCTTCTAATTGACTCCGCCACCACCTCTCAGCCTCGCCATCAAATGCATAAGCAGCCAGTGTAACACTCCTGTCCTCTGGGCAAGACATGCCCTCCAGTATCTTCTCAATCCGCATTAGCCAGTCCTCAGCCTCTATAGGTCCACCACTTGCGAACAGTGGAGGCTTCATATCTTGAAATGGTTTCAGGCTCTTATCCATAAGCCGACCTCCACTTCCACTGCCACTGGCCTGATTTTGGGAAGTCCTAATCATCTGAGTCATCACTTCCATCATCTGAGTGAATGACTCCATAGTGTTGTTCCTCTGAGGTTCAGCTACTTCTGGTAGCTCCCTCCCTTCTTCCATATTAATGCCATCAGTGGCATTCTGCTCAGGATCCATACTCCTGAGATAAAACACATCAATCATAATTCACAAATAATCATAAAATTACACTTCCTAAACATTTTAAGACTCAATCAATCATCCTATAGGCTCTTTCATTGATCATTATTAAACCTTTGCTCTGATACCACTCTTGTCACGACCCGACCCGGCTAGCCCGAGTTAACGGGGCAGGAGCAAAAGGTCGTACGGAAAACTATAATAAAACATAAACAATTCTAATTAAAAACTTTAATTAGACAACATAATCATCATCCAATATAAGAAAGAACCACTAACAACAATAAATTCAGATTGTTCCAAATTGTTCAATTGTCTCAAGACCACTAAAAACTTTCAACACATCATTACATAAACACCACTTACTGTTCATAATCAGATACAAAGTCAAACTTAGACTTAAAACATAAAAACAAATGGAACCTTTCTTCCTCCTGAGGTCCCCTACGACGATAAGTGTAAGGTTGTCGTACAGCCATTACTTCTCTTTTGAAAAATATTTCCAAACGAGGAATGAGCCAACGCTCAGCAAATAACATGTATTCATCTCAAATTCATGACTTAAATAAAAATAAAACATTTATTTCTTTTAAAAAAACTAAAAAAAATCAAAATTGCTAAGCATAAATTGTATAATCTTTTCATACAAGATTTCTATAATCATTTTCTTAAAGCTTTTCATTTTTATAAACGTTTCCTTTCATCAACTTTTCTTTTCATCATATCCTTTCATTTATATGCATCAAATACTTTAATCATAAAATATTCACCCGTCCTGGAAGCACCAATTTTCGTACTGATCAGGTACGTAGTCATATTTTTGGTCATTTCCTTTACCATTTGGCTCCGAAGAACCCCATTACCATTTGGCTTATACAAGCCCCATTACCATTTGGCTTTTGAAAGCCCCATTACCATTTGTTTGGTACTTCCGGATCAACATGCATATGCAAATGTAATAGATCTTATAGGGTTTAAATTATTCAGAAATTCATAAGTGTCCGTTCAATTCTTTTCATACATAAATATTTTCCAGGTTTATCTAGAATTCAAGTATGAGACAGTAAGCAATTATAAAATCATTCTTACGTACTAATACAAATCAAATTTAACATATAAAAATTGCATGGAAAAGAACATTTATAAGCTGAACATAGTTTGCTTAACATAAAAGAGAATTTAAATAATTTAGAGACATGAATCTGATTTAAATACAAGTACCTATCTCGCAAGTTTTGCAAGCAACCACTACAACGCACGACTTCACTTAGACACGCGTCGTCCGCCTCTTAACGTTTAAAACCTAATACTTTGCATAAATAAAAATGTCATCAATATTACATTAAAGTTTATCGAAACTTTTCATAAACTCAATCATTTATAATTAAAGGATCTTAAATTTTCTTATTCGTCACCCTAATATTTAATAATAATTAATAAAATTTTCAGATTTAAAATAATTCAAAATTACAAAAATGAAAATTTGTGTAAAAACCTTAAATTTCATTCTTTAAAAACATCCCTAAAGACATTTGGAACCACATTCGTGAAAGCATTTTCAAAGGGAAAGAGTTTTGAGAAAAACCCTAAATTTCAAACCTTCTTAGAATCAATTGAAACTTCATATTTACCGTTCAAATTCTTTCCTTAATATTCCCTATCAATTTTGTAAAGAAATTTCATATTTTCTCTAAACCCTAGAAAATTCTTTTCCAAAAGATTTGAGATTGAGAGGGATTCATATGAAAATAATCATACCGGAGTGTTTCTCTCGTCTCCCTCTTCGATTTGACCTATAAGTTTCGCCGGAAGATCGTCGCCGGAACGCACGTCGCCCCTTGCCCGACCGCTGGACCGTCCGCCCCCTCTCTCTCGCTTTTCGGTAATTTCACGTGTGAATGGGGAGATGAGGGCTCGGTTATGCTATTAAGAGGAAATGGGGCTTGCTAATTACTCAAATACCCTCACTTAAATGAATTTGGCCTTAATACATATGAGGGGTAAAGTTGTCATTACAAAACTTCGATTAATTTTATCTCCTAAAATAAGCTAAATTAGGTAAGGGTTATTTATATCAAAATGATCAGAATTTCGCGTAGGATTTTCTAAAATTATTTTTGTTGAATTCCGTTAACGTTGAAAATCTTACTTAAAAATTCGTCGCGGCGCTTTGAAAAGCGTGCGACGCCCTAAAATAGTATTTTCGGGTTTTACGGAGAGGTTGTGATGCAAGTCCTGTAGAATGGTATCACGATCACCTAGGTATTCATCGACTTCTTGGACGCGGGAAGTGCCTGAACATAAGTTAGTATGTTTGGTGGTGGAATGTCGTAGATGGCTTCATAAGGTATCATTTTTGTGGAGGAATGAACTGAGGTGTTATAGATAAACTTAGCCCAGGGAAGCCATTCGAGCAATTTCCGTGGTTGGTCACCTGCAAAACACTGCAAATATTGTTCTAATATTCGATTTCTTACCTCATTTTGGCAGTTAAATTGGGTGTGATAACTTAAACTCATGCAAAGCTTAGATCCCTGCAATTGGAATAGTGCTCACCAAAAAGAGCTGATAAACACCTTATCTCTATCACTAACAATGGATGCTGGAATGCCATGGAGACAAACCGCATCTGTAGTGAATGGGTGTTTCAAGGCAACGAAATAACTATACTTTATTAATTGATTGATGATGACCATGGTGACTATATATTCAGTTAGATGGTGGCAATCCTTCAATAAAATTCATGGAGACATTAGTCCACTCTTGAGTAGACATGGACAGTGGTTGAAGTAATATGGCAGGCTTCATACAATTAGCTTTGTATAGTTGACATGTATCACATTGTTGTAGAAATTCTTTCACTAACCGACGTATAATGGACCAAAAGTTGTGCTTAATGCGAGAAAGTGTTTTATGAAACCCAAATTGTCCGTTGGTTGGGGAAGAATGACAGTCGGTGATTATTTTTTGAATTAAGGTTGATGTTGGGCATAAGTAAACTTTTTTTTTTCTAAACATACTCCATCTCGTCGGATCTGCTGATGGCCTGAATAGATTTTGGTTAAATCCTTAGTATTGGTCACCAATCAGCATGTGGCATTGATATTGATAAGAATTGAATTTCAGTAACTTGTGATAGAGAATGTACACATTGATTTTTGGCCCCCTTTTTATACTCAATTTCATAGTCATAATCAAGTATCTTTGAAGGCCATCGAGTTTGCACTAGGGTAGTGATTTGTTGTTCGAGCAAGTATTTGAGACTCTTTTAATCGGTGTGAATGGTAAATAGTTTTCCGAGCAAATACGGACGCCATTTTTTACTGGATTTGACGATAGCCAACATTTCCATCTCGTGTGTATAATGCCAAGGCTGACCCTTTTAAGCCTCACTAAAATAAGCCACTGGCCATTTGTTTTGGGATAGGATGACACCAATTTCAAATCCACTGTCATCACATTCAATTACAAATCGTTGAAAGCAATTGGGAAGACAAAGAACTGGAGGTGATGTCCAGGCCACTTTTAATTATTGAAAGGTGATGTTGGAGGCCTCTGTCCATTTAAATCCTTCCCTGATCAAGAGTTTAGTTAGAGGAGCTACTATGCTTCCAAAATGATGAATGGATTTTCGGTAGTAACCTGCTAACCCAAGGAATTCCCATATTCCCTTCACGGTTGTTGGTGTTGGCCATTCAAGGATGGCTTGAATTTTGGTTCGATCAACGACCAATCCTTGTTTTGAAATAATATGACCTAAGTAGTTAATCTGTGAAAGTCCAAACTTACATTTTGATTCCTTTGCATGGGCTCCGAAAATTCGTCCCTGGTCTCTGCCCGCTGATTGATTTTCTTTTTCAGGGGAGTTTTAACGGAATAAGTTCCGGGGTAAATTTTGGAAGGCATATGAGTTTGTAGATAAGACATTACCCAGAGATTTCGCCCTCATTTTGCAAGCATTTTATGATCTAAGTTTTGGTTTCCTATAGGTGCAAGCCCCTATAGTTAATTACCCCTCCCGATAACGAGAGACAACTTTCTATTAAGGCTAGTCGTCGATCAGATATGTAGAGATACATGTTATCTGGCATGTAATAGCAGCATAGGTTTGGATTTGGGAATTGGGTTTGAAATTGGGCATTTGGAAAGATTTGATATTTAAAATAGGAAATTTCACCATCATGCACTTAAAGCGGATGGTGGGGGAAAGGATGATGGACCCGATCAAGATCCCATGGTTCCGTCGTCCCGGGCCATCGTGGACCCTGGTCTACTTAGTCAGAGGAGGTAGTCGACCCAACCTGACAGAAGGATCCTTGTCGGCAGCCATGAGTTGCTTCGTCCAAAGGTACCTTGTAGACCTAGGGTGAATGCTTGTCTAAGGGAACAAATTTGAATTCACCTTAGTTAACATATGGCTTTACACGCTATCGATCATATCCTATTGATTCATATCTCAAGGATTTTATGTCAATAAGGAGTGTATTGGATATGGTCATAACCGGTATTTTGTGGTACTATTTGACGGCAAAACCACTAGGTTCAGAGGGCCCCGGGTCATAACCGTTTATCCTGCAATGTCATTTGTTGACAAAACCGCCAGTTAGAGGACACGTACCACGTCCTTGCTGACAGGAGATTGTTTGAGAATGGATCATAGTTATATTTTCAACTAGGCGTCAACTTTGTGTGAGTTGAAAGAATTTTCAATTTGTCCACCTCGACAAACTATTGCGGATGGTGGATGGATTTTGTGCTTTAAGTATTTGATGGCTTGATTTCAATTTTAAATATTTTGGATATTTAGAGTGGCATTTTGAAATATTTGGAATGGACCCCCCCGTTGAGATCTTCGTTCAACACGGCCATCATCGGGGTGCCTTGGATCATTTCCATTTTTGGATTGAACCTTGTCAACTCTGCCAATTTGCTGATAGAGGATCGGGTTCGTCATAAAGGATTTGTGCCTTTATTAGTGAATTCTTATTGTTATAAACCTTGAAGGTCTAATATGAATGTATTAAAATAAATATATCGGTTGCCGCAATCGTATATTTGTTTGATGGTTCAAATCCTGTTGACTCCTATTGATCCGCATAGAAGGATCGGGTTCGAATTTGAATTCACTTATTGACCCGCGCAACATCCCTAGACGTCACATGTGCACCAATAACACGCTCGTCGGGGCCCATAAGGGTGTTGTGATTGAACTTACCCCTTTTGTGTATCTATGTGCATACAAATTATGGTGCATGTACGAAGGTATTTTTTTGGATATTTGACAGATGTCATACAGATCTCCTATAATAGCTTGTAAGAACCTATGCTCGTCGTAGTCCTATATTTGCCCGTGGATGATGTGTTAGAAGCACGGTTATCTTTCATCAGGAAGCTTGCAAGCCTCAATAATCTTATCCAACTCAATGTTCGGAACCTAATTGAATTGAGATTCATTCATTTCATAATAATTTGATCTGACGTTCTCTTCCCAAAACTCGAATAGTAATTAGTAGATGACTCTTTGATTATGTTGTTATCATCATTTTCTGCTGTTGACTTTAATAAAGAATTAATCATTTTAACCTTATATGATTGCATTCTCACTAATGCCCTATACTTTGAAATCAGTGGCTGTTGCCTTGAAAACATTCCTTTTCAGGATCTATAATATTATGGATTTCTACAAGATGTAGCCTCCCTAGTTAAGTAGTTGACCTCTAAGATAAGTTGAGGTATCTGGATGCTCTTGTCGTTCCTGACTTCTTTACTAAGAACAATAGTCTGATCATAAGGTATTGAAGGAATTTATATTTTACTTGAAGGAACTTTAGAACATTAGGAAGTTTAGTTCGAATTTGCTCAAACATCTTTTCCATTCTTACAAGAGGTGTCCATCTCATGGAGGATTTTGTCCGAGCATGTACTTGTACTCCTTGGTTGAATAGTGTCGGTAGAGGCGGTACCATAGCACTATCAATGTGCATGATATATTGTGTCGTAATGCCAAACTTCAAAGATAATTTGTATTTCCACGGCCTATAGATGTTAGAGATATTTTCTCTCAAACAAAAGGCAAAGAAGAAACTTTGAAACACCAAGAGGTGTAGTTCGAATTTGCTCAAACATCTCTTCCATTCTTGTAGGACGTGCCCTTCTCGTGGGAGGATTCTCTCCGAAGAGTTAGCTGATGCTCGTATTTATCATGTGCCCTTGTATGCTTTTGTGTCCACAGGGGTCTCCCACAATGTACCCATTGCTGTTATCCGCAAATGGGTTGTATTATCCGTCCTTGCTTACAAGGAATGATAAAGTTCACTACAATCTCCCGGACATATTTGTTGAAGAGCCTATTATACTTGCATCACACCCACCTTTCACCAATCTCAGGTGGTAATTAATTGTACTTGTTTGCAGGGGATTGGTCATATTCAGTACAATCTATTGGAAGTGTTTGTAGAAGAGCCATTTGTACCAGTATCATATCCACCTTTCACCATTCTCAGCTGGCATGATAATTGTATTGTATTTTGTAGGGACTGGTCTTTCACTATCAAATGTAGTATTGCCATTTCAATCTACAAGCAATGTTGTAAGGATTGTTGTAGGAGTCCTTCATTATTGCATATAAAAGACCTTTATATTCTTTACAGTGGATTGATATTATTTGGACTTGATTGAATTTTTTTTTGGACTTGATTGAATATCGTTATTCATATGCATTGAAATGATTATTGCATTCATATATTGGCCCTCATTAATACAGGTAGGAGATACTCGTATACTCTGCGGTTGACTACTATTACTTGCAAGTACAACACTTTTGACCTCGTGGAGACTGTTGTGGAAGTCTGTTGAATTCATCAGCATTATTCATTACGTACATTGTCATATGTATTCGTAGGTTTCGATGATTGATGTTTGCTTGCGATTGTTTAGATGTTGTGAATTGACTACTGTTTATTGCTTGTATGTATCGAGGTCCTATTCGTCACGAGTCCCCTGCTTGTTTGCCTGTATTTGTTTGAATGCATTAAATTATTATTTGACATTTGAATTTTGATCTTGATTGTGCATTTTAGGATTTTAAGGTTCAATTTCTTGTAGTTCAGTTCAAGCCCAAGTCCTATGTTGTTCGTACAAGTCCTCTGCACATTTAGTTCAGGTTCTATGCATTCATGTCCAAGTATAGGTCCTTTGTGTTGTTGCCCAAGTGCGGTCTTCTTATTGTTCAAGCTGTGTGTACTTCAGTGAAAATTTCGGCAGCATCCCGGCATATCCCCCGTTTGAGGGAAATGTAAGGGAGCTGGGCCTTTCCCCCACGCTACTCGAGCGTGTATGGTAGGTGTCCTTAGACACCGCGATCGTATATCTTTTCATCCCACCACACTACAACAGCGTGTATGGGGCCTTCAATAGTACCGTACGAGAACAATGTGGCTCTCCACACCACGCTACAAGAGCGTGGATAGGGCTTACCCACCTCGCCATATGCGTCGCACCGGGCTCCCTCCTACCATGCTACGAGAGCGCTTATAGGTGGTTCTCCGATTCGCCACAAACGTCGAGAATGGGATTTTAGAACGTTATACCTTTTGTATTCGTCAACGGTGCTGATGTCTAGGTCAAGGATTGTCCCCACCACGCTACAAGAGCGTGTATAGGGCTTACCCGCCTCATCATACTTGTCGCAGCGAATTTTTCCCCACCGTGCTACAAGAGCATGTATAGGGGGTCCACCGACGTGTAAAGCGCGTCGAGGACAGGATTTGA
The DNA here is from genome assembly GCA_019514585.1 of Dendrobium officinale. Classification (NCBI taxonomy): domain Eukaryota; kingdom Viridiplantae; phylum Streptophyta; class Magnoliopsida; order Asparagales; family Orchidaceae; genus Dendrobium; species Dendrobium officinale. The sequence goes on along the minus strand of CM033697.1, from coordinate 38,482,645 downwards.
GACTTTATACCTTGCAGGAGTCGTCGTCGACTGTCAGCGGTGTCGACTCGTGTCTCGAGGCAAGAGGGTCCTCTTCTTATTTCTTTTTTTGAATTAATTATAATCAACATTAATTAATTATAATTAATTAACAAATTATTTTTAATTAATTACTTATAATTAATTATAATTAATTAAAAATTATTAAAATTAATTAAAATCATTATTTATAATTAATCTATAATTAATTATAACTAATTAATATTAATTAATTTTAATAAATTATAATTAATTTATAAAATCATAATAATTAAAACTAATTCTAATTAATTAGATTAATTATAATAATTTAATTTAAATTAATTATAATTATTTATAATAATTATAATTAATTATAATTAATTAAAATAATTACAATTAAATATTTATATATATATATATATATATATATATATATATATATATATATATATATATATATATATATATATATATATATATATATATATATATATATATATATATATATATATATATATATTAAATCCCTCGGTCCGTAGATTTATGGGATTAGGCCGAGTAAGGCGGGCGATAGGGAGAAAGTACCTTCTCAGCGAGCACAGCTCCCATTGTTGCCTCTGATCAAAATGTTGTGGCCTCCGATCCCACAGAAAGGGAAGGTCGTCGAAGGGCGAAGTCGAACGACACAGTGAAGCTGAAGAAGCGGGCGATAGGGAGAAAGGACCTTCGTAGCGAGTGAGCTCCCATCCCTTCTTCCGATCAAAGTGTCGTAACTTCTGCTCCAGTGGGAGGGGAAATTGCAAAAGGAGCGAAGTCGAGCAACCACGAAGGGCGCACACGAGAAAGAGATTGAGAGAGATAGCGAGCATGATAGCCAGCGAGAGGCTAAAGGCCTCGTTTCCTCCCATTTTAACGACACAAGCCTATCGTGGGAGCCATTTCTTCGACGTGCGAGAGTAAGGCGAGATGCGACTCGTTCGTGGCCGGACGTCCTCACAGGTATGTGATTTTATTATTATTTTTTGTTTCAGTATCACAAGTCAACTCTTTGCAAACAAACTGTTAGTTGATAAGATTGTTAAAAATATTCGAAGATGTGACAAATGATATTCCCAAGACTATGTGTACACTAGGATATCATCAAAGAATGCCAAAATTAGTTTTCTAAGATAGGGATGGAAGAGATCATTCATGAGACTCTGGAAGGTTGTCAGTGCTTTGGTGAGGCCAAACGACATCACAACAAACTCATAATGCCCTCTTGGATTCAAAAGAGGGGTTCAAAATGCTCTTTTTTCAATGTCTTCGTCTTTTACTCGAATATGGTGATATCCAACACAGAGATCCAACTTGGAGAAAAAATTGGCTCCATAAAGTTCATTTCGAAGCTCATCGATTATTTGAAGCTCAATAATTTATCTTTGACCATTATATTATTCAAAGCTCGATAATTTATGCAAAATCGCCACTTGTTGTCGGCCTTCTTAATCAAGAGGACTGATGAGGAGAATGGACTATTTTTGGACTAGATCAAACCAGATCGCAAAAGCTCCTTCACCATCATTTCTATTTTAATTTTATAGTAGCATCGATACCAGTATGGGGCACACAGTCATTGTTCCCTTGTTTGGCTGCTATGGAATATGATGGACATGTGATCATTTTGGAGGTAAGCCAGTGGGTGGTTTGAAGACTTGGGAGAATTCAGCAAGCAGGTGTCCCAAGTCTTGTGAATACGAGTTTGGCTGGAGACTATAATATGAGGGGATGATTTGGAAAATAAAGCCAAACCCTTGCAGGCAATTGGGTTCTTTGTTTGCCAAAGTTTCAACACATGAATGCTTTAATTCTCGGAAGGAATGGGAAACCTCTCCAACTTTAAAAGTCATGGTCAGTTGCTTGTAGTCCATCTCGATAGGTCCTGAAGTTTGAAGCCATTTGAACGCCCAAAACTAGTTGGCAGGCTGCCACAGGAAGAACATAATTGTCCGCTATTACAGAATATCCTTGGATGTTGATGGTGCGTGCTTAACATTGCCTGACACATTCTATTTTTTCTCTGTTGTCCATTATTACTTGAAATTTTCTTAACATGATTTTTTTTTCCTGAAGCACAGGTAACCTGTGCTCAGTAACAATGGCTTGATCGATGAAGTTGTGAGTACTACTGTTGTCGATCAACACTGTGATATTCCTATTTTTTCAGCTTTCCTAGGACACGTATTGTTTAAGGATGATTCATTCCTGCAATCACATGCAAGGAAATTTCAGATAGTTCTTCTTGAATTTTGGGTTCTTATTGAGAGAGTTATTGTCATTAGGACTTGAAGGCATCAAATCTTCGATTATGAAGAGTTTTGGATCCGATGGAAGTATATAAGAGTGGTATTTTGACTTGCATTCACCCATTGCGTAGGTGGACGGCCTAATACCCTGACGGTCGGGTTGGGGATGGTCGTCTTTGGTATCACGGAAGTAGGCTGGAAGTAAATTGGTTGGCTTTGTTTCTTTTGTAATTGGTTTTGTTCCTCAATTAGTTGAGCAACTCCTATGGTATCTGCCAAGGTCTTGGGTTGCTTAATTTTTACATCCAGGTTGATGTAAGGCCGGCAACAAAACAACTAATGAGAAAATTTTCAGGTAGTCAGTCAACGCGATAAGAAAGCTTTGTGAAGGCCTCTTTATAAGCTGTGTTGCGGACTAGAATATACGCGGCGATAGAGTTAGAATACTACGTCTTAGCGTTGCACGAATATCCAGTTCACACACAGAGAACACATGATTTTTTACGTGGAAAACCCTAAAAAGGGGAAAAACCACGGGGCCTAGCCCAGTTGAAAAGGTTTCATTAGAACTTGAGTTGGTTACAATGGGCTGACTCGCTTATGTGAGCGATTAGATTATAAGTAACAATTGTACAATAGAAGTCAGGATGTTAGGTAATGGTTTGGCAGGACTTCGAGCCTTAGATGATGATCTGGAAGAACTTCGGGACTTAAATGAAGCTCTGGCAAAGGTGAGAGTCTTCAACGGTGGCCTGGCAAAGATGAGAGCTTCAAGTGAAGGACTGGCGGAGCGTAGAGCGTCAGGTAGTGATTCAGCGGAGCGATGGTGTTAGGCGGTAGTCCGGTGGAGCACAGGGCGTTGGGTGGTGGTCCGGCGGAGTGATGGCGTTAGGTAATGGTCCGATGGAGCACAGGGCGTCATGTGGTGGTCCAGCGGAGTGACGGCGTTAGGCGGTGATCCGGTGGAGCACAGCGTCAGGTGGTGGTACGGAGGAGTGATGGCGTTAGCGGTGATCCGATGGAGCACAGGGCGTTAGCTGGTTGTCCGGCGGTGTGACGGCATTAGACGGTGGTCCGGTGGAGCACAGGGCGTCAGGTGGTGGTCTGGCAGAGTGACGGCGTTAGACGGTGGTCCGGTGGAGCACAGGGCGTCAGGTGGTGGTCCGGCGGAACTTCGGCGGTGGTCCGGCGAAACTCTGGCGGTGGTCGAGGAGGCTAGGAAGCAAGAGCGATCTCCGATCTCTCTCTTTTTTCCTTAGGCTCAGGAGTTCTTTTTCAAGAGGAGAGGGAGCTCTATTTATAGATTTTGAGAATGCATGGCCTGTAAATAGGTGGAGGATCAAGGGTTAGTTGGGAGTGGTTGAATGGATGGTCGATCTTGAATCCCTTGATCATGAATTGTTCGATGGACTTTTGAATGTCGTAGTGATGTCGGAATTCAGTGATCTTGGGCTCGTTGGATTCGTCTCGTCGAGTCGCTCGATTCGACTATATGTTTGTTATGTTTGGAAGCCGTTTGGTAGTCCGAATTGTGGTTTGAACTTTCCAACAGCGCTTCGGATCCTTTATTTGGATCCATTTGGGCTCGGATTGGGTCGAATTTGGTGTCGTTGGGTTCGTATTTTCGAGACACTCAGTTCGACTGTAAGTTTACTGAAATCGAAGTTCAGATGCTCCTGATTTGATTTCGGAAGTTTCCAACTTGATTTTGCTTTGAGATTAGTGCCCGATCAAGATAATTTTTGTACGATGTATCAGTTGCCCCCCTATTTTCGGATGTCGAATCTCTAGAATTACAAAAATATGCATTGTAGTCGGCGAAAATTTGTTCACGTGACTTGAATGTAGTCCGATCGTGGGTGTAGAGTTCCCGAAACACTTTAAAAGTGTCAAAATTGAGTCCGTAACGTTGAAAAAACGGTTTCGGGGATCCCAAAAATGTCCGATTTGACCTTTTTGGGCCCAAAATTGGGCCAAAATATATTATGTAACTTATAGTTTAAATAATAAACTATGTATAATAATATCAACTCTTCCTTAGTGGATGAGTGGTAAACCTTTTGCCATCCATGCCCAAGGTCTTGGGTTCGAATCCAGGGGAATGCATGGATTTTTTGTGGTGATGATGATGGGCAGCGACATGCGGATCGATGACGTAGCACCCATAACCTGTTGGGTCGTGGCTGACGTGGCCACGGCACATATCGTGGTTGACGTGGCACCCATGACCTGTTGGGTCATGGCTGATGTGGCCACGACATGCAGGATCGTGGGTGACATGGCCACGACACGCAGATCGTGGCTGACGTGTCATAAATGATCTATTGGGTCATGGCTAATGTGGCAGTGCCATGCAGGACGGATCGATGACGTGGCAATGCTACATATGAAGATCAATGACATGGCGCCCATTTGCATGGTGGATTGATGACGTGGCGCTGACGTGGCTGATGACGTGGCACCCTTTTTTTTTTTTTGCTCTCTTCTTATAAATAGACCCCCCTAGGCCTTTTCCTTGTACCTTCTCCTTCTCCTCTCTTCTCTCATTAGAGACCTCTGCCCCTTGGGCAATTGATATCCATTGTCTAACAGCAGGACCCCTCTTTGTGAGAAAGAGTCTTCTCCCTCTCCTCTCTTCTTTCAGTAGAGGCCTTCTCTGCCCCTTGGACAATTGGTATCCATTATCTAACAGCAGGGTCCCTCTTTGCGAGAAAGAGTCTTCTCCCTCTCCCTTCAGCGCTCTTGCTATACGGAAGATTTCCCTCGCCCTTGGTCAATCGGTATCCATTGTTCAACAGCAGGGCCCGTCCCTATACTGGAGTAATGTCGGGCGACCACTTTCCTTTGAGAGATTCTGCAGTCAGGAAAAATCTTGCCATTCTGCCGAACGGCGAGCGGAGGCCTGACAAAGGAGCAAGGGCAGATGATCTGGCATCCACCGTCACTAGTGATACTCTGATGATTTTTCACAAGAAGTTCCACTTTTCAAATGAATTGGTGGCGGTGGTCCCTAAGAGGTCTGATCGGGCTGGCACTCCTCCTTCCGGGTACTTGACCATCTGTGAGGCCCATTTGCGATCAGGGTTGCGCTTTTCACCTCCTGCTGAGTTGATCGAGATTCTGATGCATTGTGGGATGTCTCTATCCCAATTTACGTACAGAGGCATTTTGGTGACGATCGGGTTTATAGCACTTTTCAGAGATTGAGGGGTCGTTCTGACACATGGGCGTCTTTCCCGGATGGGCCGATTTACCAGCGACGCACAGGGGCGTGTTACTTTCAGATCCAAATGGTTGGACATGCGTACTCGGGATCCTGCAAAGAGTTGGGTCAGTGCATTTTTCTTCGTGAAAAATGATTGGGGCCTGACGGAGAATTGGGGGAGATTGAGGGACCTGTCTGTCCCTTTGCATGTCGGAGAGGAAGATATCAAGAGGATTCTTAAGGTCCCTGACATCGAGCATCTTCTATATGAGGTTCGTTATTTGAATAAATACATAGAAGAAGAGTTTCTATTCAGGGTTGGGCTATCATTCCACGCCGGGAGATCAGATGCAAGGATGCTAAAACCGACTTCCAAGATCCCCGAAGTTCCTGCCGCAGCCAAAGGCAGCCACCAAGAGACAGGAGAGAGGTGAAGATCCCCAAGCTTTGTTGAAGAAGAAAAAGTTGGAGGGGGTTGCTACGAGCAAGGATGCACCTGTCTCTTCTCCTACCAAGATTCGTATTCCTGAGGATGTTTTGAGTTATCAATGCATTGGGCATCGCAAAGCTAATGACTTGGTACGCAACCTTCCCCTGATACTTTTTATTTCATTTTCTTTTAAGATGACCTCTAATATGTTTTTCTTTCTTATTTTAGTTGTCGCAACGTACGGAGCTTGAGGTCGAACTTACTAAAGCTTTGAACCATTTGAACGACGAATGGCCAAAAAGGTGAAGCTGTTGGAGGAAGAATTGTGCGGGTGCAGGACTGAGTTGGCAAATATGGTGTACTCTGCTTCCCTTCAGAATCAAGACAGATCGGCTTTTGATCGACCTAGTGGAGGCACAGTCGACGATCACTCAGCTCTCGAAAGATCAGAAATCTTCTGCAGAGAAGATAGCAGTGCTTGAAGCTGAGAATAAGAGGTCTCAGACTCTTATTGCTGAGGAGGCCGTTCTAACCGGACTTGAATCTTCGAGAGTCATTGAAGATTTCAAGAAGTCTGTAGCCTTCAAGATCGTCATCCAGGATCACGTTCAGGAGGCCCGTGATCACATTTATGAAGTAGAGGTGAAGGCTTTAGAGAAGCAGTACATTGAGGAAGGATTCATTCAAGGCTTCTTGAAGGGGTTCGTCTGGTGCAGCGAAAAACCGGAGTTGAGGTTGAGGGGCTGACACCTAGTCAGGCCTCAGATGACTTTTCCTCAGACTCTGATGGCGACGTGATAGAGAGCGAACTGCAGAAGGCCTTTGCCTTAGAGGTTGATGATGAGATAGTGGAGATAGAGTAGATCTTTGTCAGCTATACTACTTTATCTTTCTTAGTATCTTTTTTATTTTCATTTGTATTAGGCGTTTGTGTTGACATGTGTGATGTCTACTTTGATTTAGTAGTGGATTACTGATGTATTTATTAGTGAAGATTATTTCAGTGTTCTTATTTCAACTTGAGTGAAAATTTTTCTTTATGCTTTTTTAAGGTACTCCACCTGTCTGAGGCTTTTAATAAATGCGCTCCAACTTGTGTGGATAATTTTAGAAGAATCCTTTAAGGATATAAGGTATATCCGAGGCTGTTTTGTTAGAGCCTTTGCTCGATGATGTTAACCTGCATGGAAGAGGTCGAGAGAATCCACCAAGGATGTGAGACCTATCTGAGATTGTATGTCAGAGCATTTGCTCAACGACGTTAACCTGTGTGGAAGAGGTTGAGAGAATCCATCAATGATGTAGGACCTATCCGAGGTTGTATGCCAGAGCTCTGCTCAATGACGTTAACCTGTGAGAAAGAGGTCGGGAGAATCCACCAGGGATGTAGGATCTATCCGAGGTTGTTTGTTAGAGCTCCACTCGATGACGTTAACATGTGTGGAAGATGTCGGAAGAATCCACCAAGGATGTAGGACCTATCCGAGGTTGTTTTGTCAGAGCTCTGCTTGATGACGTTAACCTGTGAGGAAGAGGGCAGGAGAATCTACCAAGGATGTAGGACCTATCCGAGGTTGTATGCCAGAGCTCTGCTCAATGACATTAACCTGTGAGGAAGAGGTCAAGAGAATCCACCAAGGATGTAGGACATATCCGAGGTTGTTTGTCAGAGCTCTGCTCGATGACGTTAACCTGTGTGGAAGAGGTCGGGAGAATCCACCAAGGATGTAGGACATATCCGAGCTTGTTTTGTCAGATCTCTGCTCGATAACGTTAACCTGTGTGGAAGAGGTCGGGAGAATCCACCAAGGATGTAGGACCTATCCGATGTTGTATGCCAGAGCTCTGCTCAATGACGTTAACCTGTGAGAAAGAGGTCGGGAGAATCCACTAAGGATGTAGGATCTATCCGAGGTTGTTTGTCATAGCTCTGCACGATGACGTTAACCTGTGTGTAAGAGGTCGAGAGAATCCACTAAGGATGTAACACCTATCCGAGATTATTTGCCAGAGCTCGCTCGATGACGTTAACCTGTGTGGAAGAGGTCGAGAGAATCCACCAAGGATGTAGGACCTATCCGAGATTGTTTTCGAGAGCTTTGCTCGATGACGTTAACCTGTGTGGAAGAGGTCAGATCGGACCTCTCCGGGGCCGATCATCTTGTGATTGAGATGCAATAAAGATTGCTTACTTCTCAAATCAAGGGTTTCAGGATTGAAACTCACAGCTTGCATGAATATATCAACATGATTTTACTTGAAGAATACGATAATTCAACTCAACGAAGGAATATATTTTTACTATATCAAACAAAGACATACTTCCCTAAGATAACTTAGGGCTGAAGAAGTTACAAACACCATAAACAAATAAGAGTCAAATGACGTTCACTACTGAAGATAAAAAACACACAATACTGAAGACATAACACATAAACAAGTAGCACTATTGTGCTCTACTGATAGTACTTGCGGAGATTGTCAACATTCCAAGTTCGAGGGAGCATATTTCCTTCAGCATCCTTCAATTTAAAAGTATCAGGCTTCGCCATAGCTGCTACCAAGTATGGACCCTCCCAAAGGGAGGAGAGTTTATTGCATTGAGGGTCTTTTCCTGCTGCCTCGATGCAGCATAGAATAAGATCTCCAATTGATATACGCTGTGGTTTCATTCTTCTGTTATAGTGTCAGGCAACTCTCTGGTGGTAGGCAGCAACCTTAAGCATCACCTCGTCTCTTGCTTCTGGAAGGAGGTATAGGTTGTGCCTGAACTTTTCGTCGTTGGCGTTGAAGTCAAAAGTTTGAACTCTTTGACTTGGGACTCCAATGTCGACGGGAATGATAGCCTTCGTGCCAAAGCAAAGGTTATATGGCATTTCTCCTGTTGGAGTCCTTGCCATAGTACGATAGGCCCAAAGGACATTTGGGAGCTCATCAGCCCATTGCCCCCCAGTCTTATCCAGCCGTGTCCTCAATCCTCTCAGAATGGTTTGATTAGTGACCTCCGTTTGTTCACTAGTCTGAGGATAGGCCACAGCCATGTGCACTAGTTGAATGTGGAGATCTTTACAAAATGTGGTGAAGACCCTTCCGGTGAACTGTGTTCCGTTATCGGTGATAACTTTCGCTGGAATGTCATAGCGACATATTATGTTCTTCCATAAGAACTGTTTGGCATTTGTTTTAGTGATCTTTGCCAGAGGTTCTGCTTCTACCCACTTTGTGAAATAGTCCACAGTCAAGATGATGAACTTCCGTTGTCCCGTGGCTATAAGAAAGGGTCCTAATATGTCAATCCCCCACTGGGCGAAAGGCCAGGGACTCTATAATGTTGAGATCTCTATGGCAGGTAGATAGGTGAGGTTGGCATGTAACTGGCAACTGTTATATTTTCGCACGAGCTCTAGTGCGTCCTGCTTTATCGTTGGCCAGTAAAATCCTTGCCTCAGAATTTTTTGCGCTAATGATCTTCCACCCAGGTGTTCTCCACAAATGCCTAAATGTACTTCTCGGAGTGCATAATTTAACTCTGAAGAAGGAAGGCACTTGAGATAGGGTCCCGAGAAGGCTCATTTGTATAACTCTCCATTGACAATGGTAAAGTTTATTGCCTGCCTCCGAAGTCGTGTTGCTATCGTCGGGTCTTCAGGAAGAACACCTTCTTGTAAGAAAGCTAGAATGGGATCGATCTAGGATATCTCCCTCAACTCATCAATCGATTGTATTATCCATGGACCTGGAATACTCGGGAAGTGAATTTCTTCGATATATTTTCTTTTAAAAGTGTCACCGGTTGTGGAGGTAGCTAGCTTGGAAAGGGCGTCTGCTCGTGCGTTTTACTCTCGTAGAATATGGATGATCTCATATTTATTTATACTGGCTAGGAGTAGCTTTACTTCGTTGCAATATAGGGCCAGTTGACAGTTGTGGATGTCAAACTCTCCTTCGAACTGTGAGGCGATTAACTGTGAATCAGTATAGATCACCAGGTTTTGCACTTCACAGTCGATTGTTATGTTGTTTGTTGCAGGGAATTTGAATTAGAGTCCGTATTCGAGAGCAACTTGTCGTGGAGAAATTAGCAGAACTCCTGCCCCGGCGCCAGAAACTCTAGAGGCTCCATCAACATACAACGTCCAGCCTGGTGGAGAGGGAGAAGCACTTGGTTGCTTTTCAGACACAAGATGGTGCATTCTACTACAAAATCTGCAAGTGCTTGTGATTTTATATCGGGCCTAGGCAGATAGTGAATGTCTAACTCTCCCAGTTCTACAGACCACTTGATGAGTCTGCCAGAGGCTTCTGGCTTTTGTAGAATATTTCTTAGCGGCAAATCCGTGTAGACTCCGATTGTATGTGCTTGAAAGTAAGGGCGTAGTTTTCTGGCTGAGAAAACTAACGCTAAAGCTGTCTTATCTGCCGAGGGATAACGTCCTTCTGTTTTGGATAAGATCTTACTGACATAATAGATAGGACGTTGTATAGTGTTCTCCTCCCGAACCAAGACTGGACTGATTGCTTGGGTGGAGATAGCCAAGTACATATATAATCTTTCTCCAGGAACTGGTTTTGAGAGTAGCGGAGGTAAGGCTAGATAAGTTCTGAGCTGCTCGAAGGCCTCCTGACATTTATCAGTCCATTGAAATCTTGAGCTACGAGCACCTCTAAGGATTTTGAAGAAGGGTAGATATCTATCTCCAGAGCGAGTTAAGAAGCGAGAGAGTGCTGCAATTCTTCCATTTAATCTCTGGACATCTTTGATGTTTCTGGGAGGCACTATATCCCTTAGAGCTTTGATCTTCTCAGGATTGGCCTCAATCCCTCGGTGGGTGACCATAAAACCCAAAAATTTTCCTAAGGTCACTCCAAATGCACATTTGGAGGGGTTGAGACGCATGTTGTAAGATCGAAGGAGACAGAAGCATTGATCCAAATCAGAAATATGCTGAGATTTTTCAAGGCTTTTTACCAGCATATTGTCTACATAAACCTCCATTGTAAGCCCTATAAGGTCTTTAAACACCTTATTAATGAGGCGCTGATATGTGGCTCCTGCATTATTCAGTCCGAAGGGCATAACCTGGTAGCAGTACAGTCCTCTGTCTATTTGAAAGGCGGTTGCCTCCTTGTCTACGGTTTGATTGTAGCTTGAGTAGGCATCCATGAAGCTCAGCATTTGATGTCCGGACGTGGCATCAACAAGTTGGTCGATACGAGGGAGCGGAAAATAGTCTTTCGGACAGGCTTTATTGAGGTCTGTGTAATCTACACACATCCTCCAAGCTCCATTAGTCTTTTTTATCATCACTACATTTGCCAGCCAGGTGGGATAGTGCACTTCTCGTATGAATCCAGCCTCTAGGAGCTTGTCGACTTCTTTCTCAATAGCTTGTTGACGCTCCGGTGCAAAACTTCGCTTTTTCTGAATAACTGGTTTGCATGTTGGGTTTGCATTAAGGGAGTGTACAATTACTTCAAGGCTGATTCCGTACATGTCTGCTGGACTCCAGGCAAAGATGTATTGATTTCTTCGTGAGAATTCTACATATTTTGTCTTCTCTTCCTTCAAGAGTAATGATCCGATTTGTATTGTCCTTGAAGGATGTTCATCGGACAGGGAGATACAAGCAAGATCTTCGACGAGGGAGGCCTTCTGAGGAATGTCCTCGTTTCGTAGATCAAAGTCTTCGATGCTTAAAGTAATTGATGGGCGTGGTTGAGCCTGTCGAAGATAGCAGGATTGTGCTTCTTGTTGATCCCCTCGTACTACACCAGTTCCTGATGGGGTGAGAAATTTCAGTCTAAAATGTGGGATTGAAGCAACGATCCCGAAGATTGACTGTAATGGCCTTCCAAAGATAACATTGTATGCTGACTCCGACTTCATGACAATAAACTGGATGGAATGTGTGGCTTGTCGGGGGAATTCTCCCAGCACAATGGGAAGACTTATCATTCCTTCCACTCATACAGGTCGATTATCAAATTCATATAGCGGGCCTGCAGCGGGTTGGAGCTTCTCTCGAGCGAGGCTCATGTTGAGAAATGTGGAGTAGAATAGAATATCTACGGAGCTCCCGTTGTCGATTAAGATCCTTTTGACTTTGTAGCATGGGTCACCGATCCCTGCGCTTATTACGAGTGGGTCTTGATGAGGGGTATTTATTCTCTCTAAGTCAGAATCATCGAAAGTAATGGAATGATCGGCACGAGACTTCTTTGGTGTTGGTTCTTTAGTGGCCGCAATCAAGACTTGACTTGGCATTATAGGCCACCCTGGCAATAGTTTCAATTTCACCAACTATTTGTCAATTGTCAATCGACTGCCTTTGTTGTCGATTCTGCCCCTCAGCCGGAGCATCATCATCTCGTACCGGTGGATTCTTAATGAATTGTCGGAGATATCCTTGTCGAATCAGTCTTTCGATTTCTTCCTTGAGTTGTCTACATGCTTCGGTAGTATGCCCACGGCTTCGGTGGAAGTGGCAATATTTCTCCTAGTTTCCGACATTGGGCTTCAAAGGTTGTGGCCACTTTACGCTCTCCTGGTCTCGGATGGCCATCAATACATTTTCTCGGGATACATTAAACGGTGTGTACTCCTCTTGGCGAGGCTCTCGTCGTGGCTGTGAGGGCTGGGGGGGAAGATTATATTCCCTTGTTTCTTCCGCTGTGAGGATGGATTCTCCATTCCTTGTGTACTTTTTCGCTTACCGGTTGTTTGTTCAAATTGCTTCCTGTGAGCGTTAATGGCTTCGTCGGCAGAGATTTGGGCTTCTACATGATGGATCAGGTCCGCATATGAATGGACCGCATCTCGCATGAGTGCTGAGTAAAAGGGACCAGGACGAAGCCCACCGAGGAGAACTTTTATTACGTCCGTTGTAAGGACGTAGACGAACGTCAAGTTGGAGCCAAAATCCCGCCAAAAAACTCGGTATTTGCTCGGTACAACTAGGTATTATTTGATATTAATGAGAAATACCGCTCTTTGAAGACCAATACCGAGTTATACCGAGCTGTACCGAGAAATACCGAGTTGTACCAAGTTTTTCCTAGAAAAACTTGGTACAACTTTTGTATAACTCGGTATTTCTCGATTTAGCTCGGTATAACTCGGTATTGGGTCTTAAAATGATGGTATTCCTCGTTATTGTTTGGTATTGCTCGGTATTTGCTCAGTACAACTCGTTTTTTGGCGGGATTTGGCCTCCGACCGGACGTTCCTCTGCGTCCGGTCGGAGGACGTAATAATTGTTCCTCCGAGGAATACGCCTCTAAGTAACTCAGGAACTACCCCTGGAATTTGTCGGGCCTCAATAAAAAATCTTTGAAAGTACTCCTTGAGGGACTCATTTTCATTATGGCGAATTCTTGAGAGGTGGGAAGAGTCTTTGACTATCCTCCGATTGGCAACAAAATGTTCGACAAATATTTTGGCTAATTTGACGAACATTGGGATAGATTCGGCGGGGAGTGAGTAGAACCATGTTCGAGCTTGCCCTTTAAGGGTAGTTGGGAAGACTTGGCATAAAAGCGCATCAGAGGCTTGTTGGATGTGCATTATGGTTCTATAGTGATCAATATGTTCGTACGGGTCAGATGTCCCGTCGTATGAATCGATGTTCGGCAGTTTGAACCTTGCTGGAATAGGGTGTTGAAGGATGGCTTCAATCAGGGGTGATGACTCCTGAAAATCTCTCTGACGAAGAGATTGTCTTATATTTCTAATGGGGAACTCCTCTCGGACTAGTCTTCGTAATTTATGCCGTAGGGCATTACGGGAGAGTTCGGCGATGTGGCGCCGAGCTAAGTCTTCGGGGGCATCCAGAGGAATATGATGCTGGCGGCCTGTCCGCGAAGGATGTGTAGAGCTTGTTGTGTCAGCAAGCTCATTTTCTGGATGTATTGGAGGGCGCATTCTTGGCGGTGGAAGGGGAACTTCGACATGAAGAACATCTTCAAATTCCGGTGGGTCTCGAGAAAGAAGTATATCATCATGAGGTGCTAGTGCCGGTCCTCGAGTCTCTCGTAGGAGTTGAAGAATCTCATTTTACGAGTCCTCTATCTTTCTGATACGATCTTCCAGGGATGGTCTTGAAGTTCCTTCTCCGGCAGGGTTTTGACCGCCAGGGTGAAAAGAGGCAGATGTCTGGCGTCCTTGATTCAGGGACTGATTTCAAGATTGATGTGAATTGGAGCGGGAGGCTCCTAGAATGCGATTATTACGCCTGTTGACCATGGCGGTGATTCTTTTAGGATAGTGGGATTATTGTTTCCCACAGACAGCGCAAAACTGTTGCGGACTAGAATATACGCGGCGATAGAGTTAGAATACTACGTCTTAGCGTTGCACGAATATCCAGTTCACACACAGAGAACACAGGATTTTTTACGTGGAAAACCCTAAAAAGGGGAAAAACCACGGGGCCTAGCCCAGTTGAAAAGGTTTCACTAGAACTTGAGTTGGTTACAATGGGCTGACTCGCTTATGTGAGCGATCAGATTACAAGTAACAATTGTACAATAGAAGTCAGGATGTCAGGTAATGGTTTTGCAGGACTTCGAGCCTTAGATGATGATCTGGAAGAACTTCGGGCCTTAAATGAAGGTCTGGCAAAGGTGAGAGTCTTCAACGGTGGCCTGACAAAGATGAGAGCTTCAAGTGAAGGACTGGCAGAGCGTAGAGCATCAGGTAGTGATTCAGCGGAGCGACGGTGTTAGGCGGTAGTCCGGTGGAGCACAGGGCGTCGGGTGGTGGTCCGGCGGAGTGACAGCGTTAGGTAATGGTCTGATGGAGCACAGGGCGTCAAGTGGTGGTCCGGCGGAGTGACGGCATTAGGCGGTGATCCGGTGGAGCATAGCGTCAGGTGGTGGTCCGGCGGAGTGACGGCGTTAGCAGTGATCAGTTGGAGCACAGGGCGTCAGCTGGTTGTCCGGTGGAGTGACGGCGTTAGTCGATGGTCCGATGGAGCACAGGGCGTCAGGTGGTGGTCCGACGGAGTGACAGCGTTAGACGGTGGTCCGGTGGAGCACAGGGCATCAGGTGGTGGTCCGACGGAACTCCGGCAGTGGTCTGGCGAAACTCCGGCGGTGGTCGAGGAGGCTGGGAAGCAAGAGCGATATCCGATCTCTCACTTTTTTCCTTAGGCTCAGGGGTCCTTTTCCAAGAGGAGAGGGGGCTCTATTTATAGATTTTGAGAATGGCATGGCCCGTAAATAGGTGGAGGATCAAGGGTTAGTTGAGAGTGGTTGAATGGATGGTCGATCTTGAATCCCTTGATCATGAACCGTTCGATGGACTTTTGAATGTCGTAGTGATGTCAGAATTCAGTGATCTTGGGCTCGTTGGATTCATCTCGTCGAGCCGCTCGATTCGGCTATAAGTTTGTTATGTTTGGAAGCCGTTTGGTAGTCTGAATTGTGGTTTGAACTTTCCAACAGCGCTTCGAATCCTTGATTTTGATCTATTTGGGCTCGGATTGGGTCGAATTTGGTGTCGTTGGGTTCGTATTTTCGAGACGCTCAGTTCGAATGTAAGTTTGCTGAAATCGAAGTTTAGATGCTCCTGATTTTGATTTCGGAAGTTTCCAACTTGATTTTGCTTTGAGATTAGTGCCCGATCAAGATAATTTTTGTACGATGTATCAAGCTGCAACCGTGGAGCTTTGTCTAAGCCAAGTTAGAGCTTCTGACGGGTTTTTGTATTCGTTTAGACCAAAATGGAGAAAGACAGCTTTGGTGAACTCATCCCATGCAAGTGTTCCACAAAAAATTTTTCAATCAAGGATGCTAGCTGAACTTATTGGTTAGAGGCAATATTTTTAAAGTCAAAATATTGTTTTGCTTTATTGACCCACCCCTGTGTGTCCTTACCGTTGAACCTTCGAAAGGACATTTTGAGGTGTTGGTGATGATGATCGTTGTTGATGTCGGAACAAGCAACATGTGGCGAATGCGAGGATTCTCTTGGATCAAATGGGTTGATTTCGAGGTTTATGTTATGTGTATTCCGGGAAGCTTGTAGCGCTTGGAGCTTAGTTAACACTATTTGAAGGGTAGAATTAACTTGATCAAAGCTAGACTCATGTCGTGCTAAGATCTTGATGACTTCATTGCAGAATTTAGCATTTGTTTTGCCATGAGCGTCCATGTTTGGACCTGGCTCTGATGCCAATGATACGAATAATTTTTTGACAGAGGTAGAAGAAAATTGGGAAACAAGAGAGATGGGAATTTCCTTTTTAACTGAACTCCCTCCAGTTTCTATTTATAATTATATATATAGAATAGCTTGACAACACTAACAATGTTAAGAAGGAAAAAAACCAACTAACCCAACTAACAAGGAAAAAAACAAATTGACCCCGCTGACATTAAACTGTCAGCCGTCGTGGGCTTTCAACATGGAATAATCTAAACGACTAACTAACTAAATTAGACAATGTCCCTCTACTTATCCATATTTTCCACTTCCTGCAGTGCATGAGAATATGAGGGATGGCTTCACGTATCAGTAAGTTTGATGAATTTCAATAATTATTGTAAATGGGATATAAATTTCAAGATCTCCAATAATTTTTGTCATTTTCTGGATGCTTAAAATGCATTTCTTGAGCTTTTCATTACTTGTCATTTTCTTTAATTCATCTCATTTGTGTCTGCTTGCTATTGTCCGCCCATCTAGTGCTTTTTTATGTAACAGTTTTAGGATTTGAAACAAGGTTTAGTGGAGTTGATTATTTCGTTTTGCCATTTTTTTCTTTTGCTCTTGGATTATATAAGTGATTTGAATTTCCAACGACCGAACATGCAACTATTCTAATTTTCTATCCTTTCAAGGAGCTTGCTGATTTGGAATATAAGAGCAAAGTAGATGGAAAAATGCATGCTTGTGGACATGATGCTCATGTAGCGATGCTACTTGGTGCAGCTAAGTTGCTTCTACAACTGAAGAGTCATCTAAAGGTATAATCAAAATTATTTGCCATTGCTGCTTTCAAGTACTCGTTATTGAGCTTTTTTCTCAGCAAATAATTATTTTTCTTTATCCATAAGTGGAAATGGTTTCTTGTTTCACTGTAGATCATTTAAATGATAAGAATATAGATGTTGAGGGCTGGCCAAAAAATAGCTTCATCAATTCACTCTTAAATGTCACAATCAATTTTGATACCACATTTTTTGCTTCTGTATATGGGATGGAAGGTTTTGATGGCTGTACATAGGGGTGATATCAAGTTAGAACGAGTTTAAACTCAAAATCTAGGATTTTGATTTCGACTCATGCTAAGTTCATATCAAGTCAACAATATTTGATTTTGAATCGAGTTTCAAATTGATTCGAATAAAATCTATTGATTTGTATTAACATATCTATAAATATATGCTCATCTTATGTTGAGTCGATTTCTAATTGAATCAACCTTATTTCAAATGAGCGATCTTCGAATCAGAGCATATCAATTTTGAATTTGAGTCAATTAAAATTCAATCAAATATTGAGCAAGTTTCAAGCTTCTAATGAAATTACCAACCCTAGTTGTACATCACATTAGTCACCAATTAAGAACTTCTTATCATTGTAAAGCTAGACATTAGTCACACTTCGTGCAACACATGAATGCATTTTGATACCTCAATTTCCATGCTGTGTGTGTTTTGGATGCTGACTGTTCTTTTTCTTCCTTTTGAAGGGCACTATAAAGCTTGTTTTCCAACCTGGAGAAGAGGGCTATGCTGGTGCCTATTATATGCTTGAAGAAGGTGCTTTGGATGATGTACAGGCCATCTTTTGTATTCATGTTGACCATACTCTCCCTACTGGTTCTATTTCTTCTAGTCCTGGAACTTTTCTTGGGTCAGGAGATACTTTTGAGGTAGTTATTAAGGGGAAAGGTGGGCATGCTGCAACACCACACAAAACTGCAGATCCAGTGTTGGCTGCTTGTTTTGCCATTCTTAGCCTTCAACAGCTTATATCTCGAGAAACTGATCCTCTTGAAAGCAAAGTAAGCTTATTTGCCACCTTTGGACAACTTTTTCTTTTCATAAATGATGAAATGCATTTTACTGTTTCATTAGCCAGTTGATCTTATTATAGGATTGAAGTTTACTTGTTTCCGAACTACTAACGTATCTTTTTTATTATGAATACAACACTGGTAAAGAAAAATGCTTCCTTTTACATTCATGTGTTTTTGTCTCGGATTAATTCACTTGTCAGAATCCAATTCAGTTGTCTTGGGCGTGCTTGTGAAGGTCTCTTTATCCTTAGACATCAAGTAGCTCTATCTAGGAACGCCATGTAGAAGTTTACACTGGTGAATTTAGATTAGTTTGAAGACAGATTTAAGGTTTCCTAACCGACTGCCTAGGCAATGATCGAGGAACCCGCTTGGGTTTGCAAACAACATATACATTGATCATAATTTAGACCTGTGTCGTGATAATAAGATTTGGCAATTGACATATGTGCAAGATAATTTTGAATCCTTTAAACTTTCTTTAAAGGATAATATAAATATATTTCATATTTTTATTAGATGAGCCTAAGGCCAATGCATACTTATAAGATGGGTACAAGGCCAATTATAAATATTAATTGTTTGTGAACGTGGAGATTTTGTTGGTTTAGTGTTTATTCCTAAGTTTCATAGGAGAATAAGGTTTTATTAACTGAGATTACTGTAATAAAAACTTTAAATTAGTATCTTTCGTCCGAAAAGTTCCCTGTATCAATGTTTTGTCTACTGAGACATTGTATCTAATAGCACTGAGCAAATTTCGTCATCCGTTAGATAGATCCAAATGAGGGCTGAACAGCGTAAATAAAAGTGTCCGATTATTTTTGAAATTCCAAGTCAATGGTACTCTAATCCTTTAAAAAATTTATTTGATTTGCTTAAAGCCGTATTTGCAGCGGCTTAAGGGGCTGTTTGGATGCAGGATTTAGACTAAATTATGCAAACAACAAAAATATATCCTACAGAAACTTAAATCCCATTCCTTCTACGTTTTTTCTTAAATCGTGGATTTAATAAATCGGGTAGTTCGCAGATTAATATAATTTAGCCAAAAAAGCACGCAAAAGAGGAGAAATATCGTTACCTTCGTGGCGAGATCTTGTCAATGCTTCCGATCCGACATGAACAATATGAGGGGACGAAAAAGCTTCTTTAGCTACTTTTTCAGCACTCTACTCTACACAAAGTAGAGTTTAATTAGCCTTTCGCCCTTTTTTTAATAAATTTAAATTTTGTTTGGGATAGTTTTTTTTTATTGTTTTTTAAAGTAGCTTTTTAGTATAAAATTTTTTTGAACTATAAATCTTTATTTGAAAAAACTAATTTGCGAAACAGTAAAACAGCTGTTCATGGATCGGAACATTTTCCTCTTATCTGCAGATAATTTCAGTTGGTTTCATGAAAGGTGGAGAAGCACACAATGTCATTCCAGAATCTGTCACCTTTGGTGGAACCTTTAGGAGCATGACTACGGAAGGTCTCTACGTCCTTCAGCGACGGATCCGAGAGGTACTTTTATAATTCTCTTCTCCAACACAAAATGTTTAGTCATAACTTTCACCCATTTTAGTTCTTCACCTGCGAGCGGGTATAGCTCAATCTGATTCTGAATCAGTGATAAGTTATCTAACCAAAAATGACTATTAAAATTAGATCCAAAGTCAAATTGATCAAAGATTAATTCTAAACAAACATTGTTGTTGCCAGGTCCCAAGTCCTGGATGAGAAAAGTGGAGGGTTGTGTTAGGTAGTCGACAACCAACATAAAATTTGTCGAATGATCATGACATGAATCCTTTAAAAAAAATTGACTTTTAACAGGGCGTTTGGCTTTTAACAGGCACAATGGAAAAAAAGGATTCATGTAGCCGACCCCATGTAGTGGGACTGTGGGACAAAGGCTTGATGTTGTTGTTATTGAATTCATAACAAATTAAAATGAACCTAACTTCTTTTTTTTCAGTTTGGTATGCTGTTTGAGTTGGAAATTTAAAAATGATGGATAGTTTTGCTTCAATTTAAATCAAATTTTTTGCTTGATTTTACATAAACTTTCGTTTGGGACGACTTTTTTTATTATTTTGTAATGCTTTTTTTATTTATAAAAACTCTTAAAAACAGGAAAAAAACAGCGGTCTAAAATTGTCACAAACGAGGCCTAAATGATCAAAATAGTTATAAGGCTTTTTATATGCATATTTTTTTAGTTTCTGATTTTTTCGGGTGTCTAATTTAGTCTTTTAACTCACCAAATCTGAACAAATTTAAACCTTACCGTCGACATTGTTGTTTCTTTTGATGAAAATTGGAGGAAATCTTTCCATCAACTCTTTAATGTGATTAATCATAAAAAAATTTTATAGGACCTAATCAAAAGTTTTTCTTCAATTTCGATCATAAAAATTTCAAATTGATAGGATGTGATCAAATCAATCTAAATTTGATGAGTTGAGAAATAGGTTGAAGACTTGTAAATTTGAGAATTTACTGGCCATAAATTTACAACCTTTCTGTGTTTGGTTAAAAAGATCAGAACATATAACTTTTAGCTCGTTTCAGTTTTATTTCATTCACTAGAACTCCATAAATTTATCACATTTAACTAAGGCTTCGTTTGGGACAGCTTTCATACTGCTTCCTAAAGCAACTTTCTAGTCTAAAATTTTCAAATTCAAAAAACTTGTGCTAAAAAATTGTTTTAGAAAACAACAAAAAAGCTGTCACAAACGAAGCATAAATGATTAAATAAAAACCGAATCTAATCATTGATTGTATACCAGGTCATAGAGGCCCAGGCTGCAGTTCACCGTTGCACTGCAACAATCAAGTTCATGGATAAGGCTTACCCTGCAACCACAAATGATGAGAAGCTGTACGAAGTGGTAAGGAGCGTTGGTGTTGGCTTGGTGGGAGAAGCCAATGTCCACCCTTTCCCTCGCCTAATGGGTGCCGAAGACTTCAGCTTCTTTTCACAGAGAATGCCTGCTGTTCTCTTCACTGTTGGAATCAGAAATGAGTCTATTGGATCAATCCACACTACACATTCTCCTTATTTCATCATAGATGAGGAGGTTCTACCTGTGGGAGCTGCTTTTCATGCTGCTGTGGCTCTAACTTACGTAGATAGGGAAGCTTTCGAGCTCTGAATATTCAGGTAACAGTAAGCTACAGTCATATTTTGATTTGATTTTGTGAGATATCTGAAAGTGTATGTAAGGTGTCAAATTGTTAGTAATTCAAGATTTGTTTGAGATGACTTTTTTTATTGCTTTTAAAAATAGTTTTCGATCTGTTGCAAAAAAATAATTTTTTTGGACTAAAAAATTATTTTAAGAAACGGTAAGAAAATCATCTCAAACGAAACTTTAGTTTTGAAAATGCTGGGTGATTATTTCATAACACTTTATGCTGAATTTATTCTAAAATAAGATTGCCTGATCAAATTAGTGTTGACTTCCAAAAGAGATAATGTTGGATGAAGTGAGGGGTAGAATCAAGTAGAGTTCAAGATGAGTAGCCTACTCTAAAATCTTTTTTTTTTTTTTTTGTCTTAGAAGAATAAACATTAACTATTTTGCCCATATTTAATAAATGCAGTTAAATTTTTGACAAAATTTTAAAAAAGGTGCGTGATTAAAAGTTAATTAAGAAATAAAAAAGTATAATTATAAATAATTTAAAAAGGGAGCAAAAATATCAAATAATTTAGTACTTTTTTATTTTAAATTTATATTATGTCAAATATTTTATAAATAAATAATTTACAAAAACCTATTCAACTCTTTGGCTTGCAGCCATGTGTTACGTACTTAGGTCTGGTATGTTTCGGCTCAAGTTGGAAACATGAGGAATGAATATGTAAATTTACTTTTAAATTAAATATATAAAAAATCATATATATATATATATATATATATATATATATATATATATATATATATATATATATATATATATATATATATATTATTAATAAGAACTGATTAGAAATTATATAATAAAACTTAAATCAGTGTATTGATTTAATATAATAAATACTAAATAAATATATTAAATAAGAAATACTATTTATATGTATATATATTTAAATTTAATAGCAAATATTCAAAAATTATATTTAAACATTTTTTCTAAAAAAAGTTAGAGATTTTTACATATTTAGTATTAAAATTTAAAATTTTAGTAATTTGATAAAATATATAAAAATAATATAAGATTTAAATAAATATATTTTATAATTTAATTTAATAATTTGATATAAATATCTATTTTTTAATTTAATTATAAATATTTAAAATTTGTGTTTATATTTATACTTTTTTTCAATTAAAAAAGTATAATTTTTACATGTTTATTATTAAAAATCATATATTTAATAATCTAATTTAAATTTTTAATAAAATATTAGAAGTTTTAAATAAATTATGTTATACTAGGTATCTTATGATAGCCCATCTTAGTTGTTTAATTGTTTGATGTCAAGCATATTGACAGTTACCATTTTTTTATATTTAATATACATAAAAAAATGATATTATTGCTAATTTATGAATACATTTCATTCTTTTTGTTTAATGTTTCTTTTATGTCTACTAATCTAAATAACATTTTAGTGCTTAATGATACTAATTTTAAGAAATATAATGAGCATATTACTATTATTCTTGAGTGTATAAAGGAAAAGGGAATAAAACGAGGTATATTATGAAAATATTTGATTTGTTACTTGATTAAGAGCATTAAAATTGGAATTATTTGATGATATTCTTGTGCATCTAGTCTTAATCTTTCTTGCTGCATAATTCAGTACTTTTAGGATAAGTTATAATACTAAAAAAAATGAACTCTTAATAAGCTCATTACTCAGTGTATGTAAGTGAAAGAAAGATAAAAAGTATTCACTTAGCTACTTTTTCTCATAATGTTGTTATCAAAATAAAAATAATTTATAAAGGAAAAGGAGATGTAGATAAAAGTACTTCACAACCTAAAGTGCAACATAAATAAGACATAATTATTACTTATTTATTTTGCAAAAATGATTGTCTAAAGTATGCTGACTAACTTATCCAAAAAAATAAACTTTTTAGATTTTGTTTAATTTATTTAATTTGGCCTTAGTATCAAATCATATTTAGTTGATAGATATATGTGCAACTACTCACTTGACTACGTAGGATTGTCTACGGAGTCGTGCCAATTGATGCTGAAAGATTCACCTATATGGAAAATGATAATAAAGCTCCTACTGAAGCTATATGCTTATATAAATTGTCTTTAGAATATGGTTGTACTTTTGATTTATATGAGAATATTTATATAACATCATTTAGATGGAATCTAATGTCTATTTTTTTAGACAAATATGGTTATTTTTTTTCATTTGAAAATGAACAATTTTGTCTCTTTTAATATTCAAATAGATATATTTGCCATACAGATCAATGAAATTTTGCATACAAATAATTACAGTACAAATAAAAAATTAATGGATGAAATTCTTTAATGTTATGGCACAAATATTTAGGATATATTTCTAAACAAAGAATTGAAAGGCTCGTGTTAGAAATTTTTGATTCCCTTATCTTTTCTTTATTTTAAAATCTATATTGAATGTATTAAGAAAAAACACATAAATTTTAAGAAAACGAGTCTCAAAAAGAGTTTAAGAATTAATACATACTGATATTGGTGGCTCATTTCCTGCATCAACAACATCAAGCCTTTGTCCCACTATGTGGGGTTGGCTACATGAATCCTTTTTCTCCATTGTGTCCTGTTAAAAGTCAAATTCTCGTTTAAATCTAATAAATAAAGATCATTTATAATATTTTATAACCGAGTCTTTTTAGGTCCACATCTACCTTTCTTAACATAAGCCAAATCTAATATCTTTACTTTTCTTATATTAGACTATTAGAGCCATTTCACTGTCTTGGATAGGTGACATCACATATAAAGCTCCAATGCCACCTTTTGTGTAGGAGTAGCCCTTGCATTTCTTCTCCTTCTTTCCTATACTTCAAGGAGTTTTATGATGTGCTGATTATTGCCCTAGAAAGGTACAATTAGACATATGCTCATCCACTATTATTTAATAAAGTGCACGAGATGAAGTTGATGAAAATAATTTACTTCATGTAATTTTATTTTCAGCTTCTCATGAAAATGACTGTATACTCAAACCTGATGTAAATTTTATTATGTAATTTCAAGAACATTGTATTTGGCTTTTGAAGTAAGAAGATCACGAAAGAATATTTTTTTCTTGTTAATTTCCCCCTAGTTAAAACAACTTGAATGATAATTCTAAAAACAAGTTTAAAATGATTGCACCACAATTCCAAATAGGAAGATTCTGAGAAAAAAGTTTACGGGTAACATATAAGGAAAATATAAAGAGCAAGCGTCTTTCGATTACAATAATCTTTGAATATAAAGTGATGATTACAATCAGCAATGTGCCATGAACATCTCACTTAATAGAGATAAAGTTAAAGAAAATCACAATACAATGAAGACATTAACACACATATAGATCCACTATTGATAAATCCTATGAATGAATTTTCATAATAACCACAAGCAATGTTCATACTTCAACAAAATATTAACAAAACTAATCACATCCAATAAACTATGAATCATGATAAGGGAAGTATGTTAAATATCTTATACATTGGAAATTTGAGTACATTTATATATTTTTGAAGTATATACACTTATATTGCAAGCTCTCTAGCCTTCATCCTTCCCTTTTATTGTGAATAAAATTTTAAAGATGATATATGACCCTCTTATCATACAAATTCATTAATAAATCATTTCATACTCGCACAGTTAATTAAGATTAATAAAAAATTTTATGTTAATTAAGATTTATCGAAAGAATTATTGATTTTTATTTTTGATGGAAATGATGATGAATAGCATACATACAAAGCCCACTTTATTTCGATGTTAATGCCAACTCAATATTGAACAAATAAAACACAAGCAAGTATACACATATACCCAAGGGAAAGAAAAAATTATATCTTATATATTCAACAAGTTCACTATTTGAAGCATTCTTTCCCTTCTACTTTTAACAACATTGCATTTTATAAATTTGTTAAATAAATAATTAAATAAATAATTAAGATACAAATTCCTTATTGACTAAAAGAAAGGAAAGGGCAATTGTTCACTTCCTCAAGAGGTTCAATAAAGCTTAATACTATATAGTTTTACCTCTTATAAAATATATTAGTCTCTTTTTGTTAATCATGATAGAGATTAAATTTAGTTTGTGATGACATTCTTATTGCTTTTTAAAGCAGCTTTTTAGTACAAAAATTTTAATTTTTTATTAAAAAATTGTTTTAGTAAACAATAAAAAACCTGTCCCAAATAAAGTCTAAGCTATAGCAAAGCCTATCAAATAATTAATGAAACTATTATGTATATATTTCCGAATAAACTTTCATACAAGCACTAAGGGCATCTCCAACAGAGAACTCCATTTTTCATTGCAAAATACAGCAAACTCCAAAATGCTGTGGTGCTGCTCCAATCGAATTGCATTTTAAGTACTTCTATGAAGGTAACGATCATATTCCCTTTTGCGCGTTTTTTCGGTTGAGAGAGCAAAATAGCGTATGTGAACAGTGTAACACCAATATTGGTGTCGCACTGTTCACCTGCAATTAAATGGCGGAAGAGTTGGTGTTCGACTGGAGAGACCGAACGACGCCATACGCACGTTTGGCATTCTGTTGGAGATGCTCTAAGCTATTTGACTTGTTTTTATAAACAAAATGATATAGTCATTTAATTTTTTGGAGGGAAGTTTAGGGAGAAATAAACCTATGGCTATGCAATCCATAAGATGAAAAACAAGCTCTAATCATTTATTTTAAGAATAAGATAATTAACCTGTGCACTTATTTCTTGACCTCAATTGGATGTACAAAGCTTGCATCTCCTCAAAAAGAAATTTCAACAAACCAAAATTTCAGCAAGAGAAAATTCATCCATCTGAAATTTTAACATTCCTGTACTTTTTTGTTTTGAAGACTTTACAATCTTTTTCATATTTTGACGGCAAATTATTGGGTCAGGTGATCGGAGGCGGAAAATATGTTCGGACATCCAATAAAAATTTGCCGCGTCACCTTGCGCTTTGGTTGCGCTTTTTGACTTGCGCTTTTGTTGCGCTTTTTGACTTGCGCTTTAGTTGCGCTTTACCTGCGCTTTAATTGCGCTTTAGTTGCGCTTTACTTGCGCTAATTTTAAAATAATATTTTATTAATATCCGGACCTATCTTTACATTCGGTCACCTTACCCAATAATTTGCCTATTTTGACAAAAACAATATTAATTAATAAGTAGGGTATGAGAATCTCACTCGGTAGCTTTTCACGATCCCTCTTAGCCGACTGAAAGGAAAATATGCACAGCAACCTCCACAGCCTGAATGGAGAAAGAAAAACGACAACTCGTCTTGATTCGAATGGGGAGGATGGACGGTAATGGCAGCAGTAGATGGTCGAGGGTCGGTTGGGGCTTCCAGGAGGTGGCGGTCTGAGGTGTTTGGGTCGGTCGGACGGAGCAGGCGGTTGGGTCGACGACAGTGTGGTCGGGATGGAGGTTGATGGGATTGGCGTCTGGATCAGATGGGAGCTGGGTGGCGGCAAGGAGGCTGGATTCTGGCTGGTGGCGGGCCGGCTAGGAAAGCCGGCGGCTAGAGGGAATGGAATGGTCTTCGTGCGGCTTGCAGCTTAGGGAAAGCAGGAGGGGTCCCTAGGTCGTGCGAAACCGCAAATTATTGCATCCGGTCACGGGAAGCCGAGATAGTTCCCAATATTAATAAAATATTATTTTAAATTAAGCGTGTCAAAATCGTAGAGCGTATTTAAAGTGTAGGTAAAGCACAGATCAAAACGCAGTCAAAAGCACAGGCAAAGCACACCTAAAGCGCACCTAAAGCGCAATCAAAGCGCAGTCAAAAGCACATGTGACGTGGCATGTTTTTATTTGACGTCCGAACCTATTTTGCTCGTCCGGTGACCGGATGCAATAATTTGCAAACAGGGAGAGATCCGCCATAGGGGTCAGCTTCTTGCATGTGATCGCTTGAGAGAGGGACTCGTAGATAGCCCTTATGTTCTGTCCGTCAGAGGGAAAATTATTAAGTATGGGCGTCCGGATGAGTCTCAAGGCTATTTTGGACGCACCATATCGTCCAGGGCCTAATGCATTTGAAGTGATGTGGCGCGTATGAATTTGCCTCTGGACGATCCAGACACCACACATAATAATCTCTTTTGAATTAGCCGGTCCTAAGCATAAATAAACTTCAATGAAAATGAGATGAGATGACATGTCGTATTTGATGCTTTATTTTAGTCAATAGATTAGAAGGTTACTTGATTAGGGAGGATAAAAAAAATAAAGTTAAAAATAGCTTTGTATTCAGTTTAATTAAAATTATGCTTGAATGAAAATTTTATTTAATTTATTTTGTACGTGTTTATTTACTTTATTTTATATCTTAATTCATTTAGGATTATATATATATATTTACATTTAGAATGTTTTTAGTTTATTTTAATTATTAAATTTATTAGGAAAAAGGCCCTCTATGATTATTTCTACTCGGCATATGTTAAATGGTGTCCGATTTTCGAGCATGAATGAACTCATTTGAAATGTCTCTGTGATCGTGACGCGCTTACGCAATCCGTTTCGCAAAATGAGATTTGGATCAAAGGATTTTACACTCGAAATGCATATGCACATGGAAGGTTCAAATGAACGTAAAATACTCATCGAATCAATGTCGACCCGATCACATACATTTTCAAACATAATGACAAATTATATGTAATCAAAATGAATAAATTCCAGAGCCGACAATGAATTGAGGTAAAAATGCATGATTTGACACTTCATCTGGCACAACGATGCAGCGTGCAAGAAGAAGAATCGACCCACAAGATGTGTGGGATAAACCCATACGAATGACTGCCACAAAAATGAGGTCAATAACTTTCAAAAGGAAGAAGCAAAAAAAAAAAAAAAAAACTTTCGTGCATCTTTTGTAGAGTGAACTACACTAGCCGAATTATATTGGAATATCATTAGGCTAGAAGGAAACAACACATAAAATTTCATACACCATTGACGTAGAAATCCCAAACAGATTATGCATCTTATCCATTCATGCCTTCAACAAATATATAGATACAATGCCTTAAAAAAAATATCACTAGGTCTAGGCTAGGTCATAAGGTCACGAGTTATAAAAAATAATATATATATAATTCACCGATCACAATTTAATTAGAGTACAAATGCAACCCTAATAGTTTATCTTGCATGCGAGGCAAAATATAACTGATTTCATTGACAGGAAGGGCTATTTGAAAGCCTGGGGGGGGGCGCGTTCAGGGCCAGCCCATTTTCACGTGTTATCGACGAAGCCTCGGGGAGGACAGCGATAACTTCTTCTTCTTCGCCTTCTTTCCGTCCTTCCTTTGCTCAGTAATTCCCTTGGCGCTCGATCCTCTCCGCCATGAACACGAGGAGGCGGACCTTGCTCAAGGTCATCGTTCTAGGGGACAGCGGGTGAGGTTTTGGTTCTTTTTCTCTCCATCCTTCGACTTGCATCCAATTCTCGCTTCGGATCGCCATACTTCCTGCTTTGTTGGGGTTTTCTTTTCCTTTAGGACGACCTCATTTTTCTTTATTGCTTCGTTTACGCCGTCGCCTAATTGTTATGTTCTTTTTCAATCTCCAGAGTGGGGAAGACGTCGCTGATGAATCAGTATCCTTGCGCCATTTTGTTTGCATAATCGTTTTAGTATAGTAGGGCTGCTATATTACCATCATTTCAATGGGCGTTTGATGCTCTAGGATTTTAATTTTTTGATCCTATTTTGATCTGGTTCGAGTATCTGATGTTCTGGTTCCTTCTAGGGTTTTTCTTACCCTGCAAATCGTGCGAAATTGCTGAATTAGTTTTGGTTTTGTTGCATTAATAATATTTTTGAAGTTAGAAAAAATTAACGCTTTGATTAATTTAATTATTTAGAGGTGCTGTAATGGCAAGCTTCAAAAACTTTCCTCGTACTTGTAATTACAGACGGCTTTGTTGGGAATTATGTATCCCGGAGTTTATTTGAATTAAGAAATTTGGCATCGGGTCAGCTTCTTCGATGGCTTTATTGCTTTCATCAAAGAGTGCTTGTTAGCTTTCATGTGCTGTTGCATAGCGAGCATCCAAATTACGGTGCTCGTCTAAGGGAACCGCTGAAGGCATGCTTTGCTTTTTGTATCCTCTAGATGTATAGGAGATTTCTCTATTTGTGTCTTCTCTTGTTTCTTTGACCAGTCAATTAGATATGTACACAAGAAATTCACTCAACAGTACAAAGCTACGATAGGTGCTGATTTTGTCACCAAAGAGATTCAGATTGATGAAAGACTTGTAACTTTACAAGTAAGAATTCTACTTTTCTAAATGTGATGCTGTATAAATAAACTTAAACTTTAACCTTTTTCTATGTCATTTTTTGCTAGATATGGGACACAGCGGGTCAAGAAAGATTTCAGAGTCTTGGTGTTGCATTCTACAGAGGAGCTGATTGCTGCATCCTAGTTTATGACGTTAATGTTCTTAGGTCATTTGATACTCTTGATAATTGGCACGATGAGTTTCTTAAGCAGGTTTGTGAATTGAGTTTGCTTATCTACTCCTTGTGTTCTTCTTCCTCACGCCCTTTTTTGATTAAATACTATAATATACTGTACTTGGCAATATTAGTTTATACGTTTTTTCCATGATAGTGAGAATATTGTTGAATTCTATTATACTAATGTTTTCCTTGACTTCTTGAATTTATCCTGTGCTATTATTTTTGCTTTTATCAGAGTCAGGGGAACTTTTTGAGATGCATTTTAACTGTATCCTTACAACTTTTTATGTCCATGCTGTTAGACATTTTGGATGAAAGGGAACCTTCTAAAATAAAATCCCATTGTGGGATAATTTAGAAGATGAGCTAACTCAATGGAGGTTAACTTCTTCATTGCCTGCATTATACTGACAGGGACCCTGTTTAATCACTTACCAGATCTTTTTTTTTGCTCTTTTTTAATGCTGAATGATTAGAAAGGCTCAATTTTTCATGTATAATGATGCACCATCAAGTTCTTAAGTCATATTTTAGGGTTCACATACTCATAGCGATGCTTAAAACAATTAAAATATTGGGCTTAGACTATCAAGAACTAGTTATATGGTATGCTAAGTTGATTGGTATGAAAATAGACCAAACAATGATGATAGAAGATCAAATAATTCTCAAATATACAAAGTTTTAATACTTTTATTTATTATACATTAAGCTGGAGTTATTGACATGTATATAACTAGGTCTAAAATTAGATGGTTAAAGTAAGAGGAGCCATTAGAATGCTTGTGGTTGGATCATTTT
This sequence comes from Dendrobium officinale, assembly GCA_019514585.1. Classification (NCBI taxonomy): domain Eukaryota; kingdom Viridiplantae; phylum Streptophyta; class Magnoliopsida; order Asparagales; family Orchidaceae; genus Dendrobium; species Dendrobium officinale. The sequence continues at coordinate 38,452,216 of CM033697.1, read as the reverse complement.
GATGCCAGTTGAAGCTTGAATTATATTTAGTACTTGTCAATCCAACTATGTTATATGCCTTTGAGGCTTTGAATAATTGGCAACAAATAAGTTATAGACGAGTTTCTTGAGTATTTTTGAGGATTCTTGAAAAAAAGAAGAAGAGTTTTAGAAGGTGAATTTGGTAATAGTTTGAAATACAAATATGAAAGTGCAAAATGGCTATTGGATAAAAAAGTTCAGGTTAAAGTGAAAATGGTTGAAGTTGTAAAGTATAAGAGTGGATCTAAACTTCAATAAATGATGAAGCGTTGAAGAAGCTGACTCAGTTGAATCACAATTGGTGACTTTGGTAATGATGAGGATGATTTTTTGGTGAATTACATATTGTACGATAACATCATATTAATTGATTTCAGTTATGTTTTACTAGTATAATGCCAAGTAGCTGGTAGCATTTGCATGTTGATATAGTTATTGTATTGACAATCAATTAATGGTTCTTGCTTAATGTAGCATTCTTAGTTGATCAAATTTCTTGGACATCATTTTATAACTATGGTTGTAGGTGTTAAGTTTGGGCGATCAAGTCATTAAATAGAGTACATATTTTAGATATCTTGGGTATATTATTTAAAGTGATGGTGAAATAGATGGGGGATAATATTAGTAGATTTTAAGTTGGATGGTTGTAGTTGAGGAACACATTGGGTCTGTTTAGTGACAAAAAGTACCCCCAAACTTAAGGACAAATTCTATAAGAGGGTGGTGAGACCTGCAATGCTTTATGTCATAGAATGTTGGCCATTAAAAGAGAAGCATATAATTAAGTTAAGTGTTGTAGAGATGAGAATGCTTAGGTAGATGAGTGGCTTCACTATTAGAGATAGAATGCAAAATGAGTATATATGTGAAAAAGTTGGAGTAACTTCAGTCACAGATAAGATTAGAGAGTCGGCTTAGATGATTTGTTCATATATAACGTCAGACTCGATTAGAATAGTAGATGTATTAGATTTGGCCTATTTTAAGAAAGATACAGGTAGACCTAAAAAGACTTGGTTAGAAAGTATTAAAAATGATATATTTTAATTAGATTTAAATGAGAATGACTCTTAACATGACACAATGGATAAAAATGATTCATGTAGCTCACCCCACATAGTGGGATAAAGGTTTGATGTTGTTGTTATTATTGTTCTTGGTTGTAGGGGTCAAGTGACAAACTAAGCTCCTTAATGGCACTCATCCTCAATCAGTTAAAAATGAATAAACTAAAAAAAATTAGTTGGACATCTGACTTTTAGAGATTGAGCTTTAGAATTTGCATATAGTAATGCAATATAACACACTATGTGTTTTTGGTAATGCCTTATGTGTTTTTGGTAATGCCTTAGAGAAGTTTTTGTTGACGGAAACAAGAAGCATAAATCATGTAAATGAGGTTTTGTTGATTTGCTCACGCTTGCACTTTGATGTAATGTTTTGTTTGATATTTCGATTTATAATATCCGACAACCCAACCTAACAACCTTGGTGCACTATTTGCTTATGTTATAGTTTTGGTAGGGGAGACATTTTTTCAAGTAAAGTGATATAAGTTAGAATAATGGAGAAATTGGAAGATAACAAACTTACAAGTAGTCGGACAAGTACTAAATACATGATATGTAATTATTTATCATGAAATTGATACTTATTAGTCAATATTAATGTTGGAAGATCCAATGTCACTAAGTTGTAGAATTTTCAAGTGGATTGGATCTATTATGCAAATTTGTGGGGAACAAGTGAGAGATTTCTAGATTTAAACTGGCTGATTAAAACAAGAAATGGCTTGGGTGTTTATACGAGAATACTATTTTAAATGCCCTTTATAATTAGTTATTTTAAAGATGTAATTTCACTTTGTTAATCCTTCTGAACATGTAGTCATGCGAAAGGAGAACATGAGTAGAGGTTTTTTAATCTTTTTTTTTCTTTTAAACGTCAAGCTGAATTAATAATATAACATGCACGTCATGTACCACCTTATCAAATCCCAAAAGTGCCACCGCAGGAAGGACTCTTGAGGCAACTCTTGAATACCACTTGAGCGTTTTTAAATATTACTTAAATACCTTTTAAGGCCGCTCGAGTGACTTTAATTTCCATATTATAGCCATTTTAATTGCAATTTTACGGAAGTATTAGTTAAATTCTCTATTTACTAACAAATGAGGTTATGATATCCTTTACTATTGTTATATATTTTTGTTCTGCATAGTCTTTTGATCCTAAGAATTACTAGTCCCTTCTTCACATGTACACCTTTATTCTAGCTTCATTTAATGTCCATCATTATTGTTGTTTGCTATTATCCGAGGTTTTTTTTTTTCTGAAGAAAAGTATAGATGTAGGCTTCTGTTTTGGTTCCAAATATTGCCTCTTGGGATTCCACTGCAAAATAGACTGATAGTTTCATCTTTAAATTCCATGCTTAATGAGCTTTGTTGTAAATTTTACTTCCTGCATCTATGTTGTATGGAGAATATTGGTACCCCAATTTGTGATCACGTCATTTAACCTTTAAAATCAGTGGTGCTATAATTTTCAATTTCTCAAAATTTTGAATTCGGAATTTTCCTAAGTCTAATTAATTTTGTGAGTAATTTTTTTGTAAAAGTATTTATGGTGGCTATGGGATGGAGCGACTAATGAAATTGGTAGAGCCATATCAGATTTTGTAATTGCTAATACATTATTTAAGAAAAGAGAGGAACATCTCATCACTTGTAGGAATTGATATAATAAAACTCAGATGGATTATTTTCTTATAAGAAAAATAAATCTTTTAGTGATAAAGATTGCAAGTCATTAAGAGTAAAATTCTATGTAACCAACATCATTCATTAGTTTTGGAGTTTAAGATGAATGGGCAGAATATAAACAATGAAGTAAAATTTTGTTTTAGGATTAGAAGGGAATTTAAAGAATGTTTAAAAAAAAAGAGAAAAAGGATCAAAATGTCCCTCAACTCATTGTGAGGGATCAAAATAGTCTCCAACTCTTTTGAGGGAACAATTTGGTCTCTCAACTCCTTAAAAAATGGGCTTATTTGGTCCTAACATCAAATTTTGGGGTTAATGGTGTTATCAAGAGGTATTTTGAACATTTTTTTAAATTAAATTATTTATTAAATGTAATTTTCAACTAATAATATTTGTTTTCTTAAATTATTAAGTATTTCGTTAGTAAAAAATATTAATAATTCTAGTATATAATGATCCTAAATTAAAACTAGAATTATTAAAATTTTTTGAAATTAAAGTTATAATTATTAATATTTTTTATTAAATAAATATTTAATAAAAGTTTTTTTATAAAAATTAATATTATTTGAAAATTATATTTACTAAATAATTTAATTGAAAATGACTAAAATACCCCTTTATTTAACATCATAACCTCAAAATTTGATATTAGGACAAAAAAGGTTCCTTTTTAAGGAGTTGAAGGACCAAATTGATCTGTCATAAGAGTTGATGACTATTTTGGTTCCTCATAATGAGTTGAGAGACCATTTTGGTCATTTTCTCAAAAAAAAAAAATTTTTTTGAAAGTAAAATTCAAGATCTCAAAGTTTTGATTGTGCATGAGAAAGTAATGTTACATGCCAAAAAGTAGTTACTAATATTAACAATATTACAAATAATGTGTTTGGAGTAATCAAAAGGAAAAATTCTTAGTAGTAAAAATAGTTGGTGGTGGAATCAAAATGTGTAATAAAAGATACAAAATAAGGATTTTTGTTATAAACATTAATTTAGATTTAAAAACTTAAAAACTTGGAAAAGATATAGAGGTGCTTGTAAAGAGTCTAAGATATTAATATGAGAGACAAGGAAGCTTTTAATGATTTATATAATATATATATATATATATATATATATGCAAATCAAATTGGTAGGATGAAGATCATAAATTGTTTTTATTATAAAAAGATATTCAACTTAGGTGGATGTGATATTTCGATAAGCTTTTCAATGAAGATTGTGAGAATACGATTAACATTAATGATCTTAACACTCTAAATGAAAATGGATATTTTTGTTTTTATCATCGTATTAATTAAAAGAGGCTTTAATAAAATAAAGTATGAAAAAATAATTGAACCTAATGACATTCTAATAGAGATGTGTAAATGCCTAGGAGATGAGGGAATTTATTGACTTACTAAACTTTTTAATATTATCTTGAAAACTAAAAAAATCTAGATGAGTGGAGGAGTGTGTTAATTCTTATTTTTAAGAATAAAGGTGATGAACAATAGTGTGAGAATTATAGATGAATTAAGTTAATGTGTCATACATTAAAACTATGGGATAGAGTAATTGAGCATATGTTACGATGTGATATCTAATGTTTCTCAAAATCAATTTGGATTCATGCCAGGTAGGTTTACTATGGAAGCTATACATTTATTGAGATGTTTGATGGAGAATTATAGAGAGAATAAAGAGGATCTATATATGATATTTATTGATTTAGAATAAGCTTATGATAAAATTCTAAGAGAAGTGCTATCGAGAGTTCTTGAAAATGAAGGAGTTGATAAAGCTTATATTTTAGTCATTAAGAATAAGTATGCTGGAGCTGTTACTTGGTGTTCAAACACAACATGGTTTGACCAAGTATTTTCCTATTTTAATTGGATTAGATTAAGGACCAGCTTTAAGCACTTATCTTTTTGCTTTAGTCATGGATGTTCTTACAAGACGTTTGCAAGAGGATGTACCGCATTATACACTTTTTGTTGATGATATTCTTCTTGTTGATAAGGTTAGAAAGGGAGTTAAGAGAAAATTTGAATTATGGATGTCAATCTTAGAGTCTAAAGGTTTTTATTTTAGCTGACCTAAAATCGAATACATGGAGTGTAATTTTAGTAGTAATAAATCTAGTGGAGGATTGTGACTTTGGCGATCAACTCATTAAAAAGTGTACATATTATAGATTACTCAGGTATATTATTCAAAATAATGTTGAAATGTATGGGGATATTATTAGTACATTTCTAGTTGGATGGTTGAAGTTGAGGAATGCATTGAGCCTGTTGTGTGATAGTAATGTACCCCTCAAACTTAAGGAATAAATCTATAAGATGGTGGTGAGACTTATAGTGCTTTATGGCATAGAATGTAGACCATTAAAAGATAAGCATAAAACTAAGTGTTGTAGAGATATGAAGATGCTCGGGTGGATGAGTGGCTTTACTCTTAGAGACAATGCCAAACAAATATATACTTGAAAAGGTTGGAGTAGCTTCAGTGGTAGATAAAATTATAGAGACTCCATAGATGGTTTGGTCACATAAAAATTCGGTCTTCTGATGACTCGGTTAAGAGAGCAAAAATGTATTAGATTTGGCTTATGTTAAGAAATGTAGAGGCAGATATAAAAAATATTTGGTTAAAAAATAGTAGAAATGATATTTTTTATTAGATTTAAATAAGAATTTGACTCTTAATGTGACATAATGAAGAAAAGAAATTCACCCACACAGGGGGATATAGGCTTGATGTTGTTCTTATTGTTGTTATAGTAATTTTCTGGCGAAAGAAATTATTAGTGTTTGAAAATTTTGGATCCATTGATGATTCTTATACGCGTCCACCAGTCCAGAACACTCCTACCAGCTCATTTTTTTTCCTTCTCCTTTCATGTTAGCTCAAACTACATGCATTATCATTTTTATAGTGTGTCGTAGCAGTATGTTTTATGTTGCTACGTATATTTATATCATGATTACTAATTGCTATCAGCTATCTTTCTCATTGTATTCCAGGCTAGTCCTTCTGATCCTGGTACATTTCCATTTATTCTTGTCGGAAACAAGGTTGATGTTGATGGAGGGAACAGCAGGGTGGTAAGGATCTGGAATTTCTTCTGCTGTTACTAATATTATCTTTTTAATTCTTTGAGCTCATCTAGGTTTCTGAGAAGAAAGCAAAAGAATGGTGTGCTTCCCGTGGGAATATACCTTACTTTGAAACTTCTGCGAAGGAAGATTTCAATGTTGATTCAGCTTTTCTTCAAATTGCAAAAATGGCACTGGAGAAAAACCGTGATCATGATATGTAAGCATTTCTCTAATTTTAATCATTATGTTTTCTTGGGCTAGACTTATGCTATCTCTGCATCTCTAAGTTTCTAATGCTATATTCTCTGTTTTTATTTAACCTTCCAAGCACGCTCTCAAACAAAAATTTCCAGTTATAGATATGGTTGGTCCTTACCAGGGAATTGAAAGTAAAATAAACTTGCATATCTCTTAATTAAAACGTAAGGTTACAGTGCATATTTATATTGTAGACTGGTGAATTTGAAGCAATTAAAGCAATGTAATCTTATCTTTTTTTTTTTTTAAACTTGAATCAAAATTAAATGCAATCTTATCCATGTAAGATAGTAGTTTGATACCATCACGTTATGATAACAAGCTCTTCAGGGTCATTGAAGGCTAAGGGGATGAAGACAAAGATGCCATTAGCTATTATTGAAAACATTAAAATGAGTAACAATAGCTCAATGTGGAAGTCTTCTTAGAGCATGAATGAACTTTTCCTTGGGGATTGGCTTAATGCTGGCAATTCATATATTACGGATGTTTTTTTAGAATGAATTTTCTCTGGCATTCGTGATGGAAATACGTTTCTCATAATATGCACTCATCAAAATAATATATGTGAGCTGCAAATCATGGACTTGTTGTTAGGACTAATCATGGTCATTGGCCCGTATCCCAATTATCTATGATTAACTATGAATGCTCATTCGGCATTCATTCTCTTTACCTTTCATTTTTAGGGTCCAAATAGTGCTACATAATTGGGCTGTAGGGCTCAAGTATTGTCTGATATTCATTAAATAGGCTCTTTATTGACGGTAGATTTGCTGCAGAAATAAATCTACTAGCAAGCGAAATTGGATTGAATTACAATAGGCAACATCGTAACAATTGATAATATAAAGTGGAACAGTGTTGATGTGCATGCCTCGAAGTTAAGTGTCTTGTAATGCAAGGCGTCACATCACGTATGATGTTTGGGCTTACTGAGGAAAGCAATTGACTGTAACAGTTCAAGGAAAACATAGACCATATTGTTCCTATTAACATACTTCTAATCAACGTTTTAAAAGGCGAAATCGGGAACCGAGGCGTTTTGGCTAAGCGAGGCGAGGCGTAAGCCTCGAGGTGGATTGAGGCGTAAGCTTAAAAAATAATAAAAATTAAGTAATTTAAAATTAAGAATAACGAAAAAAAATAATAAAATATTATGTCAATTGTGAATTTGATGATTTGTTATAAGATAATATTAGTATATTACTGGAAAAGAAGATTTAAAATAAACTCACTTAAAAATAAAACATCCCTTTGGGATCAAGACCCAATGCAGACTTATCATCACTTTGATTGTCTTCAGAAGAATCTTCATAATTAATGTCAAAGTCATCTTTAAACTCTTCTTCATCTATAATATTTTTTCCTTTATCCCCTATATCAGTTAATATTTCATTAGCTCTAGAAAGAAACAATAATAGCATAAACAAATAATTCATAAAAAAGAATACCTTTGAATTTTTTTGAAGCTCCAATCTCATTTATTTCTTTCTTTTATATACATGAGTAGTTGCTTCATTGTCTTCATTGACAGGAGTTTCTGCTTCTGCTTCAACTTCAGAAACATCAACATTCTTAGGAGTAACCCATTCATCATCAGATTGTAAATCATTAACAAGTAAATGATCAATTTCATTATCAATGCTTCATTACTTATGTAATTTGAGATGTCTATCTTTCAGTTTTTTGTTAAACATAACATAAAATAGTTTGCTTATTCGATATGTCGCCAATTGATTTATTCTCTTAGTATGAATTTGATTGAAGATGCTCCAATTACGCTCGCATGCAGAAGCCAAACATGTTAGGCTAAGCACTTTAACTACAAAAGCTTTCAATTCAGGAACATCATCTCCAAACGTGACTCCACCAACGTTATACATGAAAATGAATAGTATTTTATGAATATTGATTGAAGTAGAAGATTTGAACATAAATATTAAAATTAAAATTATAAATATACAAATTATAAATATACTAGAAGATCGTATTTTGTAGCATGCTTGTGCTGCTCTAAATCCAAACATTCTCTTTTTCAATTGAAATTCCTTAAGTTGATCATTCACTTTGAGGTAGTCTTCTTTAGAAATTAGTCTGTCCATACATGCATATAAACCAGTTTTCACCTCTTTATCAACATGAAAGTCTTTATCATAATAAAATTGATGGTTTAAATAGTATGCAGCAGCATGTAAGTGTTGGTGTAATTGACGATCCCACTTTTCATCTATAATATTCCATATTTCTTTGTAGGCACTTTCTTGACCTCCCAAATCTTTTGAAATGTCTTCTTTAGCCCTATTCATTGCTTCATAAATAAATCCCATAGCCAGGGCCCTCTCACCATCAACCATTCTAAGCACCTTAACTAATGATGTTGTTGTCTTCAAAGCATAATTTTTATTGCGCCAAAATGAATTATCTTTCATAACAATTTTTTTAACCTATTTTTCTTCTTGTTTTTTTTTTGCCAATGAACTTTTATCCTATTTTTCAGAAGCAAACATAGCTTCCAAAGGTTGCCTTAACTCCTTGAATCTCTGCAATGTTAAATATACAGTAGCAAATCTCGTAACAGTAGGTCTAATAATTTTCTTGACAGTGAATTTTCTTATATTAAATTGAGTACCCAATAATCATTGTATATGAATTTACTAACAAATTTGGCCTTCAATGGGGCTGATTTATGCTGAGGCAACTGTCCCAACCTCTCAAGCATTAAATCAATGCAATGTGAAGCATAATGAGTCCAGTAAAGGTGAAGCCTCTTCTCCATTAACATTCTCCCTACAGCTTTATATGCACCTGCATTATCAATAGCAACTACTACTAAAGCATCACCCACTTTCTCAACAACTTCATCCAACATTTCAAACAATAATTGTGCATCTTTTATAAAACTTGAAACATCCACTGATTTTAGAAAAACTGTTCCATATGGATTGTTGACCAAGAAATTAATAATACTTCTATGTCGAATATCTGACCAACTATCTGACATTATTGTGATTCTTGTCTCAATCAAAATCTTCTTAACATCATCCACCATTTTTGAAGTTGTCTTGACCTCCTCATTCAGCATCCAAATCCTCAGTTCATACATGCTTGGAAGTTGTAGTCCTCTTCCATAGCTTCCAACAGATCGTAACATATTGATCAATGATGGACTCCTAACAACATTAAATGGAATCCCATTTTCATAGATGAATCTAGCGATATCCAAACAAATTCTGTTCCTGAGTTCTTTTGTAGCAGTAGGAGGCTGAAGATCCTGAGTGTTTATGTTATCATCGTCATCAATATTTATCATAAATCTATCCATGGGATCTCGAGTGCCTCGGTTAGAAGAAACTAGATGGCTTCCACTACTGGAACCTTCATGCTGTGATCCATATAAGAAGAGTTTCTTATCATCTCTTCCATATTTCTTTGTGTGACCTCTTTTGTGGTGGCAAACTTCTTTAAATAATATGTACATTCCTTTTTCACCTCATCAGGTACTTTTGGCAAACTTCTCCAACCTCTTGACGCCATCAGTTATGTGTTTCTCACAGAAATTACGTTTCATGTAAACATATCCCTTCTTTGCACCTTCGCCTGACACTTCAACTTGAGTTCTATATTTTCATGCAGCATCTTTCTTTCTTGTGCCACTAGTCATGTTAATAATTTATAGAAATAAATAATCGACATCAAATTATTGATATATACAAGATTTTTATTTATTCACAGGCAAAGAAATCACAACACAAAATCAACAATAGGAAATATATTAACAATTATTTGTACCACCAAAATAAGACAACATGAATACAATAATATATCGGTCTGCCGGGGGTCCAAGGGGGCGGTGCCCCCTGGCAGGGTTCGACCTGCTGGGGTTTTCGGGGGCAGCGCCCCTGGAACAAAATTTTATTGTAAGAGTAATTTTGAAATTCTGCTAGTTTTTAAAGTTCGTAAGTTGTTTGTATGGAAAGATACCGAGCGGTACTGAGCATGTACCTAACGGTACCGAGCATGTATCTAACGGTACCGAGCATATATCTAACGGTACCGAGCATATAACGCTCGGTACTGAGCGGTACTGGCTCGGTACCAAGCATGTACCGCTCAGTTCCGAGCATATACTTGCTCGGTACCGAGCGGTACTAGCTCGGTAGCGAGCATGTACTGAGCGGTGCCGAGCATGTACTGAGTGGTATCGAGCATGTACCTGCTTGGTGCCGAGCATGTACTTGCTCGGTTCCGAGCATGTACTGAGCAGACGAATGAAAGAAAGCCGAATCAGTTATTCAAGCTTTCATTACTGCACGTCAAAGTCAAGGCCCACAACACCGCTTACCTACTCTTCTAACCTAACCGAGGAATGAACGTTTCCTGCACTCACAACTTCGGCTTCGTTTCCAGCTTTCGAAACTGTTATTGTTTTTGGCTTCGTTTCCTGCGTCGTCTCCTTCCGACTTCGTCTCCTGCACTCACGGCTTCGTCTTCTTCCCTCACGGCTTCGTCTCTTTCCCTCACGGCTTCATCTTTAACATGGTTTAAAATTGCGCAATATGAGGCTCGCCTTGAGGCCCGCTTTTGTGCAATTCCAGTAAAAAACGCTTCGATGCTTACGCCTCGAGTTTTTGTTATGAGGCTTGCGCCTCAACTTGGTTGAGGCCCGCCTTAAGGCCCGCCTCGCCTCACTAGCATGAGGCTTACGCCTCATGCTATATATATTAAAACTTACATAAATCTTGAAGTAAATGCCCGACATTGGACTCTATAGGAGAGGAGGAAGGGGAGAGAGCAGTTCATCATAATGATGATTCAAATAAAGAACCCCTTAGTGATGACAGTGCTGATGATTTATGAGTTCTTATGTGATATGTCATTGCTATTTATTTTTAGAAATTGGAATTATATGTTAATGAAAAGAATACTGGGATTTGGGAAAGATAGAATTTTGAGTTGAACTATATTTCATGTTATCTTATTATTGAGATATTTTGATTTCACTTCATATCTTATGCTTTTTTATGTTTTATATTATTCACTCATTAATATATAAAAAATTTATCATTTTATGTTTACGCAATCTTTTGATTTTGAGGCTTACGCCTCAAAACGCCTTGAGGCTTACGCCTCGCCTCAAGACTGAAAACGCCTCAATACCCGATTACGCAATTTTAAACATTGACCTCTAGTCCGCCTTTCAATTCTCACAGGATGCCCTAATCCTATACGGGAATACGCGAACACGAATCGGCTGCGTCGTATTTACATATATACCGAAGAAAAAATTTCGAGGCGATGCCTCGTACTTCCTCGAGGCGTACGCTCGTTGCGCTCTGATGCGTACGCCTTGTGTGAAAAAATCGTAGGCTTCGCTGGATGGTTCAAGGCGTAAGCCCCAATACGCATGACTTCCGCCTCGACTTGAGACGCGACTCAATACAGACGCCTTGTCCGCTTTTTTAATGATTGCTTCTAATATAAAATATGGTTTTACGTGCTTGAATGAAGTCGTTTTTTGTTTCTTGTAATACACATTCATGCATATATATGCATTTGGTTATGTGGGAAAATGCACACCATCCATTATAAATTTTGAGCGATTAAGACTTAAAGTAGAGATATATTTTAGTAACTTGATGACTTCTAGCTACTTTATGGGTTTCTTTGGTTTGGTTTGCTAAAAATGGAATGCATAGTAAAAGTGGTACGAATAAAATAAATAGTCTATTTGAAATGATTTAGAGTTGTTTGATTAAGTGTTAAATAAGTACTAGAGATTATTTTTTTTGTGTTTGGTTTTAAGTAAGATGAATTTAGTGTAAAGCCTGATCATGATGCCCATTAAAGGTGGTTGACAGTGTCAAATGACAATCGGTATTGACGATGTTAGACAACAATCAGTGGCGGTAATTGTTAGCCTGGGTAGTGGGGGCTGGTGCAGATGACAATAAGGGGGTGGTGAGTGACAAAAAAAATTATAGTATATTTTGAAATCGGGGATTTTCAAATATACAAAAATGAACTAGAGGGTAACTTCTAAATTTAATAATGAATTGCATTGTATTTAAAATGTAGCCTACTAAGTGCCAAATTTCAAAATGCTTGAATTTAGTTTACACTGAGGGGCTATTTGGTTGGTAGTATTTAGGGTGTACTGTAACATAAATACGCGGGTTTTTAGCTTTTCAGTGTTTGGTTCAGCGTAAAGTAAATGCACAGTAAAAAAGCGAAGCTTTTGGAACTCATTCGATGGTGTATTTACAGTGTATTCAAAACCTGTTGAAATTGAGCGAGTTTCAAATACATAGCACCTCGTGGAAAAGGAACGGAATCCCTTGCTCTCTTGAAAACAACACTTGTGACATCCAACTCCCATAAACCTTCCTCCCGCAAAAGCCTGCTCCTACGACGTCCAGTCCATGAAAACCAGCTCATGCATTTGGTTCTTTGCTGCGAAATCAAGCTCTCATCGGTCTGTCTTCTTGGGCTAGAGCATCTAACTCTGTCGGCGTGCAAGAAAGCCCTAGTTTTTGATTTCTTTTCTTCTCCTACTCCTAGCTTGTGATTTCATCGCTCTCCACGGTTTTCCTTTGCACTGGTAACCGTACGACAATGTTCTATGAGCTGCTGATCTCCTTCATCGCTCCTTGCTCACTTACCCATGTCTTCATTGGATTGCAATATGCACCGCAAGCAGGTATGATCTTTTGTTTGGACCTTTGTTTATGTTTTGGTTACCAAAGCTTTTTGTTCTGGGATTTTTGTTTCATCGATTAAGCATAGGTGTTTTTATGTTGCTAAACTGGGGATCTATTGTATAGGTCCTCTTAAAGGGTGATATTTCTATAGTTCTTTTCAATTTGGAAATAATGATATTGACCACCTGAAAATTGATTTAATTCTGCATTTCAATGGGAAAGCTCATATTTATACTGTTTTTATTTTACTCTCCATATATCTCACCAAACAAGGAAAATAGTTCCCCTACATTTACTTTACACTACATTTTTCTTTTTCAGGTAACCAAACAACCCTTTAACTAGTTATGTAGTATATCAAACAACCCTTAAATCATAGTCATGTAAAATTGAGATAGATGGTGATAGATGAAAATTTAGTAACTATATGGCGGATTCTTTCAATATATATGCATTTAAGTATGCATATACAAGTAAATAAGAAAATAACATATCTAGAAAATAGAAGCATATTATTGATTAGAAGTTATTTAATATAAAGTGTTTATATGTTGTAATAATATATTTATATTAGAGTCTATCATAATAAATTATATATTCTTAAATGGGTGCATATATATATATATATATATATATATATATATATATATATATATATATATATATATATATATATATATATATATATATATATATATATATATATATATATGTGTGTGTGTGTGTGTGTGTGTTTGTTGAGCATAATATTACATATGTTCCCCTATACTTGTAGGTTTGCATGTATAAATACACTCATATGCATGCTTATTTAGATATGGAAAGCAAAAGGATCATATTAAGTACAACAAAATTTATAGATTTTGGTAATTTATTTATGGAAATTAATTTAGCATTATATATTTGTATATTTCAATCTATATTTATAACATAACGCTAAAAAGGGTTTTATTGGTCCATAAGCCTGAACTTTTTTGCTCTTTGCATTTGTTTCACATAGATTTTATATACATTATCTTAGCATATTGTAAATATTATGTGCATCTATGAAATTAATAACAACTTAATATTTAGTATTGCCATTTATCATATAATTTAAATTATTGTTTATAATATAAACAAATAAATAAATAATAATACTTCGGCTATTGATTCTATTGTCTAATCTTACTATAGTTTTTATTATATAAACTAATTTTAATATTTGCATGTATATATCAATAAATGTTTTTGTGCACAGATGTAAGTTGTGTTATAATTATTGACTTTCAGGAGCGGCTTAAAATCAAATGGCCAAAGGATCTTACTCCACGTCGCCCATTTCCTACTTCTTGCATGAAATCAAACAAGTTTTTCTCATATAGATGTAGAGATCTTATTCTGGGAGGCTTTAACATCAAGTTAGTCCAATGAAGCTGATATGTTTTGGAGATCGAATCAGTACCCAAAACAACCATTAGAGCGAAATCAATACCAAACAACAAAAAAACAGCCATCAAAATCAAGAGAAAACATCAATGGTACATAGGAACACTAATAAGTTGAAATAACAATTTTAATCAAAGAAACACAAGATACAATTGATTCACTGTTCGGGAGGTGAATCGGATCTCTCCTAATTTCTTAGAAGCAACTAGGAACTCAAAATCTCCTAAGAAAAACTTTTTCAGAAAATTCTTCACATAATCCCTCCCACATACAAGAAACCAGCCCTAATCCCACCATAATGCACCTCATATTTTCTCCAATGATTTTCGCTTAACCTTTTCACATCATAAATGCCTCTACTATATTATGAGCATGACAACACATCAATATAATCAGTAGACCAGTACTAGGGAGAAAGGGATTAGATCTTAGCAGAATTGAAGGGACATCTATTGCGAGCACAACATATTATGAACAAGCAGGCAGATGGAGATAGGAGGGATGTGCATTTTGAGATTGGAGACAGTTTATCTTAAGATTCGACCTTACAAACAGAGGACTCTAGCTAGACAAAGGAATGAAAAGCTTTCCCCTCGATACTTTGGGCCATACGATGTCATGAAGAGTATTAGTGCAGTCGCCTATCGCCTACTATTGCCACCAACTTCAGTCATCCATCCAGTATTTTATGTGTTACAGCTGAGACGAGCCATTGGAGACCATACACCCTCACCCACACTATCAGTTATACTGTTAGAAGATATGGAGGCAATATTAGAACCACTGGAGATGCAAGGGATGCGCTAAGGAGACAAGGGGATCAAGTAAGTATTGATCAAGTGGAAGAATTTACTAGAATATAAGCGACATGGGAAGCCTACAACACTATCCATAAGTAGTTTCCTTCTTTCCACAATGAGGTCAATGTGACTTTTTGGGAGAGGAGTATTGATAAGGCTGTGACCCCACCTCATTTTAAGAGCCAAATGGCTCTTGTTTTGTGGGTCCCATCACCAAATTTCACACCTAAAGGACAAAAAAGTTTAAGGGGTGATCATCGGAGAAAATGTGAGGTTCCATATATGATTTCAAATGGTGTTGTATGGGTTGCTATATGATATGAAGTGTTATACCACTGCGTTGCCCAGGCTAGCCATTTGGCCCACATCCTTGGGGTATCCAAGACAAAGCAATGATGATAAGTCTCCACACTATGATTTACCACCTCAGTTTGGCTATCTGTCTAAGGGTAGTAAGTGGTAGTGCGCTTTAGAATAGCCCCCTGCATCTTGAATAGCTCCCTCAAAAAAAGAGTCAAAAAGACCTTTATCCTGATCATACACTATGGACTCGGGTATGCTATGCAAACCATGGTTTAAAATTGCGCAATATGAGGCTCGCCTTGAGGCCCGCCTTTGCGCAATTCCAATAAAAAAGTCCTCGATGCTTACGCCTCAAGTTTTTTTTTATGAGGCTTGCGCCTTAACCAAGTTGAGGCCCGCCTTGTGGCCTGCCTCGCCTTACTGGCATGAAGCTTACGCCTCACGCTATATATATTTAAAACTTACATAAATT
This sequence comes from Dendrobium officinale, assembly GCA_019514585.1. Lineage (NCBI taxonomy): Eukaryota > Viridiplantae > Streptophyta > Magnoliopsida > Asparagales > Orchidaceae > Dendrobium > Dendrobium officinale. Next base: position 38,436,373 of record CM033697.1, on the reverse strand, counting down.
TTGAAGTAAATGTCCGACATTGGACTCTATAGGAGAAGAGGGAGGGGAGAGAGCAGTTCACCATAATGATGATTCACATGAAGAACCCATTAGTGATGACAATGCTGATGACTTATGAGTTCTTATGTGATATGTCATTGCTATTTATTTTTGGAAATTGGAATTATATGTTAATGAAAAGAATACTGGGATTTGGGAAAGATAGAATTTTGAGTTGAACTATATTTCATGTTGTCTTATTATTGAGATATTTTGATTTTACTTCATATCTTATGCTTTTTTATGTTTTATATTATTCACTCATTAGTATATAAAAAAATTTATCATTTTATATTTACGCAATCTTTTGATTTTTAGGCTTACGCCTCAAAACGCCTTGAGGCTTACGCCTCGCCTCACGAATGAAAAACGCCTCAATACCCGAATACGCAATTTTAAACATTGATGCAAACAGATCACCTCTCCAATGAATGTAGTTGCTATTGACACCACAGTGTATGGGGGGCTTAGGGGAATGAAATGAACGTATTTGCTCAATCAATCCACCACCACTAGAATCACGGTGAATCCTTCTGACTTAGGCAATCCCTCATTGAAGTCCATAGTCACCTCTTCCCACACCTTTTTGGGTAAAGCTAAAGGTTGTAAAAGACTATCTGGAGCCATATCCTGATATTTTTCTCTGACATACATCAGAACTGGCCATCATCTTCTCCACATCCCTCTACATGCCCACTCATTATAGTTCCACTGCCAGTCGTTGATGTCTTTTGGATTCTTGAATGTCCCCTAATAGTTGTTCCATGAGCTCATGCAACAATCTATGATGCACCGACATGGACATGGCGACACGGACACGACACGACATGGACACGGGATACGACAATTTTTAAAAATATAGGATACGGGTGCGGCGTGGACACTTCATAATAATTTTTTAATATAATATATAATAATTTTTAAAAATATAGGACACGGACACGGACACGGCGTGGACAGATGTGGCTCTTTTGAACCTTCACCTAATCCACCCCCGCCAGCAGCAAAGCTCATTTTGCTAACAAACCAATCATACATATGAATACATCAAATTAAATTGATATGAAGTGAAATCAAAATATCCCAATAATAAGAGAACATGAATACAACAATATACCGGTCTGCCGGGGGTCCAAGGGGGCGCTGCCCCCTGGCGGGGTTCGACCTGCCCGGTGGTACCGAGCATGTTCCTAGCAGTACCAAGCATATATTGAGCAGTACCGAGCATATACTGAGCAGTACCGAGCATGTACTGAGCGGTACCGAGCATATATTGAGCAGTTCCGAGCATGTACTGAGCGGTACCGTGCATGTACTTAGCGATACCGAGCATGTACATAGCGATACCTCATTTAATAATCGGACACGCGTGTCCGACACACGTGTCCAATCGTACTCGCCTCACGAATGAAAAACGCCTCAATACCCGAATACGCAATTTTAAACATTGATGCAAACAGATCACCTCTCCAATGAATGTAGTTGCTATTGACACCACAATGTATGGGGGGCTTAGGGGAATGAAATGAACGTATTTGCTCAATCAATCCACCACCACTAGAATCACGGTGAATCCTTCTGACTTAGGCAATCCCTCATTGAAGTCCATAGTCACCTCTTCCCACACCTTTTTGGGTAAAGCTAAAGGTTGTAAAAGACCATCTGGAGCCATATCCTGATATTTTTCTCTGACATACATCAGAACTGGCCATCATCTTCTCCACATCCCTCTACATGCCCACTCATTATAGTTCCACTGCCAGTCGTTGATGTCTTTTGGATTCTTGAATGTCCCCTAATAGTTGTTCCATGAGCTCATGCAACAAGCTTTGATGCACCGACATGGACATGGCGACACGGACACGACACGACATGGACACGGGATAAGACTATTTTTAAAAATATAGGACACGGGTGCGGCGTGGACACTGCATAATAATTTTTTAATATAATATATAATAATTTTTAAAAATATAGGACACAGACACGGACACGGCGTGGACAGATGTGGCTCTTTTGAACCTTCACCTAATCCACCCCCGCCAGCAGCAAAGCTCATTTTGCTAACAAACCAATCATACATATGAATACATCAAATTAAGTTGATATGAAGTGAAATCAAAATATCCCAATAATAAGACAACATGAATACAACAATATACCGGTCTGCCGGGGGTCCAAGGGGGCGCTGCCCCCTAGCGGGGTTCGACCTGCCCGGTGGTACCGAGCATGTTCCTAGCAGTACCAAGCATATATTGAGTAGTACCGAGCATATACTGAGTAGTACCGAGCATGTACTGAGCGGTACCGAGCATATATTGAGCAGTTCCGAGCATGTACTGAGCGGTACCGTGCATGTACCTAGCGATACCGAGCATGTACATAGCGATACCTCATTTAATAATCGGGCACGCGTGTCCGACACACGTGTCCAATTTTAATTTTAATTTTTAAAATTGCGACACTCCAATGCCGTGTCGGACACGTGTCCATGCCATGTCCGACACGTGTTCGACACTGCATATCGTCTTTAAGTGCCGTGTCGGTGCATCATAGGCAACAAGTGAGGGATGTCTGGCTATCTCCTTGATAGCACAAATTGCCCCTGATATATCAACTTCTGATCCACCAAGGAATAACTATGATGACTATCGTTGTTCTACTATAAATCTCCTCTGATTTTATTCAACTCTTCATCTTTCTTGCTCTCTTTCTTCAAGGCCTTCATTCACCACCATGTGAATCGATAGAGCCATAACCTGGGGATCTTTACTACGTCTGGAGAGAGCATCTACTGCTTTATTTTCCAACTCGGGCTTGTATTGGATTTGAAAGTCATAGCCCAACAACTTGGAAATCCACCGCTGATGCTCCTTTGTCTCCATCCTCTACTCCAGTAAGATTTCAAACTCCTCTGATCGGTCCTGACTATGCAGTGCTGCCCCAACAGGTAAGGTTCTCACTTTTGAATTGCTAACACAATCGCCATCATTTCCCTTTCATATACTGATTTCAGCCTGTCCCTAGCAGTCAATACTTGGTTGAAATAAGCTATAGGCCTATGCCCTTGCATTAGAACTGCTCCTTACCCATAGCTTGATGCATCTGTCTCTACTACAAATGGTTGGTTAAAATATGGTAGTGCTAACACATGGACCATAGTCATGACTTTCTTTAGCTGCTCAAATGCCTGAGTGGTTGCTTCTCCCCATCCCCATTTGAAATTGTCCTTCTTCAGCTGCTCTATCAACGGCCATGTTATAGAGCTGTATCCCTTCACAAACTTTCTGTAATATCCTGTGATTCCCAAGAATCCCCTTAGCCCCGTTAGGTTTTTAAGTACAGGCCACTCCACCATTGCCTCTGTCTTGGTTGGATTCGCTGACACCCCGACTTGAGATTCTATATGTCCCAAATGCTTCACCCTTTGCCGCTCAAAAGAGCACTTCTTCAAGTTGGCATATAGTTGGTGCTACTTTAAAGTTCTCAACACCATCCCCAAGTGCTCCTCCTCCGACTTGCTATTGATAAGGATGTCATCAAAGAATACCATAGCAAACCTCCTGAAGAAAAGGCTTGAATACCCTTAGGACTGCAAATGAATCGAGCCGAGCCGGTATGTGAGTGTTCATGTTTGTGTTCATTTAATGTTAGCTTGTTCAAGTTTGGTTCATGTTTGTTCGAGCTTTATTATTTGTGTTCATGTTTGGTTCATTTAAATTAATGAATGTTCATGTTCGATTCATGTTCAGTTCATGTTCGTTCGTTTAGTGCTTATCGAGCTTGTTCGCGAACATATTTAACTAATTTTTTTTAACTTTCAAACAAACACGTTCATGAACATATCTATAAACAAACTCATTTATAATAAAAGCAATTGTCTATGTAACAAATGCAATGATTATTTATATTTATTAATTCTATAGTCAAATATTAATTATTTTTATTGAGCTTATTCACGAGTTCAAAATCGAACACGAATCGAGCTTAATGTCGAGCTTGTTAACGAACTTCAAATAATGTTGTTCGCAAACATAAATGAGCCGAACGCATTAGTGTTCAAGTTTGTTTATTTAATAATCGAGTATTTAAAATATTGTTCAAATTTATTTGTTTAGTTAATTAAACAATCACAAACGAGCTTTAATCGAATCGAACAACGAGTAGCTCGTCGAATGTTTGGTTCGCTTGCAACCCTAAGTACCATATTCATGAGTGAATAGAAAGTAGCAGGGGCGTTAGTGAGGCCAAAAAGAACCACTAAGAACTCATAGTGTCCCTCACGAGTTCTGAAAGTTGTCTTATGGGTGTCTTCTAGCCTCATTCTGATTTGGTGATATCCGAACTTCAAATCGATCTTTGAGAACACCACCAAACCATGCAACTCATTTAGTAGCAATGACTTGTATGGAAACTTGTCCGGCACAGTCTTCTTATTCAAGGCACGATATTCTATACAAAATCTCTAACTTTCAGTCTTTTGCATCACCAATAACATGGGACTAAAAAAAAGGCTCACATGGGCTTGATGATCTCAACATCAAGCATCTCCTGAATCAGTCTCTCAATATCATCCTTTTGGACTTGTGGGTAGCAGTATGGTCAGACAATAATGAGATTGACTGCTTCCTTCAGAATAATAGCGTGCTCGTGCTCCCGTGGAGGATGCAATCCTTAGGGAGGTTGGAATACTTCACTGAACTATTGGAGAAGTGGCTGAGCTATTTCTGGAATGTCCTCTATCTCTCCAACGTCTCTTCCCTCAAAGCTTTGGAGCTCCACCAAGAATCCCAATCCTTCACCTATATGGCACACACCATGATTTTCAAGGAAACCTTTGCTTTGGATAAGCTAGGATATCCCTTAATCACTATCTTTCTCCCCTCCACCTGAATCTCAATAGCTAAGGTCTTCTAGTCCACCTTGATCTCCCCCAAAATTTGTAGCCACTTCTTACCCAAGATCAGATCCATACTTCCTAACTCCAGCGAAAGAAAATTCTCCATGATGTGAATCCCTTGCAACTCAACCATTGATCCTTGCAGATACCCCTGTTCTTCTCCACCTTCCCTATGCCCATCATCACCCCAAAATATCCCAAATCTACTAGCTTTAGCCTAAGCTTGTCAACCACATGATTGGATATGAAATTATGGGTAGCCCCACTATCCACCAAAATCATCACTGCTTTCCCTCCTGTCTGTCCCCTTATCTTCATATTATGATTCAGGGTGAATTCCACTGCATAATTCAAGGAAACCTCTGCCATCTCCAAGTGTAAGGGCTCCTCTTCTTCTATCACTTCTCCTTCTGCCTCTACTTTGCCTATCTACTCCTCATCACAAACAAAAAGGACCTGCAAGGTACGACTTTTTACACCTGTCCCGGTGTAAACTTCTTGTTGCACCTAAAACATAGCCCCTTAGCTTGTTTTTCCTACAGCTCTATATTTAAAGTTCCCTCCCGGTCGAGCTCCCAAACCTTTCTTCTTTTGGAGCTTCTCTTTGATCCGATATAGTCGGCTCCCTAAGTGCAAGGAAGGTGGTTATCGTTCAGTAAGAACCCCCAAAACTGCTCCATTTTCTACTCCTCTCAAGTGAGTACTTGTCCTCTGTCAACTGGGCTAACTCTATAGCCTATCCCAAGCCAGAGGGTCTTGCCACTTGCATAGCGGCTCTCAACTCTAATTTTAGTACCTTCATAAAGTTGCTCTCTAGCACCGTCTCAAGTAGTCTCCCTAAACATCCCGACTGAAGCTCAAATCTCTCCCAATACTCCATCACCGTTCCCACGTGTGCCAAAGTAAAGAACTTCTCATAATAGTTCCCCTCATGCTTGGTTTGAAAGGGCTTCAATAAATGGGCCTTGAACTCCTCCCATGAACGAATCAGGTACCTCATCTCCCTCCATTTGTACGATTCTAGGGCCTTCTTCTCGAGACATAGAGCCGCCGCCATAAGTCTCTCCCCTTCTGTCAACCCATTCTCCATTAAATATCTCTCTACTCTATAGATCCATCCATGTGCATGTTCACCTTTGAACATCGAAAGTTTCAGCTTCCTGACCTTCAAATCTTCCCCGCCCCAATTTCCCCTTCCGCCCTCCATGCCTCCAATGAAGCGAGCATTTGGGTCTCTCCATCGTTCCCTCTCCTCCCTTCTCCTTTTATAGCCCTCTCTTCCTTAAAATTCAGCTCGCCTCTTCTCTTCTTCCCATTCCCTCCTACATCCATATTCCCTATCCATCCTCTATCTCAGTAGAGGCTCAATGTGGGATATTCCCTCCTCTCCTAAAAATTTCATCTCTTCGTCTCCCATTGGCATATCATTTCCCTGATTTCCTCTTGCTTTCGGCGGAGCCACTTCAGTTTGAAACTTCAACATCTGCTTCATCATCTCCTCTAGATTCTCAAACCTACCTTTCATCGCTGAAAAATGCTCATTCAACAATCCCACATCCATTCACAGCGGCCCTACTTTTCCCCCTCCAATTTTTCTTATAGCACCTCAACTCTTCTCCCAGCCATCGATCCTAAAACTTGCTCTAATACTAATTTGATAGGTTTTGGAGATCAAATCATGGTGTGAAATCAGCACCAAATAGCAAAAAACAACAATCAAAATCAAGAGAAAACAACAATGGTATGTAGGAATAGAACTATTAAAGTTAAAATAACAATCTTCCATCAAAGAAATACAAGATATAATTGATTCATTGTTCGAGAGATGAATTAGCTCTCCCCAATTTCTTAGAAGCAACTAGGAACCCAAAATCACCTAAAAAAACTACAAAAAGTGTTTACATAATCCCTCATATACAAACTTTTCCCCTTAAAACTAACCATAATCCCATCGTAAATGCATCTCATATTTCATCCAATGATCTCCCCTTAAACTTTTCCCACTATAATTGCACCTCACATTTCCTCCAATGATATCCTCTTAAACTTTTCCTCCTTTAGGTTTGAAATGAGGTGCTGGGACCCACAAAACAGGAGCCTTTTGTCTCTTGAAAGGAGGTGGGGTCTACAACCGTATCAGAAGCCTAAATCAGACCTAGGTCAAGCCTGAAAGGTAGATTGGATTCATAGAGCATATGAGATTACATGAATCCATTACAGTGGAATTCAAATCCAATCAAGAGGGCATCATTTTAAATGCAAAACATTTTTTCACACACAATATTATGGGCTAACCACTTCCGAATATAGGAGAGAGAGAAGGTGGTTGCAATTTCAAATCAAAGAGGAAGAATTTACGAATGTCTAAGATTTCCAAATTGATAAAAAAATTTGAGCATGCCCATGAATAACCCCAAGGTAAGGTAATGATAAAATAATCCAGTTTTCGTTAATTCATGTTATTATTTGAATTTTAAAACTTTTACCAATAAGATGTGAAGGTTGTTGTGAGCTTTGAAAATTTGTATCCTAGCCTCTTTGTTTGGAGAGTTTTAAGGATGTCATTGGGTCAAATTTTCAAAAAGCATATTATATTTAAACTATGATACTATTAAAAGATTTCGCCCTCATTTTGCGGGGATTTTATGATGTGATTTTAGGTTTCCCATTGGCACAAACCTCTATGATGAATTGCCTCTATAGTGACATCATATCAATGCATCATTAATCTATATGTATCAATAATAAGTTAGGATTGTGGCTAATCATACATTAGGCTTTGCATTATCACCTTCTGTACAATATCAGTTGTATCATATCCTCTCAATCTTAATTATAGTTAGATGGCTTCATGTAGTTACTCTCAATAATCATATCATATTCCCTTACGCCTCTCATCGTATCATATATTGTATTCATTTTAAGGAAAGATAATTGGCCAACCCTCCTTCATAGGGTATCATATCATGTCTTTGCCAACTTTAATCAATTTCATTCAATAGCCAATCTTTTCTTGCATACGCATACTTCACAACCGGTATGCATGCATGTCATATTTCTTGTACATATAATATCTTGTAAATCATAGTAACAATATTCAATAATCATTTCAGTATGCTTATATATATATATATATATATATATATATATATATATATATATATATATATATATATATATATATATAATTTTTTAGTCAATAAATAAGTAAAAACATACATATTATTGTCAATTAATTCTTATCATGTCAATTGTGCGTGCCATATAAGCTATGCATGTCATGTTATTGTCAATGTATGTATGTCATGTCAATCTTATATGCATGTACATCATTTTGATAGGTCTTACCATAATATTCATATATTAATTTCATGTGATAATTATCTTATTTTTTAAGAAGTATGTATCAACTATAGAAATATTCGGTGAAATATCCATATAATCATGTTATAATGTACATAATGATCATATTTATAACATTCTAAAAATTACATGGTGAAAATTTTCTAGAAATTAAGACATCACATATTGTATCTATTCAAATGAAAATAAAACTCAGAAATATTACAAAATTCAAAACCACTAAAAGTAGATGTAGGGTAATTTTCTCCTACTTGGAGTGAAATATTTTTCCTAGTTGGCTTGGCGGACGGAACCAGCTCTACAATCTTGAACTTCTCTTCATCTCTCTTATTTCACCTCTTTTCGTTTCTTCTGTCCGTTCTTCTTCTCTTCTCTCCCAGCCAAATGAAATGGGTATGGGGCTTTGGGTTGGTGGGTTTAGATATTTATATAAAAACTATGAGAATAATTTTCATTCTATGAAAACTCTCTTAACTCGAGAATTCAGTGACACAATGCTCTCAAGTAATATCGCCAAACAAAGAAGTTAGCACCACAACACTTCAAGAGCCTTAATTTTTATTCATTATATAGTTTAGAGTTGACCCACGTAGTGGGATAAAGGCTTAATGTTGTTGTATATAGTTTAACGTCGCAACGCTCCTCACACCAGTGCCGCAACGCCCTTCAAGGACAATTATTGTCTTAATCAAATTTTCATTTTAAATTCAATTCTAACAGTATTTTTAAATCTTCCAAACATCAAATAAGCAATCATATTTATAAATTTTATTAGGTCCTATTCGGATCAATGGGTTTATATTCATTGTACAAGTGGGTGTTACAATATCCACTCTTTAGAAAAATATCATTATTGATATTTCACTACGAATCTTATATTCAATTTATCAATTTATTTTTAATGTTATATCTATCAATCAAATCAACGATCATTCTATGAGGTTAGACTAACATCCTAATAAGAATTTTAACATTATACGATAATGCACCATACATAATTAATTTATCATATGACCTGCATTAATCAATATGAATGGAATTAGGGAGAATCATATAAAATATATCAGAAATAAATCAATGCCAATTTCCATATTAGATTCTTCTCTTGTTTCCTGTTGATTCAAACTATAAACTTTAGGTTGCATTGGAACAGTCATAACGATAAGGACTAGGTTTTATTTGTCTTCCACCAGATTTCTCGTACAACCCTCTCTTCATTTCTATTCATCGACCTTTTACTATAAGTTCTCATTTGTGCAGTCTTTTGTCTATAAGCCTTCTTCGACTACTCTGCTCTATATCCTAAGTCTCACAATCTCTCACAAGACAATCTATCATTTTATGGCCATGAAGATCACATTTGAAACATTGCCCAATAATTATAAAACATTGTCCTGAATGCCTCTTTTCACAACAAGGACACTCGACACTCTTGTGTCCAATTAGCATATACTAGGGATGTAACTATGTCAAGCTGACTCGTAAGTTGACTTGATAAATATCATGCCCTGGGATCTATACAAAAACAATAACATCAAGCCTATGTCCCACTACGTGGGGTCGGCTACATGAGTCTTTTTTCGCCATTGTGTCATGTTAAAAGTCAAGTTCTCTTTTAAAATTAACAAAGAAATATCATTTCTAATATTTTCTAGCCAAGTCTTTTTAGGTCTACCTTTAACTTTATTAATATTAATCAAATCTAATACCTCTACTTTCGTAATCGGGTCATTAGAAGGCTATCGTTTTATGCTGCCAAACCATCTAAGGCGACTCTCTCTAATGTTATCTTCCACTAGAGCTACTCTAACCTTTTCACGTATAGGCTCATTTCGTATCCTATCTCTAAGGGTAAAATCACTCATCTATGCAACACTTAACCTAATATTATGCTTCTCTTTTAATGACCAGCATTCTACACCATAAAGCATTGCTGGTCTCACCACCATCTTATATAATTTTTCCTTAAGTTTGAGGGGGACTTTTCTATCATATAACAACCCCGATGATGCCTTGGGATCTATCTTGATTTTTTTTTCTTTTTAATCTTTATTATCTTGTTAATTCATTTTATTTATTATTAATCAAATCAATAAACATCCAAATCATTTAGACATCCAGAACTGATTAATTGCGTTAAAGAAAACCAAGAAACAACATAACATAATTTACATTTACTATAATCAATATTGACATGCTATATCCAATCTCAAAATCATATGTACAATAGACTTCGTAGGTTACAAAAGAATATACATTAACTAGAAAATTGAAGAAAATTAAACCCGTAGTGCGAAAATAAAACCAGCAGTGTGGAAAGAAACTATGCATACTGTAGCCTCAGGTTGCAGACTTCTTACATTTACTTGAAATCATATAAAACTACATAATGAGCATAAAAGCCCAACAAATAATTAAAATCTTATAATTGAAATCAACGCAATAAAAAGAGAATCAATATTCTGTAAACCATATAAAACAATCTATGCATTGGTATCTATACCGATTATATGTATCAAGTGCTCAGTTGATTTTCATCAGTCACACTATCAGTGAACCATAAACAATGATCAATAACAATAACCATATCAATAATAGTAATTAGTAACAATAAGCGATGTCTGTATTCCACATGAGTATTTGTATAAGTATCAATATCATAAATAGTAATATGTACAAGTAGCAGTGTTTTTACGGTGTTAGGACAATATTAATACAGAGTATCTGTATTAGTGTTAGTATCATTAATCATATCTTCCTCTTGCACTTATGACTCCTAATCAGTCTTATTCAATCTATCTCAATTATAACATTCACTTTATCTTGTGAGTAAGTTAATCGTATTAATGTTCAAATATCTGTAATATATATATATATATATATATATATATATATATATATCAATATTGGCAGTACTATCTCTAATATATCAATACTGTTAGTACTCTTATCATTTATATTAATACTGACAGTACTATTTGCAATATATCAATATTTGCAATATTCTTATCATGTATATCAATACTGCCAATATTATCTGTAATATGTAAGTACTGACAATACTCTTATAATGTATCATATATTATCAATACTATATGTACTTTTGTCATTGAGGTGTTAGTACGATCATCCGTACTCTTTTCGTTGATCATATATCAATCAGTACATCAGTATCATTTAAGTACATCATTTACATACATATTAACAATTATTTCATCCCATCACAATTTAGTATTATCATGCCAACATCCTATATCATATTTCAGTTTTATCATGCCAATCACAATACATCATTTTAGCCCTTTTTAGTAAACATTTTCCTACTCATTTTACTCAGAAATTCTTGTACACATATTTAATCGGTGAAGATGCGATACAACTATATCAAATCGTTTAGAATGATCAAATTTATAATATATCAAAAGTTATGTGGTGAAAGCTTATAAGATCAGGAGATAATGCATTTTTTAGTAGATTTAGAAGAGATAAATTCGTAAAAATCAAAATCATCAAAAACAAAAGTAAGATGATAGTTACTTAGAACGAATATAATCATTTTTGTTAAAGAAATGACAGACGAAAATCACCCGAAGACCCTTCTTTCTCTTCTTCTCTCTCCTCTTCTCCCCCCTTCTCATTCGGTTTCTTCTTGGCAAGGCAAGCCAAAGTGAAGGTGAGGGAGGCGGTGTAGGGATATTTATAATAAAATATATTAAAAAATACTATTAGTGGCATAGTGCCGCGGCGCTTAGATCTAGTACTGCAGCGTTGCATATAGATTTCAAAGTTACTGTAGAATAGAGACAAGCGCCACAACGATATTTTATAGCACTATATTTTATAGCACCGTTGTACTTTAATGCATAACGCCACAGCGTTGCCTAGCAAAACGCCTTTGCGCCCCAGTACTTCATAAGTTTTTATATTTTTTATATCTTTGGGTTGTTACAATAAATGGCTCATGTATTGAGCTTGATGAGCTAATGAGCCAAAGCTTGAGCCAGCCCTGACTTGACTCGTTAGCTTACAAACCAGCTCTTTTAAAAAATTTTAATTTAACATATATTTAAAATATATTAGCATTCAAAAATTTAAAAATAAAGCTGTTAAAATTATTTAAAAATTGTATCTTACTTATAATAAGTGATTCTTTATTATTTTTCTCTAAATTTCTTATTTTTTATCATTTTAATATAATAATTGCTTGAATTATAGTCACTTTCTCTTTATAATAAATGAGCTGGCTCATGAGGCGGCTTGAACTCATTGAATGAAGCTTGAATTCGAGCTTTATTTGAGTTGTTTACACCCCTAATAGGTATCATAGATATTTTCCCGACTTCACTAAACGTGCTCTTTTTGGTCATCTCTTCTCCTGATCTCTTCCTACTCATATCCAAACTTCAATTGAGATACTGACAAATCACTTTCAATTAATATTGCTCTTTCTACTGACATAGAAAAATCTCTAATCCTCAAAAGGCACTAAAGGCTATCTTAATTCACCTTGAAGCCCCCTCAGGAATCAATAACATTTCTCTTCTACTGTACCAATCAATGGTTAAGACTGTAAATTTAGCTTGGTACTCATGATTGTCTTGTCTTCTTTCATAAATCTCTTAAAGGCTTCCTGCCTCTGTTTCCTACTTGAAGAATGAGCAAACCATTCTCTAAAGGTATTTTACAAACTCTTTCAGTTGATTTGTAAATTTGGTTTATCTTGAAACTTCTCTCTTTGCTATCTTATTTACTGTCTCTGTTTTTCCTTCAAATAGGAAGACACCCAAGGGTACTTTCCTATTGTCTCGACACTACATTCCAAATATTTTTTTGATACTTAGTAACCAATCTTCAACCACTTGGGGTTATGTTGTTCCTTTAAACAGTGGTAGCTTCAATCTATGGAATAATTGTAATATCTATCTTCTTAATCTCCTCTAATGGTAGATATTTTACTTTGGCTTTCACTTACTAATTGAGCCACCAAGCTAACCAAGTCATAAGATCTGTACTTGTTGCTCTCACTATACTTTAAACTAACAAAACATTATTTGAGCTTTGCCCATCAGTTCTATCTGGTTCTTCAATATTTATTGGTTTCAATCACTATACTTTTACCTATACGATAAAATAACTACGCAGATAGGGAAGGATGATCATTATGCTACCAATATCTATTACGCTTCTATTGATCAAACCCATAACTCTGTTATAGATCAATTCTTCCAAATAATTTCTTTGATATCATTAATTTATCGCGAACCAACCTCATATAACCCATACACTTTAATAGTTTATAGCAAGTCAAGTGCATGACCAGTCATTTACCCAGAATTTTTTATTAGAGAGAATTTCTTTTGTTATTTTATTAGTAAACAAAGTCACTAAAATTCATTTATATATAAAAATAAAATATCATCCATAATCTGTAAACATTTAGATATTTTGTCTCTGAATATGTATACAATAATCATGATTTATCTTTCATTTATCCAAATACATCTAACCATTATGATTACAAAGAAATTATCTTTATCGTAAAAGGTTATCTCTACAATAATTATTCTCTCTCCGGTTGCTCTGTTGGTCTTTTACCTTTCCTTAAAATATTTAAACAACAAAATGAGTGCACATCTCATTAGATCACACGTAACTTATAATTGTATTTAATGCAAGTAAGGTGCATCAATATGCATTATGCTATCACTTGAATCATAATATATGCTAAGACAATATTATTCTATACTTATTGATATATATGTATCATATATGCAAGTATGATCAAATCATCATGTTGGAATCAATTGTTCATGTTTGTTCTAATGATCATCTCTTAAAATCATTTATTCATATGTGTAATATTGGTTCTCTTACTAAAAAGTTAATGAAATTAATAGATATTATAATTCATAGGAAGATAAATATTCTGTGCATTTAGGAAATTAAATGGGTTGGAGAGAAGGTCAAGGAGATTGATAGTTTAAGATTTAATTATGGTTTTCGGGTAGGAGTCATACTAGAAATGATGTTGGTGTGATTATGATAGGAAATACTTGAGTTCGCAAGTAACCCTAAGGTAATACTTGAGTTCGCAAGCAAACCTAACCCAAATCGGCGAACAAACAGCAGCCAAATGGCTGTCCACAGCACGAAAACAGCAGAAATCTGCTGTTTACAGCAGAAAAACAGCACTTGTCCGGGAAAATCTGAGAGAAAACTCAAGAAAAGACTTGTATTCCACTTAGACGATGAATAAAATAGCAAGATACAATTGATCCTCGATTCGAGAGGAGGATCGATCTCTCCCAAATCTCTGGCAATGCCAAGAGCCCAAAGAAAACCTAAATCTAAGAGATCTCAAATTTCAGCCAAATTCCAGATGCCCAAACCCTCAGAAAACCAAGTATTTAATGCATACAAATCGAAAGGAAATCCCTAAACAATCCCTACATTCAAGGTCCCTCCTAGAATCCATTCAAAAACCTTCCTAAAATGAGCTCTCAGGAATCGCGTGCGTGCGGCTGACGGAAGAGGTGGAGATGTTCCGCCCGTTCTCCCCTGGGCCGGTCCTGCGTGGACCGGCTGGACCGGTCTAACAGATTATTGATAAGAGTTTGAAGGATAATGTTATAAAAACTAATAGAATTGGAGATAGAATTATAGGTTTAAAAATTGTTGTTGATACTATGATTGTTAATATTATAAGTGCTTATGCTTCTTAAGTAGGTTTGAATATGAGTTCAGAATTAAATTTTTGGAATGACTTAAAAGAATTAATACAAAAGATATCTCTTGAAGAAAGAGTTTTTATTGGAGGAGATTTAAATGAACATGTTGACAGAGAGGTAGATGATTTTAAAAGCATTCATGGTGCCCATTAGTTTGAAACGACAAATGAAGGTGGTAAGACCATATTAGATTTTTATTTAGCTTATGATTTTTTAATAGTTAATACCTTATTTAAGAAAAGAGATGAGCTTCTTATGACTTATAAAAATGGATATTGTAAAACACATATTGATTATTTTATTATAAGAAAATTAGACCGTTTAGATTGCAAAGATTATATAGTTATTCTGAGTGAAAATTTATGTACCTAACATCGTTTATTAGTTTTGGACTTTAAGATAAAGGGCATAAAATATAAAAATAAAGTAAAACAATTTTCTAGGATTAGATGGGGCATTTAAAGAATATTAATAAAAATATTTTTGAGAGTAAGATTTTAGATCTTAAGATTCTAAATGTGCATGAGGATGCTAATATTATGTGAGAAAAAGTGGCTAGCGATATTAAGAATATTACGAAAGATGTGTTCGACGTTTCGAAGGAAAAAGCTCCTAATAGTAAAAATATTTTGTGGTGGAATCCAAATATATAAGAAAAGATAAAAAAATAAGAAGATTTATTATAAAAATTGGTTTTAAATGTAAAAATTATGATAATTGGGAAAGTTATAAAGAGGCTCGTAAGGAATTTATGTAAGTTATTTGCGATGTAAAGAGCTTAGCTTTAATGATTTATATAATAGGTTAGAGATTAAGGAGGGGGAAAGATATATGTATAAGTTAGCCAAACAAAAAGATATGAGTAGTAAGAATTTAGTTCAACTGAAGTGTATTAAGGATGAAGATTGAAAAGTACTTTTCTTAGAAGATATTCAACAAAGGTGGATGAGATATTTTGCTAAACTTTTTAATGAAGAATGTGAAAATACGATTAACTTTAGTGACTTTAGCACTCTAAATGAAAGTAAAATTTTTGTTTTTATCGGCATATTAGTATAACCGAAGTTAGAGATGCTTTAAAGAAAATGAAGTGTGAAAAAGCTGTTGGACCTGATGATATTCTAATAGAGATGTGGAAATACTTAGGAGATGAAGGTATTTCTTGGCTTACTAAACTTTTTAATATTGATTTGAAGACTAAAAAGATGCCAGATGAATGGAGAATGAGTGTGTTAATTCCTATTTTTAAGACTAAAGGTGATGCATAGGAGTGTGCGAATTATAGAGGAATTAAGTTAATGTGTCATACTTTAAAACTATGGGAGTGAGTTATGGAGCGTAGATTGCGGCGTTATACTAATGTTTCTCAAAATCAATTTGGATTCATGTCGGGTAGGTCTACTATGGAAGCCATACATTTATTGAGAGGGTTGATAGAGAAATATAGAGAGAATAAGGAGGATCTATCTATGATATTTATTGATTTAGAGAAAACATATGATAAAGTTCCAAGAGAAGTGCTATGGAGAGTTCTTGAAAAGAAAAGAGTTAATAAGGCTTATATTCAAATCATTAAAGATATGTATGCATAAGCTATTACTTGTGTTCAAACACAAGGTGGTTTGACCAAGTATTTTTCTATTTCGATTGGATTACATCAAGGATCAACCTTAAGCCCATATCTTTTTTCTTTAGTCATGGATGTTCTCACTAGACATTTGCAAGAGGATGTACCTTATTGTTTGCTTTTTGTTGATGATATTCTTCTTGTTGATAAGACTAGAGAGGGAGTTGAGGTAAACTTGAATTATGGAGGTCAACCTTAGAGTCTAAAGGTTTTCACTTGAGTAGATCTAAAACTGAATATATGTAGTGTAATTTTAGTAGCAATAGACCTAATGAGGGGATTGTGACTTTGGGCGATCAAGTCATTAATAAGAGTACACGTTTTAGATACCTTGGATCTATTGTTCAGAGTGATGGTTAAATAGATTGGGATATTATCCGTAGTATTCAAGTTGGATGGTTGAAGTGGAGGAATGCATCGGGCTTGTCGTGCAATAGAAAAGTCCCTGTCAAACTTAAGGGAAAATTCTATAAGATGGTGGTGAGACCTGCAATGCTTTATGGTGTCGAATGTTGGCAATTAAAAGAGAAGCATAACATTAAGTTAAGTGTTGCAGAGATGAGCATGCTTAGGCGCATGAGTGGCTTTACTCTTAGAGATAGGATTCAAAAGGAGAATATACGTGAAAATGTTGGAGTAGCTCTAGTGGAAGATAAGATTAGAGAAAGTCGCCTTAGATGGTTTGATCACATTAAACGGAGGCCTTCCGATGACCCGGTTTGGAAAGTTGAGGTATTAGATTTGAGTCATTTGACTTATGTTAAGAAAGGCATAGGTAGACCTAAAAAGACTTGATTAGAAAATATTAGAAATGATTTTTCTTTATTAGATTTAAATGAGAATTTGACTTTTAACATGATACAATGATGAAAAAGGATTCATGTAGCCGACCCCACGTAGTTGGACAAAGGCTTGATGTTGTTGTTGTTGTTGAGATCATTATCATGCATGATAGAACATTGACATGTGATGATATTTTGTATGTGATCACAATATGCAAAATAGAACTATTAGAATTGTCATGTGTTATCATATGTCATTATTATGCACACTAGTGTTATGTATTATATGGTATCATCATGTATTTATCAATCGCAAGAAAAATATAATTCACACAATAATTATATGTCAATCACCAAGTGCATTCTCTATATCAATATATCGGTCCATATCATATCAGTAGTGATATCTTATTGATGCATCATTAATCCATATGTATTACTAGTAAATCGGGATTTTGGTTAATCATATCATATCAGGTTGTATGTTATCACATACTGTATAGTATTAGTCGTTTTATAGCTTAACATCTCAATCATTATCAGTGGCTTAATATAGGAATCATCACTTCCATCAATCATTTCATATTCCTTTATATAAGGGTGTTAAAGGGATTTTTTGGTCGGGTTCGGGTCCAACCCGAAATTGACCCATGTTCAACTAATCCGACTCGAACCCGACCCGATTAGCTATATGGGTCAGGAATTTAGACCCGAACCCAACCTGACCCGCTAACACGGGTTCCAAGAAGGGCAGGTGCGAGGTGCACGACGTGTGGGGGCGAGGGGCGAGGGGCAAGGGCCAGGTGCACGACACAAGAGCGAGTGCAGGGTGCGGGGTGTACGTGCGAGTGTGCTCTGTGCCAGCGGAGTGTGGTTGGGTGCCACGTGGGAGCGGTGTGAGTGCAAGCGGTCGGGCGTGCTAGGTGCGACGTGAGCGCGGTTGAGTGAGGGGTGTGGAATCGAGAAGAGAACAACTAGTGGTCACCCACCCGGGTTGCATTCGGGTCATCTTTGGGTTTTCAGGTCAACTTGAACCAGACTCAGTTTTAGAAACGGGTTAAAATCTTGAATCCCAAACTTGACCCCTGGCAAATGGGTTTACTCTAACCCGGAATTTTTCAGGTCGGATTCAGGTCAGGTTTAAGCTCAGGTCAAATATTGACGCCTCTACCATTGAGCCTCCCATCATATCATGTATTTTATTTATTTTTAAAGAAAGTATGTTGGTCCATCCGCTTGTGCAAGGTATCATTTCATATCTCTACCAATTTGAATCAATCTAATTCAATAACCATTCTTTCTTGTATGTACACAATTCACAATTGATATACATGCATATCATATTTTGTATACATAGTAAATATCATGTAAATCATAGTAATAATATTTAATAACCAAAGCATTATGCTCATTTTTATATATTGGTTTGGCTTATTTATTTCATTTTAGCTAATCACTTACGAATCCTATATGCTTATTTATTCATTAAATCATTACAGATATACAAGTTCTAGCCAATTAATTTATATCATATCAATTATGTATGTCCTATCACTGTATATGTATACCATGCCAATCTTGTATGCGTACAAATCATTTTGCTAGATCTTAATACATTAGTAATATATTAATTTTGTATGCATGTTTATCTTATTTTTCTTATGCACCAACTACAAAAATACTGGTAAAATATCAATATGATTATGTCAGGATGTGCATAATGATCAAATTTACAATATATTAAAAGTTATATGGTGAAATTTTATTAGAAATCATGATTTCATATTTTTTACCTATTTGTTCTAAATTAAAACCCATAAATCCTATTAAATTCAAACAATTGAAAATAAACCTAGGTAATGGTCACCTACTTGAAGAGGGACACTTTTCCTAATTTACTCTATATACATAAACCTGCTCTACGACCTCAAACTCCTCTTCCTCTATCTTTTTTATCCTCTCTTCTCCCCTTTCTTCTCCTTCATGTTTTTCTTCTCTTCTCTCATAACCAAATTAAATGGGTATGGGGCTTCGGGGAGGTGTGTTTAAATATTTATATAAAAATTATGAAAAGTGGATAGTGTCGTGGTGCTACATTACTCAGCACTGCTGTTCTTCCAAGTATTCTCATTCTTTGGATACTTTTCTTAACCCATATTCAGTGTCACAACGTTGCAACCCCAACAGCTCAATGCTCCCAAGCGCTATCCCCCAAAATAGATAAGGTAGCGCCACAACGCTCCTAAGAGCCTTAAATTTTCTTTCATCATGCACTCCCTATACCAACATTGTAAATACTTGCAAGTCTGTACTTACCAAAAATTTATTCTAAATTCAATTTTTAAGTCTCTTTTTAAATCCCCAAACATCAAATAAGCCAATCATATCGAAAATTCTTATTAGGTTCTATTAGGGTCAACATGTACTCTATTTAATGTACAAGTGGGAATTATATATGCACGGTGCACTTACATGATTTCTTACATCAACATATGATATTCTATATTTTTGAGGTGAATGGAATTTAAATTTGTATTTTATTTTAACAAATACAACATTCTCAGGCTAATTCTTTTATGTTATATATATATATATATATATATGATTTTATTTTATAAACTTAATTAAAATAACATGAAAAAAGAAAATGTGAATTGACATCTCAAGCAATTTCTAGTTTCTCGTGCATCTCGATTTGTATACTGTCAACTGATGTGCGGGCAACTTATATGTGGGCAAGTTTTGAGATTTGGCTCGCTCGACAACTCCTACAATATAGGGGTCATTTTTGATATTTTTAAACTTTTCCGCATGTACCTCAAGTTGCCAACTTTGCAATTGTATGCACTTCTGAGCATGGTTTAAAAAAGTTGTATGAGGCAAAAGCCTCGAGGCGTGCCTCGAATTTAGGCACATAATCAACATATTGAGGCCTAAGCCTTTCTAGTTCTAGTGAGGCCTGTCTTTTTTAGGCTGCATCTCATTTTGGTTAAGTTTTGTAATTATTATTATATATTATTATTAATAATATATATATTATTCTATTTTACAAAGAGAATTAACCAATTAACTATAGGATGAACAAGGTTGAATTGTTGTGTTATGTTTAATAAATATTTGAAAGATAAACATTTCAAATTATAGAGGCGAATAACTGGTAATGTTAAAATAAATAATTTGTTATTAATTATATAGTATCTAATGATTAATGACTAATAACAAAAAATTGTGAAAATTTTAAAATTAAAAATGGAGTAATGCGTTTGATGATGAGGAGAATGAAGATATCAATACTAATATTAAAATGACTATTGAATTTATAATAACTTATGCTTCAATTAATTTAAAGAAAGTAGCAAAGTGGAGTTTAAGCTTAAAAAAATATTAAATTGATGATTTAAATATAATGGATTACTTTGTTGTGTTGTTAATTTGTTGTTTTATTTTACATTACATTGAATCCAATGTTAATTAGTATGAGGAGTTAAAAAAATATTATAATTGAAGAAGGTTTAAAAGATGACAATGAGATAGAATTCAAGGATGATATCATTGCACATGAGGGCAATTATGAATAATATGAAAATAAGGATGAGGTTGCCATGAATTCTAATATTTATGGTGTATTTAAGTTTTAAATAAGTGTTCATTTTGAATCTTATTTCAAACTTTCATTTTATAATAACATTTAATATTCAAATTTGTAATTTATATCTTTATGATGATGAGTCAAATAAATATTATTGATCTTTTATTTTTATTTCATTTTTATGAATTATTTGCAAGTTTGTGTTTTTTATTTTTCTGTTTTGAGGCTTACTTCTTAATCCGCCTCGAGGCTTAAGCCTTGCCTCGCTAAAGCAAAATGCCTTGATTTTCAATTTTGCCTTTTTAAATCTTGCTTCTGATTAATATATGCACATATCAATCAATACAAAAGATTTTAATTGATTCTCTGCATATATGTTAATATAGATACGATTTTTGGAGACCCATTTAGGATGCCCTGAGTTTGATGATTTGGTTGCCAACTAGCTATTTGGGATTTAATTTTTATGCACTTTTAAATTGTAATATAAGGATCAAAATTTTTTGAAAAACAATTAATGTTTCTCTGCATATGGAGATATAGATGCGGTTTTTGGAGAACCCAGTTAGGTTTCCGAAAGTTTGATGATTGGGTCTGAAAGATATAATCTTGTATCAGCGTTCACTTAAGATAATACTTCACTTAAGATAAACATGACAGATGAAACCAGCCAGGCTCCAGTTGCCGACTAGCAACTGTGGATTATTTTTTCTACAGTTACTGACTATCTTCATAATCATTTCCCTTATCCCAACTATTTCGTCAGCAAAATAACTGAGTTTTTTTTTTATTCTCATGTTTCCTTTTATCCTACTTATGATTTAGAACTACAAGCCACTGAATATTTGCTGTTTCAGTCATCCGAATCTTTTTCTTTTATCCGTGACTTATTTAAGAGTGAAATCAATGCTACAATTCATTTGTGGTTCATAGAGTGCTGGATTGATCTAAAATAACATCATCTTGCACTGTTAACAAACCACTTTTATTTGCTCCTGTAGGAGCGCTATCTGTAGGAGGACGATACCGTATTGAAATCAATATATTATGTAACTTAAAAAGCAAATGCTTTAATGCTTTGGTATAGAGTATATACTGCATTAGCTTTAGATTTTGGTTAATTTAAAGAATGATTTGCCTATAGTGCAGTGGCAAATGAAGGTAGAATAATTTTAAACATTTCATAGCATATATAAACTATAGAGTTGAACCACTGATTTATCTGGTTGTTATCAGGTATATTTGGACAAGGAAATGGTTGTACCATGTAATAGAGGGAACTTTTGCTGTAATTTTTCATATGAACGATGGATCCATCATGAGAAAGGTGTAGAGACTTTTTTTTTTTAATCTTATCATTGAAAGATTAAGGTAAGGCCGGTTATGCGAATCATGGTTTATAAACAGATTACTATGTTGATTCAGATTGTTGATGGACTAAATAACAAAATAACTACATGCTTTACTAGAACCAATCAATACTACTACTCTGTCCAATTCCTGACTACATTTCTCTTTTCGGTTTTCATTCTTGTTAGTTAAAAAGTAAAAGGTAAGATGTGTGTTCATCTGTAAATGTGGTGAAATTATGAACTGAACTATGAAATGTTAATGATCGTGCTTGCAGATATTTCCAGAACATCCCAGAACCTATTTTAGAACCAGAGCCTGGAAGAGGATGCTCCTGTTAGCTTGGAGAAATAATTAGGTGCCGACTACGTACATTATCTTTTATGTATGTGCGGAGTATTGGAGTACTCACTACTTAAAAAAAAAAAATAGAGCATATAGTGAGTAAGTAATTGTGTACTCTCATTATTTCCATATAACTATGCATGAAATCCACTACTAATGATTTCTCGTTTGCTTTGAGCTACTTTTGCCATCGTCTGGTTGACATTTGATCGATTATGTTATTTTTTGCTCCAATTATGAAACTGTAATTTTGATCATTCTTTATACGTTATATAAGAAAAGTACTACTTTTACCACTTGTGCTCTTGACAGCTATGGCTTTTTCTTTAGATATGTTATTTCTAGCTGACATTTCTGTTTTTTTTGGAAGATCAGATAACCTTTCTTCATTTTAAGCGCAGTAATAAGACAACATGCTACTCCAACACTATGATCATGCTGTGGTTTGTGATGAATCTGACTTTTCTTTCACTATATTTTTTTTAACAGAAAATAAGCATTTCAGATTCCTACATTCCTTTTTACCCATAGTTTTTTTTTTCGGTTTTTCTGCTTTTTGCGTTGGCTGATCTGAATTTGGGTCCGTTGGAGCACTTCTTTATTATTTTGCACTTCAAAATATTGCCACAGCCTTAGAATAAAATTATAATCAAATAGAAACATAATAATTAAAAAAAAATTATGAAAAAGCTTCCCAATAATTAGATTGGAGATCTAATAACGCTTAAACCAACACTTATGCAAAGATTCCATTAGAAACATCTTATTAAGTAGGTTAGTCATTCTATACAACAGCGGATCTAGCTGACAGACTCTTAAACCCTAGGTAAACTGTAAAAACCTACGCTGACATCGATACTTATGTAGCAAGACTTGACCTTTTTCTTGTCATTCTCTTCCCCATCAACCGTAGCTTCAGCCGGCGAGCTTTACAAGATCAGAGGAGCAGAATTTGCACCACCCGCCAGACGAAGCTCACGGTAAGCACAGAGGCCAGCACCCAAACCGCGGTCTTTAACCCCCCTGTCTTCTGCCCCGCAGCCTCTCGCTTCTCCAACAAGCGGACGCAGGTCAGCAGAGCCAGCAGCGTCCCGTAGGCAAAAACCGCGAAGCCGAAAGTCCATGGATCGCCGCGCGCGCGGTATGTCGATGCCACGGCATTACCAATGATGAACAGAATGGTGATTGTGAAAGTTAAGGTGTAGGAGTCGTCGTCGCCCGTATTCTTTGCTGAAGCTGAGATTTGCTGCGAGTTTGTCATCTTGTTTGGGTTTGATATTTTTTCATCCTTCCTTCGAATTTATATCGAGCCGACGAACTCACGGTGCAGCTTCTCCGTTGCTTCGCAACCTGCCCTATTATTCGTCTCGCCTGTCAACAGCTTCGAACTTCGGAGCACCTTCGCTATTAAATGATGACATGTGCTTTACCCTACATGACACGCTTTTTATTTTTTAATTTATTGGGCCATCCCAAAAAAGTTATTTTTAAAGTTTTTATTAATTTAGGATATATTTACATACATAACTAGGGTGTCAATTCGGATCAACGGATTAGGTTCGGGTCGAACCCGACTTGATCTGGCTGCAAATGGGTTGACACTAACTTGACTCGATTTTATAAATGGGTCAGGTTTTTCAATTCGGACCTTACTCGTGCGGGTTGGGTTGACCCGACCTGAAACATCATGGCTAAAAATTACGCGACAACTGAGGCTGCGGAGCGGGTCCAATTGGTCTTGTCGTCTCGACTCTCGACAACGCTACAAACTACGAGAGCTAGTACTCAGCCGCCGGCGTGACAACAGCGGCAACACATGGGAAGGCAGTGGCAGCGCATGCGGGATAGATGGTAGCAACACGCAAAGTGGACAAGAAGGCCGCAACGACAGTGAGCACTGCGGGTGATGTGATGTGACTTGGCGACGACAACAGACCTGACGCCTGACGGCTTGACGCGACAATCTCATGCGGAATGATGAAAACGGGTCAATCCAGGTTGGTTTTGGGTCAACCCTAATCCTACACGGTTTTACAAATGGGTTAGAATTACAAACTCGAACCCGTATAAAAAATGGGTTGACCCAAACTCGGAATTTTTTGGGTCGGATTTCGGGTTGTGTTAGGTTTTGACACCCTATACATAACATTACAAATAATTTTATTTTATGTATATTGACATTAAAATTTCATAATTTATTCACATAGCACTTAAAACATTTAAATAACAATAAAAATAAAATTTAAAATCATCAAAACCTAGCACGCAGTTGATATATCGTCATGATTTTATTGTCATCAAGCTTTGCAAGCCACCGAACTCATCCCCACCTCTATCCTTCGAACACCACTAGTTTTGCTGATGAATTTACTGATGAATATTCAATGTTTCACTCATGGGCGGCGTTGTAAAGCTGTAGTAGCCGGGAAGTAGGACGATACTTGAAGCTCCTCAGCAAAATCCTATCTCAAAGCCCTTATGTATGGAAAGATTCATTGTGACTTCCTCTTTGTCATCAAGAGTTTCATTAGCTTTGTTAATAAGTATTTTATTATGCAAATGGTAAATTTTAGGTATTAAATATGTAAATGAAGCCAAAATCATCTAATGGCCCCCCTTAAAATATGGAAGGCAATTTAATTACTTGCAAGGGTAAAGGTGATATGAAAACTCTTAAGTGGAATGCGATTAATTTCTTCAATATTAAAGCTTTTATGTAATAATTGGAGTTTTATAAGAAACACTTCAAAGTTAAGTATGTTCATACAAGAATATTTTTGGGATGAGTTACATCCTTAGAAGTTATCCAAAAGGGAAAATTATGAGGCTATTATGCCAATGCGGATAATATTTTGATGATTAAGAGTTCGGATTGTTATTAAGAAATAATACTTTTATTGATAAATTTAATTGCAAGGTTAGCTTTCTAAACACAATCACAGGCTACTGAAAATTATGATAATGTGCACGGCTACTTGATCATATTAACCCGATTCCTCTTATTTCTCTACTTTCACCTATACGTCTACTTGATATGTTATGTTTATTTAAGATAGATAAAATAAACACACAAGCCTTTCTAACTTCTTTTGTATCGCACAAAGCATATAACAAAGGCCATATATTCACCTCTTTTGTCCCCAACTTTTCACATTTTGTATTGCAAAAAGCATATAACAAACATCATTTTGAATCTTATAGTGTATTTCAACTGTTTCTAAAAATGCCTACATTTATTCATAAAAATTAAAATTCCATACAGAATAAATTAACCAATGAAATTTCATATTTTTTTGTCAAAATGCCTAGAATGTTATGCACTATAACATATCAAGTGCTATGAGGTGAGAACTTTCCCAAACCTTCTAACTTTACTTTTTCTTAATTTCTAACTCAACAAAACAGATAAATTGAAAATTAAAGTACAATAATTGTATCCTACCTTGAGACGGACAATATTCTCAACTAGCATGAGGGACGAAAGTTAATTCATGGTCCCCAAAATCCCAAATTTTCTTTCTCTTTTCTCTCTCTCCTCTTCTCCTCTCTTCTAGCCAGCCAAAGGATTTGGTTTTTGATTTTAGAAAATGCTTTGGGATACTTATATAAATATTTATTTTTTGAACTAATGACACAACACAACTACCCTTGAGCGCAATAATGTAGACCCATTATCAATTTAGATATTTAATTAAATATTCACTAGTGATTAGCACCGCAACTCTACTCAACATAGCTATAACACCTATCGCTTCTCCCTATAGTGTTGAAGTGCCCATCTAAAATCTATTTTTTCTACTAGAAACATAGAGTTCCAAAGGATTTTCCTACACTTGGTATTCTCATTTAAATTCCAATTTATCATACATAGGTCTTAGAAAATTAACATAAAATATGATGTTACATTCAAACATGGATTTTCATTAACTTAAAACTAATTTAATACAAAGTTTTAAAATTACGATATATGCAATCATCGCATCCCTATCCCAAACCTTTTTTGGACTTGGAAAAATCATTTATGTCACCATTAATAATTACAAAAAAGGGAACCTAGTTGGTGCAAGCTTTAATCCAGTTCACAAATGAAATAAGGAAGCCAAGAGCTAGAAGTTTATTATATTAAAAAGACTTTTTAACATTATTAAGAGAGAGAGAGAGAGAGAGAGAGAGAGAGAGAGAGAGAGAGAGAGAGAGAGAGAGAGAGAGAGAGAGAGAGAGAGAGAGAGAGAGAGAGAGAGAGAGAAGATCCTTATGAGTTTCAAGGGAGTACGAGAGAGAGTATCACACGGTTGTTCAGGCGAACTTGCACTTGAGTTCTTCAATGTGTCAAGGTTTTCCTTAAGGTAAGCTTTGGGAAGAAGACCTCTTTGGTGTCAAAGGACCTGGCTACTCCGACGTACTAGGGAAGGTGAAAGTGATTTCAGGTTCTCCATCTCACTAGGAGGGTGAAAATGATTCTAGATTCTCTGCCTCACTGGGAGGGTGAAAAGGATTATGGTCCTCTACCGCATCAGGTTGGTGGAAGAGATTTTGTATGAGCTTCTCTGCCTTGTTGTGGGGAATAAATAAGAGACACTATAGTGATAGTGCAATACCCAAATAGGAGGTCTCCGTGGGGGGTGGACGTAGGTCATGTTTTGATCAAACCACTATAAAAGTCTTGTGTGTTTATTATGATTTCTTATTTTCCACATTTTACTTTTATGCAATTTTTTATTTGCTAAGATTGCATGATAGATTTATTTTTGTGATAATTTCTTGGTAAAAATCTATGATTGATAGTACGTTGTGTTGATTAAATTGTCATAATTGATATTATAACTCTTGAAAAGTTTATTAGATTCCGCATTAAAATATAATATTGCTTTCACATTTGTGTACATAGGGACAATTCACTTAGGCTTAACTTCCTTATCGAACTTTTATATTGAAGTATACCAATATTCCATTTCAATATTCCTATTTATTCTAATATTTCTTTGCCAAGGCTATATATCACACTAGATATTAACTATGTATATATGTATTAAATGAAGAATGAGAGATATTGAAAACATCTATGAAATAATTTAAAGCACAAAATTCTATATCAGTACTATATGTTTACAAAATTAGCCCAAAACTTAGAGATTTAGCTAGACATGGATAATAAAGGAAGTAAAATCATGTTCATTTCATTCATAAAAAAAGATACAAAATAATGATTAAGATAAATGTTACCCAGAATGATCAATTGATATTTTCCACACTTCTTCTTCACACAATAGAATTGCTAATATAATAGAAGCTCGTATCTCCTAAATGAAAGTATCTTGCACTTTCCTAGCCTCCCTTAGACTTTATTATAGGGAAAACTATAATAAGATATTATAATGTATAAGACTCCACTAAAATTACAGTACTCTTCAGCAAAAGTACTAAAAAACTATTTATAGAAAGTGCAAAAAAGGATTTAGATGTCATGGAACTCGACAAGTTATCATTACAATGTTGATAAATGAATTAGCGTCTAGATGCTATTAGGCTTGCTCCATTGCGACACTAGGCTGACTTGGCACGATTAATGGTTATATTGACACATATATTGGTTGAGACGGTACAACTTATTTTGATAACTATTTCACCGAGGCACTGCAAAAGTTGAGGGTGCTACGACATTCTGATGATCGGTGCTCCAGTGTTATGGTGCTGATTTCTGTTGCAACGACACTGTGAGGCACTACAACGCTAACCTTGGCTCTACTGGGGCACCAACTTTTCCTAAAATTGTAGAGAGCCTAGCATTGTAATATTAAAACTAGATTCTAGGTGTTGTAGATGTCCACACTACAACGCTATACATGTGGGCACTACAACACTGTTAAATACTTGTAAATTTTATATTTTCTTAAATTTTTGTTGCACAAACACAATAAAAACAATATATATTTTATTGATTTTTAATATAATAAATAGTACAAAATTTACACTTAACAATGACCATTGATTATTAATTATGAATAACATTATTCATATTGATTTCTACTTGTTCTTACTGCTACATAATTAGATTTTTATGGATTGAATGATTACATGAATATTATTTCTACTATTGTGCATTGATTGTAATTATTGGTTATGGTACATATTGAATTGTTAGCTCATAATGTGATTTTTATATATTTTTTATGAAGGAGCTAGGATTTAGTGGAGTGAGGCAGATTAGGATTCAGGTTTATTTTATTTTTTTGTATTTTAGTTTTTATTCCTTTATTGTTAGGAGTTAAGAGAGACATACTGATATAGTTATTGATTTATTGATTATTATAAATTAAATTTTGACGAATGAATATAGAAATATTTTGATATATATGATTCATAATTTTGTTCACTAGACTTATTTATATTAATGAATTACTAAAAGCTTGGTAGATTATATAAGAGATGAAATAGACAATTCTTTCAAATTTTGGTCTTGAGGTGTCATAAATGTAGTATTGAGGAAGCATCTTATAGCGACAATATATGATTCTCTAATAATATTTTAAGAGTCTATAAAAAATTAGGAAGAGAGACCATCTGGGCCAGGGGCCTTATCATTTCCAATATAAAAAAGAGCAACTTTGATATATCATTAGAAGACCCATTGTGAGAGAAGTTTTCTTATCTAGGGATAAAAGAGGGCCTAAATGAATAATGATTATGTAGAGATTCTTTATTGAGTGTGAATGGGGCAATAATTAATATTATGAATTTCTCAAATATAATTCCTATTTCCTCTTCTTTTAATTTTTGATACAGAAACTTAAGGTCATCCTCCCCACTAGTGAGCTAAGCACATTTGGCCACTGCTTTAATATAAATGTTTTCACATTTAGTAGCGTCAATAAATTCTTATTGAATAGTTAGAACATTCCCATGAAGGGTTTTATCCAACAGATTAGTTTCCAAACCAGAGAAGATAGAGTTTTGACTTTCCTTGAGCATATTAATTTTGCTATGTATAAAAGCGAAAGATTTTAACATTGCCGTTGCCAGGTCCCAAGTCCTAGATGAGAAAAGTGGAGGGTTGCGTTAGGTAGTCGACAGCCAGCGTAAAACTTGTCGAACAATAATGACATGAATTCTTTAAGAAATTGTGTTAATGCTAGGGCGTCCCCTTGAAGCGACGCGCTGTATGGGCTGAATACAGTGACAAGTGTGCAAGGGCCGCTGCACCGGCGCCCGAGTGCAGTGTTAAATAGTCAAGGGTTCCCACATCAAGGACGGATGTGGGCAAAGAAGCTAGTCCATGAAACTAAAATTAGGATATGAACTTGGAATATAGGTTTCCTTACAGAAAAATTAATGGAATTAATAGATATTATGATTCATAGGAAGTTAAATATTTTGTGCATTCAGAAAACTAAATGGGTTGTAGATAAGGATAAGGAAATTGATAGTTTATGATTTAAACTTTGGTATTCGGGTAGGAGTCGTACTAGAAATGGTGTAGGTGTTATTATAGATAAGAGTTTAAAGTATAATGTTATAAAAATTAATAGGATTGGAGATAGACTTATAGCTTTAAAGATTGTTGTTGATGATAAGATTGTCAATATTATAAGTGCTTATGCTCCTCAAGTAGGTTTGAATATGAGTTCTAAATTAAATTTTTGGAATGACTTAGAAGAATTAATACAAAATATATCTCTTGAAGAAAGAGTTTTTGTTGGAGGAGATTTAAATGGACATGTTGGTAGAGAGGTAGATGATTTTAAAAGTATTCATGGTGGCCATGGATTTGGAACGACGAATGAAGGTGGCAAGACCATATTGGATTTTTGTTTAGCTTATGATTTTTTAATTGCTAATACCTTATTTAAGAAAAGGAATGAGCATCTCATCACTTATAAAAATGGATATAATACAACCCAGATTGATTATTTTCTTATTAGAAAATTAAATCGTTTAGATTGCAAAGATTGTAAAGTTATTCCGAGTGAAAATTTATGTACCCAACATCAATTATTAGTTTTGGACTTTAAGATAAAGGAGCATAAAATAAAAAATAAAGTAACACAATTTTCTAGGATTAAATGGGGGAATTTAAAGAATATTAACACAAAAATTTTTGAAAATAAGATTTTAGATCTTATGATTTTGTCTGTGCATGAGGATGCTAATATTATGTGGGAAAAAATGGCTAGTGATATTAAGAATATTGCAAAAGATGTCATTGGAGTATCAAAGGGAAAAGCTCCTAATAGTAAAAATAGTTGGTGGTGGAATCCTAATGTGCAAGAACAAATTAAAAATAAGAAGCTTTGTTATAAAAATTGTTTTAATTTTAAAAATTATGATAATTGGGAAATATATAAAGTGGCTCGTAAGGATGCTAAGAAAGCAATATGCGATGCAAAGGCATTAGCTTTTAGTGATTTATATAATATATTAGATACTAAAGAGGGAGAAAGATATATGTATAAGTTAGCCAAACAAAGAGATAGGAGTAGTAAGGATTTAGTTCAAGTGAAGTATATTAAAGATGAAGATCAAAAAATAATTTTCTTAGAAGATGATATTCAACAAAGATGGATGAGATATTTTGCTAAACTTTTTAATGAAGATTGTGAAAATAAGATTGACTATAGTGACCTTAGCATCCTAAATGAAAATAAAGATTTATGTTTTTATCGTCATATTAGTAAAACTGAAGTTAGAGAGACTTTAAAGAAAATGAAGGGTGGAAAAGCTGTTGGACCTAATGATATTCCAATAGAGGTGTGGAAATGCTTAGGAGATGAAGGAATTTCATGGCTTACTAAACTTTTTAATACTATTTTGAAGACTAAGAAGATGCCAGATGAGTGAAGAATGAGTGTGTGAATTCCTATTTTTAAGAATAAAGGTGATGCACAAGATTGTGCGAGTTATAGAGGTATTAAGTTAATGTGTCATACTTTAAAACTATGGGAGCGAGTTATGGAGCATAGGTTGCGGTGTGATATTAATGTTTCTCAGAATCAATTTGGATTCATGCCGGGTAGGTCGACTATGGAAGCCATACATTTATTAAGAGGTTTGATGGAGAAATATAGAGAAAATAAGGAGGATCTACATATAATATTTATTGATTTAGAAAAAGCATATGATAAAGTTCCAAGAGAAGTGCTATGGAGAGTTCTTGAAAAGAAAGGAGTCAATAATGCTTATATTCAAATCATTAAATATATGTATGCAGGAGCTATTACTTGTGTTCAAACACAAGGTGGATTGACCAAGTATTTCCCTATTTCGATTGGGTTACATCAAGGATCAGCCTTAAGCCCATATCTTTTTGCTTTAGTCATGGATGTTCTCACTAGACATTTGCAAGAGGATGTACCTTGGTGTATGCTTTTTGCTGATGATATTCTTCTTGTTGATAAGACTAGAGAGGGAGTTGAAGGTAAACTTGAATTATGGAGGTCAACCTTAGAGTCTAAAGGTTTTCGCTTGAGTAGATCTAAAACGGAATATATGGAGTGTAATTTTAGTAGTAATAGACTTAGTGAGGGGATTGCGACTTTGGGCGATCAAGTCATTAATAGTACACGTTTTAGATATCTTGGATCTATTGTTCAGAGTGATGGTGAAATAGATGGAGATATTATCAGCAGAATTCAAGTTGGATGGTTGAAGTGGAGGAATGCATCGGGCTTGTTATGTGATAGAAATGTACCCCTCAAACTTAAGGGAAAATTCTATAAGATGGTAGTGAGGCCTGCAATGCTTTATGGTGCCGAATTTTGGCCTTTAAAAGAGAAGCATAATACTAAGTTAAGTGTGGCAAAGATGAGGATGCTCAGGTGGATGAGTGGCTTTACCCTTAGAGATAGGATACGAAATGAGCATATACGTGAAAAGGTTGGAGTAGCTCCAGTAGAAGATAAGATTAGAGAAAGTCGCCTTAGATGGTTTGGTTACATAAAACGGCGGCCTTGTGATGACCCGGTTAGGAGAGTAGAGGTATTAGATTTGACTTATGTTAAGAAAGGTAGGGGTAGACCTAAAAAGACTTGGTTAGAAAATATTAGGAATGACCTTTCTTTATTAGATTTAAACGAGAATTTGGCTTTTAATAGGACACAATGGAGAAAAAAGAGTCATGTAGCCGACCCCACGTAGTGGGATAAAGGTTTGATGTTGTTGTTGTTGTTGTTGTTGTATAAAAGCGAAAGATTTTCTATTTGCAGCTTTAAGAGCATACTTTATATTCCTAAGTTTGTTATCAAGAGCAAACATGGGATCCCCTTGACAACAATGTTCCAAGCAATTAACACATCGAGAGATTGAGACTTTTTAGTTTAAGAGTTTAAAAAGCGAGAGATTGAGACCTACGCATCGAGATCCAAGAAAGCGAGAAATTGAGATACATTTTTTAGATTGCTTGATCTTTACTTAGAATTTTAGAGGTGTGAATTGCACATTAATATTTCATAATTATGCTTTAGTACTAATGTTTGAACAAAATGTGTATATTCATTTTTTTGAAATATCTGAGATCCTTATTGTACATTATTATTTCTTTGTTATATTTTGGTACTAAAGTTAATTTGAACTAAACTTGACTATTACATGTCTTTCAAAGACTTGTGATCTTCTTATTGATTCTTTCTCCAATCAATCATTTTATCCTATGACTCATTTTTATTCTCTGACTCGGCAATGACTGACTTCATATGCTATAGACAAAATTTTTTTTTTTTAAAATTCTCTCAATGCAATATTAATTATTTGAAACTATATTGTACTCATAATCTCATTAAACAGTATAGCTATGGGAACCACGGAATTAGTTTGAGTCAATATGACTCGAACTCGGCTCGATAAATGACTCGTGAGTTGAGATCGATGACTTAACGAGTCAAAGATTGTGTTATCCACGAGTTGACTCGTTAGCTCACTTGTTTAAAAAATATTGATATACAATATGCTTAAAATATATAAGAATTCAAACCTTAAAGTATAAGATATTAAGAATAATAAAAAACTATATCTCGTTTGCTTATATCAATTGATTCTTCATTATTTATCTTCTAATTTCTTATATTTTTATATGTTTAATATATAGTCGCTTGAATAATAATCACTTTCTATTTCCATATAAACGTGTCCTCTCTTCAGCCTAAGTCGAATTTATAGAACCAAGCTCAATTTGAGCTCGAACTCGATTAATTAATCAAGCTCAAGCTTAAAACTGGCTCGACTAATTTGCATCCCCACATGAAATCGCCGGTGGCTTGACAGACAGAAATTTTTCCATCGAAACTTCCAGCGGATGTTGGCGAAGAGAGAGAACAAAATATTTATATGGTAAAACGCTTCATAATCTTGCAATAATTTCCTCCAACACTACGGAAAAAGGCAGATTTTTTGACATAATATCCAACATGCCATGGGAGTCGTTAGTCTCTACACATCATAGGAAAATTCAGTGGAGTTTCCTTCGAATTTATAGATAGCTACTTCCGTGATATGCATAGATTCTATAGTGTTGACCACAAAAAAAGAAAAAAAAAAAAAAAAAAAAAAAAAAAAAAAAAAAAAAAAACTTCGCCGCTGAGAGATGGAGAGTTTCTGGGAAACTTTTAGCCGCTGATAGGTCAAAAAGTGCCGAGTGGTTTACTCCAACTACTCCCATTCATTAATCATTAGGCATCAAAGAGAGGGCCCACAATTAGGAGAATTTTTAGAAATTAATATTTAATAAGCAAAGGAGGGGTTTTTATACGACACTTATTTAGCCACATAAAAAATAGTTCGTAAATAAATTTTATGTAGATTTTTATTTGAGAAATTTAACAAAAAAAAAAAAAACTTACAAATGAATTAATAAGTTTATTATAAATAAATTTATTCAATTTATATATGCTCAGGGTTAAATCTCATTTAGTTAAATATAAATAAACACTCCCAAAAAAAAAAAATGAATATTTTTTTTTATTATTAGCTTATTTAAAAATATTATTTAAAAAATTTATTTTAAAATTAGTGTATGTCTTTTAAGAAAAAGATATTTTTAGTTTTTTAGATCAAATTTTTCCCTTGAATCTTGAAGGTGTAATACTTGTAAAGAGATGAAACTTTATGAAAAGCTTGTTTGGACTTTTTTAATTTAAAATTAAGATTTTAAATTTGAAATTAATTAATTTTTGTTAAAAATAAGTGTTTAAATATTTGAAAAATACAAATCTTGAACCTGCCGGTTCAAGTGAACCGCGACTGGTTCGCCGGTTCACCAGTTGAACCCGCGGTTTCAGACAAAGCTGGCCGTTTTGAAGCTAAGCTAGTTTTCAGGTTGAATTGAATCGAGTTCTGGTTCGGGCATTCAACACACATATTTAGCCAACTCATTTTTAAAATAAATTTTATGTAGATTTTTATTTGAGAAATTTTGCAGCAAATACTCAAAAATTCTGCTAATGGTTCTCATAGTTCATAAACACTCCCAAAAAATTTTTTTTTTAGCTTAATTTTTGATGTCTTTAGAAAATTTATCTAATCCAATTTGAATCTTGATGTAATCTTTGAACTCAAAGTTTTTGGAATTCAATTCAAGATCATTCAAACTGTTAGGGGTGTCAATATTTGACACGGCCTGAAAATCTGACACGAACCTGATCCGAAAATTATTGATTAGAGCCAACCCGTTTGTCAAACGAGTCGGGTTCAGGTTCAATAAACCGACTCATTTTAAAAATCGGGACTGGTTCAGGTTGACCTGAAAATCTGAGAATGATTCTGAACTGACCTGATGTCTCCACTCACAAAATCTCTCTGCCCCGCCATCTCTCGCATGTCCCCAGCTGTTGTGGCCCCCACTCACCTCTTCTGTAGCTCCGGCTCTCCCGTCGTCGGCGACAACATTCCTTCCTTTGTCTTCTCCAGTTTGCTTTTCCTCTTCTCCGTCTTCGACGAAGCTCCTTCCTGTTCTTGTCCTGCAGCTTTGATGAGACGAGTTACCTCCTTCGAAAGTCTGACGCCCTTTGTTTGTTGGACATAACCAAATTCGTCTCAAGTTGGGTCAACTCAAAAATACAACGGGTCGGACACCGGGTTGAATTTTATGACCCATTTGTAAAAAATGGGCAGGCTTTAAGTCGTGTCAAATAGCGTCAGGTCTGTTCCGAGAAAGACCCGTAATCTGATTTTGATACCACGACAAAGTGTAATTCCAAACTTGTAGTTGAATCGAGTGCCTGCATGAGATGAGTCCAAAGACACTAAAATTTTCAATATGAGTTCAAATTATCTTAAATCAAGCACTTTGAAATCTGGTTTAAAATTTTGCTTACTTCAAATAAAAAATGAGTGTTTGATGAGAAGTCTTATGGGCCTAAGATCCTTTGTTTTGAAAATCAAACCAGACTGACTAGTTTGACCGATTCAGCCGTGAACAAGTTGGCTAGCCTGTTCGAATTTTTTCTATAACCAGCTTTGCAATGAACCGACTAAAACTGGTTGGATCATACGGCTCAACCGCCAAACAGGTAATCCAACAAGTTCAATAATTATCTATTTTGTTTAATTATTATTTTTTAAATAAATTTAATAAATTAAATTTAAAAATTTAAATTTGAAAAAACTTATAAATTTGTTATAATAGTCAAATTTTAAATAAGCTCTAATATAACTTACTCACATGACATCATCATTCATGTAACTTTTTATTTTTTTTTTTATTTTTATTTGAATTCATAAAAAGCTATATAAAATTATAAACAATACTTAGCTAGTGATGTAGGACTAAAGAACTATATAAAATCTCATATTAACAACCCAAGGCTAGTGATTTTAGGACTAAAATTTAATTAAATAATGAACTAATATTTACATTTTAGTTAATAAATGTTATTTACTACATATTTTATAAATATAAAAAACTAAAATTTTATTTTTTTTAATGTAAAAAATAATTACATTTTCATAAATTAATATTTAATGTAATTTATTTAGCAATTTATATATATATAATATATAATACTAAATATTATATCTATTTTTTAATTATATATAATATATATATATAATATATATATATATATATATAATATAAATATATATATATATATATATATATTATTGGTTTAAATTATACCTAAATATCACAAAATAAATTAACAATTATTTATATTAAATTTAAATATTTATATATGAACTAAATTACTATTAAATGTGAATTAAAATCAATGTTTGGGATATTTACATTTAAATTTAAAAATAGTAATTTATTTATATTTAAAAATATAGCATAAATTAATACTTTTTTATATTTAAATATGAAATTATAAAATATACTATTAATTTATGAATTTATTTATTTTAATGTATCAAAATTATATTATTTCGTAATAATTAAATTGTTATCTTATCATTTAAATATTTTTAATATTTATTATATCATCTGATTCAAACCCAATTTTCAAAACAGTCGAACCATTGAACCTTGAACCGTTTTTATTTTTCGATTCTATTTCTAGTCTGATTTTAACAACCTGGCTAAGATGACTCAATTCATGGACTTTAAGACACTTAAATGCTGAAAGAATGATGCATGTTCAAAATGAATTAGCGTAGGCCATCCGATGAAATGTTATGAAATTTTGGCTAAACTTATCAAAATTTCACTAAAAAAGATTTAAATAGATTTCGATTCTTCACATGAAGGGAGAGCACGAATCTTGACACAAAATTGAAAACAGTTTATAGATCTGAATAACTCTATAGCCCATTTTCAATGTTCGATGCTAATTCTCATCACCAGCAACCACCATCACCTGATCATCATCATCTAATAACCACTATGGCTCAACTGCCATCATCGCATAAATGCCATTTCTTGCTATTATTGCCCAATTGCTATCATCCAACCTTAATCACTTGACCGTCATCTCTTGATTGTTACCATCCTACTCCATTATTTGTCCAATAAACTCTACTACAATCATAGTAACCAAGTTAGTATTATCGATTTAATAATCACATATTGTCCAATATACTTATTTGTATAGTGTATCATTTCAACTAGGCTTGATCTCAAGATTTTTTTCCTTTTTGGATTTTCTATATAAAATTTTTTGTTCACATTTTTTTTAATCTTTTAAGTGTGCTATATTTTTATACACAACTAAAACATGAAGTACTTTTTGTTTTACTGTGAATATTCTAGTACACAATAATTTATCATCGTTTGGGATAAATATTCCTAACATATTACAAACACTTCTTCAATGGCTCACTATCAAGGACAATATAATCTTTCTCATGAATGTCGCTCGTCCTTGACTTTAAGGAATCATATTTGTTGGATGAAGGTGCATCAAGTTCAAATTACAAACTACAATAAAAAGCTCATCCGCAGGATGGGCTCACTAAATCAATAGTAGCAAACAATCAATTTAATGTTGCACATTTACTATTTCCTCATCATAATTTTGTAGTTCCTCCACATAAATCTTATCAGGATCTGTTGGACATAAAATAGTTTAGCCAATCCTTTTCATGCTACATGGTTGACCTGTAATCTTTTGCTAGCCTTGAGAGACCTGAATCAATCTTTGCTTATTGGCATCCCTTGTGATGTCATAAAAGAAGAGCTTTGATAACTTGTTGAAGAGATCTCTTTTAAGCATAATAAGTAGCTTACTTCTAATCATAAGCTTTAGGACTCATCGCCTGAATTGATTCAATTCTCCCACATTCCATTCCAAGTTATCATGCAAATCAAATAGATCTAATAGGATGATCTCAACATTGAAGCAAACCAATAAAATTGAGCTCTTTATCTCACTGCCCCTCATCTCATTAGTTTTATTATAAGAATTGAGATATAATTTTATTCTCATAGAGGTAACTAGATATCTAACATTTTTAACTAATTTTTTTAAGAAATAGTATTATATTTTACTTTTTCATATAAAATGATCCCATGAGAGTAAGTGGTAGACATGATCTCCACTTTAAATCTCTTAGAAATTTAGATTATTTTAATATGAAGATTCAGAGTTTATCAATTATCATCATTACTTTCCATAATATGATTGTCAAGCTCATATATTTATATATAAGGAAATATACAATTAAAGACTAGATAAATAAGAAGTCTTATTTCAAAGTCAAATGTAAAAATATTTGATATGCATGGTGTCAACACACTCTTCTTCACCATTATTAGAGATTTTTTGAAATTTTATACAATCTTCAAACCTTAAAACTCTTACCTCATATTTGAACTCATGGTCTCTTCCCCTTTAAAGTTTATAGTGGTAACATTTGGCTTAGTTGTAGTTAATCTCAAATGATATAAATGGCATCAACACCAATTTCAACAGCTTGACATAAGTGATTTTGACTCCCAAGTTTAATATTAAGCTGAAAATTAAGCTCTGTCTTTTGTGATACCTAAAATATACATATACATACTTATCAAACCGAGGATAAATAGTTAAAAAAAGAAAGAGATAAAAAATAACAAATATTTAAAAATTTAAGGAATGCAAAGATCTCTAGATTTTCTTTTCAACAAGATCAAGTACACTAAAAAATTCATTCATTTGATGCATCAACAAATTTCTTTAAGACAAAAACATAGCATAAGAATTATTGATCAATATATGCTAATATTTCTTAAAAAAAAACCTCGAGAACAATTTTAATTTTTTTTTTAAGCAATTGCAGCATCTACAAAAATTTTCAAGTAAATTTAATAACTATACTATAAGGAATTTAAAAGTATGTAATAATTTTTAGAGTATGTGGTGAGTTATGGTTAACTTCCATAGCATTTCTAGAGCAAGTGGTTAGTAAGGAAGGAGTTACTTTAGATCCCTAGAAGGTCCAAGCATTGGTAGAATTGTCGAGGCTGAACTTAATGACCGAGGTTCATAATTTTCTGGGCATGGAAGGATATTACAAAAAGTTTGTTAGAGGCTTTTCATAGATTTATATTTCTTTCAATAGATTGAATCAAAAGGTTATGCCATTTAGTTATACACCAAACTATGAGGATAGTTTCTTGAGATTGAAAGAGTATCAAGTGTCAACTCCTGTATAGATAAATCTTTGGATATAAAAGGATTTCAGTATATAGTGTTGTTTCTTTGAAAGGTCTGAGATGCGTGTTGCATTATAAAGGAAAGGAATTGGCTTATGCTTCTAGGAAATTGAAGCCATCTGAGAAGAACTATCTGAATCATTATTTGGAGCCAGCGACTATTATTTTTGCATTCAAAATTTGACGACAATTTTTTATACAGTGTCTGATGTTAAAATTTACCAAACACTAAAGTTTGAAGTGTATTTTTACTCAGAAGGAAATGAACTTAAGATGGAGAAAGTAGTTGGAGCTTATTAAAGATTACGATTTAGATATTAATTATCAACCAAATAAAATAGATATGATTGTTGATGTGCTAAGTAAATGGTTAGTAGGAGTAGAAGCCAGTTTAATTACTTCTGATTAGACTTTGATTAGAGAGATGGAGAGATTTGAATTAGAAGTAGTATCTTTACTAATGATCTCAGTTGGGGTTATCTATCATATGATAGTACAACCTTCATTATAAGAGAGAATTAAGGAAGCTTAGAAAGTAAATAGAGGATATCTAAAATTGATAGATCCAATTCAGTCTAGGATGATATCTAAATTAGAAGTACATGACCAAGGGATAAATTTTTATGGTAAGATTGTGTGGGATCCAGATAGTGGTGATATGAGGAGAGAAATTTTACATAAAGCCCATTATAATGGATACACTATTCATTCCAGAAACACTAAGATGTATTATGATTTAAAGTGTATGTTTTTGGTTGCTTGGATTGAAGTGAGAAGTATCAAAGTTTGGCTCCAAATCTGAAACATGCCAAAAGTGGCTGAGCATCAAAGACCTAGTGGACTATTGCAACAATTTCATATTCCTCAGTAAAAGTGGAAAGAAATTATTCTATATTTTTCTATGAATTTTCTTAGATCTAGGTAAAGTTATGATGCATGATAGGTTGACAAAGTCTGATCATTTTTTTTAGTAAGGCATATTGACTCTATAAATATATTAACTCAGTTGTATAAGAAGAAAATTATCAAATAGCATGGAATTCTTAGGGTTATTATTTTTGACTGTGTTGGTAAGTTCACTTCAAAGTTGTGGAAAAGTATACAGGAGGGTCTATAAAAGAAGTTAAAATTTACACTATAGGAACATGCGCTATTATTGGCAGATGGAATCCACCGGTAACAATTAAAATTCCCAAAAATAAGACCTTTTAAATGCATTTTCGATGTAAATTATTTCGATGATATTTAACGCATCGGAAAGTCAACATTGGCGAATTTTGTTTGCCAGAAATATTTCCGATGGATCTTTTGGCGAAATACCAACGAAAAAATAGGAGCGATCGACGCCTTTTTCGTTGTTGTATTCCGACGTAAGATCCAATAGTAATTCTTGCGGACAATCCAAAATGTCCGATGGTAATATCGTATTTTCCTATAGTGTTAGTACAACCTTTCATCGCTAGATAAATGGGCAATGTGAGAGAGTGATTTAGGTTTTGGAAAATTTATTGAGACTATGTGTTTTAGATTTTGATAAAAGCTGAGAAAATCATATTCATTTGATTGAATTTACTTATAAAAATAGTTTCCAAGCAAGTATGGGTGCGGTTCCATACTAATCTTTGTATGGAAGAAAGTGGAGAACACTATTATCTTGAACTAAAATAGGAGATAGGAAATTGATAGGTTTTGAGCTGGTAGAAAATACCATTAAAAAGATCAGATTGACTAGGAAGAGGTTAGAAGTAGCCCAATACAAGCAGGCAAAGTATTTTGTCCTAAATCATAAATCTGTTGAGTTTTAAATTGGTGATTTTTTCTATTTGAAAGTCACTAAACTAAAGGGAGTAAGAGTATTTGGAGAAGATATTACGCTAAGTCCTAAATAAATAGGACCATTTGAAATTATATAAAGGGTAGGGAAGTTTACTTATAAATTTTTTCTCTTGGATCACCTGACGAATATCCATAATCTATTTCATGTGTCGATATTGAGAAAATGAGTATCTGATATTAGACAAAGAGTTTTTGAAGCAGAAGTATATGTACAACCCAATCCGACCTACATGGAAGAACCTAATGTATTCTGGCTTTTAATGTTAAGTAGCTGAGAAATAAGTACATTCCCAATGAAAGAACTAAACATTAATGTAAGCAACTTGGGAGAAGAAAGCTGAGATGAAATGATTGTATCTAGATCTGTTTTGATTGGAATGACAAGTATGATATTTTTTCTAAGAAGGAGAGGATGTAACATCAATTGTCTGAAATTTTAAGTAATTGTCTATTAATGATCATTAATTTTGAGTTTAATAGTAATTATGTATATTAAAATTGTGAGTGGAATAGCAAAGAACCAATGCTTGGGCTTTGAAGAGTGAAAAACCAAGTTTTGGATTTTCCACTATAGGCACTAGGTGTTGGTCTTGGTGGCAGGGTGGCACCCCAGTATGGAGCTCTAGGAAAATGGAAAATAACTAGTTTTGGTTAAGTTATACAGAAACATGCAGCGCCACCACGACACTGGGTTGAGAGTTAGGAGAGTATTGAAGATTCTCATGGGCGTTGCAATATTTGGAATTTGGGCACCACAGTGTTAGGACAAATTAGCGCTTTTTTGCATATTAAATACATCTTGATCCATTTACTTAAACTCATTACACCTTCAGCTTGTCAGGGAAGAAGAAAAGTAAAGGGATGGAAAGAGAAAGAAAAGAAGGAGATTTGGAGTCCAAGATATGAAAATCATCCGTTCAATTAGTTGGAAAAGTGTCACACTCGTGGTAGGCAATTAACATGTAACTTATTTTTTATTTTAGTTCTTAAGTGTTTATAAATGGACATACTTTTAAACATGTATTACTTGAGTTTAAGAAAGGTTTAACCGCATAACTTTTATTATATTATTATATTATTAGTTCTAGATATAATTTGACTAAAGAATGTAAAATTTCACTAGTTAGTTTGTTCTGCATGAATTTTTAATGATTCTAAAAAAATGGAAGCATCTCTAAACTTTAATACAAGTGGTAAAAAATGCTTATATAGTATTTTATATAATCTTTATAAATTGGTAAAATTATGAGAACTTTGTATAAACACTTGAAATGTGGGGGGTTTATATAAGTTGATTTTTAATTTCT
This sequence comes from Dendrobium officinale, assembly GCA_019514585.1. Taxonomy (NCBI): domain Eukaryota; kingdom Viridiplantae; phylum Streptophyta; class Magnoliopsida; order Asparagales; family Orchidaceae; genus Dendrobium; species Dendrobium officinale. The sequence continues at coordinate 38,393,448 of CM033697.1, read as the reverse complement.
AATTACTTTAAATTCTTTAGTTACATATTGCATTTGTATTATTATGCATTTCATGAATTTCTAGAGCTCCCTTGAGAAAAATAAGTATACTTTGAAATTCTCTGTTTGGTCACAAGGTGGATATATCTAATTATTTTGTATTAATCTTCTCTGTTCTAGCTTTGAATTAACTCTATATTGGAATATATTATGCTCTGTGTTGGCTCTACTCTGCACTTGTCTTTAGCTGGTGGGAGGTGAAATTCAGGAGTTATAAGGGACATTCATTCATGCGCCTTCCTGCATTTATTTTCATATGCGAACTAGTATACTCAAAACATATGTGAACTAGTATACTCAAAACTATAAAGTAAATAATACTTATATTATTTTATTTATTTTCATGTCAAGCTATGAATTGAACTCTGTTACGAGGGGAAAAAGAGTGACATATTGAGTTTCATACTCACCCTATTGCTTATAAAATTTCAGGTATGGATAAGAGTTTTGCTGAGTAGACTGAGTCTAATAGAAAGTAGAAGGTCTGATTGTGGAAAGCTGCATATAAATTTTTAGTTGATATAGTATTTTTTTTGTTTTGTTTTGTTGCTATCAATGTAATCTGGACTATTGTGATCTAATTATTTTGGGAAAAAAAGTATTTTGTATATACTCTCTTATTGTATATTATTTATGGTTTGGTACGATTAGTTGGTTTTGATGAAATGATAAATTATAAGAGAATTAACAAATAAATAGGAAATATAGATTTAAATCTTCCTTTAGGTTATTGGATGTTACACTACAGTCCTTTGACTTCTGTTGCCCATCGATTATAGTCCTTTTGACAACCGTCGCTCTTCAACTATAGTCCTTTGACGTATAATCTTTTGGTCATTATCACATGACTACTCTACTTACTACTGTCTTCATCACCTACTATTGATAATAATGTCAACACATGCCACATTTACAGGATCGATGCATGTCATCGGCATCAACTTTATTTTATGCTGGATTTCTGCCAAAAGGCTCTTTCAATTTTAACCACATAATATATTCTTTGTATTGTATCAATATCTTCTCTCAAGGAAGGGAATCATTTGTAATCAATGATAAAAACTATTGGAGTCATTTCAATGGGGTTAAATACCTTGTTTTTTTTCTTTCATGCATTTTCTACATAAAAAAATGATAACTTTTATATTCTTATATATGTGTACTAAATCTTCGTACAAAATTAGGATGTTTAACTCTCTATCTCTCTACTGCCACAAATGTTCTAGCATGCAACTATTCTAAAAACAACATTTAAGAGAATATCGCAATGCCAATTTATAAAAAGGAGCAGGTTAATAATTAAAATTAAGTATATGAGCTTAATCAGATGAAAATATAAAAGAGGAGCAAAATCATAATTTCATTTTACGCATTTTAAGAAACCAAAACATTAAATCACAATTTTTTTAAACCATGAAAACATTTTACGGCTTCTTAGAAACTGGAAAATTATTTTCAAATTTCTAAAGAAACTGGAAATTATACATATTATTAAGTATATATTATGATACATAAAAAATTATTTTCCTATTTCTAAAAGAACTAATTCTAGTTGTTGATCTTCTTCTCCATAGCTAACCTGCACAAGAATTAGAAAAGCAGAGCAGGAAAGAAAAAGAACAGAGTAAGAAGAAGGCGAATGGAACAGTGTGCTTCTAAAGCTTTTCATTATCTTCCTTTTGCTGTGCCGCATACAGTTTTATACAACCAATGCATAAAGAAGGTGATGAAGACATCAATGGTTATGATGTAAACCGTTAGAGATCAACGGCTGAATATGGGTAGCAGATCTGGCACAGCAGGCGGTAGTGGACTGCAAAGAGTAGTGGATATAAGCTATACTGCTTATTTGACTGCTTGCTTATCAGTTGGCTTATCACCGCCCCGCAAGCTAACAGGAGGTTCTGAAATAGTTAGCTTGTTTCTGAGATTAGCAAAACGAGATATAGAAAGAGACTTAGTAAATAAATCAGCAAGCTGATCTTGCGTATGTATATGCTCAATTTGAATTACTTTGCTCTTAATGCAATCCCGAATAAATTGAAAATCAATCTCAATGTGCTTTGTCCTTGCATGGAAGATAGGATTAGTAGCAATTGCCATAGCAGATATATTATCACAAAATAGCCGAGTTGGTCGTGAGACATTGAGCTGAAACTCTTGGATCAAGCGACGGAGCCAAATAATATCCGTAGTGGCAGTAGCGAGTGCACGATACTCAGCTTCGGTTGAAGATCTAGCTACAGTTTTCTGTTTCTTAACATGCCAGGAGATAAGAGAATTACCAAGAAAGGCACAATATCCAGAAGTCGACTTGCGGTCAATGGGATCACCCGCCCAATCAGAATCAGAAAATGCAGATAATTCTAAAGAACCAGACGAGATTGGTAAACCAAATAGAATGGTACCTTTGATATAGCGAAGGAGACGTTTGAGCAATTTGAAATCATCTTCAAGAGGCTTATGCATATGCTGACATAGTTTATTGACAGTAAAAGCTATATCAGGACGGGTGATAGTTAAATATTGCAATGATCCGACAATATGTCTAAAATTTTGTGAATGAGCGGCTGTCAGTTCAGATTGAGAGGATGGCTGCAGTTTGGATGGAGCTGGAGACGCAATAGGTTTGCAGTCATACATGCCCGCACGGTTCAAAATCTCAGCAGCATATTTGGTCTGGGCCAAATGAATTCCGGTTGGTGTATAAGACACCTGCATACCGAGAAAATAGGAAATGTTTCCCAAATTCTTCATGTGAAAATGAGTGGATAATCCATTTAGAAGCTGCTGGATAGTTTGTTCATGATTGCCGGTCAACAAAATATCATCTACATAAACTAAAATGTAGAGAGTGATGGATTGTTTGTGAAATATGAGCAAAGAAGAATCAGCCGAGCTATGGGTAAAACCATACTGAAGTAGATACGCAGAAAACGTTTCAAACCATTGTCGTGGCGATTGCTTCAAACCATAAATAGACTTTTGAAGCAAGCAAACATGCTCAGGGTATACGGGGTCAATAAAACCGGTAGGTTGTCTCATAAGAATAGTTTCATTCAATTTTCCGTGGAGAAACGCATTCGAGACATCAAGTTGTAAAATTTTCCATTTAAAAGTGACAGCAACTTTAAGGAAAATTCGTATAGTTGGTAGCTTTGCCACTGGACTGAACGTTTCATTGTAGTCCAAACCATATTGTTGATGACAGCCTTGAGCAACAAGGCGTGCTTTATGTCTGGCTATAGTACCATCAGAATTTAACTTGGTCTTATAGATCCATTTACACCCCAAGACATTTTGATTTGGATGAGATGGAATAAGCTTCCATGTGCCTTGCTGCTGTAAAGCATTAAATTCCTGCGACATTGCTTGTCGCCAAGAGTTGTGTTTAACAGCCTGTGAATAACATGTAGGATCCGACGGGAGTAATAGATGATTCAGGCTAATGATAAGGCGCGGCTTTAACTTCCCTGTTTTAAATCTCGTAAGCATAGGGTGGGGAATATGGCTAGGAGAAGGGGTAGAGTTTGTTGATTGTTGAGGAGAAGCTGAAATTTCTGTAGTTGGAGACGGAAGAAGATTAGTAGTAGGCAATGATATTGTTTGTTTTCGTTGTGGAGGAGAATCAGTGGAGGTTATCTGTGTTGTAGTAGTAGTGGAAGATTTTGTTATCGTAGGAACAAGTGAAAGAAGTGGAACATCATGAGAAGAGGAAGGTATAGACTCGGCTTGCTGTTCAAATAAGTAAGGGAAAATATGTTCAATGAAGCGGACATGACGAGAAAGAAATATTTTACCAGAAGGAATATGAAAACACAGATAACCTTTGGTAGTATTAGAATATCCAAGAAAGACACAAGGTAGAGATTTTGGATGAAGTTTGGAGAGAATTTGAGACGGTAAGAAGGGATAGCATAAACACCCAAAAATGCGTAAAGAGTGATAATCTGGCGGTGTTTTAAATAGCATTTGAAAAGGGGAATGAAACTTATTTGAAAGAGATGGTAGATAGTTAATTAACTGTACAGCTGTTTGAACAGCATGTAACCAAAACTTTTGAGGTAAATTGGCTTGAAAGAGAAGTGCACGAGCGGTTTCCAAAATGTGCCGATGTTTTCGTTCAGCAACACCATTTTGTTCAGGTGTATAAGGACATGTGCACTGATGGATAATACCATATTTAGAGAGAATTAGTTGAAAATTTTTAGAAGTATATTCTCCACCGCCGTCTGATCGAAAACATTTAATTTTAGTATCAAATTGACGTTCAACTAATTTTTGAAATTGGCAAAACACAGGAAGCACATCGGATTTAGCATATAATGGATAAAGCCATGTGAAACGAGAATAATCATCAATAAATACTACATAATATTTATATCCTTGCAAAGATACTATGGGAGAAGGTCCCCATACATCACTGTGTATTAATTGAAGAACACTACTAGAACGAGAAGTAGACTTTGAGAAAGGAAGCTTGTGACTTTTAGACATGGCACAAGCATTACAATGTAGATTACAAGCAACAGATGGTGAGGTAGACTCAAACATCTTGTGTAACTTGAGCAAAACTGGATGAGATGGATGACCCATGCGACGGTGCCAAAGCTGAACAGTTGTAGGGAGCGAAATAAGAGCGGTGGTGGAGACAACAGGCGATGATTCAGTAGAAATTGGGTAGAGTCCGTGACGAGCCGGGCCTTGAAGGAGAGTTTGATGAGTCTTCAGGTCCTTGATGACATAACCAGAAGAATGAAACATAACATAACAAGCATTATCATTAACCAATTTATTTATGGATAACAGGTTATGATGTAGATGAGGAACCAAATGAAGAGAATTGAGCGAAAGCTTACGAGAAGAAGGTGTAGGTAATAAAAACCTTTTCCAGTGTGAGTAATAGGGAGTAATTCGCCATTACCAACCATCAAACCTGTTGAGATCCACCGTAAGGTTGAGCATTGAGCAGTTGTTGAGGATCGGAAGTCAAGTGTGACGTTGCGCCAGTATCAAGAATCCAATCCGCTGAAACTGGTGAAGTAGTAGCTGTATTGGCTTGAACCGGAGGTGGTAGGGAAAAATCAGCACGATACCAACATTTATAAGCAGAATGCCCAGATTTTCCGCAAATTTGGCATTCAACGGTGGGAGTAGAACTGGAAGATACACGAGTGTAGGTGCCTCTACCGCGAGACGACCGAGAAAATCGTCCTCGTGTAGCTCTACCGCGAGCACGACCACGTTGTGCATACATGGCTGGAATGTTATCAGCCAGAGATGAAAGGGATAGTTCTCGAACAGATTCTGCAGCTATATTAAGCTCTTCACTACATAAAAGTGAATAAAAGTCATCCAGACTTATGGGATTCAGATTGGTTCTAATGGCAGTTTTAAAGGCCTGATAGATAGCTGGCAAGCCATTTAAGGTATACATAATGACATCTTCCTCAGACAATGGAGATCCAGATGACCCGATGGCATCAACTTTGCTCTTAATTTCAGACAAATATTGTACCATAGATTTGTCCTTCATATTTAAATGATTGAGCTCATTTTTAAGCTGTAAGATTTTAGACCGATTCGTAGATTGAAGACGGCGTTCAACAGTTTGCCATATCTCAAAACATGAGGTAAGCTCCAAAACATAGGGAAGAAAAGTCGTGGAAATCGTCGAATACAATACAGCCGCTAAATTTTGATCTATCAATAGCCATGTGCTGTAATCAGGATTTAGCTTTAACTCACCTGAAGCTGTCTTAATCATACGATCTGGTTTGGGTGTTGATCCATCTAAATACCCATCAAACCCATTGGCTGTAAAGAGCTTGTATATTTGTGATTTCCAGAGAGGATAGTTATCTCCGGTTAACTGAATGTTGAGCACAGCTTTCACATTTGTCATTAAAAACTTTAGTTGAGCTGGTATCAGTATTTCTGCCATTTTTATCACTGGCAAGACTTGAACAGAAGTTGCAGATGAAGAGGAGGAATCCATTCGGAGAACAGAGAATCAGACTACGATGAAGAGAACTGAAAAAAAAATGTATATCAACCACTAATCAGAGTTGCAGCGCTCTGATACCATGTTGATCTTCTTCTCCATAGCTAACCTGCACAAGAATTAGAAAAGCAGAGCAGGAAAGAAAAAGAACAGAGTAAGAAGAAGGCGAATGGAACAGTGTGCTTCTAAAGCTTTTCATTATCTTCCTTTTGCTGTGCCGCATACAGTTTTATACAACCAATGCATAAAGAAGGTGATGAAGACATCAATGGTTATGATGTAAACCGTTAGAGATCAACGGCTGAATATGGGTAGCAGATCTGGCACAACAGGCGGTAGTGGACTGCAAAGAGTAGTGGATATAAGCTATACTGCTTATTTGACTGCTTGCTTATCAGTTGGCTTATCACTAGTTACTTAATAAATTTATTTATTTTGTTTTTATTTATATCATAAAAAATAATTTACATTTTTCCGGTTTCTAATCTCTATGTTATTATATTTATTTTAATAACCGTAATTATATTTTTTTAAATAATATATAATAGTAAATATTATGTAGATATTTATTTTATTCCTTTATTTAAATTAAGTTAACTCCTAATTTATGGTTGGGAGAAACTTAAGTCGTTATTTCAATAACTTTTATGAATAATAACATTTTTTGGTTAATTTAAACAAAAATTAATATAACTTAAATTATATTTATAAAAAATAATAGAGTTAATAATAAATTTACCTAACTAATATAATAAAATATTAAATTAATTTATTTGTTAATTATAATGAATAATTACTATTTATTTGGACTAATATTTATTTTATAATTTTTAAAAAATAGTAATTAATCTTTATGATTATCAAATAAATAGTACAAAATATTACTGTTTATAAAAAATTAATTTAATCTTTTCTTATATTAGTTAGATAAGTTCATAATTAATTCTATTATAGTTAATTCTACTCTACAGAATATTTACTATTATATAATATTAAAATAAAAAAGGCATTTATTGTTATTAAAATATATAAATTAATAAAGTATAAAAATAAATATAATAACATCTAAAAAAGAAATTACGGGAAACTAGATTCTGGTTCTATAAAATTTAATTACTTAATAAATTATTTGTTTTAAATATATATAGAAACCGAAAAAATAAGTTTTAATTACCTAAGTTAGGCAGTACAGCAGTGCCATAGACGTCATATAGGAGAACAACATGTTTACCGGTCCTTTTCATTTTTTTTTTTTGGGAAAATTATGGACTATACCATTTCAAAATAACAAACAGAAGATACATAATAACCAACCATGTAAAGAAAACAAATTAAGGAAGAACTAAAACAGTAAGGAGAAAAAGGATAACTCAAGACGATAGATGGAGCTTTTGTGAATTTCTACGAAGAAATAGTAGAAGATGCACTGAACTCAGGTAGTCCAAACAAGTAGTCTGTGAGATCATATACTCTGGTTGCCCGAAAACCGTCCAAGAGGATCCATCGTCAGACTATCATCATCGTTCAGGCATTTAAAGAGAGAAATAAAGCCTGACGAAAGAATAATTTCCATATTGTCTTAGAAAAACAGTAAGCCAACCCGTCATAGGACAAAAAAAGAAGCATCCATTCAGTGACCATGTCCAGCACTTCAAATCAAGCAAGTGTCTCAATCATAGATTTTCAATGAGACTGCACCCCTTGTTCCATTTTGCTATCTTGAACTTCACAACTTTTGCTATGATTGATCCTACAGTAGTAAAGTATTTTGCCAAAGATTTAAATCTTATGTTATTTCTTTCATACCAAAAATGGTATAAAGTTGCATTAAGAGTGAAAAGAATGTGATTTTTTTCCTTGTATTCCCCAGGTAATCCACCAATAAACTCTAATGCCTAAGAGTCAGTAGGTTTTAATAGGAAATTTTGCATTTTCGGGATCAGTCGCAGCAGGATATTGAATGAATATTCACATTCAAAGAAGAGATGAGAAATAGTCTATGAGTATTTGTAACAGAAATAGCAAAGAGAATTATTAATAACAATACCTCTCTTAAAAAGCACATCAACCGTTTTTAATCTATCTAATATTGTCATCCAAGTGTAAATAGAATACCTGGTGAGTGATTTTTGTGCCAAATGAGACGATACCAGTCAACTTGGACATCGTTAGTAAAAAATTCCAAGTAATAATCTTTATAATAAGCCTTCTTTTTGCCATCCCAGACCAGAAAATGGTTATTATCACTGGCTAGGGGAATTCTACTAATGAATTCCCTAATTTCCCCAATGATGGATTCAGGAATGCACCAATTTTCATTTAGAATCCATTCCTCTATCGTTTCCTTGTCTTTACAGTGATTAAGTAAAGGGAATCTATTCAAGATAGTGTCTCCCGAACACCAATGGTCCCAAATAATAGAAGCGTTACTATTACTTTGGGGGAGAAACTTGAATTTGTTTCTCACTAGATTGGCAGTTTTGCATATGTTATTCCAGAATTTGGAAGATTGAGCACCATTTTTCTTCCAGGGGGAAGTATAACGAGTTAGAAGGAAATCAGTAAGAGGGGATCTAGTATTGTAAAATCTCCCGATAATGCAGCAATTAAAAGTAAATTACATAGCCAATATGGACGGGATACCCAGTCCGCCATAACATCTTGGTTTACAAGTATTTGCCCAAGAGATTAGATGCAAATGCTTTTCGTTTGTGTCTCCAAAATATAAAAATTTAGCACAAAGTTTATTAATACTTTTAATAACAGCTTTAGGGATAAAAATAGCTCTCACCCAGTACGCCACGGTATTAGAGATAGTATACTTTATGTATTGCATCCTGCCAGCAAGAGATAGTGTTTTGGCTTTCCAATCTGTAAGGAGACTATTAACCTTTTCCAGTAAAGCATTAAAATCAGAGACTTTGATTTTTCCTGAAGAAATGGGGATGCCCAAATAATTAAAAGTGTTTGTAACGTTGTTGACATTTAGGATCTGAGCAAGTCTAAGGGTATTAGATGTGTGTCTAGAGAAAGTAATAGTGCTATTGAGGCTATTAATATGAAGGCCAGAACATAGAAATTCTCCAGGATAGTGTTTAGAACATTACAGTTTGCCTCATTAGCCTTACCACAAATCATGAGATCATCCGCATATAATAAGTGAGTAAGTTGATAATCTCCAATAGAGATGCCCTGAAATCCATAGGGTCTGGGAAGCTCATCAAGAAGACAAGAAAGGCTATCCATAATAATACAAAAGAGATAAGGGCTGAGAGGGCAAACCTGTCTAAGGCCCAAGGTAGTAGAAAAATAACCTTCAAGAAAACCATTTAAGCAAATAGAGAAATTGACATTATATATGCATGCCTTTATCCAATTTATGAATACACATGGGAAGCCTTTTTGGATCATTCTGGCAATTAGAAAGTCCCTAGACACCATATCAAAAGCCATTTTAATATCAAACTTTGCACAAAAGTAATTTCTACTATTCGATTTGAAAAATATATTCATAATTTATGAAGCCAAAAGAGGATTATCTGTGGATAATCTTTTAGATATAAAGGCGGCTTGGATCTTGTGAGTGATGTCTGGCATAATCATCTTCATACGATCAGCAAGAATGTTTTCAATGATTTTGTAAAATACATTACAAAGGGCGATGGGTCTTAAATCCCCTATGTTATTAGCATGTGTAGTTTTGGGAATAAGAACAAGCGTCGTGGCTTTAGCCCCTTTAGGAAGATAGTTTTTGGAGAAGAAAGATTTCATAGCCTTAAACACCTCATTACCTATAATGTGCCAGAATGTTTTATAGAAATCAAAGTTGAACCCATCTAGCCCTGGAGATGAGTTTGAATGGCCAGAGAAAACAGCAGTTTTTACTTCTTCAAAAGTTATAGGCTTGATAAGGCAGTCTGCTAGGTGATTCGAAATACAAGACCCTTTAGGGAATTGACTTAAATCAATGGTTACAGGGTTAGGTTGATTGAGTAAGCTCATGAAGTGTTGAATAATGTCAAGAATTTTAGAGCTTGTTCTTTGGGACTACCAAGAAGAGCACCCACAATAGCATTGTTATTACCGGCTTTCCTCCTATGAATCCTGGAGTATAAGAATTTCAACTCTTCTTCCCCATGAACAAGACAATTGATTTTAGCTCTTTGAGTCGTCCAAGAGGACCAGGTAGAATTGTAGTGAGCTAACTTGTTATTGATACTATTGAGTTTTGTGCAAAGATTGGGATTCAGAGGATCTGCATCTAAAAGAAGCTGGCATTCCATCTATTGATTGGTGAGGGAGTCAATCATAAGCATAATAGTGTTAGAAGACTGCCAGTTTGCATCTCTTAATCAGCCCTTTAAGTATTTTTAACTTGTTATAGAAACAAATGACAAGATTTCCCATAGAAGGAGAGGCAAAAAACATCTAGAAGCAAATCCCATAACTCTTGGTAACGGGTTCAGTAGTTTTTAAACAAAAAACCGATGTAATTTCTTTTTATGTTCACCGTCAGAAATGATAAGGGGTGAGTGATCTGAGATGGAAGCACTAAGAGCTTTACAAGAGGGATTAGGGAAGGTATTGATCCAGTTCTCATTTATTAATGCTCTATCAAGTTTGATTCTAATGGGATTATCACTTCTCTGATTATGCCAGGTATAAAAGATACTCGTAGCGGTAAGATCAGTTAGAGCAGTATCAAAAATAAGAGAATTAAATTGTCCCAGCCTAGCTTCTGGAATTAGATTCCCACCTACTTTCTCAGAGTTAAAACGACAACAGTTAAAATCACCTGTAACTATCCACGAGATATCATTGTGAGGATTGAGATATCTGATGTCATCCCATAATTTAGTTCTCTCATCATGAGAGTTGGATGCATATATGATAGTGATCATAACATGATGGTAGGAGCCTATAATGAGCTTTCCATATATCATCTGGTTAGAGAAGAAAAAATGTTCAAAATTGATTTTATCTTGATTCTACTTTATCCAAATCCTACCAGGACTAGCAAGATAGAAGTTGTTATGGCTGTGCTCATTGGCAAAGATCTCAATGCCTAGAACGAAAAAAAATATCATTTAAGTTAGGAAGGCAAATCCAATTCTCCAAAAGACAAACCATATCCAGCATATGGTCCTTAACCAGTTTTCTAACACTGTTGACTTTATTAGAGCTGTTAAAGCCTTGATGTTCCACACAGCAAAAGGTGGAATAAACATCAAGATTTGTTATGGTTGCTCCGTTTGGAGCCTTTTCCTCTTATACTAACATGGTTTTGTATTCCCTTATAAGTAGAAACTTTTATTTTATCCAGTGAACGTACGCTCCTCTACGTTCGGTTTAGGCAAAAAAAGCGCTTGTACCGAGTACCGATTTGTACCGAGTTTTTTGAAAAAACTCGGTACAGGCGCTTTTTTGCCTAAACCGAACGTAGAGGAGCGTACGTTCACTGGATGTAATAAAAGTTCTATCAGTAGGGGGTTGGGATTTGTTTTGGTTTGAGTTTTTGGTAATATTCTCACTAGAGGAGGAAGGGCCTTGGATAGAATTATTGACTTGAGCTGTCTCAGTAGGGGGGAGAGAGACTTTTTCTTTAGAATATATCTCTAATTATGGATCATTAATATCTTGCAAAGTAGAAAATTTATTGGTAGCTTGGTCATTATGAGAATTTATTTTTGGGGGAGAGGAATGAAGATTGGTGGATTCCGTGGATGAGAGTTCTTCATTAGGGGAGTTGAGATTTGGGATTTTTGGAGTACTTTGAGAAATTTTCTGAGAAACTTCCCTAGGATTTTGCTGTTGATTTTGATCATTCTTTGGGTTAGGTAAGATCCCTTTATGGTGCATGGTGTTTATCCCAGGCCTACGGCTGGAACTACGCCCACGGGTTGTGATGAGTGAAGTTTGGGGTTGGGGAAGGGGATTAGGATTTTTTGGGCATTCGAAAGTATAGTGAATTAGCGAAGAACAATAATGACATGGAGATGGTTTCCATTTGTATTGGATTTTAAGTTTGAAAACCTTCCCTTCAACCAGGATGGGGATGAACTCCAGATAGGTTATAGTTGAATCAACTTGCATGCAAACCCAAGCAGAAGTGAGTCGGGATTTTGAGGCCGTAAAATCATCAACTGCTAACAGGATTCCTACTATGGTCGCAATTTTTGAAATTCCAGTCGGGGTCCAACAACAAAGAGGAAGATCATGGATTTTAATCCATATGGGGACTGAAGTGAACTCCTCCCTCTTAGGGCTAAAAAGAGGCGACCATTTTTGCAAGATGAATGGTTTTCCCAGAATAAACCAAACTCCTTTGTTCAAGACATATTCAAAATCTTCAGCATAAGAGAACTTAAAGAGAAAAAAACCATCACTAAGAGATATCATATTTAGATTACCTTTAAGCTTCCATACCTTGTTAACTGTCGAAAGCAGAGAACCATAATATGGACGCTTACCAAGTGAGTACCCCACTAGTGCTTGGTTCCATTTGTTCGAAGCATCTGCAACATCTTCATGTGGAAAAAAGATAATATCCTTCAGAGTCGAGAGAGTAGAGACAGCGAACTTTCTAGGGTTAAGGTTTTCAGCAGTGACTCGGGTCCAGGGAAGTGGGTTAGGCAAGGGAACTGTAGGTGGGGATGATTGCATGCAAGCAGGAGGAGGGTGAATTAGAGGGAGTAGCAAAAAAAAGGCGGTGGAGAGGGAGGGATCCATGTGAAAGTGCTCAGATAACACTAGAAAGTGCTCTGATACCACTTGAAAGTGCTCAGATGACACTAGAAAGTGCTCTGATACCACTTGAAAGTTCGTTAGGGATGTTAAGCCCTATAGAAATGACCCAAGACTAATAATGAGATAGAGAGGTGAATTAGTGTTTAAAAGCAAACACAATCTTAAATTAAAAAAAAAAAAAAAACAAGATTCACCAAAATCAAAACCAACGATGCGAAAATTAAAAGTGCGGAAGAAATAAAGAAAGAACACACCGGATTTATAGTGGTTCGGTCGAATCTTGACCTACGTCCACTCCTTGGAGGCACCCTCCAAGTATTGCAATAAAACAAGTGTCTCTCCTTTAGCCCCCACAGCTAGGAGGAGAAGCCCTTATAAAATCACTTCCACCTTCCCCGGTGCGGCGGAGATGCCGGGTCCTTTGACACCAAAGAGATCTTCTTCTTTGGTGAACTTTCCCTCAAGACAAGCCTTGAATCCGACGGTATTAAGGTGCAAACCTGCCGGAGCAACCCTGTGGAATCCCCCTCCACACTCCCTTGAGTCCCCCCTCACAGGATCTTCTCCCTCTCAGACTTTACCCGTTCCTCACTCCCTTTCAAGCTCTCTCTTCAAGTCTCCCCACAAGAACGAAGCTACAATGGATGCCAAAGACACTTACAAAGTGTCATGTCATAGCTTAAATATAAGAGCTAAAAACGAGCTCATTAATGTAAGTTGCTGACATTATCGTCAAGGACGATACTATTATTGTCCTATACGATTAGTGCAATTTAAGCCCAACCAGCCGGGGCGATTTGAGATGATCAGAAGAAGTTTGTTCATATCGTCATGGACGATCAGAGCAAATCATGGAATATCGTCCTGAACATCGCCCTGAAAAATAGCTATCCGATGACCAATCATCCAGCATATCGGCCAGGATGATTTGGCGATCGTCCAGGCCGATTTGATCGTAAAATCAAGTCATAATTTCTTTCCTTAAATTCTGGAGAAATTTTGGAAAAAATGACATGGATCGTCCTGGATGATATTTTATAGTCCTGGACGATCCACCTAGATGATGTCCAAAAATAGGTTATTTCTAATTAGATCTGGGGGCAGATTCTTTCTGTATTGAGCCTATCTTCTTGGCCGATACAAAATCATCCAGGACGATGTGTTTTTCATAATGACGGCTACTTTAATGAGGATGCTCTAATCAGGATTTTTACTTTTGGACAGATCGTCTAGGATGATATAAATATGATCCAGGATGATGTTACCAAAAATATAAATCTTTAGGGAACAATAGAAAATCTTCCAAGCTACAAAATATAAGGAGCCACACCAAATACAATAGACTCAAGAAAGGGAAAAGTGTATAAACTGACTCAGACCTAGACTACCCAATCTTGAGCTGGTTCCAAATTACAGTCTTGATCGTGTGGACTTGAAATGTTAGTAAAAAAGGCCATCATAGAGAAATAGGAATGTTTGCTATCATCAAAACCATAAAATATAGATCCGCAACAATCTCCCCCTTTTTGATGATGACAAACATTTCAATTTGAATTTTTAAAAAGTAAACACACTCTCCTAATCTCCCCCTCACTAGAATAAAACTTTAAAAATAGGGGAGATAAAAATATTTTTGTTGTTTTTAAATTTTTGAGAAAAAAAGAGATACAAACAGTACAAAAATTCAACAATATATTCTCCCCCTTTGACATTATCAAAAAGAGAGGAGGCACAAACAGAACGAACAAAAGACAAAAACATTCCCTGATCTAGTAAAAAAAAAAAAAATATTCTTAAAAATGAGAAAGTTACCTATTGGTTTTAATCAAAAACTTAGTAGAATTGGATTGACAACGCATAGCCCAGAAAAAGGTTAGAAATTTAGAATTTGATAATCCAAACTTAAGTTCTTTAAAAAGGCTCAAAAACTTTTTAATTCAATATCTAAATCAAGGAATAAATTAGAAAAAGAAATGCTAATTTTTCAAAACTCCTTTCATAAAATATATCTAATAGAAGATTAATACACGAATTATTGAATCAGGAATCATGTTTTTCAAAATCGAGTATCGAAAGTATCAAGATTTTCTCAAGCTTTTAAGAAGTACAAGAATGGTAAGCATTAAACTTTGTGGGCTCATTTTATGACTCTTGACAATTGGTTGGCACACTGCACATCTTTTAATTTTTGATACACTTTTGTGTATATTTTTCAATTTGGCGCCATTGCGCATCTTTTATTTTTGGCATCATTGGCCAATTTTTTTTTTATTAAATATGCTACCTTTCTGAAGTCTTAAAAACAAAAGTAAACCCATCCTATTGATAAAGCAAATTCTTGATTAAGAAAATTATGAGTTAGATTCAAAAACTTGCAAAAGATCCCTATGCGATAAATAAAATATAGGGAGATAAAAAAAATTAGTTTCAAAGACTAATTTAAAAGATGAAAAAGATTTTTAAATCAAAAGTAGAATAACCTCTTTTAGGAAATATAGATTGAGAGTCAAAAACATGAGTTTCCTTCGTTTGACTTTTTTAGAGAAGTCAAACACAACTTACCAAAGATTTCAAGAAAAAACAGGAAGTAGATTTTTCATTTTTAGAAAAGTAAATGTGTGTGTTGATCAGAAAAAAAAAACTTTCACGAAAAAAAAAATTTCAAAAAATAAACAAAACTAAAATAAAAAATAAAAATGAAAAACATAAAAACAAAAATACAAAAACATAAAAATATGAAAGGCTTTTAACCATTATCTATTTCATGGTCCGATGCTTCAGAGACCAGATATGCCCATGAGATTTTTTTCCTTTCATTATTTGCCCAGTTTAAATTTTTCTTTACCTTGCCCTTTTCTTTTGTAGGAAGAATTCTTAAATTAGGGCACTGATTTTTCATATGTCCAGGCTTCCTACATCGAAAGCAAATAACGTTAGAAGAAATATGGACATCCTTACCACTTTTACTTTTTTTTCCACTTTTGCTTATGCTTTGGTGAGCTTTGTGATTTGCTTGTCAAGTTATTGCATTCATCACCAACTAAGCTATTTCTTTCTGTATCTTCAGTTTTTAGAATAATCGTCTCACCTGCATCCAAAATGTCTTTGACCCAAACCTTGCTCGTAGGCAATGAGTGAGCCAATCAAATTATCAATAAAATAATCATTCAAATCTTTTGATTCACAAATAGCAACTACTTTGGCATTAAACTTATCCAGTAGACAACAAAGAATTTTGTTAACTTTTTTAAATTTAAAAATTCTTTTCCTAAAGCATGCAATGAGTTTACAATTTGAATGAATCTGGTATACATGTCTAAGATCGTTTCATAAGATTTCATGGAAAATAATTCAAAATCATGCATTAATAAATTCAACTTGGATTGCTTGATTTCATTTGTGCCTTCGTATATGGTATGTAGTTTATCCCAAACTTCCTTACCAGTAGTGCAAGTGGATATTAACATGAAATCTTCAAAATTTAAAGCATAGAAAAAGCAATTTAAAGATTTTGCATTCAGTTTAGCATTCAGTTGTTCTTCCTTATTCCATTGATTAAAAGGAATATCAGTTTTAACTCCATTAACAATACGTGACGGTGATGAATAACTAGTTAAAATCATATGCCACATGCGAAAATCAATCGATTGCAAGAAAATAGGCATGTGAGTTTTCAAAAAATCAAATGATATATTTTCAAATAAAGGAGGTCTGGTGATTGAATAACCTTCCGCAATATTACGATTAGCCATGGATCAAAAATTCAAAAGCTTTTAAAAACTTATTTTATGATTCCTGCTCTGATACCACTTGAAAGTGCTCAGATGACACTAGAAAGTGCTCTGATACCACTTGAAAGTGCTCAGATGATACTAGAAAGTACTCTGATACCACTTGAAAGTTTGTTAGGGATGTTAAGTCCTATAGAACTGACCCAAGGCTAATAATGAGATAGAGAGGTGAATCAGTATTTAAAACAAACATAATCTTAAATCCGAAAAAAAAATAAGATTAACCACAGTCAAAACCAACGATGCGGAAATTAAAAGTGCGGAAGTAATAAAGAAAGAACACACCGGATTTATAGTGATTCAGTCAACCCTTGACCTACGTCCACTCCTTGGAGGCACCCTCCAAGTATTGCACTAAAATAAGTGTCTCTCCTTTAGCCCCCACAGCTAGGCAGAAAAGCCCTTACAAAATCACTTCCACCATCCCCGGTGCGGCGGAGACGCCGGGTCCTTTGACACCCAAAGAGATCTTCTTCTTTGATGAACATCCCTCGAGACAAGCCTTGAATCCGACGGTATTAAGGTGCAAGCCTGCCGGAGCAACCGTGTGGAATCCCCCTCCACACTCCCTTGAGTCCCCCCTCACAGGATCTTCTCCCTCTCAGACTTCACCCGTTCCTCACTCCATTTCAAGCTCTCTCTTCAAGTCTTCCCCACAAGAACGAATCTACAATGGCTACCAAAGATACTTACAAAGTGTCATGTCATAGCTTAAATAGAAGAGCTAAAAATGAGCTCATTAATGCAAGTTGCCGACATTATCGTCCAGGATGATACTAATATCATCCTGTACGATTAGTGCAATTTAAGCCCAATCAGCCGGGGCGATTTGAGAGGATTAGAAGAAGTTTGTTCATATCGTCCTGGATGATATTATATCATCCTGGACGATTAGAGCAAATTGTGGAATATCATCCTATACATCGCCCTGAAAAACAGCTATCCGGAGACCAATCGTCCAGCATATCGGCCAGGATGATTTGGCGATCGTCCAGGCCGATTTGATCGTGAAATCAAGTCATAATTGCTTTCCTTAAATTCCGAAGATATTTTGTAAAAAATGTCCTGGATCGTCCTGGACGATATTTTATAGTCCTGGATGATCCACCTAGACGATGTCCAAAAATAGGTTATTTCTAATTAGATATGGCAGCAGATTCTTTCTGTATTGAGCCTATCATCCTGGACAATACAAAATCGTCCACGACGATGTGTTTTGCATAATGACGGCTGCTTTAATGAGGATGCCCTAATCAGGATTTCTGCTTTTGAACAAATCGTCCAGGACAATATAAATATCGTCCAGGACGATGTTACCAAAAATAGAAATCTTTAGGGAACAATAAAAAATCTTCCAAGCTACAAAGCATAAGGAGCCACACCAAATACAATAGACTCAAGAAAGGGAAAAGTGTACAAACTGACTCAGACCTAGAGTACCCAATCTTGAGCTGGTTCCAAATTGCAATCTTGATCGTGTGGACCTGAAATGTTAGTAAAAAAGGTCATCATAGAGAAATAGGAATGTTTGCTTTCATCAAAACCATAAACCATAGATCCGCAACACTATGGACCCCTCCTCCGGTGCTAAGACAAACACAAAGATGGCAAGCGGTACAAAAAATGAGAAAACCCTAGCGGGTCCTTTGCATTAATAGTGTAAATTATCTGCTACTTCTCTCTCTCTCTCTCTCTCTCTCTCTCATTATCGGATCTACCTACATATAATTTGTATGCTAGATATTTATATTTATGTAAAAAATTCTTATGTTCAAACGGTGGTTTGACCTATTTCAGTTGGGTTACATCAAGAATCAGCCTTAAGCCCATGTCTTTTTGCTTTAGTCATGGATGTTCTCACTAGACATTTGCAAGACGATGTACCTTGGTGTATGTTTTTTGCTAATGATATTCTTCTTGTTGATAAGACTAGGAGGGAGTTGAAGGTAAACTTGAATTATAGAGGTCAACCTTAGAGTTTAAAGGTTTTCACTCGAGTAGATCTAAAATGAAATATATGGAGTGTAATTTTATTACTAATAGACATAGTAAGGAGATTGTGACTTTTGGGTGATCAAGTCATTAATAAGAGTACACATAAAAGATATATTCGATCTATTGTTCAGAGAGTTGGTGAAATAGATGAAAATATTATCAGCAGAATTCAAGTTTGATAGTTTAAGTGGAGGAATGCATCGAGCTTGTTTTGGTGATAAAAAAGTACCCCTCAAACTTAAGGGAAAATTCTATAAGATGGATGTGAGACCCGCAATGCTTTATGGTGCCGAATGTTGGTCATTAAAAGAGAAGCATAATACAAAGTTAAGTGTTGTAGAGATGAGGATGTTCAGGTGGATGAGTGGATTTACCCTTAGAGATAGGATACAAAATGAATATACATGAAAGGGTTGGAGTAGCTCCAGTAGAAGATAAGATTAGAGAGAGTCATCTTAGATGGTTTGGTCACATAAAACAACGGCCTTCCAATGACCCGGTTAGGAAAGTAGAGGTATTATATTTGACTTATGTTAAGAAAGGTAGAGGCAGACCTAAAAAGACTTGGTTAGAAAATATTAGAAATGATCTTTCTTTATTAGATTTAAACGTGAATTTGACTTTTAATAGGACACAATGGAGAAAAAGGATTCATGTAGACGACCCCATGTAGTGGGATAAAGACTTGATGTTAATGTTGATGTTGTTGTTGTTCTATAAAAATGGGTTGCAATTCAAATTGGCTAGTTGAGTTCTGATCTAATTTGAAGTTGACCCAACCCGGCTATACTGGACATAAATCCAAGCCCTTTTTTCTACGGATATAACAAAATATTGATCTGAGCCCGACTTAACCTAAACCAACATAACCCAAATTTGTCCTACTTGACTTAATTTTGTAATATAGATTATGCAATATTTTTAGATCAAATATTCTATTCAATCCAAATACAATTTGTAGCCTAAAAATAATTAGGTTAATCTTAAATATGTAAATAATAAAAAATAAAAATAAAATTAGTATGGATGATTTTTTTTTTTAATGTGCTCTACTTTCTATTTTTAAATGTGCTCTATTATTATTAGTTGATTTTTACAGTTGACGTCCTAAGCAGAACTAAATATATACATTCTTGCCAAGTGACTCTCCCCTTCTAGCTACTATATACTATCTACAAGCATTATCAAGTCATAAAAATCAAAATATTATTGCATCATCTTGATGTTGGTATGAAATATATGGTAAATATTATGTCATAATACTCTTGATATATTTTACTAGAAAATTCATTCCATCAATTCTGAATTTTAATTCAAGTTCATTGTCTCAATGATATGAATTGAAGTAAAAAACCTTTGCCATTATATAAGTTCATTATCATCAAATTTATAATTGAATGTTTTGATGATATGAAATTGAATGTTTTGATGATATGAACTCAACGATATTTAGTATAAGAAAAGAATTTTTAAGACAGAGATGAACTCAACGATATTTAGTATAAAGGAAGTATTTTTAAGACAATTTGAGAGAATAAATGACTCTCTAATTATGTGTGCTTATAGTTGAAATGAGTATCTCAATGAAAACAATTAGCCAAATATCACTCGGTTTTGATAACATTAATATATTAAGATGTTTAAAGAATATTATATGATTAAGGTGGACCAAAAAGATTGTCTTTTGTAGTATAATGATTTTTAGTCAAAATGACAAGAATATTCCCTCCTTGATAAATCTATAAATAAATTATTTTTCTATACATTAAGGGATGCTAGAAGGAAACCAAAGATGTCACAAGAAGAACTCTAGATGAGAGAACTAGAGCGTTTCTTGTTGCCCCTTAATCATCAACAATTGTCAATGCCTACCATTGAAACCAATATGAACACCTGAGGAGGCCCGCTATCACATAACATTTGTTGTTGCCACCAATACTAATGGTCATCATCGTCAATAATGTTGAAGTTCATTATCTTTACCAACATCGATGCCCATCTTAAACCACCAACATTGACGTCCATCATTGCCACTAACATTGATGCCATCATCCCCAAGGTCGACAATCATCGTCAACAACACTAGCATTTGTTGTCGCTAATAAAGTTGACAACAAACATCAACAACTCCTGGGCCTAGGTTGCAGAAAGATATCCAATTAGGTGATGCTTTTTCTATGAAATCATGGTAGCAATTTGTGGGGGCAAAAAAGATTGTGCGCTCAAATTATGGTCCCTAAATACATCAAGAAATAGAGTATTCTCATCCTTCTGAAAAAAAGAGACTCCATCATGCAAAAGATTGTGGTATGTTAAATATATAGTTCAAAAAATTTACTTCTTGGGGTTATGGTTCAAGAGATGACTTCTTTTTGTAGGATGCTTGACTTGGTAAAGAGTCATTTTCATTCATGCTCTACAATCATAATTCTTTCTCACGTAAAATCAATGATTTTCTTATTAAGGATGGTTGGGAACTGCATTAACTTAATAACTTGATTCCCTTTGTTATCGAAAATTGCCTTGGCCTAGAACGATTCATGAGATATATTTAATTTTAAAATTTTTAGAATTCAATTTGGGACTATGCAAACTTTAATTTCAGTAAATTTGTAGTCAATCTGAACGTCTAAGAGACTAAAAGTCCAATCTGAGCCTGAATGAGCCCAAATCAGGGGCCTTTAGTATATTTCAAAACTTCAGGACATTAATTTGATGACCAAATTATTTTCAAATTTGGCATGCTTATAGTTGAATATAGTTTCTCGACAAGAAAAATTTAATGATCCTAAGATTGTTGAATTCTAACAATATTAAAATGACTAAATGCTAAACAATACATCTTGATTAAGAGAATCAATATGGACTGTTTGATGGAGTGATCCAGATTGTTTCTATATTTATGAGCATGCCACTCTCAAAAATCTATAAATATGCCCCCTCTCTCTACATGAGGAGGCAGCTTCAAGGGACCTCAAGCTTGAAATTCAAGAGAACTTAAATGATCAAAGAATCTCGAAACTACACCCAAGAACCACCGTTGTACGTACGACCTTTGTCAGTTAATTATCAACACTAAATTGTTTACACCTGACTCTCGTCATCAAACCTTCACCACCATGACCATCGTTGTCAAACCTTCTATCGCTCACCACCATAATCAAATATTTAATGGTTGACCGTTGTCATTAGAATATGATCCTTCCAGACGTTTCCATCCATTAACTATAATCGTCAGACCTTTTTCTCATGCAGACCATTATTCTTTGATCATGGTTACCTGAATACTATGCTTAGACCACCTTAACCCATCTACGATCCTCTTCCACTTTTGTTATGCTACGGTCCTTGAAATATTGTTTCCCGATTATAGTCATTAGATCATCATCCTCCAACTATGGTGTTCCAACATTTTTCACTCGTCGATTATTTCTCAACTGTTTTCCTCAGATCACCATCTTCTGTCGTGATCTTTTGAACAACATCTTTGAATTTTTTGACCTCCGTTACTCAGCTATGATCCTTCGAACACCTTTTTCAAACTATGATTTTCAAACCACCATCACCCGATTATAGTTCTTAGACCACAGTCACCCAAATACGATCCATCTAACCTCCACTTCCTGCTAACTATAATTCTTAGGCCATCATCATTCATATATTATCATCAAACCACCATTGCTTAACTATGATCCTCAAACCACAATCGCCTGAGTATGCTCTTCTAACAATTATTACTTCTTCTAATTTGTTCTTAATTTCTTTGGAGTCACTTGAGAGAAGATCTTCAAGACTGGATCAATGTTCTATGCCTTCACTAGGATGGTGAAAAAGACACGAAGGTTCCCTGCCTTCACTAGGAAGGTAAAAAGGATGCATAGGTACTCTGCCTTCCCTTGGTGGGTAAAAAAGGATAAGAATGTATGCTACTATCACTTAGAGAGTATAAAAGGTGACGGTTCTTTGCCATATTAAGTTGGTGGAAGAGAGTTTGTAAGGGATTCTCCACCATGCTACGGGGGAAAAAGGAGAGTCACTTTGATTAGTGTAATACCTGGAGAAGGAGTCTCTAGGGAGTAGACATAGATAGGTCTTATTGTAGTCAATCAAATCATGTCTTTTACTTTTGAACTATTCATAATGTACAATGTCAAGTAGTACAAATGACTGACAGAGTACAACATTCTGTTCATCCAGGATCGTACCAAACGAAGCTTGACTTATTTAACAATTTGTATTGTATGATGTCAAGTCATATAGACGACTTAGTATGAAATTAGGTTTGTACTAGATCATGCCAAACGAACATATTAATTTTTTGAACTATTCATACATTATGATCTATTTTTATATAGACTACTAACAGTGTATGAATTGAGGTTCGTAGTAGATCGTACCAAACGAATACAATATTTTTGAATTATTTGTACAATATGATTTTAATTTGTCCAGATGATTGATATTGTATAAAATTAGGTTTGTATCGATATTTTTTAATTGTTCGTACAAACTATCCACGATTGTACTATACAATATGAAGTTGTTTCACTTGTATTTTTCACTTTTTGGATGATTTTTCTTATGTTTACTATATAAGAAGTCCTTAAAGCCGAAATTATGATCCTATGCTTTGAATTTTCTCTTGAGAGTGACTATTAGGAGTGTGCTTGAGAGAGATTTTAAGATAGGAGAGTGATAAATCTAGTGAGAGAGAATTATGAGGGATTCACAATGTTGCCTAAAGTGAGGATCTCTTTGTACTTTTTCTAATTTCTTTGGAGCCTCTTGAGAGAAGATCTTCAAGACTGGATTAATGTTCTCTTCCTTCACCAAGAGGGTGAAAAAGGTTGTATATGTACTTTGCCTTCACCAGGTGGGTGAAAAAGATAAGAAGGTATGCAGCTATCACTTGGAGAATGTAAAAGGCGATGGTTTTCTGTAGGATCGGATTGGTGGGATAGAGTTTATATGGGCTTTTCCACCTTGCTATGGGGTTTAAAGGAGAGTCACTTTTGATTAGTGAAATACTTGGAGAAGGAACCTCTAAGGAGTGGACATAGGTCTTGTTGGACCGAACCACTATAAAATTTAGTGTTCTTCTATTACTTTTTATTTTTCCTGCATTTTATTTCACTACTTTTATATTGTGGTTAAAAGTTTATCCATTAAAATCATTTTTATAAATAACTTCATATTTTAATATTACTGTTTTAATTTTCTAAACAAGATTTTAAGGAGGTTTCCAAAAATCCAAGACTATTTTTTTAATCACCAATTCACCCTCCCTCTTGGTTAAACTTAGGATAGTTCTATAAGATATAACAACCTACATGAACTTTTAATTAGACCCACAAGTATGAGTGTTGTTGGAATGAATTAACTTTTTAAAAATAAACTAAATAAATTTAGATTAGTTGTTTGGAATAAGGCTAGGTTGGTAGCAAAGGTTTATAACAAAATTGAGAAGATATATTTTGAGGATATCTTAGCCCAAGCAACTAGATTAAAAGCCATTATGGTATTATTAATATTTAAATGCTTAAAAGGATTTAATTATATATGATGGATGTGAAGAGTATTTTTCTAAATGGGGTAATTAAGGAAGATGTGTATGTAGAATAGCCCCTAGTTTAATGAATTCAACATTTTAAAATCATGTTTATAAACTCAAGAAAGTACTATATGGGCTTAAGCAAGCACCTAGGGCATGATATGACTTGCTTAGCAATTTTCTCTTAGGGGCTGTTTGGTTGCCTGAATTAGGAGGGTAAAGTAAAATAAATACATGTATTTATTAAATTTGGTTGTTCGGTTAATTTTGAGCGGAATAAAAGGAAATCATTCAATTTATTTGTCGTGTAATACGGGGGCTGTTTTGCGGGAATTAGAAAGCGGGTTATAAATTAGCTCCACCAAGATTTACTTGGCGTCGTCGTCGCTGTTCGGCGTCATTGCTTCGCAGGTGGTGTAAGATTGCACGAGAGGCTTCTTCGGCTCCTTCGTTCTTCTCAGACATCGCGCGACGACGTTCCCTAAAGCTTGTCCGATCGGAAGTTGCGCCATTTTCATCGGAAGTAAGGACGGGAGCTCGAGTTTGCATCATCGTCGCTGTTTGGCTTCATTGCTTCGCACGAGGTGTAAGATTGCATGAGAGGCTTCTAGGGCTCCTTCACTGCTTCGCACGAGGTGTAAGATCTATCGAACAGTTTAAATAGAGCAGGAGAAGCACCGCATGGAGTTTTTTTTTATAAATGGATGCAGATCCAGGGAACGTTGGGATAATTAGAGGACCAAAAATAGATGCTGGCCAGAATTGCAGCAAGCAATGGCATATGGAGAGCCCTTCAGCATTGTCATTCCAGTTGCAGAATCCGGATGCAAAGATGATGGGAACATTTTGTAATATGTTGAATGGAACTGATGGAATTGTTTTTTTCTATGGCTTCATTAGACCTGTAAGGCAAGAGGTTGATTATTGGCCTGCTGGAGACCCGGAATTATTCAGCCTTAGGTTCAACAATGGAGGCATTTCTGAATATTTTTTATAGTTGATGCATGGTAGACAAGGTTATGAAGGCAAAGTGGTTCTTTTGTATTTTGGCTCGAAGGACAGTAAACTCTGCTTTCTCAATGCACCTCTGTCAACCGCAATTCGAGTTGCACAAGTGCGTTCTAATGTATATGACCTGATCAGAAACATAAATAAGAGGTTTAATCTATTCTTTTTTCTCCTTATATAGCAACAGCTAAATGTTGTTTAGCAACATTCCATTCAATTTTATTTGCTTTGATTTATCTTCATTTGCAATGTTTTCTTAGTTTTCATTATTCTATCAGTCTTCTCGTCAGATTTTGGATTTTCTATAATTTTCATGTGATTCAATGAAACTTCAAAATGCGTGCGATTTAATGAAATTTTCATTGTAATTTGCAATGAAAATGAGTCAGCTGCAAAGTCTGTTTATGATTTTCATGTGCCATGAAACATTTTGTTAGATTTTATCATTTTCCTTCATATGTTGAACATGGATGATCCTTTCATGGATATGCGGAAAATTGATGGAAGTTCCTATCATAAGCTCACAATTTGTTGAAACTATTATCCTTAGATCTTATTACTTCTAGAGATTACATTCTGATCCTTCTTCTAGAGTTTAAATTCTGATACTGCCCTATTCATAATTAATTTTGATAGGAAAAAGTCACACCTGTATGAAATACTTCTCTATGACTATCTTGGATATTTTCTCATTTGCTTTTGTCAACGTGCGAAGAAGGTTGGAGCCTTCTTGAAAGAACAAGAACAAGGTATGCAAAGCTATTCCATTCTTTATATATATAAAAAAGAAAGAAGGGAAGGGGTATGCCAAATGTTTGTGATATCTCGTTTAATTTATAAATCGTGTTTTATGAAAGTGTAGTAAATTAGAGTGGTTGAAGAGGGATGTCAACGTCAAGTAGTCTTTATTGTGTTTTCTTTTGGTAGGCATGTGAAAATATCCATGCCACTCAGCTCACTTTGCTCCGTTTTAAGAGTTTTGGAAGGCTTCTTTTGGAACATCTTTCATATTGTTTTTTACAACGGTTTATTAGTTAATTTTTGTAATAAAAAGCTGTTTTAGAAAGCAAGAAGAAAGCTATCCCAAACAAATTTTAAACAATCGGTGATTACTTTTATAAATACACTAGTTATAATGACAAAAAAAAATATTACAAATGCACTGTTTTACTTTACTCTGGATATATCTAACCAAACAAGGGAAACATTTTTCCTGTGTTTACTTTACATACAACCAAACAGCCTCAAAGTATTTGGAATGCACTACATTTACTTTACACTGCATTTACTTTACATTGCGTTTACTTTGCAGGCAACCAAACAGCCCCTTAGAGAAATCCTTTATTAAGGGCACCATAAATACAACTCATTTCTTAAGAGTTGGTGATGATATACTCATTATACAAATATATATGGATGATATTCTTTTTGGATCCACCAATTATGACATTCTTAATTATTTTTATGATATTCTTAAGTTTTAAAATTGAAAGCTTATATTTTTATATATAAGTATATATGTATATTTTAAAAATATTTATTTAATAATTATACATATGTTAAATCTTTAAATGTTGAGAGATCCCTTCCCATTTTAAACATAGCTTGAGCCTATTTGAAAAGTTGCAAAATTTTACGTGTGTTAATTATTTTCAATTCTTGTATGTATAGGGTACCGGTGCACACACTCGCATTTAATACAGGCTCTACTAGATCTAAGAATTCGTTGTGATTGTGTATGCATGTATATGTGTTCATCAAGGGTTAGTGACATTAATTTTAACCAACTTAACCTAGCAATACCTTAAGGACAATAATTAAAGACATGTCTAGAAAACTTAGAAAATTTCTAGAAAATAGGATACACCTCCTATTAATATGAAATTTGAACCATTTAATCTGAGTGACATTCTCTGACCTAGGAAACATTATCACTGATTTCAAAGGTGATTAAACCCCTTAATTGATTTACATAAGATCAAACTCTTAAATTAAGCCTTAAAGCTTCCAAAAATACTAATCAATCAAAATAAAATTAAAAAAATATATATAATACCTAAAACTAACCAGAATTTAATTTCCAACTTAATAAAAATAAAACCCCTTTAATTTGTGCCCAGATTTAAGTTAAATTTAATTTTAATAAAAAATTAATATTAAAATAATTAGAATAATTAAAAATTTCCAAAAAAAATCCAAATACTTCAGAATCTACCCTTAGGTCATTCCAAACCTTTGGAGTTGATTTCAAGGAGATAGGACTTCATTTCAAGAAAAATTGTTAAAACCCCTCCAATTAAATAATTTTCAATAATTCATATAATTACCCAAAATTCAAAAACAAATAACTAATTCTAAAAAAAATCCGAATTGATCAAAATTAAAGGTGTTGGAATCCATTTGGAGTCTAATATTTATTAAAAATATCAAACCTCTAGAAATCATTCAAATTTAAAAAGTCAACAATCTGGTCAACCTTAAGTTAAAACCAACTCAACATTTTGAAAATTCATAACTAATTATAAAAAAAATCCAAATCCAACAAACTTATAGTTTAATTACTCATTTTAAAGCCTATAATTTATAAAAATACTAATTTCTAGAAATTAAGATTAATCAAAAAGTCAGGTTTTGACCCTTTAACTTAATGAATAAAATAATCTAAATAATTCTAAAAATTTAATAATTAATCAAAATTATAGAAAATATTAATCTAATATTAGAATAAACAACCAATCAAGTTAATTAAAATTTTCTAACCTCTCCATTCTCAATCAATCTAAATATTTAATCTATGCTAGTTACTATTAGGAAACCTAGGCCTATAAGGCTATTATGTTAGCCACAAGGATGATGAAATAAACTACACAGTCTTGGTGAGCAACAAATATAGTAATCAATCAATCTTTAAAAAACCTATTAAAATTAATTTAAATAATATTTAAACTTTAATTAAATATTCCCCTTAAGCCTTTCATCTAATGTGAACCTCAAATAATTTTAACAAATTATCCTATATAAGATATATCCAAACCACATAGCCTACCCCATACACTTTAAATAGTTTTATAATACAACTAACTCTAGCATTAAGTTAGGTCAGTGCTTGCTTTTCTATTATATGTCAAATTTTTTATGGTTTTCACTACATGATGGTTGCTAGTTTAGATTGATTGTTTGTTTATTTAATTTCATATAATTTGTGTTTTGATTTAATTGTGCGATAGATTACCCTTAGGTTAGGAATTATTTATACTAGTTCAATCTTATGTAGGTGGCCATATTCAAATAGGGCATTAAAGTTAAAGGGGGTATAAATCAATAATATTTTCTATAGGTGCTTCAAAAAATTGCTAAGTCTACCTTTAAAAATTAAAAAGAGCATTGTCAAGTGTGGTTGTGATTTGAGTATTTAAATTTTTTTATTAATGTTAACTACTTGGGATGTTAATTTAAATATTAATTTCTTAGGATAACCATGCAGATTGTTTGAGTTTAGATTTTTATTTTAATTTTTCAAATATAAATTAATGTATTTGACTCCAGAGTTATAAAAGTTCAAAGTGACAATTAAGATGGGATATATATCTAATTTGGAATCCAAAGAGGAAGGAACATCCTTCAAGGGAGAGTCCCTCTCAATTTGGATATTCAAATTAGGATGACTTTAAAATATTTAAAAAGAGATGATAACACCCCTTTTGATGGTAAGTTTCTTTTCATTTGGATATCTGGACTAACGATCCAAAGAGCCTATAGAAGGACAAAGAAGTGAAGAATGAGAAGACCCATTCTTAAAGTCTTTTGAGTCTTAGGATTAGTAATCCGGGCTTATTGTTAGTGGTGCTCGACCACTTTACCTTTCTATAATTTTAGGTTCTTATATAAAAGGCACTTGCTGTTGATTCCATATAGGTTATTAAACTTAAGTTATTATCCCAATGCTAACTAAGAGGGGGGGGGGGTGGATTGGTAATTTAAAATAAAACTTTTCAACCACAGTAAATAACTTACAGTAAATAAAATATGAAAATCAAAAGACACAGAAATTTATAGTGGTTCGGTCAAACATGACCCACATCCACTCCCTTAAGACTCCCTCTTCAGGTATTGCATTATTACCAAAGTAACTTTCCTTTTGCCCCCACAGCAAGGTGGAGAAACCTTTACAAAAAACTCTCTTCCACCAATCCTCGATGCGGCAGAAAACCATCATCCTTTCACACCCTCTAAGTGTCAGCAGAGAATTATCGTCCTTTCACACCATCTAAGTATCGACAGAGAATCGTCATCCTTTCATACCCTCTAAGTTTCTATAGAGAACCATCGCCTTTCGTACCCTCCAAGTGTCGATATAAAACCATTATCCTTTCACACCCTCCAAGTGTAGGTAGAGTACCTTCATCCTTTCACACCCTCCAAGTGTCGGCAGAGTACCAGATCTTCTTCAAAGATATTCTCACAAGCAACTAGAAAGATAAGATAAAGAGTGATAACAAAAATTACAAAGTGATTCCTACCTTTGAGAAATCTTTTGAACCCTTCACACTCCACTTGCAAGAAATCTCACTCAAACACTCTCTCATACTCTCTCTTTCAATTGCCTTTAAAAATTCATGAAGACAAGAATTTTTCACGTCAGGTTTAGTGGACCTTTTATATCAAAGACATGAAAAATCATCCAAAAACTAAAATTTTTAATTTTGAGTGTACATGATCGTATAGTACTATCAGATATTCGTACGTATGAACAGTTCAAAAACTATTATGTATGAACCTATTATGAATCTGTATGAAATAAAATTATACACGATCATCATCCCGTATGAACCAAGTTTGTCTGGTACAAACTGTTTGAAAAATTTTCTCCTTCATCGGGATAAAGAGGGACCTACGGTACTAGCCGTTACAAAAATTTTCAAGTTCGTTGGGATGAAAAGAGACCTATCAAATTCATATGCTGGATGACGTATGTACGATGATGACATCGTACGGTATGAACTATTCAAAAAATTTTCAAATTCATCTGGACAAAAGGGACCCATCCAATTCATACCCTTGATGGCATACATATGATGACGACATTGTACGATACGAACCGTTCAGAAATTTTTGATGTTTATCTGGATAAAAAGTTGGGATAAAAGGGATCCATCCAATTCGTACTCTGGAAGGTATATACGAATGATATATCATACAATACAATCCATACTTAGAAAAATTTTCTCCAATTTGTTCGTTCAATTGCTTGAAGGGGAAATAACTGATTAGATTGTCTCGTATTAAAGGATATCATACAATACGATCAGTTTAAAAAAAATTTAGATTTTAAACTCTCCTTCGATGTGTGTGTGTGCTCAGTTACTCAATTATAATTATACTCTCTCAGACTCATTAAAATGAAAAATATAGACTTTAATTACAATAAACTCTAAACTGAACTTAATTTGAAGTCTTCGAGAATCAGGAGTATAATTTCCCTGAAATATTAATACAAACAAGAGCAAAATATCTCTTCCAAAATATGTTAGGAGAAATAATAATTAAAATAATAATATTTGGAATCATGAATCTCAACAACCTCTCCCTTTTTTATGATGAAAAAATAATTATTATTTGAGTAAAATTAAATGCACTAAATTTCTCATTAACTCCCCCTAAATGAATAAACATGTGAATATAAGGTAATTTCTTTAAGAACACAAAATTCAAATGTTTTTTTTTTTTTTTCAAATGATAAAAACATAAAAAAACAAAAACCTTAAACAACATCAACCACAAAAATAAGTAACAACTATCTCAACAATCCCCCCCTTTTTGATGATGATAAAATAATTATTCTTTGAGTAAAATTTAATGCACTAAATTTCTCCTTAACTCCCCCTAAATGAATAAACATGTGAATATAAGGGAATTCATTTAAAAACACAAAATTCAAATATTTTTTTTAAATGACAAAAACACAAAAAAAAAAAAAAAAAACAAAAACACAAAAGGACAAAAACCTTAAACAACATCAACCACAAAAATAAAAAATAATAAAAAACCAACAATCAAATACAAATAAACACAAACAATATTACTCTCCCTTTTGATAACAATAAAAATAAAAGAAAGAAGGTTGAAATGGAAGAAGTCATATGAGAATTCTTAGTAATTGATCTTGAGATAGATTCAACTATGATTGCAATAACAAAATTAATAACTATTAGATAAAAAGAAAGATTTAAAATATTTAAATTAAAGTATAACATAGATAAGAAAAGTAAATCAAGGTCATGAAGTATTCTAAATAATTAGATAAGGATAATTATTACAAAAATGATGAAATGAAGATTAGTTAAATTCAATTTTCAATGTAAAGCATAATTGAATATTAGATTGATTTAAATTTGAAGATTAAATGATAGAGAAAAGAACATATTTAATTGACGACATTGCACATCTTTTCAAATATTTGTGGTATATTTTTTGCATCTTTTTGTATTTGTGATAACTTTGTGCCTCTTTTTAATTTACGAACCATTGCGCAGTCTTTTGATTTTTTTACACATTGTATATTTTCTTTTTTATAACTTTTTTTTTTTAATTTATCTTTTCAAAATAAATAATCATAAAATCAAATTTCTCTACTTATAAAGATAATTATATTGAAAAAAGAAATAAAAATAATAATACATGAAAATAATAATAATAACATTTTAAATTATGTTTGCCTAAAAAGAATATAAGATTGATAGCATTAACTTAATTGAGTTATAAGTTAACTTAAATTTTTGAAAAAAAAGTTAGATTTCATAATAAAATTAATTTTTGTATTACAGTTTAATTTATAACACTTTTAAGATCAATTAAGACAGGATTAACATTTAGGCAAACTTATATTTCAAACAACGAATAAAAGCAACTAATCAAAACAAGCATTTTTTATTGATATCAAATTAAAAATGAAATACATTGAAGCACTTTTGATATCAATTCATAAAACAAAAACAATATAACATCAACAACATCAACATAAAATCTAAATAGGGACAAGTACACAAAGCTTTAAAAATATCACTAAGATCAACATATCTCAAAGGACTGGAAAAGATAACACACAAGAAGTACATCTAGAACTTTAAAGGACCCTGGTTTGGAGGAGGAGGCTGGTTAAACACAGAGAAATAGTTATTCATCATAGCTACGTTGGTGTTCATCGAGTCAAACTGACCTCAAATCTAACCCATGTCTTGTGGGTACTATATATCCTACTGGTTTAGGTGATTCTAAATTTGATCAAAGCATTAATCAAAATGACTCTTTAATCGATCAAAGCACTAGACCATCTCTTGAAAGTCAGGTCCATGAGCATGTGCAGGTGCTCCCTCTTCTTCCTCAGTATCCTCACTAGAATTATCATTTTTCCCAAAATGTGCTTGAAAGGAGGCATCGATGAAGTAGATTGGCATTTCAGGTTGAGCCTCAGGATGAACAATATTGTACTTTTTTTCTAAGATGTAGGTCACTAGATGTCCAAAAGCAACATTCTTCTTCCTCCTATAAGAAACATGCCCAATTTCGAAAAGGTTATGGATGTAATCTAGAATGAATTAGGCTTCATTTATTTATTATCCAATCATGACTAGATAGCTAATAGTTGATAGAAGAGGTGTAATATTTATGCGATCACCAGCCTTAGGAATGATTGAATTTCTAAGGACATGCTAGATGACCCTTACATTTTGAAACAATATATACACTCTAGGCAAATGACCAACTTGAGTGACCCCTTTAAGAGTTTTGTTTATTTATGATCAATCAAAGTTAGATTTTGAGGTCATAGTGTGAGCTCTAATTCCTTTAGTCCTTAAGTGCAGATAAGTTCCTAGATCTTTCTTTGTGATTTCTACCCATTTTTTTGGACATAAGATCTTATCCTAGTCTCATCCTCAATAAAACTCATGTTTGCTAAAAAGTTGTGGAAGGTCTCCTTATGATAGGCATGGATTAAAGTCAAGATAAAGGTGAATTAAGTTGAAACAAAAAGAGGCAAGACATGAAAATGAATATCCTGTTGAATTAGGACTCTATACGAGGTGATCTTAGTAGTAACAAACCTATAATAAGAATCCTCATTTGCTCTAGAAAGAAAGTTTTCATCTCCACCCCTACATAATGAACCCTTAGACACTCTAACGTGCTTTCTAGAACTAGCAATTTCTATGATGTGAAGGATTGAAATAGGCTATTGAAGTGAATGAAAATGAATTCTAAAGCCCTCCTATTTAAAGAAAAAAAAACCTTTCGTACGTACAAAAATGGATTTATATAGTACGATAATTGGTTCGTACATGACTAAAATAATTTTATATGTATGAATGAATACATTTGAAATAAAATGACTCTTTATAATCACACATGTTACGAAGCATCCTTTCGTACAGACTTTTTGACCAGATAATTGTATATAAATAGGTGTTTATTTGGGATGATCAGTTATTTAAGATTATTTTAATGATTGTTAGGTTCATCCCCACATTGAATGACACATGGTTCATATGTATGAAATGAAATTTCATACATACGATCAGTTATAATAATTGATTCTGCTCATATAACCATTTACATGCATATAGATAAATGAATACAAATTGTCCAGGATGATATAAATATCGTATAATATGATATGTATTAGAAAATGAAAATTTTATGTGTTAAGTCCAAAATAATGATTGACATGCAACAAAATTCAGCACGAACGTTCAAAAACAGGAATTTTGATATGTGAAATATGTCTAAAAAAATCATAAAAACAAAAATAAAACCAAAAATTGAAAAACACTTACACAATTAAACACATTGAAAACAAAACAAAAAATATACAAATACAAATATCAAGTTGCAGAAAATTTTATTTAAGCATTAAGATCGATCACACCAAACCTTATTCTTAATGTTCTAAAAGTATCAAAGGCTTGTGGTTTTGTAAAAATATTTGCAAGTTGATTTTTAGTTCAAAGATGGTTCAATATAATTTCTCCTTTGGATACATGATCCCTAATAAAATGATGCCTTATGTCTATATGTTTGATTCTAAATTATTTAATAGGATTTGTTGAAATGTAAATGATACTAGTGTTATCACAATAAATTGAAATTGTGCCTATAGTAAATCCTAAATCAACCAAATGTTATTTTAACCAAAGAACTTGTGCCACACAACTTCCTAAGGTAATGTATTCAACTTCGGCAATAGATAGGACTATGGAATTCTATTTTCTACTGGACCAAGAAACTAAATAATTTCCTATAAATTGACAAGTTCTAAATATACTCTTTCGATCAACCCTACAACCTACAAAGTCCAAATATGAATATCCAATTATTTCAAATGAAGAGCTAAACTTAGGATACCAAATTCTTAAGTTCTTAGTTCCCAAGAGATATCTCAAAATCATTTTTACTGCTATCAAATATGATTCTTTTGGATTTGATTGAAATATAACACACAAATAAACACTAAACATAATATCGGGTCTGCTAGCAGTTAAGTAAAGCAAAGATCCAATAATTCCCCTAAATTTCTTTTGATCAATATATTTACCCTTTGGGTCCTTATCCAACTGAACTGAGGAACTCATAGGTGTACTAACTAGTTTAGCTTTATCCATTTCATACTTCTTGAGGATGTCCTTAATATACTTTAACTAACTAAGAAATATTCCTTCCTTAATTTGCTAAAAGCTAAAACCTAAAAAGTAACTTAGATCTCCTATTAGGCTCATCTCAAATTCAATACTCGTTATTTTAGAAAAGCTATCACAAAGATTTTTATTTATAGATTCAAAAGGATATCATCAATATAAATTTAAACAATAAGTATGTCATCTCCTAATTTCTTTAAAAAGAGAGTGGTATCCACACTTTTATTTTCAAAATATCTCTCAAGTAGGAAAGTGCTTAACCTCTCATACCAAGCCCTAGGTGTCTATTTCAATACATATAATGCCTTTTTGAATTTAAAAATATGATTTGGGTATTTTGAATTTTCAAAACCCTAGGTTATTCAACATAAACATCCTCTTAAATTACCTCATTCAAAAAGACAATTTTAACATCCATTTGAAATAATTTAAATCCTCTAAAATAGGCAAAGGCTAACAAAACTCTAATTATTTTAAGTCTCACTATAGGGGCAAAGGTCTCCTCAAAATCAATCCCATATATTTGATTATACCCCTTAGCCATCAATCTAGCTTTATTTCTAACGACAACTCCAGAGTCATTCATTTTATTTTTAAATCTCCACTTAGTTCCAACTAAACTTTGATCCTTTGACATTGCAATTAATTTCCAAATATCATTCCTCACAAATTGATTTAATTATTCTTGCATTGCCAAAATCCAAAATTCATCCAAAATTGCTTGATTTATATTTGTGGGTTATATCATTGAAATAAAGGCAGATTGATTGACTTCTTTGCTTAGTCCACGCTTAGTCCTAACACCCTTAATAGGTTCACCTAAAATCAATCTTAGGGTGGTTTTTAGAAAATTTCAAATATATAGGCAACGAGTTTTTAATCTCCAAATTTTCTTCCAAATTAATTTTCTAATCCTTTAGGAGTTATTTTCTAAATCATCTTCTTCCAAAATTGGCTCTCCTAAAATTCCAGATTCATCAAATACAATATATGTTGTCTCCTCAATTATCAAATTTCTTTTGTTAAATACTATATAAGATTTTTTAACATTAGAGCATCTAAGAAAATTTTTTCATCTGATTTTGAATCAAATTTTCTGAAAGAAGATTTTTCATTATTATGTATGAACACGTTACATCCAAAAACATGCAAATGTAATATATTAGGTGTTCTCTTCTTAAGAAGCTCATAGGGTGTTTTATTCAGTTTTGACCTAATGTTTACCCTATTCAGACATGTAGTACTATCCGCTTCAGCCCAAAAAATTTTAGGAAGTGAATATTCAGCCAATATGACTCTATTAGCTTCAATTAATATTTTATTCTCTTTTTTGACTACCCTATTTTATTAACGGGTTCTAGGTGCGGAAAAATTGTAATCAATTCCTAGTTCTTTACAAAAATCCTCAAATTTATCATCGTGATCACTTTGAATTGTTAAAATCACACACCCTAATTTCCTCTGAATGTAAGTCGAAAAGTCTTTAAATTTCTCAAATGATTCATTCTTATGAAATAAAAATTTAACTCACATGGAATCTTGAGAAATTATCTACTATCACAAATCTGTATACCTTCCCTCCTAGACTAATAGTACTAACCGGTCCAAAAAGATCCATATGAATAATCTCTAATTGTTTGCTAGTTCTAAGATACTTATTGGAATGAAATGAGGGCTTCACATATTTTCCTAATAGACTTACATTTCAAAGGTGATCCTTAGTAAAGTCTAGTTTTGGTATACCTCTAACCAACTCCTTTTGGGTAATTTTTCTAAGAATTTTCA
The DNA here is from genome assembly GCA_019514585.1 of Dendrobium officinale. Lineage (NCBI taxonomy): Eukaryota > Viridiplantae > Streptophyta > Magnoliopsida > Asparagales > Orchidaceae > Dendrobium > Dendrobium officinale. The sequence goes on along the minus strand of CM033697.1, from coordinate 38,356,839 downwards.
TGCTAGCGTGACAAAGTCTCCTAACCATAACTAAGATTCATCAAAAATTGTTTTTAAATATAAAGTATTAGGAGTTTTAATATAATTCAAATCTAGCATATAAATGTTATTTACCCTAATTTCATGCAAAATATCAGTTCTATTTAGGCTTAATATATAACTAGTGGGAAACAATTTTACATTATACCGTTTATCTTAAAACTGGCTTATACTTAACAAATTATGCTTTAAGCCTTCTACAAGTAATACATTCTCAATGAAAAAATTTTGCAAGTTTCTGATCATACCTATTTTAACCATTTTCCTAGTAGTGTTATCTCCTAGTGTAACCTTGCCTCCACTTATGGCTTCCAATGATATAAATTACTTAGTGTTTCAAGTCATATGCTTCGAACAATCACTGTTCAGGAACCAAATGCTCTCACGAGACCTTGTATAAGAGTGTGCCTACAAAACAATCAAATGTTAGACTTGTGGGGTTATCCTTTTGTCAAATTAAAACTAGATGCATATATGATTTGACTTAATTTATGCATCTTAGGTTTCAACAATAAATGAGTTTTTTTTATCTAAAGTATAAGTGTATGAAATATATCCAATCATCCCATAAGTATAGCATTTAACTCCAGGAGAAGGGTTTCTTAAATTTTTATAATAAATTTATCTCTTCCTAGATTTTAAAAATTTTGAACTAAAAATAGGATTTATAAAATCTTCAAGTGTTGGGGTTTCCTATTTTCCTCAAGAGCTTTCACTTTCAACTTAAGAAATATGTTTATATCTTCTAATCCATTAATATCATATTTTAAAATAGTGCTCTCTATTCTTTAATTCATCCTTGAAATCCTTATATTCTTTTTCCAATTTAGCTTAGGATATTTTCAAAAGATCATTCTTTTTATTCAAGTTATCAAATTCATCAAGTAAGCTCATATGGTTGTTTTCTATCAGTGCGTGATCTTTTTTAAGGATTTCATTCTTTTTTTTGTAATTCTTGAATTTCTAGGTTTAGACTAGCATGCATTTTCTTAAGTTTTCTATATGCATCATTAATTCTTTTAGAAACTTCTAACAATTCATTATAAGTCAAGTAACATACCTCTTATTGATCTGACTGATCAAGATTATCATCCATTAAATATAGGTTGGTGACTTATTCCTCTTTTTCTATTTCTAACAAATTCGAAGTTGAGTCTACCCAAAAAGCTTTTTAAAATCTCTTCTTTCCCTTCTTCACATTTGCTTTCTCCTCTACCTTCTCCTTGCTAGGAGTGGCTTTGAGATTGGGGCAGTCCGATTTTATATGTTCAGGTTTCATACATTCGAAGGAAATAACATCATTAGAAACCTTAACATTTTTATTAAACTTACCTTTGCTCCACTGCCGGCATCTCCTCTGATTCCTTTTAAGAAAACTTTTGAATTTCCTAGTCATTAAGGTAATGTCATCCTCATCCTTATGTTGTGACTGATCACTCTATAAGTCCTCCACTTTTAGTGCAATGTTCTTCTCCTTTCATTGTTCACCTGCATCAATCTTTCTTTGACTCACTCCTTGCTCGTAAGCAATTAGTGATCCAAGTAGATTATCAATAGAATTAATATTTAAATATTTAGACTCTATCATTATAATTATTTTAGCATCATAAGTAGTATGCAAAAACAAAGTATTTTATTTACCATTTCAACATTCGTTATTTCCCTACCTAATACATATAAAGAAGTGACTATCTGAGTGAATCTTATATATATGTCAGAAATGGATTCATTGGGTTTCATGCAAAATAATTCATAGTCATGTAACAAGATATTCAATCTAGATTGCTTTACTTCATTAGTCCCTTCATAAGTAATACAAAATCTATCCACTATGTCCTTTCCAATTTTGTAAGTGGAAACCCGCATATAATCTTCTGACTTAAGTGCGTAAATAATCATTTAACTTTTAACTATGCTAAGTCACATTGTTCTATAGTCCAGTCAACAAAGGGTGTTTCAACTCTAATGCCATTAACTAATCTAGTTTGTTTAGTATACCCTTCTTGAACTAAAATTCACATGCGATAATCTAATAATTACAGAAAAGTAGACAAGCATGTTTTTCAAAAATTGAAAGGAATATTATCAAATAACGGAGGTTTAGTGATCGAATTTCCTTCAGGTGTGTTTCAATTTGTAAAAGTAGCCATTTTTATTTTTTAAAAAGTAGTCAATAATTTAGGAACAAAGCTCTGATACCACTTATTGGTTATGTATAGGTTGTTAAAGCTAAGCTATTATCCCAAGGCTAACTAAGAGGGGGTGAATTGATAATTTAAAAATTTTCTTGGATTTTTAAATAAAAAAATAATTGGAATCTCGTAGCAAGTTAATTTAAGTTTTAAAATAAAACTTTTCAATCACAGTAAATAACTTGCACTAAATAAAATGCAAAAATTAAAAGACACAAAAATTTATAGTGGTTCGGTCAAACATGACTTACATCCACTTCTTGAAGATTCCCTCTTTAGGTATTGCACTATTACCAAAGTGACTCTCCTTTTTCCCCCATAGCAAGGTAGAGAAACCTTTATAAAAATATCTCTTCCACCAATCCATAATGCGATAGAGAACCATTGTCCTTTCACACCCTCCAAGTGCCAGCAAAGAACCGTCATCCTTTCACACCCTCTAAGTATTGATAGAGAACTGTCATCATTTCACGCCCTCCAAGTGTCAATAGAGAACCATCATCCTTTGATACCCTCCAAATGTCGGCAGAGAACTATCATCCTTTCACTCCCTCCATGTGTAGGTAGAGTACCTTCATCCTTTACACCCTCTAAGTGACGACAGAGTTCTGGATCTTCTTCGAAGATCTTCTCACAAGAAACTAGAAATATAAGATGAAGAGTGATAATAAAAATCATAAAGAGATTCTTACCTTTGAGTAACCTTGTGAATGCTTCACACTCCACTTGCAAGAAATCTCACTCAAACACTCTCTCACACTCTCTCTTTTAATTGCCCTTAAAAAATCATGAAGATAATACTTTTTCATGTCATTTTTAGTAGACCTTTTATATCAAAGACATTAAAAATCATCAAAAAATTAAAAATTTCAATTTTTAGTGTACATGATCGGATGTTCGTATGAATAGTTAAAAAACTATTACGTACAAACCTGTTGTGAATCAGTATGAAATGAAATCATTCACGTCATCGTCTGGTATGAATCGAGCTTGTCTATTACGAATAATTAGACAAATTTTCACCTTCGTCTGTCAAAGAGGGGCTCAATAATTTTGTACCCTGGATGGCGTACGTATGATGATGACATCTTACGGTATGATTAGTTATGAAAAGTTTCAAGTTCGTTGGGATAAAAAGGGACTCTTCTAATTTATACCCTGGATGGCGTACATACGATGATGACATCGTACGGTATGAACAGTTTAGCAAATTTTCAAGTTTGTTTGGATAAAAAGGGAACCCTTCCAATTCGTACACTGGATGGCGTATGTACGGTGATGACATCGTATGGTACAAACCATTCAGAAACTTTTCAAGTTTGTCTGGATGAAAAGTCGGGATGAAAAAGGGATCCGTCCAATTCATACTCTGGAAGGTATGTATGCATAGTATATCATATAGTACGATCCATACTTAAAAAATTTTCTCCAATTTGTTCGTTCGATTGCTCGAAGAGGAAATAACTGATAAGATCATCCCGTACAAAAGGATATCATATAGTACTATCAATTTAAAAAGATTTAGATTTAAACTTTTCCCCAGTGTGTGTGCTTAGTTACTCAATTACAATCACACTCTCTTAGACTCAATAAAATAAAAAATATGAACTTCAATTACAATAAACTCTAAAATGTTCTTGATTTGAAGTCTTTAATAATTTAGAGTACGATTTCCCTGAAATGTTAGTACACACAAGAGCAAAATAATTCTTCTAAAATATGTTATGAGAAGTAATAATTAAAGCAATAATATTTGAAATCATCAAAAATGTATAAGTTGTAAGAATATGAACAATCAAGAACTAAGTAGAAATTATCTCAACACTTGCTTATAGACATTTTATTTATTTAACTGATTTAATTATTCAGTTGATTTTTTTATGTTGATTGTGATATAGGATTGCATTCTTTTACTAATTTTTTTGTGTCGATATTGCATGTCAATTTTGACTTAGCTTTGAACCCAATCGGAGGCTTATGAGGGATCATTAAAACTTTTTCTACTTCAATTAAATTAAAAATTTATGCTCACATAAAAATTCTAACATTTTTAAGAAGTAAACCTAGGACCATTGGGGTTTGCATAGCATTTTGTGGCACCTTCTTCCCTTTATTAAGCACCACCTCGCCTGCGGGTTTTAGTAGACCACCTTATCTATGAGGGTATAAATTTGTCAAGGAAAATATGCACAATCTCTAGGATAAAATCTATTTTAAAGCCTTTTTTTTAATTTCTTCATTCAAAATTTTTAAGTATTTATCGAGTCAACTAGCATACATTGTATTAGAAACAAATTTAAATGAGTATAAAACTTAATTACATTTTATTTTAAGTTTTACATCACCCAACATAAGTCAAGTGGTCAGATTAGGATCTACTTTAGATGTCAAATTCAACTCCTTAAACTCTATATAATTAATATCCTTACCAAGTCTTTCATAAAAGACTGGATACATGGTTTTGAAGTGCCTAGGTGGTTTAGTTGGCTCCCTAATTCATGACATGGTAAGTCTAGATCCTGCATTGCATTAGTTAGGTTAGGGTCATTGAGATAGGCTTGGGCTATAATACCTCAACCTTTTGCTAATATAATCCCAACTTTCTAGTAAAATTGATCATTCAAATCTAAATCTCTTTCAAATAAATTCAAACCCAACACTTAGGATAAATTGGGGCACTTTTGAATTATTTCTAAATCTCAGGTGCCTCCTACCCTTCCCTTTTTTTAATTCCAAAATAAGTGCTCAACTTTGATCCAATTCCATTTAAAAATTTTAATCCTTACCTCCTTTGACATCAATCTTTAAAACCTCAAAATAAATTTTTTATCACTATTTTAATCGAGAGCATTTGTAGAAAATTTTAATTTTCCTTCGATGTGATTAACTATGAGGGCTTGCACTCGTAGGAGATTTAGAAACCTAGATCAATTTTTAAAAACATCAATTAATTATCTTTTGGAAAATCAACTTCAACGATCATTATCGTCATATTCAAATGATTAATAGTAAATAATATCTTCTTTCCTCAGGAAGATATATCGTTCTATTATCATCATTTTGATTATGAAATTAATTATCCCTTTTTCCATATTAGTATAGTCATACACTCAATCAAATTTCATTTTTACTATTCGGGGTCATATATGATTATTCCCTTAGTTTGACTACAATAATTAGGATGAATTCAAAGTTTTATAATCTGAACCCATTAGGGAATGATATATTTTCCTCCTAAGGAAATATATTATTCATAATGATGCGTTAAATTTTAACATTAAAATTTCAAAAATTAAATTCTCCTAAAGAAAATTAACTTTTTCAAAATTCTAACAAAACTCCTTCAACACTTTTTTCGATAAAATAGTTATGCAACGTGAGCCGGTGTTTGCTTTTATTCTAGTTATAAATAGTGTTTGTATGAATATGAATATGCTTATAATTTCTTTGCTATGATTTTTCCCACTAGATATGCAAGTATAAGTGTCAATCAAGTAATAAAGTAGTTGAGTGAATGTCAATCCTATGAGGAAGTGTTCTGTCATATTGTAATTAAACTAATACTATCTACTATAGATGCAAGATTTATTCTACTAAATGAGAATAAAATTTTTTGATTTTATGCCACTTATAGAGAATGCAAAAAAGATTATGGGACACCAATTTATATTAAATATATTTTGGACTAATGCTTATAAAATAATAATATTTTCTTAGTGAGACTCTTAAATATTGATGTGGTTCATAAAATATGCATTCCTAGATCTCCATCAAGCTTGTAGGGTTGAAAAGTGAGATTTATGACCTTTATGCGGTTCTAATGTCTCCATGAAACCTAGAAAGTTTAACATCCTATATTTAGGCAAACCAACATTTCATTCAAATACTCTTATTTATTCTAACATGCCTCCATTGAGGTGATATATCACACTAGATATTAATTACATATGTGTCCACTATATGTAATAAATTAAGAATGAGAGATATTAAAGTATCCCTAATTTTATTCAAGGCACGAGAGTTTATATTAGTATTTGTATTGTGTTTACAGAATTAGCCTAAAACTAAAAAAATTGAAGACATAAATAAATTATAAAGTAAACATATCTTCATTTCACTCATAGAACAAAAAATATAGAGAAACAATGAGGAAAAACTTCATAAGGATAATATAAATGACTTCTCCACACTCCATCCTCCTCCAATGGTAGGATTGTTACACTAGATAGGCTAAGATCACCAATGAAATTAATATGTACTTCCTTAGCCTCCTTTAGACTTTCCTCTAAGGGGACACAAAAGAAATAAACTAAAAAAGGTAGAACTCAACTGAACTCAACTGAACTCAACTGAACTCAACTGAAAGAGGTAGAATTCCTTAAAAAAAAAACTAAAAATTATGTATAGTAAGTGCATAAATGGCCTTAAGCACCACAGTGCTTGAAATGGTGATACTACAGTGTTATTAGATGAACTAGTTCCTCAAAGTAGTTGGGTTTACTCTTTTGCAATGCTATGCTAACTCTGGATGAACTGATTAAATTTCTCGACGGAATCTGCACGTCTCTGTCTTTATCAACCACTTTATTGTGATTTGTAAACATTGAGTGCTATGGTGCTTGAATGTGAAATTATGTGTTCAAAGTTATAATGATTGGTCTAACATGTGTTATGGTGTGGATTTCTAATGTTGAATTATTTGTCATTTTTCCTAAGACTCTGGTGCTATAATTCCTTAGTCTGGCTCTAAGGTGTTGTAAACATTGCGGTGATGGTAATTGGAATGTTGCGGTGATGGTTCAACGCTTGTGAATTTTTTCTCCTTTTCCTGAGCATTTCATGCACTACATCAACAAAATATTAGATTTTTATAGAATTTAATGGTAAGAAATAGTACAAAATTTACACTTATCAAATTCAAAAGATATTAGTGAAAATTTAGAATATTTTGAATAGGTTTTAGAGAGGTGGATTGAAGGACAGTACTTAAGATTAAAAGTCCTATATCTGATTTAAGGCTTTTGGTGTGGATCATATAGGTAAATCTAAGGCTTGAAACCGCTTGAAAACTATGAGGTAATGTGGATTTAAGTATCCATGTATGCTTGCAAGATATGCGTGTAACATCCTAAAAATACATTCTCTAGTTTGATATTATCTTCTTCACTTTGAGATTCACTTGTGGTATTATCTTTAATCTTGAAAGTATTTTCCAATATGAATTGCTCACCTAGTTTTTTTTATATTTCTAAGTGATTTATTGACATCAAGAGAGATGGAGGAAGAGGAGAAGTGAGGAATTATGGTCAAATTGAGTGAATTTTAAGTGACAAGTAGTTATTCCTTGAGATAAGAGAGAAATAAGTCTTGTAAAATAGCTATTTAAGTCTTATTGTTTTATACCATGAATATGTTGTTTTGAATTTATGAGTTGCTTTTGATGTTGAAAGGTATCACAAATCAACTTTTATTATGAACAACTAATTAGTTAGATTTATGTTTAAATTGACATTCAATAGGATTTTTTTTTTTTTTTTTGAACTAATGATTTTGACCCGACCAATCACGCCTTTTATTATGAAAGGGTTTTGGGTAATAACCACAATTTTAAAAAGGTAAGGAGAAATTCTTAACACTCCATGTTAAATGTATAGATTGATTTTTTGAATGTTAGTGAATGACTTGTGTAGATTAAGCCATTTTCGATCTATTATTTCTAAATTTGGGAATTCACATTTATTTGCGTATGTGCATATATGAGAAATTAAAGATGTATTACCTACATGTCATACTTGCTTGACACTAGGCATTTATTAAGCTTGATATAAATTTAAATAAATTGAATAATGTTTTTTGGAAATTTGAATTGTATCCTAATTTAAGCACTTAAAAGGAAAATTTATAATCAAGAATTTAAGCACTTAAAAGGAAATTTTATAATTAAGTAATTTTTTAATTCATATACAATACAATATTTAGCCAAAATCTTATAAAGTCAAGATAAATAACTTAAATATAATTTTATAATGATTAAAAGCTAGCTAAACTAAAAAATAATAATATTTTCAAATAAAAAAATAAATTATACTTTTTTAAAATAGTGAATGAAAACTATAAAATATATTATTTAAATTTAAAAGTTTGAAAATATAATATCCACTTAAAATTAATAGGACTCATATTTAACTTAAATGGGAGAGTTTTATATAAGGAGCACGACAATTGTTTGAATTAGCATTAATAGCATGTAATAATTAAAATTTAAAGAAGAGCGAACATACCAAACTATTGAATACATCAAACCATTCGGCACTAGACCACCCACTGTGCACATTGAACCAAATATATATATTATTAGTTATAGAAACTTAAATAAACGTGTTAAGAGAGTTTATTAGGATTAGTTATTAAATAGAGAAATTGAATTAACCAAATGTAAAAATATTAATTAATTATTAAATTAAATAGATTTAGTGTCAAAAATACGAATGAACTTATTTTAATTTATAGATGTTCTATCATGTATGTAATGTAATACTATATTAAAGTATTTAAAATCATAATAAATTATGGAATTTTTATTATTTGTGAATGAATTAAAATTTATGTTAAAGCTTGAATGGTAGAGCTATACCGTAAATGATTAATTATTAAATATATTCTAGTAACGAATATTGTTAGATTTAAAATGAGCAAGTATATTACATTGAATTTAATTGAAGCATTATTACTTAAAATAAATTTAACTAATTGATTCGATTGGGAAAATGTTAACTAATGCATCAAAATAAAATTATTCTATGACTTAGTATGTTTTTAAGATTACCTAAAATTTCCAATCAAATTATATATATATATATATATATATATATAATGTGGTGGTTGCAGTCATAATTGATTCAAGCATAGGATTCTGTATTTGTTTTCTCATTGTTCATGAAGGTCACATTACATGACCTATAAAGTAGAGATGTTAGATCAACTAATGTTGCAGTAGTTGGAGTAGATTTACATTAATGAAATTCTTACAAAAGTCCATTGGTTATTATAGTTTGAACCATACCGATGGCATTAAATTAATGTCTAAATTTATTTTTAAAGTATTGGATCATTAAGGTCATTTGTTTGATCTTCCAGCAACCTCTCACATTAAGTGAGTTGTAAAGCTGTATTGTCCAATAAACTCTTTTTTTAGTAGATAGAAAAGATTTTCATGATTTTGTTTTCTTCAATGTTAACTTCTAGTTCCTTAAAACTCCTTCTTTATAAGTAATGCATGCATGTGTAGGGGAGTTAAACATTAAGTGTAGCTGCTTGTATTTTTTTTTTTTTTTTGTCGAGTATTTGAGTTCTTAAATTTTACATAATTTTCATCATAATGTATTGCCTTTGTTTAGAGAAGAATAGAGGCATCCCAGCAAAAGAGTTGTTTGATATTACAAGAAAATAATTGCAGGATTGTGTGGCTATGTCTTATGATACTCCACTAGAGATGAATGCAAGGGTGAACAAAATTTTTAAATGTTGCATGCATGAATGGATAGAGGATATGGACTGTTTACTTCAAAATTTGCATGACCAAGTTATGAGGATAGATGCCAAAAAATTAGGAAATTTTTAAATGGTTTAGGTTGGATATATCTAGAGCAGAAGTTCTTAGAGCATGATCATCATATGGTCGACCTTCACTTTCTGTAGATGAATTATCATGAATTACAACGTGAAAGAGAAGGTAGTCATTTAAATGAAGTTCATAGGCCACCACTAGACCTATAGCATGTTATTCTATATCATCATTGGTATTCAGGTGAGGAAGATTTTATTTTGGACTTTTATATGAATAAGATGAAAGAGTTATTACCTGGAGGCAAGAAAAGGAAGTACTTAAATGGAGAGGACTGGCAAGACCTTCAGTATGAGTATGAGCTTCACTTCAAGTGTTGACCAGCTTAAAGCCATCTCCAGGAACATCTATGGTCATTGCCTTAGAAAAAGTCATGCTATGCAATCCTTTTTAACTTGTTTGTATTATGTGTTGTTTTCTACGATGGTAATAGTTATTATCAAATGCTTTATCCTTTTGTTTAGTAATTGTTAAAAGAGGCCCAATTCTTTGTTTATTAAAAAGGTGTCTTTGGGTTAACTTGGATATGTTGCATATTTTCTTTTGAGACTTAACTCATTGATTGATCTTCTTAATTTTTTTGAATTATTTTAAAATTTTAATCTAATATTTAATTTGGGAGAAAAAGAAAAACATGTAAAATTATAAAAACTTCTTTTATTTCAAATTGCATAATTTTTCAAAATACGTCGTTACATACCTAGTGACAAAAAAAAAAAAAAAGAAAATAAGAATGGCTACATACGTTAGTGAAGTGGAATCGCACCACTCCCTAGAGTGTATCAAGCTGGTGTTGACCATATTTTGCCTGTCGAACGTGTTCGATCGAATTAATTTAATCTCGCCAAGCCCGATTTGAGTTTGAGGTGAGTCAAGTCGAGTCAGATTGAACCCGATGAAGTTTGATTAAGCTCGATTGACACCTGAGACCCATGTCGAGCCCAATTTGAGTCAAATTGATGTCGATTTAGATTTAATTTTGTTAAATTAATGTAGCTGAATGAAACTGAATTTAAATCAACTCGAAGTTGCATTGGATCAAATTGGATTCGATTCGGAGCCAGGTTTGACCAAAATCAACTTAATTATTTTAAATAAGGGTTTAATTTTATTTCTTAAGCAATTTTCCCACTCTTAGCTATCAACATGCACCTAGCCTCCTCAATTTGGAGCAGGATACGACGACTATAGTAGTATCAGACAGAGCAAACCGCTCTTCTCGGCCACTCACCACAAGGAATTTTTATTGCATGTGGACTGCGGACGTAGCTCTATGTCCGAAACCCTGTAATATTTCTCCATATAGAGCCCACCATTACCCCACCATTTTAATTACCACATTTTTTTTTTACAGTGCAACCCAACGATCCGACCAACCCCATCCACAAAAAAATAAAAAAAATGCGGTAATACCTAGGGATTTTGTTGATGGCATGGGGTACTTAATGCTTGTTTTCTCGTCTTCTGAAAGTTGAGAAAGAGAAGATAGGAAGCTATGAAGATGGAATCTGGTCTTGAGGATGTCGAATATTATGCTGAGATGGAAGACATTATGCAAGAGACCTAGCAAAGTAAGAAAGAAGTTGTACAGCAAACTACTGATGATAAGTTGGAGATATTATCGATAAATATGCTAGATCACTCTTTATTTTAACAATATTTCCTTGAAATTTATTTTTGTTGGCTAATATCGGTCGTATTCTATCATTTCTAAAGAAAGGTATTCCTAGGTACTGCTAGGTTTCGCTCAGAACCTCTAGGTACATATGCTTTGTACTGGAGGGTACAATTTTTTTATTTATTTCCAATATTAAATTGAAGTGTTTAATTAGCTTTTCATGTTCATAGGTTGTGTGTAATAGTGAGAAAGAAGCATATGACATGTATAACCAGTACGCTCATAATCTTGGTTTTAGTGTTTACAAAGAACATCACTATTACCGGCCTAATTTGAGAAATATAAGATGCAAGGATTTTGTCTGTTCAAAAGCTAGCTTTAAAAAGGGTATTGACTTGAACTCCAAATCAAAGTACAAAAAATATAATAGTAGGACCGGGTGTCCCATGATGATTAAATTTTCAGTCGACCTAGATGGAGTATGAACAGCCCAAAAATGTATAGAGAGCCACAATCATGAATTTGCTAGGCTTGAAGATCAACATTTGCTTAGATCATGTAGGAATATTAGTGATGAGAAATCATTTATTCTTAAATCAATGATGGAAGCTGTGATAAGAATCATTAATGCATTCACATACCTAGTTGATAAAGCTGAAGGAAGAGAGAATGTAGGATTCTATAAAAGTGATGCATATAACTATATACAGAAATAAAAAAGAGATAAGATTGAGAATGGGGACACCAATTCCCTAATTAAACTTTTCAAAGATCAATTGAATTATGATAGCATGCTTGCATGGGACGTCCAATATGATGAAGATGATAGATTGGTGAATTTTTTCTAGGTTAATGAAGTAGGGAGAATAGATTACGACTGCTTTGGAGATGTGATAATTTTTTATACTAGCTATAGACTTAACAAATATAATCTAGCATGTACACTTTTGTTGGAGTTAATAATCATTGACAGAATGTTCTTTTAGGAGTCGCATTTCTATCAGAGGAAACAATTCAATCTTTTATATGATGTTGTTTAAAACATTCTTAAAAATAATGGGTGATAAACATCACATTGGCTCGAGCAATAAAAATTTCATTACTTCAAACACGCCATAGGCTTTGCCAATGGTACATCTCCAAGAAGGTTTTATCCAAGGTGTGTTGCTTTAATAGTAACAACAAAGTTAGAGGCCTCTTTATAAATGTTTAAGCAAGTGTGATTTCGAGGAGTTTGAGAGTAGTTGGGCTGAAATGATCAATGAAGGGGACCTCCACAACCATGATTGGTTGAAATAACTTTACAAAAAAAAGGAAGAAATGGTCCGCAACATTCAACAAGAGTTTTCTTAACCTTGGTATTCTTTCAACACAGTGTAACGAATCAACTAAAATGGCATGCCACAAAATTTTTAAGCCTACGAGTTGCATAACTGATTATTTTTGTTGCGGATCAATGGTTTATGATTTTGATGATAGCAAACATTTTTATTTCTCTACGAATACCTTATGTACTGACATTTCAGGTTCACACGATCGGACTGCAATTTGGAACCAGCTCAAGATTGGGTAGACTAGGTCTTAGTCAGTTTATACCATTTTTCCTTTCTTGAGTCTATTGTATTTATTGTGGATCCTGATGCTTTGTAACGTATAAGAGTTTCTGACTGTTCCCTAGAGTTTATTGTTTTTAGTAACATCGTCCTGGATGATATTTATATCGGCCGGGACGATCTGTTCAAAAGCAGAAACCCTAATTAGGGCATCCTCATTAAAGCAGTCGTCATAATGCAAAACACATCGTCCTGGACAATTTTGTATCGGCTAGAATGATAGGCTCAATTCAGAAATAATCTGCCGCCAGATCTACTTAGGAAATTCTTATTTTTGGATATCGGCCTGGTGGATCGGCCTGGACTATAAAATATCGGCCAGGATGATCCAGGACAATTTTTCTAAAATTTCTCTGGCAATTTTGGAAAGAAATTAATGGTGATTTCATCCGAGCCAATTGCAAGATCGTCCAGGCCGATTAGACATCGTCCATCTTCATTTCAGGGCCATATTCAGGACGATTTTCCTCATATTTGAACTAATCGGCCAGGACGATATGCCTATCATCCTGGACGATAATGTCGGCAACTTGCATTAATGAGCTTATTTTTAGCACTTCTATTTAAGAGATGACAAGGCACTTTGTAAGTGTCTTTGGCAGCCATTGTAGCTTCGTTCTTGTGGGGGAAACTTAAAGAGAAAGCTTGAAAGGGAGTGAGGAATGGGTGAACTCTGAGAGAGGGAGAAGATCCTATGAGGGGGGACTCAAGGGAGTGTGGAGGGGGATTCCACACGGTTGCTCTGGCAGGCTTGAATCTTAATACCGTCAGATTCAAGGCTTGTCTCGAGGGAAGTTCACCAAAGAAGAAGATCTCTTTGGTGTCAAAGGACCCGGCGACTCCACCGCACCGGGGAAGATGGAAGTGATCTTGTAAGGGCTTCTCCGCCTAGCTGTGGGGGCTAAAGGAGAGACACTTGTTTTAGTGCAATACTTGGAGGGTGCCTCCAAGGAGTGGACGTAGGTTAAGGTTTGACCGAACCACTATAAATCCGGTGTGTATTTTCATATTATTTGCTTTCGCATTTAATTTCTGCATTTGTTTTATTTGTGGTGATTTTGGTTTGTACTTTGCTTAAAGTTTCTTTTTTATCAATTCACCACTCTCTTTATTTAGCCTTGGGTCAGTTCTATAGGTCTTAACATCCCTAACAAACTTTCAAGTGGTGTCAGAGCACTTTCTAGTGTCATTTAAGCACTTTCAAGTGGTATCAGAGCTGCATTCATAAAATTAAGTTTAAAAACTTTTTAAATTTTGATCCATGGCTAATTTTTCAAATCATATTGTTGTAGAAGGTTATTCAATCACGAGATCACCACATGAAAATATTACTTTTGATTTTTGAAAAATTCGCATGACTACTTTCTTGCAATCGATTGATTTTCGCATGTGGCATATGATTTTTACTAGTTATTCATCACCGTCACGTATTGTTAATGGAGTTAAAACTGATATTTCTTTTAATCAATGGAATAGGGAAGAACAAGTAAATGCTCAAATCAATGCAAAATCTTTAAACTGTTTTTTCTGTGCTTTAAATTTTGAAATATTTATGTTAGTATCCACGTGCACTTCTGGTAAGGAAGTTTGGGATAAACTACACACCATATACGAAGGCACTAGTGAAATCAAGCAATCCAAGTTGAATATGTTAAAACATGATTTTGAACTATTTTTCCATGAAACCTTTTGAAACGATCTTAGACATGTATACCAGGTTCATTCAAATTATAACATCATTGCAAGCCTTAGGAAAAGAATTTTCAAATTTTGAAAAAGTTAACAAAATTCTTCGTTGTCTACTGGATAAGTTCAATGCTAAAGTAGTTGCTATTTTGAATCAAAATATTTGAATGAATATTCTATTGATAATTTGATTGGCTCACTCATTGCCTACGAGCAAAGTTTGGGTCAAAGACTTTTGGATGCAGGTGAAACGATTGTTCTAAAAGCTGAAGATACAGAAAGAGATAGCTTAGTTGGTGACGAATGCAATGGCTTGTCAAGCAAATCACCAAGCTCACCAAAGCATAAGCAAAAGTGGAAAAAAGGTAAAAATGGTAAGGATGTTCATATTCCTTCTGACGTCATTTGCTTTCGATGTAGGAAACCTGGACATATGAAAAAATAGTGCCCTAATTTAAAAATTCTTCCTACGAAAGAAAAGGGCAAGGCGAAGCAATATTTAAACTGGGGAAATAATGAAAGGCAAAAAATCTCATGGGCAGATCTAATTTCTGAAGCATCGGACCAGGAGAGAGATAATGGTTAAAAGCCTTTGGTGTTTTTGTGTTGTATTTTTAAGTTTTTCTTTTTTATTTTTGTGTTTTAGTTTTGTTTATTCTTTGAAATTTTTATTTTCGTGAAAGTTTTTCTCTGATCAACATACACATTCACTTTTCTAAAAATAAAAAATCTACTTCCTGATTTTTCTTGAAATCTTTGGTAAATTGTATTTGACTTCCCTAAAACAGTCAAAGGAAGGAAACTCATGTTTTTGACTCTCAGTCTCTATTTCCTAAAAGAGGTTATTCTATTTTTTATTTAAAATCTTTTTCATCTTTTAAATTAGTCTTTGAAACTAAATTTTTTATCTCCCTACATTTTATTTATCGCATAGGGATCTTTTGCAAGTTGTTGAATCTAACTCATAATTTTTTTAATCAAGAATTCGCTTTATCAATAGGATGGGTTTACTTTTGTTTTTAAGATTTCAGAAAGGTAGCATATTAAATTAAAAAAAAAATTGGCCAATGATGCCAAAAATAAAAGATGCGCAATGACGCCAAATTGAAAAATATACACAAAAGTGTATCAAAAATTAAAAGATGCGCAGTGCGCCAACCAATTGTCAAGAGGAATAAAATGAGCCCACAAAGTTTAATGCTTACCATTCTTGTTCTTCTTAAAAGCTTTAGAAAATCTTTGATACTTTTGATACTTGAGTTTGAAAATCTTGATTCCTGATTCAACAATTCGTGCATTAATCTTCTATTAGATATATTTTATGGAAGGAGTTTTGTAAAATAACTATTTTTTTCTCTAATTTATTCTTTGAATTAGATATTAAATTAAAAAGTTTTTGAGCCTTTCAAAAGAACTTGAGTTTGGATGATCAAATTCTGGATTTCTAACCTTTTCTAGGCTATGCGTTGTCAATCCAATTCTACTAAGTTTTTGATTAAAACTAAGATGTAACTTTCTCATTTTAAGAATATTTGTTTTTTTTTCACTAGATGAGAGAACGTTTTTGTCTTCTGTTTGTTTTGGTTTTTGTTCGTGCCTCCTCTCTTTTTGATAATGTCAAAGGGGGAGAACGTACTGTTGAATTTGTATCCTTTTTTTTTTCTTTTCAAAAAATTTAAAACAACAAAAAAAATTTTATCTCCCCTATTTTTTTAAAAATGTTTATCCTGATGAGGGGAAGATTAGGAGAAAATATTACTTTTTTAAAATACAAATTAAATTGTTTGTCATCATCAAAAAGGGGGAGATTGTTGCGGATCAATGGTTTATGATTTTGATGATAACAAACATTTTTATTTCTCTACGACTGCCTTATGTACTGACATTTCAAGTTCACATGATCGGATTGCAATTTGGAACCAACTCAAGATTGGGTAGACTAGGTCTGAGTCAATTTGTACCCTTTTTTCCTTTCTTGAGTCTATTGTATTTATTGTGGCTCCTGATGCTTTGTAACGTATAAGAGTTTCTGATTGTTCCCTAGAGTTTATTATTTTTGGTAACATCGTCCTGGATGATATTTATATCGGACGGGACGATCTGTTCAAAAGTAGAAACCCTAATTAGAGCATCCTCATTAAAGTATCTGTCATTATGCTATAAATCTGGTGTGTTCTTTCTGCATTTAATTTCCGCATTTATTTTATTTGTGGTGATTTTGGTTTGTACTTTTCTTAAAGTTTATTTTTTACCAATTCACCACTCTCTTTATTTAGCCTTGGGCAAGTTCTATAGGGCTTAACATCCCTAACAAACTTTCTTGTGCCATCAGAGCACTTTCCATTTTTTGGGGTTAGAGAAGGTGATGAAGACATGACATCAGAATGAACAGGATAAAGATTTCAAATGTAGCTAGTTTGATATTGTGCCTTTAGTTAAAAGTAGTCCAATACTCAAGCAAGCCGCTCAGTTTTATTCATGGAAGTTATATTCATTATTTGAGGAAATGTTTTTGCAAGGTGTGGGTGGAATGTGCATAGCTCATTCCTCAAGTAACTTGTCAACATTTTTCATCAAAACTATTGATAAGCTTGATCAGTCTCGCAATTGGACTATTTATTTTGATGAAAAAGAGGGTAACATTGAATACAGTTGTGAAAAGTTCATCATGATGGGCTTATTATGTTCTCATTGCTTGAGTGTAATAAGGCAGTTTGATATAAATAATATTCCTCCAAAATAACTACTCATGAGATGATCAGCCTGAGCTAGAAAAGATATATATTCTGGCCGGACGATGAAATATATGGGAAACAAAGTTACCCCATCTCATGGCTTAGGAGGTATGATATTCCAAAATTCTTTTAGTATATTTTCATATCAAATTAGCACAAGAGGGCAAGGGAATGTGAAAGCAAAATAGTACATGTTAGATTCAATGACTAACATGGCTCAAAATGTTGACTTGATACTAGATGGCAAGAAGAACCATAAGTTCATTGTGAAATCAAGTGTGACAAAAAAATTAAAAGACCCACTAAAGTGCAAGCTCAAAGGAATATCTAATGCAAGATTAAAAAGTCATTGTAAGAAGAGAAAACCTAAGAAAAAGAAAACTAAGGAGCAACCTACTCCATAACCTTAACAATATACACCAGTGGAACAAGCTACTCCATCAACTAAATAATGTATACCAGTGGAACCAATGAGTCAAGTTATCTTCCCAAACATACTTGAATGTTTAATAGACGCGTTTACCCTTCGTTGACCAACCAGCCAACCGAACCCTAAATATCTAAGGAAGATGAATGGAATAATTGATGTAGAGAGACTTTAGTGAATTTTGAATATTTGTTAATTTTGAATATTTATATAAAATCTTTGAAAAACAAAAATTTTGAATCAATGCCTCCTTATTTTCATGTATTCATCAATTCAGCGGGAGTTTAGGAGATTCTTAAAATTTGAAATCCTACAAATAATAATTATGTTGCCATCATCAAAAAGGGGAAGATTGTTAAGAGAGTTGGAATTTTCATGCTTTATATTCTTGCAACTTGTATAGTTTTGATGATTCCAAATATTATTATTTTATGTATAATTATCTCCTAACACTTTTTGAAAGATTTATTTTTGCTCTTGTGTGTACTAACATTTTAGGAAAATTGAACTCCAAACTATGAAGACTTCAAAAAAAAATTCAGCATACAATCCTTTGTAAATTGAAGCTTTAAATTATTCTTTAAATTGAGAGGGAATAATTATAATTGAGTGAATAATAACACACACACACACACACTTAAGGAGATCTTACAAAATTTATACTGATCGTACGGGACAAACCTACTTCGTACAGAACGATCAGGTCAGTTATCTCCTAGTAAGAGCAATACGAACAGGAGTTGGAGGAAATTTTTCTAAGTCCTGATCGTCCAGGACAAAATTATTTTAGTCCTAGGACGAGTTAGGCTCTGTAAAAATTTCATCCAGACGAAATCCAAATCATCCCCAGATGAAGTCTTCTCTGTAAAAATTTTATTCAGACGAAATCTATAATCATACCAGGATGACTTGGGCTCTGTAAAAATTTTGTCCAGACGAAATCCAAATCATCTCCAGACGAAGTCTTCTCTGTAAAAATTTCGTTCAGATGAAATTCATAATCGTGTCAGGATGAGTTGCCCACTTGTAGAAATTTTTTCCGGATGAAGTCCTGTTCGTACCAGGACGATGAGAACCGACTTAAGTAAGACATCCTGTGGTAATTTGGTAAAAGACCTATGAAATAACTGTTGGTCCGGATGAACCTAGTTCGTACTGGATGATGATCGTGTACGAACATAGTTTGTACCAATATTCATTAGGATCATTTCTGACACTTTAAGTAAAATCGTCCAGGACGATCCACGATCGTTTGGGACGATCCATTTTGTGTTAACTTGAATATTTGCAATTTTTTGATGGTTTTTTTTGTCTCTCCTATATAAGGTCCAATTTTTACAGTCACCCAATCTTTTTGGTCATTGATCTTCGTGCCTATTGAAAGAAGAGTCAATGAGAGAGTGTGAGAGTGCATTCAAAGGAGGATTCCTACCACTGGAGCGTGAAGGAATCGCTGGGTGTTTAAAGGTAAGAATCTCTACATGTGATTTGGGATTACTTCACTCTTTTTCTTTCTTCCTTCTAGAATTCTTATGAGAAGATCTATCAAGGAGATCCAGTTCTCTACCGATACTTGGAAAGTGTGAACAGTCGTGGGTTCTCTGCCCACACTAGGAGAGTGTGAAAGGACGAAGGGTTCTCTACCCACACTAGGAGAGTGTGAAATGATGAAGGGTTCTCTGCCCAGCATTGGGGATAGTGTGAAAGGACGGACGATTCTCTGCCAGCACTAGGGATAGTGTGAAAAGGACGGACGGTTCGTTGTCGACACTTGGAAAGTGTGAACAGCCGTGGGTTCTCTGCCCACACTAGGAGAGTGTAAAAGGATGAAGGGTTCTCTGCCCACACTAGGAGAGTGTGAAAGGATGAATGTTTCTCTGCCAAGCACTAGGGATAGTGTGAAAGGATGGATGGTTCTCTGCCAGCACTGGGGATAGTGTAAAAAGGACGGACGGTTCTCTGCCAACATTGGGGATAGTGTGAAAAGGATGAAGGTTCTCTGCCAGCACTGGGAATAGTGTAAAAGGATGACGGTTCTCTGTCACACTGGGTAGTGGTGAAAAGAGTTTTGTAAAGGCTTCTCCGCCTTGCTGTGAGTGCAAAAGGAGAGTCACTAGTAGTATTAGTGCAATACTCGGAGGGTGCCTCCGGGGAGTGCATGTAGGTCTAGTTTTGACCGAACCACTATAAATCTGGTGTCATTATTTTTCCGCTACTTTTTATTTTTGTGATTTACTATTTTAAAACATTGGTTGAAAAACTATTTCTACAAAATTCATTAAAGTTTAATTTCAGTTTAAAATACTAAAAAGAGGGATTAATTTTTTAAAATACCAAATCACACCCCCCCCCTCCTCTTGGTTAACCGTGGAAAATAAACTTATGTTTAAAAACCTAATTCATAGTGAACGAGTTTCAACAACTACCCTTTTAAAATATTTTTGACCTTGATTAGGGTAGGATTGAGGATGAGCCATTTGCCCCTCAATTCTTTATAACCTTAGTATAGATTAGGGTCCAAGCCTTTCGGGCTCTTAATAATTTAAGAATTAAAATTTTAATCCTAAAAATATTTGTTAATTAATTAATTTTAAATGGCTAAGCACTTAAACAGAAATTTGAGGGTTAATAAATTGAATAATAAGAACCCAACCTTATAACATAATATGGGGTAGTTAGGTACATCTTTTTGCACACATTTATGTGTTGGATAGGACACCTATTTATAGGCATCTAGGGTAGGTTGTAGCTAGGATAACATTTTCACTTTCTTTCTATTTCATTTTGCATTAACGATAATATGGTGATGTGTTTTTTTGGTTTGGCTTATTTTTGCTTGCTTTCTTTTCTTTTTTATTAATGAGTGGGTACTTGCCCTTAAGTGATTAGATGATTTTTAAAAATATTTCTTATAGGTGGCCATGTTTCCAAAGAGCAATAAAAAATGCTTAAATTATAATTATAAATGTGCGCTTTAATAGGTATTGTGAGGAATGCTAAATCCCATAAGAATATGGCCCTAAGGACTAGGTTCTCAGTGATTTGTATAAGATAATTATAATTATGCTAGTATTTTTTTTTTTTGTAATAGCTTAATGTAATTTTCTTTTATAAAATATAATTTGATTATAAAAGTTATGAAAGCTTATAAATGGGGTATTTTTAAGATATTAGGGATCCAAAGCAGAAAGAAAGTCCCTTACAGGGAATTTCTTTTCATTTGGATATCTTATTAGATGATGCACCACAAGGAGCTTTAAAGGATAAGAGGATAAAGATAAAAGAAAAATACCTCATTTTTAAGACTTGTGTCATTTCATAAGGATAGAATCTACGTTGTTGTCGGTGGGGCCTGACCACCCTTACTTTTCAGCAATTTTTGTTTGTATAATAAGTGGCGCTTCCTAGACTTTGGACATTTTGATTAATTTTATAATGATGTGTTTACTTTATTTGTGCATTAAAACTACATGCTTTTTCCTAGGTTTCTTACTTTGTTTTAGTTTGCGGTGGCTCAGATGGAGTCTTTACGTTAGGCAATTTAAGATGTTAAATTTTTTATAAAGCTAAAATTTATTTAAGCAAGATAAAAATGAACATAGGATTTAAAAATCAATCAATTTTCTCAAAATTAATGCATGACACCTTTAAAGGGTCACCTTTTAAAATAATAATGAATAAGCCTTGTTCACTTAATAATGACTATTCGCCAATCCTGATTGGCCCTACCTACACATGCATAACCTTGAGTCAATCATATAGATTTTTCTTTTATAACAAAAAGGGATAGTTCACCTTCCATAAGCATAGTACCATTCATAGTTGGGATTAGTGCCCATTTCCTTTCTATACCTCCCACCACTCTTATGTTGTCATAAGAATGAATTTCATGGATTTAATATGCTAGGTAGAGTTTAGCTGGTACCCCTTTTTGAGTAGGGTGGTAAATCTAGGTCAGGGCTGCTTAGATCCCTAGTGGGATTTAAGTTATAAGTCCCCTTGGGGTGAATTGAATTAGTTAGAACGTGGACATCTTTACTAAGTTTATAGTACGTCCCTTATAGATTTATGATCAAATACTTGTAGTATTAATATATCGTTGCATGCCTTATCGGCAAATAAGTCCTCTATTCTTTGGAGGCTATAAATCTTATATATATTATCATTTTGATGGTGCTGCTTCCATCTTTTCCTCACACATGTGGTATGAAGTGATTTCTTCTCTAGTTTGGTTTAATTTGACTGGTCAAGTGCATATGCGAGCCGTGTATATTGAAATAACCAATTGAGCCCATCTTTTCCTTTGGATTAGGAGAACCTAGAAATTTCCTTACGCACCAAACCTTTCTAAGAGGATAATATAACATCCTTAATCAAGAGTTTTTTAGGCTTAGGCTTAAAATGTAATTAATTATGGTGGCTTGTGCTCATGGGAAACCAATTCCCACATCAAATAAACCTCATTTGAGATGATATATCATATGGGGAAAATCTCGTGACTTTGATCAGTTATATATATTATTACCCATCGAGGTGTGTAGGTGAAAATCATTATCCTTCTTGTTTAATCATATATATAATCTCATATACTCTTCCATTGGCCTACTTGTGTAGTGTTATAAAGGCCTATGACAATTTTATCCTCTAATATATTGCGATTATATCCTTTGTATTTTGTTTCCTGCTAAGCAAAATTCTTTTAGAGAATTACAGCTGGTGCTCAATGTATTAATCTTTAAAGCTGTGGATTGTCATTTGACTCCTCTCCCTCTTGAGTATATGGGTGTTCATGGAGTGGTTGTCCTTCTTCAAAGAGCATATCTTATTACATTGGGGATGATAATAAGCCTTAAAGTGCCATCTAGTTCGGTATAGTCATGACAAATGATGAATATAAAACTAGAACTAGGAATGGTTGCCATATTAGAAATCTATAGCACCTCCCACCTGTGAATTATATAAGCTCCATTATTGTGTAGAAGGTCCTAAGCCTGAAGGTTGTGGGGGCCATAACTTCAAGTGCTGCTCTAGTCGTATGTGGATGTTATGCCATAAATGGTAAATCCCACATATATGAAATTCCTGGGGGATCTACATATGTAGTGCATGCTATGGTAGTTAGCAATCTTTCTGAATTTCTCCCAATCAATCACCATATATGCCCCCTGGGAATCTTGATAAGGCATGAACTTCATCTGTATCTCTAACATCTCTATATGTCTGGGACTACTCATCTGTAGTAGTATCGAATGCAGTGCAATCAATATACACAAATTTCTAAATTATACTCAATAACTCTATAATTTGGGTCAATAACTAACTGTAAGGGGATGGTGTTCTCCCCATGGCCTCTAGTTGGAGGTTGTATAATATCACTACTATGTGCATAGTAGTCCACCTAGTCAAAATATATAAAAGAAGTTAGAATTTTGAAAAAAACTTAATTATCTAAATAATTATTATATATTGTAAACAAGTAATTAGACGTACCAGTAATCTCTCACTTGGTGATCTTTGAAAAATTATTTCTAGTCACTGCATTTGTGGCATAAATAAGTAAATGGAAGCCTATAATCTATACCAGACGATGTATGCAACCAATTCCTGATTATCATTGCCCTTCGATGGAATTATCAAAATAAGATATGTTTATTCATTATTTTAAAGCTTGTTATATGATCGATTTTGAAATGTCCAATTTATATGGACTCTCTAATGTCCATTGATCCTCCAATACCCTCTCTCCAAAGGATCTATATTAGTTAATTGAACTCCCTAAAACTTCCTCATCACACAGCCAAGGACATGCCACTCTCCATGTTTCCAACTAATGATAGGAACACGTGTTATCTATATCACCCTACTAACTCGACACTATTGAGGTATGGTTATTATAGCTACCTATGTGTATGAGTCATGGTTACCTATCTTATGCCAATATAATTAGTAGCTCTTTTTTAAAACTTAAGTTCTAATTTATGTTTGAAATTCTTAACAAGCATGGCTAAGCTGCAGTCTATCCAATTTATCCCTATAAATCATCATGTTTAGCCATGACGTCATAATAATATATTATTCTAATAGAGTTAACTGTACATAAACCTTGTACTTGCAACTAAGTGGTTTCCCTCCCAAGTTGTAAACATGGAAAACACGATGTGCAAACATCCAATGGGTAGGTGCTCCCATGACTAAACTTGAAAAAGTGCCACACATCCCATAATGTACGTGCACCGGTCGAGTCACATGACACAACTCTCTATTGAGATATGAATAAACTACATCATCCCAAATAAGTCCAAGTCAACAAGAAGGAGAGCCAATGCAATGAGACGTATGACCATACCACCCATCTTATTAAAAAATATCCAATCATGAATAGGATATATGCACGAGCATGTATTAAAAAGGTAAATGGTGTTTAATCATCATAAAAGTATCTATAATAAGTCTATAAGTGCCTCCTCAAAGGCAATATGGAATCCACCTGCTCAGTCCCCATAAGGAAGATAGCCTGTAAAAACTACATCTTATGGGGCATGGTAAATAGTGTCGTGAGTTAAATGATGGCCAAGTAGCTATAATTATAGGGCCATCAACACTAAGACCAAGAAACACTTGGACATCCTACAGTGTAATGCTCATCTCCCCAATCATCAGGTGGAAAGTGTTAGTTGGGGGACACCATCTCTCCACCAATGTTGTGACGAGGTTATGTTCTGAGCAAATAAACTATAGGTGAAGGTGGGAATCCTGAAAGTTCGTTAGGGGTGTTAAGCCCTTATAAAATCACTTCCACCTTCCCCGGTGCGGCAGAGTCGCCAGGTCCTTTGACACCAAAGAGATCATCTTCTTTGGTGAACTTCCCTCGAGACAAGCCTTGAATCTGACGGTATTCAGGTGCGAGCTTGCCGGAGCAACCGTGTGGAACCCCCTCCACACTCCCTTGAGTCCCCCCTCACTTGATCTTCTCCCTCTCTCAAACTCCACCCTTTCCTCACTCCCTTTCAAGCTCTCTCTTCAAGTTTCCCCTCAAAAGAAAGAAGCTACAACGGCTGCCAAAGACACTTACCAAGTGTCATGTCATAGCTTAAATAGAAGATCTCAAAAAGAGCTCATTAATGCAAGTTGTCGATATTATCGTCCAGAATGATATAAGCATATCATCCTGTATGATTAGAACAAATTCAGCTCATCAGCTCGAGACGATTTGGGACTATCAGAAGAAAATTGTTTATATCGGCCTGGCTGATATCACGATCATCTCGGCAGATTAGTTTAAAACTGATTTCAATCGTCCTGATCATCACCCGAAATCAATGTTGGCCGATATAAATCGTCTAGGACATCTTCCCGATCGATCCTACAATCATCCCGGACGATGTGATCATAACAATCAGCCATTAAAGCTTTCCAAAGATACCAGATCAAATTAGGTATAATTGAGTTAGATCGTTCTGGACGATGTGTATATCATCCTGGCCGATTTCCTAAAATAAAGAATACCTAATCAGGTTATGGTGGTTGATTGTTTCTGAATTGAGCCTATCATCCTGGCCGATACAGGTATCGTCCAGGCCGATTAACATATGACGGCTGCCTTAATGAGGATGCCCTAATTAGGGTTTCTAATTTTGGACAGATCATCCCGAATGATGTTACCAAAAATAGAAATCTTTAGGGAACAACAAAAAATCTTCCAAGTTACAAATCATCAGGTGCAAATCCGAATACAACAAACTCAAGAAAGAAAAAAGTGTATAAATTGACTCAGACCTAGTCTACCCAATCTTGAGCTGGTTCCAAATTGCAGTCTGATCGTGTGGACCTGAAGTGTCAGTACAAAAGGCAATCGTTGAGAAATAAGAATGTTTTTCTATCATCAAAATCATAAACCATAGATCCGCAACAATCTCTCCCTTTTTTATGATGGCAAAACATCTCAATTTGAATTTTTAAAAAAGAAAATACTCTTCCTAATCTCCCCCTCACTAGAATAACACTTTTAAAAATAGGGGAGATAAAAATATTTTTGTTGTTTTTAATTTTTTTAAAAAAAAAGAAGATACAAATACGATAACAGTACAAAAATTCAATAATACGTTCTCCCCCTTTTGACATTATCAAAAAGAGAGGAGGCACAAACGAAAACCAAAACGAACAAAAGATAAAAACGTTCCCTAATCTAGTGAAAAAAAAAATATATTCTTAAAATGATAAATTTACCTCTTGGTTTTAATCAAAAACTTACTAGAATTGGATTGACAACGCATAGCCAAGAAAAGGTTATAAATTCAGAATTTGATAATCCAAACTCAAGTTCTTTAAAAAGGCTCAAAAACTTTTTAATTCAATATCTAAATCAAGGAATAAATTAGAAAAAGAAACACTAATTTTTCAAAAACTCATTTCATAAAATATATCTAATAGAAGATTAATGCATTCATTGTTGAATCAGGAATCATGTTTTTCAAAATTAAGTATCGAAAGTATCAAGGGTTTTTTTAAGCTTTTAAGAAGTACAAGAATGGTAAGCATTAAATTTTGTGGGCTCATTTTATGCCTCTTGTCAATTTGAATGGCGCTATTTGCGCATCTTTTAATTTTTTTATACACTTTGTGTATATTTTTCAATTTGGCGTCTTTGCACATCTTTTATTTTTGGCTTAATTGGCCAATTTCTTTTTTTTTTCTAATATCCTACCTTTATGAAATCTTAAAAACAAAAGTAAACTCATCCTATTGATAAAGCGAATTCTTGATTAAGAAAATTATGAGTTATATTCAACAACTTGTAAAAGATCTCTATACGATAAATAAAATGTAGAAAGACTAATTTAAAATATGAAAAAGATTTTAAATCAAAAGTAGAATAACCTCTTTTAGGAAATAGAGATTGAGAGTCAAAAACATGAGTTTTCTTCCTTTGACTGTTTTAGAGAAGTCAAACACAACTTACCAAAGATTTCAAGAAAAATAGGAAGTAGATTTTTCATTTTTAGAAAAGTGAATGTGAGTGTTGATCAGAGAAAAACTTTCACGAAAACAAAAATTTCAAAGAATAAATAAAACAAAAACATAAAATAAAAATAAAAAACATAAAAACAAAAACACAACACAAAAACACGAAAGGCTTTTAACCATTATCTCTCTCCTGGTCCGATGCTTCAGAAACAAGATCTACCCATGAGATTTTTTGCCTTTTATTATTTTCTCGGTTTAAATTTTGCTTCGTCTTGCCCTTTTCTTTCGTAGGAAGAATTTTTAAATTATGGCACTAATTTTTCATATGTTCAGGCTTCCTACATCGAAAGCAAATAATGTTAGAAGGAATATGAACATCTTTACCATTTTTACCTTTTTTCCACTTTTGCTTATGCTTTGGTGAGCTTTGTGATTTGCTTGACAAGTCATTGCATTCGTCACCAACTAAGCTATCTCTTTCTGTATCTTCGGCTTTTAGAACAATCGTTTCACCTGCATCCAAAAATCTTTGACCCAAACTTTGCTCGTAGGCAATGAGTGAGCCAATCAAATTATCAATAGAATAATCATTCAAATCTTTTGATTCACAAATAGAAACAACTTTGGCATTAAATTTTTCAAGTAAACAGCTAAGAATTTTGTTTACTTTTTCAAACTTTGAAAATTCTTTTCCTAAGGCATGCAATGATGTTACAATTTGAATGAACCTAGTATACATGTCTAAGATCGTTTCAAAAGGTTTCATGGAAAATAGTTCAAAATCATGCATTAACATATTCAACTTGGATTGCTTGATTTCACTAGTGCCTTCGTATATTGTGTGTAGTTTATCCCAAACTTCCTTACCAGTAGTGCACGTGGATACTAACATAAAATCTTTAGAATTTAAAGCACATAAAAAGTAATTTAAAGATTTCACATTCAATTGAGCATTTACTTATTCTTCCTTATTCCATTGATTAAAAGGAATATCAGTTTTAACTCCATTAACAATACGTGACAGTGATGAATAACAAGTTAAAATCATATGCCACATGCAAAAATCAATCAATTGCAAGAAAGTAGTCATGCAAATTTTTCAAAAATTAAAAGAAATATTTTCAAATAAAGGTGGTCTGGTTTTTGAATATCCTTCCGCAATATTATGATTTGAAAAATTAGCCATGGATTAAAATTTAAAATCTTTTAAAAACTTATTTTATGAATCCTGCTCTGATACCACTTGAAAGTTCGTTAGGGATGTTAAGCCCTTATAAAATCACTTCCACCTTCCCCGGTGCGGCGGAATCGCCAGGTCCTTTGACACCAAAGAGATCTTCTTCTTTGGGGAACTTCCCTCGAGATAAGCCTTCAATCCAACGGTCTTCAGGTGCGAGCTTGCTGGAGCAACCATGTGGAACCCCCTCCACACTCCCTTGAGTCCCCCCTCACAGGATCTTCTCCCTCTCTCAAACTCCGCCCTTTCCTCACTCCCTTTAAAGCTCTCTCTTCAAGTTTCCCCCAAAAGAATAAAGCTACAATGGCTGCCATAGACACTTACCAAGTGTCATGTCATAGCTTAAATAGAATACCTCAAAAAGAGATCATGAATGCAAGTTGTCGACATTGTCATCCAGGACGATATGCATATCGTTCTGTACGATGAGTATAAATTCAGCTCATCAGCCTGAGATGATTTGGGATGATCAGAAGAAAATTGGTTACATCGGCCTGCCCGATATCACGATCGTCCCGGCCGATTAGTTTAAAACTGATTTTAATCTTCCTGATCATCACCCGGAATCAATGCTGGCCGATGTAAATCGTCTAGGACATCGTCCTGGACGATGTGATTGTATCAATCAGCCATTAATGCTTTCCAAAGATACCAGATCAAATTAGGCATAATTGAGTTAGATCATCCTGGATGATATGTATATCGTCCTGCGATTTCTTAAAATAAAGAATACCTAATCTGATTATGGCGGTTGATTGTTTCAAAATTGAGCCTATCGACCTGGCCGATACAAGTATCATCTAGGCTGATTAACATATGATGACTGCCTTAATAAGGATGCCCTAATTAGGGTTTCTATTTTTGGACAGATAGTCCAGGACGATATAAATATCATCCCAGACAATGTTACAAAAAATAGAAATCATTAGGGAACAACAGAAAAATCTTCCAAGTTACAAATCATCAAATGCCAAACCAAATACAACAGACTCAAGAAAGGAAAAAGTGACAAACTGACTCAGATCTAGTCTACCCAATTTTGAGCTGGTTCCAAATTGCAGTCTGATCGTATGGACCTGAAATATCAGTACAAAAGGCAATCGTAGAGAAATAAGAATGTTTGCTATCATCAAAATCATAAACCATAGATCCGCAATAAATCGAACCCAATGGAACATAGAACATATATCATGCAGGAGTACTAAATGGGCCATTCACATGCCATTCATAGATATGTAGCCACAACTGAAGGGGATGCTTGAAATATATATTGAAGTTAGGAAGCATGTTAGAATTTAAAATAATCTCAAAATTGAGAAATAAACTTTAACATAATTTTCATACCTAATATAGGTTACTGCCCTGTACGAAGCACCTAATTAGCAAATACTTAGTTTTACATTTACAATGCCCTCCTCAATATCTCATGAAGTATGACTTCACGGATGATGTGACCTCGATCTACCTGTGTTGTATGCTGTACCTATTTTAATGTTAAGCAATTTATAATTAGATAAAGTAGAAAGCATGTTAATTAATTATGCAAGCAAAGATATGTATGAAGTACAAGATCAAACCTTGATGAGCTAGGATTATTTGGATAGGTTGTCGTATTGTGACCCAAGTTTTTATAAAAATTATACTCCCTAAAAGATGTCATAAAAGGCTCATCCATCATACTTCAAATTTTGTTTAAATGAGGATGAACAACACGATGTTGTTGACCTCATATTTGTATGAGGTTCATCAATCAAAACCAAATCCAAGACCAAATCAAATCCAAATTCAAATTCAATTGAAATTTAAAAAAATCAAATCCAAATCTCATCAAATAGTAGTCACCTATTGAATTCCACTTGATATGTTCCACCTAATAACTGTCAATCACCTAAATGAAATACATGGGTGAATTACATTCAACTAAACAAACCCAAAACCACATTCAAAACCAAATTTGAAACCAAACTCAAAGTCAAAATCCATTGTCCTATCACTTTTTGGGTGATTTTTCAATCTCTTCAAAACCAAATCAAATGACCTTGGATTTATGATTTTTCAATTTCATATTGATTAACCATTTCTCTACAGTCAACCCTCCAAATTTGAGGTTAATCCAAGACCTCTAACCCTAAAAACTCAATTTAAATGCAAAGGCTATAAAACTTTCAAATATTTATATTATATGCCACTAGAGGTAAGGAGAAAATCTTGATACTATGATAACACCCAATTTTTCCAATTCGGATGGAGAAATTTGACCTTGGGACCTTTCCCAAAACCTTTGAACATGCCCATAATAATCTTTATGACATTTTAAACCCAAAATTAAACTTTTTATGGACCCAAAACATTTGAAACATGTTAAACCCAAAGTT
The DNA here is from genome assembly GCA_019514585.1 of Dendrobium officinale. NCBI lineage: Eukaryota > Viridiplantae > Streptophyta > Magnoliopsida > Asparagales > Orchidaceae > Dendrobium > Dendrobium officinale. The sequence continues at coordinate 38,326,329 of CM033697.1, read as the reverse complement.
GACAATGGGCCCACTTAACCCTAAAGCCCCTTTGGGGAAAAATTGAAGTCTTCTCTAAACTTCAATGTGGCTCATTCAAACTAGCCTTTGGAACCTCTTCTATTTCATTCTAGATATCATTTTTAGTGCATTGAACTCAAACCTAAGTATTGGTTTTACTTGGTTTACCAAAGTGTTACTTAAGGGTTTAAATGGGCTTTTCAAAACAAATGGCCTTCAAATGGCATGAGACCACCCTCATTAGTCCCAATCATCAATCCAAACCTATTGGACCCAACTCCAAACTCTAGGTCAACTTGGTTCAGCAAGTCAATAATGTTTGACCAAAACACAAACACTTGAACCTAGCGTAAACTTGTTGGCCAAAACCTTTCAAAGCTGATTTGGACCTATGGGATTGTCCTTAAGATCCATACAGACCATTCCTTGGAAACCATACCCTTGAGTGTGCTTGGGTTAGTCATATATGTTACGAATCTAATTTCATGGAATGTGGTTTTGATGATAGCAAATACTTTTATTTCTCTATGACTGCCTTGCCTACTAATATTTCATGTCCACATGATCAAAACTTCAATTTGAACCAGCTCAAGATTGGGTAGACTAGCTCTGAGTCAGTTTGTAATCTTTTACCTTTTCTTGAGTCAAATGTAAATGATGTGGTTCTTGATGCTAAGTAACCTTGTACACACACACTTAGGGAAAATTTTTTGACTATTTTTTAGAGTTTTTTGTTTTTGATCACATTGTCTGGGATAATTCCAAAATCATCTTGGATGATCAATTAAAAATAAAAACCCTAATTAGGCATCCTAATTAAGGCAATTGCAATTAAGCGCTTCGTCTTGGACGATACTTGTATTGGCCGAGATGATAGGCTCAAATTAGAAAAAATCTGCAATCAGATCTATTTAGGTATCATTTATTTTTGGACATCATCCAGGACATCATCCTGAATAATTTAATGTAATTCTACTTAAATTAATCTAGTAATTAACGAAAGTAATTAAGGTTTGATTACTCGATCATATCATCCTAGATGATCGCAGGATGTTGGGACGATCAGTTTACAAATCTTAGTTATTCTTGGATGATCAAGCATCAACCTACTTCTATTCAGGGCAATGTTCTAGATAATATATGCTAAATTGAACTAATTGTTCGAGACGATCATGAGATCGGCCTAGACGATCAAGTTATTTTTACATCATCCAGACATCCATTCATGGCGATGTTCTGGATGATATTCAATAATTTGTACTAATCATATAAGACAATATATTATCGGCCTGGATAATATGAACAAAAACCTTCTAATTATCCCAAATTGTCCTAGCTGATTGAGATAAATTTATACTGATCATACATAATGATTTATATCATCCTAGACGATAAAGTTAGTTTGTTACAATTAAGAGCTATTCTAAAGCTCTTTTATTTAAGACCTATTATTCTACCCAAAAGAGTATCTTTTGCTCTACCCAAAAGAGTATATTTTGCTACTGTCCTGGCCTGAGAGAGCCAAGAGGAGAGGGGGAGCAAGGGGGAGAGAGAGAGGATCTTTTGAGAGGGAGTTTGTGAGGGGTTCACAAAGGTTGCTCCAAGCAAGGATCCATCTTCATATTCTTTGATCATCATCTCTAATTTCTTGGGGGTTGTAGAGAGGTCAACTTTAGCATCTGATCGAGGTTCTCTGCCTACTTCAGGTGGGATCAAAAGGAGTTGGGTTCTTTGTCTACTTTTGGAGGAAGCAAAAGGAGTTAGGTTCTCTGCCTCACTGGGTTCGATGGAAAAGAGGTTTATAAAGCCTTCTCCGCCTTACTGTGGGGGCAAAAGGAGAGACACTATATTTAGTACAATACTCGGAGGAGAGGCTCCAGGGAGTGGACGTAGGTTGAGTTGACCGAACCACTATTAATTTTTATGTTCTTTATTACTGCTTCTGCATTTAATTTCCACACTTTGATTTCTATGGTAAATCTTTGTTTTGGTTTATGTTTATAATTTTGCTTAAATTTTTTTTTAAAAATACCAATTCACCCCCTCCCCCCTCTTGGTTAGCCTTGGGACTAGTTCATTAGGGCTTAACTTTCCTGTTGAACTTTTAAGTATTCTCAGAGCACTTTTAAGAGGTATTTGAGCACTTTCAAGTGATATCAGAGCGGGATTCATAAATTTAGTTTTTGAAAACTTTTAAATTTTGATCAGTGGGTAACTTTGGTAATCGTAATATAATGGAAGGATATTCTGTTATACGACCACCTTTGTTTGGTAATATTCCTTTTTTATTTTTGGAAAACTCGCATGTCTACTTTTTTACAATTGATTTACTATCACAAGTGGATGCTTGTTAAAGATGGTTATATACCTCTATCACGTGAAATTAATGACATTAAAACTGAACTTTCTTTTATTAAATGGAATTTTGATGAACGGGATTTAGCACAAATTAATGCAAAATGCTTGAATTTTTTTTTTTTTGTGCTTTAAAATAGAAAGATTATATACGTGTTTCAACTTATGCAACTTGTAAAGAAATTTGGGATACATTATGTATTACTTATGAAGGAACCAATGAAGTTAAACAATCTATGTTGAAAATTTTTTTGCATGACTATGAACTTTTTCGTATGAAACCTACTGAATCAATTTCTGACATGTATACTTGGTTTACTCAAATTATCATCTTATTGCATTATTTAGGAAGGAGCTAACTAACTATGAAACAGTGAATAAAATTTTGAGATGTTTATCTTCTTCATTTGATGCTAATATCACTGCAATTAATGAATCCAAATATTTGAATACTTATTCTATTTATAACTTACTTTGAACTCATTGCTTATGAACAGGGAGTGAACCAAAGATAACTTGATGTAGGTGAGCGAAAGAAGGAAAAAACTGTGGTGCTGAAGGCCAACAACACAGACATTAATTCTTCTAGGTCTGAAAGTGATGATGTTTCCTTAATCACGAGGCAATTTAAAAACTTTCTAAGGAAGAATCACAAGCTCCATCAAAAATGGATCAAAGGTAAGAGTAGCAAAATTATAAAAGTTCTTCTGAAGTTATTTGTTTTATATATAGGAAGCCTGGACATGTCAAAGCTGATTGTCCTACACTTAAGGATCACCCAAGCAAGGAGAAGGGGTGAGGAGAAACCCAAGTTCACAAAAGATAAGGATAAGAAGTGATTCCAAAAGATTTTTTGGACAGATTCTTCATCTGACTCATCTGAGACTGAAATTGAAGAGGAGACAATAAACTTGTGCTTAATGGGTGATCATCTTAGTCAGTATGATCAAGAAGAGGTATGTGAACCAACCTATGATCAATTACTTGAAGTTTGTGAGAATATTCATACATCATATGGGAAACTTAAGAAAACTCATGCTAGTCTGAAATTGGAACTTTAAAATTTGCAAAAAGAGCATTAAATTTTAAGTAAAGATCACACTCAACTTGATAGCAATCACATGTCATTACTTGATGAATTTGATAAATTGAATAAAAAGCATTCTGAATTGATTGTTGATCATGATTCTATGAAAGCATCCTACACCTCACTTGAATCTAATTTTAAAACTTATATTAAAGAATCTGAGCATAGGGAGCACTATTTGAATGTTGATAATGCTATTTTAAAAAGTGCTAATTTAAGGTTTAAAGCTGAATTGAATGCACTTGAGAGAAATTGGAACACACACACACTTGATCTAAAGCCAAAATCTTGGAAAAGGCTTTATAACCCAAACAGATTAGTGAATCCTTTTCCTGGAGTTAGATGTTTTTTATGTGGCATTCTAGGACACATTTCACACACATACACTGTTCACCATAGTATACATTGGGTGTAGAGACCCAAATTACATGATTTAAAGTATAACACACACGTATTGCATTCTTCTTTTCATAAGAAGGAACCCAAACTTGTTTGGGTTCCTAAATCTGACATTTGATGACTTTCTAGGTGTGCTCTCACCAGCGACCTTGTGAGAGAATGTGGTACTTGGACAGTGGAGTCTCACGTCTCTTAATTGTATAAACTTGATGCTTAATAAATTCTAAATTGTATGTTTACTATTTTGTTGATTTTTGTTGTTTTCTATTCTTTCTATTTTAGTTTTGAGTTATCTTTTTATGTTTGCTATTATTTTATAGTTGTTTCATCTTTATTATTTTTCTTATTTTTTTGTCATAATTGAAATAATATTTTACACCTTTTTTTATTTTTAATTATATGTAGTCAATATTTTGACATCTCTAAATCAGTTAAAGGGAGAAACACCGTTGATTGTTTCCCTCCCTCTAACCTTTTTAGCAGTGTAATTTTCTTTTCTAAATAAAAGACTATCTCAAATTAACAATTGGACTTTGCAATTAAAATCTTTTCTATCTTACTACAGTAATCTATCTTATATATACTATTCAAAGTTTTTTATATTACTTTCAAATTCTTTCAAATCTTATTGTTGTATTTATCATATGAATTTGATTCTGTTTTGTAATTTATTCTTCCCTTTATTAGAGAGTGAGTTTTTCTTCTCTAATATCTTGAAGATATACTCACAACTGAGAGTTTTAAAGAGTTTTGAAAAGGGGTCTAGCTTACAAAAGATGACAATGGCATAAAATTAGCCCCAAAAAGAAAAGAGAAGGAAAAAGATGCGCAATGACTACAAAAAATTGAAAGATATACAAAGTGTATAAAAAATCAAAAGATGGGCAAAGTGCGCCAATCAATTTACAACAGACATAAAATAAGCCCACAAAGAGCAAGCTTTCCTCTCTTTTAAACCTTTAAATCTTAGAAGAATGCATGTGTCATTTGATATTTTCAAAAGCTTGATTTCAAATTTCTTGATTGTGACAAATTACTTTGGTATATTATTCTATAAAAAAAAATTTCTAGAACCAAGTTTTGAACGGATATCTTTTTGTTATCCAATTGACTTTTTCTGAGTTTGGTCTTTTATTTTCGAAAGACAATTTTACCCTAAGAGAAGTTCGAGCTTGGGTTAACAGGATTGGATATTATATCATTTTCAAATTTTGATGATGTTAACTCATTGGTCTTACAAATCTCTAAATTTAATTACTTAGAGAATTTATCATTTTCATGCCTTATTTATTTATATAAAAAAAATTTTTTTCATTTCTTTTTATATCTTTTTCTCTATCTTTTTCATATTTTAGTTTTATCTTTTACTATTGTTTTATGGTTTTTAGGCCTTCTCTGTTCATCTTCATCCACCTTTTGAATTTCATTTTTGGTCCCATCACCCTAGACGATGCATTCAATCCACTCCTAATCTTTCATCTAACGGCTGATATATTTTCTCTATCTTTCATCATCCTGGACAAAACTTTATCGTCCTGGATAATATGGTCAAATCCTGTTTTACTTTTCGTGATCGGCTTGGATAATCATCTTCATCATGGATGAAGTTCTTAATCTTTACTCAATTATTGGTAATCATCCCGTACGATCAACTTGTTTATCCTAGACGATACACATAGCAATATATTTAAAACCTTTAAATTCAATGGTGCGATTAATTATTGGTGATCGTCTCAGACAATCCACACGTTCATCCTGGATGATACACGTGGCAATGCTTTAAACATTTTAAATTCGGCCGATATGATCCATTATGGTACATCGTTCTAGACAATCCACCTAATCGGCCAGGATGACCTCCTTTTTCAACAGTTGTCCAGGTTGACTCCTCATGATGATTGCCTGTGTCTTATCATCCAGGATAATTTCTGGTCTTCCTGGACAACTTTACTACCTTTTTGACCAATTGTACCGGATGTAATTATTACACCCAATCGTCCTGAATAATTTTACATTCATCCTTGACAATCGTCGGATTCTTTTTAAACTGTGGATTGCAATCATTTTTTCTCACTCAACTCTCCTTCAATCCTTCTTGCACTTCCTATTTCATTATCTCCTTGATCATGGCTGGTGGAAAGTGCTATCGCATGCCTTCTGGGAGTTCCTCGAGGGCAAATTTGGACCCTCGCTTCACCGAGAAAAGTGACCAAGCTACCTATCAAAGATATAAGACAGTTGGGATAACAGTATCCCGGACTGTCAACCCCCACATTCTCTCCTATCTAGTCCTTGATTTGTTTGCACACACTTCCTTGATCTTTATCCTTACTCTCACCTTCCCATTCAACTTTGAGTTACTGTTTAAACTCTTTGCAAGCCTTTGCATTAATTCCTCCTTTACTGATCTTCAGTCCTATGTGAATAGACGTCTTATCAAAATCACATATCAGGGCTATTAAGATCTTTTGCAACTGTCCACAATAGGAGACAAACTCCATATTCTAGATCAAGATCCCAACTACAATTAAGCTTCGGCCAATCATTTCCTGAGAAATATCAATGCTTCCTATCACAATGGAGAGTCATGTAGCTTACTCAAAGATACTAGGACAATCCAACATGTCCTTCATACTTCAGTTCTTCTAAAAGCTGGTGAACACATCCATATCACTCCACTTTTTTCAATCACCGCTTTCTACATCCTAACCCATTATGAGTTTAATGCCACTGATCTAGTTTTTTGATATATTGAGCACCTAACGAGCATCAGAGATCCATGATATAGGAGGAAGCTAAATCTTGCCTTAGGATACATCATTACCTATATCCTAGAATCCAAATACAATCTCTAATATCCTGCCCCACTAAACAATCAGCCTGTCTTCTACTCAAATAACTCCTTCCAAGTTCTTCACAGTACTCGTCTCCACCTAGGGCACAAGAAAGCTGAGAGAGCTGAGGATGAGGTAGCTCTTACACCTGTTCTTGCTCTTACTCCACTCTGCCAGCACTCACAGCTGAATCAGCTGGTAGAGCGGTTTGACCGGTGGGAGACTCGCTTCGTGACCTATGTTACTGCATAGGAGTAGCAACATTTGGAGGATATTACTCGCTTCGACTATTACGTGGCTCACCAGTAGCACCAGTATGACCAGGACATTGCTAGGTTTGGGGAGTAGTTTGTGACTCTTTCCAGTTACTTTCAGCCGCCGACCACCACCTCCTCCTTCGGATGATCAAGGGCCATCTTTCTTTTAGGTTGTTTTTTGTGATGTTGTTTTTTCCTTATTTTAGTCTTCTCCTATTTTATAGTTTATGTATTATTTTTCCCTCCTCATTTTTATGATGTCAAAAGAGGGGAGTAGTTGTTCTATTCTAGTTTGTCTGTTCTATTCTAGTTTGTACTATTTTTTGGTTAGTTGTACTATGTTGTTCCTTAGTAAAATTTGAATTTTTGGTTTCACACTGCTTCTATTAATTTGCTTTACTTTGAGCAGCTTTAATTATTTTTGTGTTTTCCATCATAAAAAAGGGGGAGATTATTGTGAATCTGATTTTAGGAAATATAATTTTGATGATAGCAAAAACTTATGTTTCTCTACAACTGTCTTGCCTACTAACATTTTAGGTCCATAAGATCAAAGCTATAATTTGAACTAGCTCAAGATTGGGTAGACTAGGTCTAAATCAGTTTGTAATCTTTTACATTTTCTTGAGTCAAATATAAACGATGTGGTTCCTGATGCTAAGTAACCTTGCACACGCACACTTGGGGGGAAATTTTTTATTATTTTTAAATATTTTTTTTTTGATTACATCATCCGAGATGATCCCAAAATCATGTTGGACAATCAGTTAAAAATAGAAACCCTAATTAGGACATCCTGATTAAGGCAGCCGCAATTAAGCGCATCATCCTTGACAATACTTGTATCAGCCGGGACAATAGGCTCAAATCAAAAAGAATCTGCTGCTAGATTTATTTAAGTCATTTATTTTTGGACATCATCCTGAATGATGTAATGTAATTATGTCTAAATTAATCTGGTAATTTAGAAAAGTAATTAAAGTTTGATTTATCGATCATATCTTCTTGGACGATCACAGGATTGGCTGGGATGATCAGTTCACAAACCTTAGTTATTCCTGGATGATCAAACATTGACCTATTTCTATTTAGGGAAATATTCTAGATGATATGTGTTGAATTGAACTAATCATCCAGGACGATCGTTATATCAGCTTAGACAATTAAGTTATTTTTATATCATCCAGACATTCATTCAGGGCAATATTCTGGACGATATTCAATAATTTGTACTAATCGTACATGAAGATATACTATCGGCCTAGATGATATGAATAAAAACCTTTTGATCATCCCAAATCATCTTGGTTGATTGAGCTAAATATGTACTGATCGTACAAGATGATATTTATATCATCTTAGATGATAAAGTTAGTTTGTTGCAATTAAGAGCTATTCTGAAGCTCTTCTATTTAAGACTTCTTGTTCTACTCAAGAGAGTATTTTTACTATTGTCCTGACCTGAGAGAGCCAAGAGGAGAGGGAGAGCAAGGAAGAGAGAGAGAGGATCTTTTGAGGGGGAGTTTGTGACGGGATCACAAAGGTTGCTCTAAGAAAGGATCCTTCATCGTCTTCTCTTATCATCATCCCTAGTTCCTTAGGGGTTCTATAGAGGTCTACTTCAACATCTAATCGAGGTTCTCTGCCTACCTCAGGAGGAAGCAAAAGGAGTTGGGTTCTATGCTTGCTTCTGGAGGAAGCAAAAGGAGTTGGGTTCTCTACCTCATTGAGGTCGGTGGAAAGGAGGTTTATAAAGGCTTCTCCACCTTGTTGTGGGGAGAAAAAGGAGAGACACTATATTTAGTGCAATACTCGGAGGAGAGGCTCCGGGGAGTGGATGTAGGTCGAGTTGATTGAACCACTATAAATTTCTATGTACCTTATTTTTGCTTCCGTATTTAATTTTTGCACATTGATTTCTGTGGTGAATCTTAGTTTTGGTATATGTTTGTGCTTTTGCTTAAAAGATTTTTAAAAATATCAATTCACCCCCCCCCCCCCCCCCCCGCGCTCTTCGTTAGCCTTGAGACTAGTTCATTATGGTTTAACATCCCTGTCAAACTTTCAAGTATTCTTAGAGCACTTTTAAGTGGTATCATAGCACTTTCAATATAGCATGAGCCAAGTGCCCAAAAGGGCACTCATTGAGACAAAACCTAACCCAATTCCAATAAAACTAAACCAACGGTTGCATTGGGTCCCCCATAACCCAATGCAGCTACCCTAGCAGGCCTAATGCTTGGGTCAAATTAAGCTAGGGATTGGATTAACCCAAAGTAACAAAAATCACTTTTGGGCTGCACTAAATTCTAATATAGGCTGTATCAAGCCTAACCCAAGCTTGAAGTGCATCCCCCTTGATCCAATATATCTCCCTGTTAAGCCCATCGCAAGCTTGACCAAGGTCAAGACCTAAACTAACCCAAACAGTCTAGGTTTGGGTTAACTCAAGCTACTTTGCTCATCTACGCTCAAAAAGATTAAATTGAGTCAACCATTAGACTCAGTAAGTCCCCATACACCTTTCCTCCCAGCGTAACCTAGGTGGTGGTTGGTGGCATCCGGAGCATGTGAAAAAGAGTTCAGGTGGTCCCCCAATCACAAGGCCTAGGTAAATCTTCACCCAGGGATTGAGCTTTTCTCCTTTGATCTCAAAAAACTTTCCCAGGTTATTCCCTACAGCGGGCGAGCATCCAACATCCCTCAGGCGTGACCGCGACCATCCATCACCTTGGAAGAACCTTGAATAGGGCATCCCTTTCCAAAGCCCCGCATTCCATCCTCTCATTTTGACAATCTACCCCATAACTCCTAGAGCTGTCCCTAAGCTTTATAAGCTCTCTAGTCAACTTCAAAGCGAGCTTGAGTGACCTCCGGTGAAGTCTCTTAGCCCTTCACTCAAAGTCATACTTCCAGCATTCCTCTAACCATGACATATGAAGGAAAAGTGTTCTTGGGAAACATAAGGAGCTGTCTGATACAAGGCATGGGGATTTGGAGCATTACTCAAGTAAAATCCTTTTCCTAAGCTCCTAGCTAGGAAGTGGCAATCAAATTTAAAACAAACCATCAAGCCACCAGAATCTTACTATTGGATTGATGGATAATTTATGGTGATGCTCTTTGTAAAATTTGAATCAATTTTGTTGGCCAATTTTTAGGATCATGCTGGAATGTATTAACAGCTACAGAGGCTTACAGGAGATGAAATATGTAATCATAGACTTTAACTTTTATCAACAGGTCTAATTAGATCCCGTGGTCTTGGAGCATGATTAATCTCGGCCATTTGATCCTCTATTGGGAGGGCATGTTAATCCTACAATTTTCTGTTAGATGCCAATGATTGGTTGGCCAATCATGTAGCGTCGCATGTTAAAGTAAGACTACATAATCGTATAAACTAGAAAATTTTCATAACTCCACATATACTTAACCATTTTAGGTGTTCTTAGGCTCATTAGAAAGGACTTAAGGAGTCCTACAAATGCTCTATAATCTCAAACTATAAACATGAATGAAACTCAAGTTATTTTAGATAAATCCCTGCATATATTTTTGTAATATTAGCATCAAATTAACTCGCCATGGTTTAAGACTTTGGGGGATTAATCTTTGGCCTATTTGACAAACATAAAATTTTCCCCCTTTATTTGATGTGATTAAGGGCACATTTTGCTTGGCCCAAACTCAAGGGTCATTAATTAGCCCTTAAGTTTGGACTAAACTTAATTATCTGTCTAGGGATTTAGGGGATTAGTTGTCTATGTATTATTTGTTGCGGATCTATGGTTTATGATTTTGATGATAGCAAACATTCTTATTTCTCAACGATTGCCTTTTGTACTAACATTTCAGGTCCACACGATCAGACTGCAATTTGGAACCAGCTCAAGATTGGGTAGACTAGGTCTGAGTCAGTTTGTACACTTTTTCCTTTCTTGAGTCTGTTGTATTTGGTTTGGCACCTGATGATCTGTAACTTGGAAAATTTTTTGTTGTTCCCTAAAGATTTCTATTTTTGGTAACATCGTCTGGAACGATATTTATATCGTCCTAGATGATCTGTCCAAAAATAGAAACCCTAATTAGGGCATCCTCATTAAGACAGCTGTCATAAGCTGATCGTCCTGGATGATACTTGTATAGGCCAGGACGATAAGCTCAATACAGAAAGAATCAGCCGCTATGATTAGATTAGGTATTCATTATTTTAGGAAATCGGTCAGGATGATATACACATCGTCTAGGACGATCTAACTCAATTATGCTTAAATTGATCTGGTATCTCTAGAAAGCATTAATGGCTAATTGATACGATCACATCATCCGGGACGATCATAGGATCGGCCAGGATGATTGCTTGGACAATTTACATCGTCCAGAATCAATTCAAGGCGATGTTCAGGACGTTTGAAATCGATTTTAAACTAATCATCCAAGACGATCGTGAGATCGGCCAGGACGATGTAACCAATTTTCTTCTGATCATCCCAAATCGTCTCGGGCTGATGAGCTAAATTTGAACTGATCGTACAGGACGATAAGCATATCATCCTGGATGATAATGTCGGCAACTTGCATTAATGAGCTCGGTTTGAGATCTTCTATTAAAGCTATGACATGAAACTTTGTAACCGTCTTTGGCAGCCATTGTAGCTTCATTCTTGTGGGGGAGACTTGAAGAGAGAGCTTGAAAGGGAGTGAGGAACAGGTGAAGTCTAAGAGGGAGAAGATCCTGTGAGGGGGGACTCAAGAGAGTGTGGAGGAGATTCCACACGGTTGCTCTGGCAGTCTTGCATCTTAATACCGTCAGATTCAAGGCTTATCTCGAGGGAAGTTCACCAAAGAAGAAGTTCACTTTGGTGTCAAAGGACCCGACGAAGGTGGAAGTGATTTTGTAAGGGCTTCTCCGCCTAGTTGTGGGGGCTAAAGGAGAGACACTTGTTTTAGTACAATACTTGGAGGGTGCCTCCAAGGAGTGGACGTAGGTCAAGATTTGACTGATCCACTATAAATCTTGTGTGTTCTTTCTTATTATTGCTTCAGCATTATTTTCTTCCGCACTTGATTTCTATGGTGATTTTGGTTTGAGTTTTATCTTTGGTTTTAAAGTTATCCAATTCACCTCTCTCTTTGTTAGCTTTGGGCCAGTTCATAAGGGCTTAACATCCCTAACGAACTTTCAAGTAGTATCAGAGCACTTTCTAGTGTCATCTGAGCACTTTCATTATTCATGCTTATACTAGGGAGTAGATAGCCATTAAGTTTTTTCCCCACCTATGTCTAGATAGCCCATGAAAATTCTTTGAAGGTAAACTTATTTACCTTAGGTAGTCTAGCTAACAACCCTAGAGGGTCCACCATGGGAAACAATTTAGTGGGTTTGGACCTTAGGATCAGGTGAGTCCATGTTCCAAATTTTATTTCATTTCGAATCCATTTGGGCCACCATCTAAGCAAGTCAAGTTTCACCCTTATAAATGACCTAAGATTTTAATTAACTCATAACAATTCAGTTTAAATCATAAAATATAAAATAAAATCCAAATCACCCATAATCAAATATATAATTAGAGAAATAAAAGCCTTATGATTTGAATTTAAAATAGTTTAACTAAACAAATAAGGAAAATTATTAGTTAATTAATTAAAATAATAACAAATAATTAAGAATTCCAAAATGGCTCCAAACACTTGAAATCATCCCTAAGAGTCACTAGTGGCATTTAGGGATGATTTCAAATGGTTTGAGATTGATTTTATACAAAAATAAAAAAAACCTCCCTAATACGTAATTAAATAATTCAATTAAATATCCAAACTTCAAGAAATAATAACTAATTATAAAAAACTACTAAATTAGCAAACTCAAAGGCATTGGACTCCTCTCAATGTCTTATATTTATGAATAATATCAACTTTCTAGAAATCATTAAAAATAAAAATGTTAACTCTCTAGTCAATTATAGTTTAAATGCACCTAAACTTAAAAAAAAAATCATAACTAATTGTAGAAAAATTCAAATCCAGTAAACTTAGTGTCATTTTACTTATCTTAAGGTCTAATATTTACTAAAAATAGAAAAACTCTAGAAATTATTATAAATAAAAAGTTAAGAAATTGACCATTTATTTAATGAATTAAAATAATTCCAAAAATATAAAAATTCAATAAATGAGTAAAATTTTAACAAAACACTAATCTAATCGATCAAACCAATAATGAACTGATTAAAAGTGATTAACCATAACTTAAATAAAAAATATTAATTAAATAATATTCATTACTATTGTAACTCGAGCTTATAAGTTTATGTTTGATGATAACAAATATTGTGGCTCACTTTCTATTGTCTACCTATATTTGCAATATATTTTTCTTTCTATATTTATTAACATTTTAGGATTACAGTGCACCTTATAAGGCTCAGCTTTAGCGGAACATGTTCTATTTGTATTTTTCATTAATATATTTCTTGGATTGTAAGGGTGTTTGCTTGCTTTTAACCTTGCTCACTTATTTCTATTTTAGAGTTCTCTGTTTTTGCTCACATCATCCAGGACGATCCAAACATTAGCCTGGACGATCAGCTAAAAATAGAAACCCTAATTAGGGCATCCTGGTTAAGGAAGCCATCTTTAAGCACATCATCCTAGACGATATTAGTATCGACCAGGATGATAGGCTCAAAACATAAAGAATTAGTCGCTAGATCTATTAAAGTATTCTTTATTTTTGGACTTCGTCCAGGACATCATCCTGAATGATACATCTCAATTATGCCTAAATTAATCTATTAATTAAGAAAAGTAATTAAGGTTTGATTGCATGATCACATCATCCAAGATGATCGCAAGATCGTCCGGGATGATCGCTTGGACGATTGACATCATCCAGCTTCTATTCAGGGCGATGTTCAAGATGATTTTCCTCGTATTTGAACTAACTGGCCATGACAATCGTGATATCGGCCTGGATGATATGGCCAAAAATCTTCTGCTCGTCCCAAACCGACCGGGCTGATTGATCAAAATTTACTCTAATCAACCAGGACAATATGCATACCGGCTTGGACGATAAAGTTGGCAAGTTGCAATTAATGAGCGCATTTGGAGCTCTTCTATTTAAGCTTTGTCAAGGCACTTGATATGTGTCTTTAGCAGCCATTGAAGCTTCGTTCTTCTGCAGGAAACTTTAAGAGAGAGCTTGAAAGGGTGGAGTTTGAGAGAGGGAAAAGATCCTTGGAGGGGGGTTTCAAGGGAGTGTGGGTGTGGGGGGGGGGGGGGTTCCACACGGATGCTCCAGTGAGCTTGCACCTTAGTACCATCGGATTCAAGGCTTGTCTTGAAAAAAGTTTTGGGAAAAAGAAGATCTCTTTGGTTTCAAAGGGCCCAGCTACTCCGCCGCATCGGGGAAGGTGGAAGTGATTTTGTAACGGCTTCTCTGCCTAGCTGTGGGGGCTAAAGGAGAGACACTGAGTTTAGTGCAATACTTGGAGGGTGCCTCTGAGGAGTGGACGTAGGTCAAGGTTTGACCGAACCACTATAAATCTGGTGTATTCTTTCCTTTATTATTTCCATATTTATTTTTCACACTTTGATTTTCTTTGTGGTGAATCTTGGTTTTTGTTTTAAGATCGTGTTTTGATTATGAAAGATTTTTTAAAATACTAATTCACCCCCTCTCTTGGTTAGCCTTGGGCTAGTTCATAAGGGCTTAACATCCCTAACAAACTTTTAAGTGCCTTCAGTGCACTTTCAATTACTACTAGGTAACCTAGGATTACAAGGATATTAAGTTAACCCTAACAAAGGTGAAATTAATCTTATAGCCCTAGAGTAAATAAAGATAGTTAGTATTTAACAAATAAAATCCATGCTAAAATACGTCTTAAGATAATAATATTTAAACTCAAATTAAAATTTCGTCAGGCTAAAAACAAACAATAAAAAACACTAAAAAATTTTAAACAACATCCCATCTACGATACATTCAAACCACACAACTTGATACACATTTTGTAGATGGTTTATTAGATAACCAACTATAGTTTTAGGCTAGGTTGATGTTCCTTTATACTTGTTTTTTGTGTGACGTAGATTTCTCATGGATTTTATATGATTTTTCTTGCGTGCTAGTTGCTATGATTGATATGTTATTTTATGCCTTATGATGTGATACTTTTATTATATTATCTGTGAATTAAAATGATGGGTACTAGATTTCTCCTAGGTTAGGAATGATCTGGATACTAATGAAGTTTTTATAGATGATCATGCTCATGTAGGGCTATAAGAGGGAACTAATTAAAATTTAACTAACATCATTTTTTTTATAGGTGTGAAATAAGTTTAGCCTCCTAAAAATAAAGAGCATGGCCAAGTGTTTATGATTGGTTCAAATGTGATCAAATTATATAGCTAATTGAGATTTTTTTTATTATATTAATTATTTAAGATAACATACAGGTTATATAAGAGTCTTTCATTATATATATAACATACCTAAAAGAGTTGGCGGCTAATTCTTTCTTATATGAGCCTATCATCTAGTACGATGTTAATATCATCCATGATGATTTGCTTAATTCGGCTATCTTAACCAGGATGCCCTTATTAGGATATGCATTTTTAACTGATCTTCCAGACGATATGATCAAAAATAAAAAACTCTAAAACATACAAAATTTCTCCACCTAAGTGTGTATGTGCATGGTTACTTAGAATCAGGATCAACTTTATTATATTTAACTAAAGAAAAGGTAAAAGCACTTAAAGTACACTTAGAGACTAAATCCGTCCTAATCTAACCAATCTTAAGCTGGCTTGATTTATAATTGATCTTGTGGACCTGAAATATTAGTAGGCAGGGTAATAGTTAATAAATAAAAATGCAAAAAATATTTGCAATCATCAAAATTATAATCCTTGAATCTATATTTGCAACACTATTCCCTGAAAGGGTATTTCTTTCCTCCTTGGATTTCTAGTCATCTTAGCCTAAATCTCTAAATTAAAAGAACACTCCCCTAAGGGTTGTTTCATTCCTCTTTGGGTTTTAGATTAATGGATGTTAAATATCCCATTTCAAATCTACTTTCATAACTATTTTGAAATATATATATATATATATATATATATATATATATATATATATATATATATATATATATATATATATATATATATATATAGATTCAAGGATTATGAAATAATGCAATCAGGTTATAGTATATGGATATAATCATAGCTTATGTAGGTAGCTCATATGTATATCTAAGAACTCCGTTAAAGCATTCTGATGCATTTTTCATCATAGTAACATATCACCTCCCTTCATTGAGCAAGAGGGTTCCTCTTGACACATCATGCTTGATGAGCCAGTCGAAGGCCTCTTGCTTAATAGTTCTTATGTTATTCATAGTACGGTTAAAGTAATGCATGTCATTTATATTACCAGCACAATAGATCTTATTACTAAGGCCCTTATTATTTGTAATACCAAGACATCTTATAGCCTTCTTAAAGTTCTCACATATGTCATATACATAATGTCTATGGGAGGCATTTGGAAATACTGCCTAGCAACCATCAAAATTTTAGGGTTCTTATAAGAAATTATGCACAAGTCTTCACATTATCTAACTAGTCCTACGAGGGTAAGGAGCATTTGGAGGAACAGTCTCCACAATTCATTGTTTTCCAATTCAATGACAATAAATATAAGTGGAAATAGGCCTCCAATGCCATTTTTCCCAACAACGGCTAGAACGGGTGCCCCGATATTTGCCTAACAGAAAAGTCCCATCCCTCCAAATGCCTACAAAATTCCTTTGAAATGGTAATAAAACACCACTTGAATATTTTAGATAGTCCCGGACATGGAGGCATGAGTTGCCTCCATGAAGTAGAAAGGGAAGTGGTAAGAGTCCTCATGGCTGCCAAAGATGGCTTGAATCACCTTTCTGCTTGTGTTCCATGTCTTCATGTATGACATCTTAATGTTGAACTTGGATTAAATTCTTATGATAATCTCCCTTAGCTTTCTATCAAGTTGGTGGCGATCGATAGGGTTAATGTAGGTACATACAAATTTTGAATTACAATTGTAATGATTGGTTGCCATTATTGGATGGATACAGGTGTGTTGAGAATCACACATAAATATTTAAAAATGGCTACCTAATCTCTTACATGCAGTGTGTATGCCAAAGACATGGCCTCTATGGATTATCATGCTAGCACATATGATGGTTAGCTTGTTCTTGTTAGAGGTGGGTTCAATATACTCAATATTATGTATGATAGGCCACCCTTAACTACACTTTATAAGGCTTCCTTTCTATGAAAATCATTCCTTCATAAAGTTCACTGGTAGTTAAAGTTTATTTACTAACTATAGTCACTACAAAGGCATCAAAGTCAGCACCGACGTCCCATTGCTTAGTTGTATGGACACTTCAAAAAATTCATTATTAATGAACATCTCTTCAAAGCCAGCATGATTCTGTCATGCATGTTCTTTAATGAACTTAAAACATGGTATCTTCATATTATGATCTTCAAATGAATGTTTTGGAATATATTGTACAATATTATCATTGGAGGTATCACTACTGCCACTATCCATTATTTGATACACATTAACATCATCTTTGTTTACTTTGACATATTGTTCCAGGCCAGGTTAGGGGTGGGAACCACCTTGAAAATATAGCCTAAAAGAGTGGGGATTTTCGAGGTGCTCATGCAAGGGTATGTCACCGGCCAACACTTGCACGTGATCGAGTGTCCTGTTGAATGAAAGTTGGGTGCTCACATAAACTCAGGCGTCGATAAAAGTTAGCTTCCATGACTGTTGAGAAGTCATTTGTGTGACTGTTGCATGCAACAAGCAACGCAATGGGCTTACAAAGTAACAACACTATTAAGAAATATAGTTCTATTGTGCATTCAATGCTAGACAGTAAATGCATCTTCACTTAAGGTGCTAACTAACTGGTAAACTTGAGTTGATGGTTGTTACTCATCAAATATAAAGTTTGTTGTGCTCGTTGGTGTTGGCTATCTTGATAGAAGTGATCTTCAACTTCCACGTACATGATTATAGTATGCCTCTTCGCCTCCATCGACATAAACTCACATACCTCATCATTGGTGACATAGGTGGTAGTATAACCACTGTTATGAAGAACATGACAAACTAGGTTAAATGTGTGGCTCGATGAATTGTAACCTAAGGCACAAAGAATTCCTAGTTTTAATTGTATCAATGGTATAATGTCGTCTATGACGATTGACCTATTTCTACCGCCAACCTATGTAGGTATGAATTTGGTTATAACTTGCAAATCTCCACCAAAATATAACAGCAATCAAGACATTCTACAATATGGAAATTTGCTAATCACTACACACTCTTATATTCTAAGAGCACAATTAATAGCTAATGTTCTTCATGTTTAAAAATTTTGTAGAACTTACGAGTTACCAATAAATATTAGTTTTTTAATAATCTTATTTGAAAGGGTAAAAAAAAAAAAGTTTAGATTCAATGAATGAATAAACTAAAAAAAAATTATTTTTGTGTTATTAAACCCGAATAGTGAAAGTGACAATATGAAAGATATGTTTATTAAATTATATCGAATTCATTAAGCATGACAGAAGGTTAGCTAAGAGATTTCAATAATATTTATTCCCTTTGATTTGGCTCTTCATAGTGAAATTAAATATATATATATATATATATATATATATATATATATATATAATAATATTTATTCCCTTTGATTTGGCTCTTCATAGTGAAATTAAATATATATATATATATATATATGACTATTATTTAGTTTTAAAGAAGTGGACAAAATGTTAAATATTAAAGTGGTGCGTTATAAAATATATATAGAATGTTAACTATTCAACTTATTTTGAAAATCTATTTTTTGGCAAAATTTTCTCTGGTTTTTAGCAATAATAATAATAATAATAATAATAATAATTATTATTATTATTATTATTATTATTATTATTATAATAAATGGCTAAATTTGCTCTCATGATTTCTAATATGTGAGGAAACTTTTTATGTTAAGGTTGCATAACATGTGTCGGCTCAAACAAGAATTATTTCTTATGCTGTCATTATTTTCCTGCTCCACTACCTCTGCAAATACTAACGAAAACAACTATATCTCTGTTTAATACTAGCCCTTAATGTAAACACATCAGCTATTATCTCCATCGTTAGACAGCATATATCTGATATATAAAACCATCGAATGAGTAATATAGATGTATGGAAAATACTTGATCAAAGAAGTAGAAGAATGCAGAATTGAGTTTTCTCTATTTTCTTAGCTTTATGTACAATTGTTGCTTGTATATAGTATGCTACTGTAATCTTTACGTGGTACCAGAGCTTCTAAGCTTCACTGCTTCACCATATTATAGGGGTGTCAATTTCGGGTCACGGGTCGGAACTGACCCGGATTCAAACGGGTTGACCCTAACCCGACCCGGGTGAACAAACGGGTCGTCCCTAACCCGACCCGGTTGGTTGCCGGGTTGACCCGCCCTGACCCGGTTTGGGCTCTGCCGGCGCCGGAACGGCGGCAGGCGGACCGCTGGGGCAGAGGCGAGCAGGGCGGAAGCGAGCGGGGGGGCAGCAGCGCGGGCGCGGGCGCTGACACGGGCGCGCGGACGCGCGGGCAGCGGGCAGCGCGGCGGGCAGCTCGGCGGGCAGCGCGACGGGCAGCGCGGCGGGCAGTGCGGGCGGGCAGCTCGGCGGGCAGCGCGGGCGGGCATCTGGCAGAGGCGGGATTCGAATTTTTTTGAATTAAACGGGTTCGCGGGTTGACCCGGCAACCCGTCTGGTCAACCCGAACCTGACCCGTTTTTTTAAACAGGTCAATTTCTTGAACCCGAACCCGACCCGATTTCACAACCCGGATTTTCCGGGTCGGATTTTCGTGTCGTGTCAAATATTGACACCCCTACTTAATATCCAGCTTCAATGAATACAACAGATAGAGATGAGTCTTGGCAAGCCACTAGGGAACTCGGAACTTCCAGCAATGTCCTTCGTTGAACTCCACATTCCTCCTCAGTTGAAGTTTCTCGTTACCAATTTGAAAATTTTGGTAAATACTCCGCTTTCTACATAAAATCATCTAATTTGGAGATTTCATATCCTTAAAGTGTTCACTGCAAAATGGGTTGAAGGCTTCTTAATTGGTTTAACATCTCCACCTCCCAAACTTTTTGACAAATGATCTTTCTAAACTGGGTTTCCTCCTATGAACTAAGTTTATTCAGCACAGATTGTTGCGAAATTTTCATATGTGGGCCAATATATTTATACATATAATAAAGAACTATACATTAGACGCTATCTAAAATTAAGCCAATTAAATTCGTGATCTATTTAAGTATTAAATTATCAATTGGCTTATATGACATCTCAATTAAATTTTATATGGACTTAATTTGTGTAGAAGCCGGGTATTTATTTTATTTTAATGATGGGCTGAAATAAAATATTTACAATTAAAATAAAAAAATGTCGTGGTCCCCAGTTTAAGCGGTTAAGTTCTCATTTTCCTCATTTTCCCATCTTGAGTGAAAAGAAGTGGTCTCTCGCTCTCTTGGAGAACGCCACTCAAAACGTGGAAGACTGAAAATCTCAATTCTGCATTTCAATGGATTCATGTACGCCTCTGAAAATTCTTCTCGATGATTTGACATGCCTTTCGGAGATAATCGATTATTATTTTTTATATCTCCATGGATTCCTAACAAGTGGTATCAGAGCTCGGTTGTCATGTTGAATCAACGAGAAATAGTTTTCACCAATCATTTTATTGATTAGTTGATTTTTTCGGTCAAAAGAAATATTCGTTTGAGAATTCCTTCTTTTAGAAATTTTTGTTTCATATATGAGAAATAACTATTAAATGAAGTTCATTGTTCCATTGATTTCGAGCATGTTTTAGTAATCAAAAGTGCACTTTAATCAATGGATTCGAATTCTGCAATATGATCTTCTTCTCCGTAAAACCTGTCAGTTAATTTTTGCTTTATTTTCTAATGGGTGCAACCAGTTGTTTGAACTATCACATCAGTCATTTTCGTGACAGTTCTTATTATGGCTATTAAAAGGTTTCTGAAATTTTGCTAATGAATGTTTATATTCATTATTTTCAGATAATATTAATTGATTTGACATGAATTCAGAACTTTAATCATAAGCCATTCTCGATATTAATGTTTACTTAGAACTGCATATAAGATAAGTTCTATATTTTATTTGATGCTTCGTGAATCGTTACAAGCCATAATTAATTAATATCTCTATATTTCATTTCCTGTATTGGATTCAGTGGCTTTTAATTTCTTCTTGCAATAGTTAATATTCATATGATTTTTATTTCATGGAATATTAATTACCTTGTTGTGTTTTCGGAATTGGATAATATTAATGTGAGATATTTATCTTATCATATTAATGTGCGATATTTATCTTATCTTATGAGAAAATTTCTTATTTGAAATAATTATTCATTAATTTGAAATTTAAATTAAATTGAAATAATATGTCACCAAAGTGATCTCTATTAGATCAATTTATTTAATTTTTTAATTAATTGAATAATGCTAAATAATTTTTCTAATCTATGCGAAAAATAATCGGCCCAAAGGAAGATTATTTTTTCGTCAGACTCTAAAGATATAGTTATAAATATGTTATAATTTTAAAAGTATTCATACATATAGTAAGTCGGTCCAAAGAAAAGCTTATTATTGGCATAATTTTTTTTTATCAATATTTATTAATTATAATTTTAAGAGTACCATTTACAAATTATAATTTATGTCTAAAGAATAAATTATGATATTATTTTAGGTATCTAATAAAGGGTCTACAATATACTGTTGCTAATTGTGTATTATTTTTTGTTCTTTTTCAGTTAATGTTTATTGTATATCTGCCAATTTGAATAACATTCCAGTGCTTAATGACTTTAATTGTGAGAAATGGAAATAGCATATTACTATTGTTCTTGGGTGTATAGATATAGACTATGCGATTCGGATTGAATGCCCTCCTGCCCTTACTGCGGAAAGCACTATTGAACAAAGGGCAAATTTTGAAAAGTGGGAGCGTTCAAACTGCATGAGTCTTATGATCATGAAGCACTCAATTTTAGATACCATCAGGGGTGCAATGCCTGAGGAGGAAAATGCTAAAAAGTTCCTAAGCCAAATAGCAGACTGTTTCACAGATTATGAAAAGGTCGAAACAAGTACTATTCTTAGTAAACTTGTTTCAATGTGGTATAAAGGCAAAGGAAATATAAGAGAGTATATTATGAAAATGCCTAATCTTATTACAAGACTAAGAGCATTAAAGTTAGAATTGTGTGATGACATTCTTGTGCATCTAGTCTTAATCTCTCTTCCTGCATAATTCAGTCCTTTTAAGATAAGTGATAATACTTAAAAGAAAAAATTGACTCTTAATGAGCTCATTGTTTACTGTGTGTAAGAGGAAGAAAGATTGAAACAAGAAAAGATAGAAAGTGCTCACTTAGCTTCTTGTTCTCATAATTTTGCTACCAAAAGAAAAAGGAATTATAAATTTAAAGGAGCTGCAAATAAAGGGACTTCACAACCTAAAGTGGAACAGAAGCAAGATCAGGTTATTACTTATTTCTTTTGCAAGAAGATTGGTCATCTGAAGAAGAATAGTCTAAAATATGCTAACCGGCTCGTCAAAAAAGGTAAACTTCTAAATTTTATTTGTTCTAAAGTTAATTTAGCTTTAGTACCAAATCATACTTTGTGGATAGATAAAGGTGCAACTACTCACATAAGTGTGACTATGCAGGGTTATCTAAGGAGTAGAGTGCCAACTGATGCTGAAAGATTCATCTATGTGGGAAATGACAATAAAGCTCCTGTTAAAGCTGTAGGTTTATATAGATTGTACTTAGAATTTGGTTCTACTTTGGATTTGTGTGAGACTTTTTATGTACCGTCATTTAGACGGAACCTGATTTCTATTTCATGTTTGGACAAATATGATTACTCTTGTTCAATTGAAAATGAAAAATTTAGTCTCTTTTAGTGTTCTAAAGTTATTGGTACAGGTTCTTTGATTGATAATCTATATAAATTGGATATTTCTGTCTCACAGATAAATGAAACTTTACATACAAATAATTTTGATACAAAGAGAAAATTAATTGATGAAAATTCTTTTATGTTATGACATAAGCGTTTGGGACATATTTTTAAACAAAGAATTGAAAGAGTTACGTAAGATGGAATTATTGATTCCCTTAATTATACTGATTTTAAAATTTGTATTAAATGTATTAAGGAAAAACAAAAAAATATTAAGAAATTATGTGCCAAAAGAAGTTTAAATGTCTTGGAATTAATACATACTGATATTTGTGGTCCATTCCCTACAGCTTCTTGGAATGATCAATAGTATTTTATTACTTTCATAGATGATTATTCTCGTTATAGGTACTTATACTTAATACATGAAAATTAGAATCTCTGAATGTATTTAAGATCTTCAAAGCTGAAGTTGAAAATCAACTTGGTAAGAAAGATAAAAGCTATCAAATCTGACCATGGTGGTGAATACTATGGTAGATATGATGGATCAAGTGAACAACGTCCAGGCCCTTTTACGAGATATTTAGTAGAATGTGGCATCGTTCCACAATACACTATGCCAAGGACTTCAAGTCAAAATGGTGTAGCTGAGAGACGAAATAGAACCTTAAAGGATATGGTTATAAGTATGATTAGACATTCTTTTTTACTAGAATCACTTTGGAGAGTAGCCTTAAAGACTACAGTTTATATTCTTAATATAGTTCCAAGTAAAGTAGTAACTAAAACCCCATATGAGTTATGGACTGGAAATAAGCTTAGTATTAGGCATTTTAATGTCTGGGGATGTTCAGCTGAGGCTAGGCCTTATAAGCCTAATGAAAGAAAATTAGACTCAAGAAATGTTAGCTGCTATTTTATTGGATATTCTGAAAGGTCGAGAGGTTTTAAATTTTAAGATTCCTCAACTAAATTATTTTTTGAGATGGGCAATGCTAAATTTATTGAGGATGTTGAATATAGTGGGAGTCATAAAATTAATGATTTTGATTTTGAGGAGGAATATGTTATTATTCCTACTGTTACAATTGAAAATGATCAGGTAACTATGCTTGATATTATTCAGATTGTAAATTCAGATAATTAAAATAATCTTGAATTATCTCTCACTCATATGGAAGTACAACAACCTCAAATTGAAGTGCCATTAAGAAGATCCACAAGGGAAAGCAGAACTGCAATTTTGGATAATTATAATGATTATCTCCAAGAGCATGAGTTTGATGTGGGATTGGAAGATGATCTAATCTCATTCAGTCAGGTCAAACTATATTCTAATTCCTTAAAGTGGATAGAAGCCATGGAAGATGAGATGAAATTAATAAAAGATAATGGTGTTTGGGATCTTTGTGAATTGTCTGAAGGAGCAAAACCTATTGATTGTAAATGGATTTTTAAAACCAAAAGGAATACAATAGGCAATATTAAAAGATATAAAGCACATATAGTTGTTAAAAGTTTCACTCAAAAGGAAGGCATTGATTTTAAAGAGACTTTCTCTCCAGTTTCTTCGAAAGATTCTTTTAGAATTATTATGACACTTGTAGCTCAATAGAATTTAGAGCTATACCAGATGGATGTAAAGACTGTATTCTTTAATAAAAACATTGAGGAAACTATATATATGATGCAACCAAAAAATTTTTTATCTTCAGATTCAAAACATATGGTGTGCAAATTAAAGAAATCCATCTATGATTTAAAGCAAGCATCTCATCAATGGTATAAAAAATTTGATCAAGTGATTTCTTCTTTTGGTTTTAAGAAAAATACTGTTGATCAATACATTTATCATAAGGTCAGTGGGAGTAATTTTATTCTCTTGGTGTTATATGTCGATGATATTCTGCTAGCAAGCAGTGACATAGGTTTGTTGCATGAGACTAAGAGATTTCTTTCAAATAAATTTGAAATAAAAGATCTTGGAAATGCATCTTTTATGTTGGGTATACAAATTCATCGGGATCGCTCCTTGTGGTATACTTAGATTATCACAAACAACCTATATTGATAAAATGCTTAGTAGATTTGGCATGAAGGATTGTGCACCAGGGGATACACCCATTGTAAAAGAGAATAAATTTAGTTTGCTTCAATGCCCAAGAAATAAATTTGAAAAGCAAGAGATGGATAAGATCCTTTATGCATTGGCAGTAAGGAGTCTTATGTATGCTTAAGTTTGTATGCGTCCAAATACTGTGTACATTGTTGGAATGCTTGGTAGATATTTAAGTAACCCAGAAATGGATCATTAGAAAGCAGTGAAATGGGTTATGAGGTATTTAAAAAGGATAAGAGATTTTATGCTCACATATCAGAGATTTGATCATTTAGAGATCATGGGGTATTCCGACTCTGATTTTGCTTGTTTGCCTCGATAGAAGGAAATCCACTTCATGTTATATTTTTATGTTGGCTAGAGGAGCTATTTTTTAAAAAAGTGTCAAGAAATAACTTATAGCTTCTTCAACAATAAAAGAAGAGTTTATAGCCTATTAAGAGGCTTCAAATTAGAGAATATGGTTACGAAATTTTATCACAGGACTACATATTGTTGATGGCATTGAGTGGCCATTAAAGATAAATTGTGATGATAAAGCAGCTGAGTTATATTTCAAGAACAACAGGAGTTTGTCAAAATCAAAATATATTAACATAAAGTTTCTTGTTGTGAAAGAAAGGGTTCAAAGTTCTCAAATTTCTATTGAACATATGAATACAAACTTTACAATTGTAGACCCACTTACAAAAGGATTACCACCTAAAGTATTTCATGAGCATGTGGCTCGTATGGGTGTAATTTGTTTTAATGATATGCTAGCTTAGTGGGATTTTGTTTGTATTGTTCAATTATTATGAACTTATTTTCTGATTAGACTAATGTGTTGTTATTTTGGTTATTGAAAACTCTGACATAAAGTTATTTGATTTCAATTACAGTTTAGCATAAAGTATTGAATATTGGTTATAACTATTGTAAGTTATAAAATTGGACCAGTTGAAAATAGTCATGATTTGAGATCACATTACATGAAATTTCTATGTTACACATTCATACTTGATCTATGTCGTTAATTATATTAATATAGTGACAATTAATGGGTCTTGTTTTGATTCTATATTGTTATGATTGATGGACCAGATTGTCTAGAGATGTTATTTTAAAAAGATGGCAAATATTGAGCTCTTACGATTATTTCAAAATGTATAATTATATGTATATATAAATGTGGCCCAAGTGGGAGATTGTTGAAAAATTTTCATATGTGGGTCAATATATTTATACATATAATAAAGAATTATATATTAGACGCTATCTAAAATTATGCCAATTAAATTCGTGATCTATCTAAGTATTAAATTATTAATTAGCTTATGTGGCATCTCAATTAAATTTTGTATGGACTTAATTTGTGTAGAGGCCGGGTATTTATTTTATTTTAATGACGATGGATTGAAATAAAATATTTATACTTAAAGTATAAAAAGGTCGTGGTCCCTAGTTTAAGCAGTTAAGTTCTCATTTCCCTCATTTTCTCATCTTGAGTGAAAAGAAGGGGTCTCTCTCTCTCTCTCTCGGAGAACGCCGCTCTAAAAGTGAAAGACCGAAAACCTCAATTCTATATTTCAATGGATTCATGTACGCTTCAGAAAATTCTTCTCGATGATTTGACATGTCTTTCGGAGACGATCGAATTATTATTTTTGTGTTGCCATTGATTCCTAACACATATAGCATACCATCCCCAATTCCCGCTTACCATCAGTGGACACTAATAGATCAAAATCGTATAATAGGGCTATATTCCATCATTTCATCTTCTTTACTACTATATGTTTTTGAATCTCAACACTTGCAAAGATGTTTGGAAAACATTAAATAAGCTCCTTCAGTGTTCAAATAGATCTCGTCTCATACAACTTAAGAGTGAACTTCATCACATTTCAATGAAGACCTATATTCGCTCCATTGTAGTAAAGAAGCTATCTTGCCACTGAAGCACTTTGTAAGGTTTAGATTAATGATACTCAAGTTGCTCTCATGCCACATGTGGATGATCTCATGGTTGTGTTTCATCCCACACCTCAAATCATGCATGTACGTCTTACCGTAGCTATCGTGGAGGTAGATCTTATTCACAAAATGGTGCTCGCTCTCCAATAATCTCACTGAATGTATAATTTGTATATATATATATATATATATATATATATATAAAGGGACCCACCATTGTGCATTGCTAGTTTTGCACTGATCTCAACTACTAGTCATCTTCAGCTAATCCTTCTACATTAGCTACCAGTGAAAATTCTTCAGCTTAAGACTAGTTTCAGAACACAAGTGCATCTTCATATCTCACACCCAATTTTACTCAACTGTAATAACCCAAACAATTTTATAGTCCTCTACAAAATTTGTTGGAAATGGATAGAAACTCGCCATTGTTATCACTGGACAAAGGTTTTATTCCCACGCCTACACATAAACTAAAACTTCAACCTCTATATCATGTTCCTTCTCTATCGTATAATATACTCACAGTTTAAAAACCCCTTGCTAATTATTTTTGTTCTATTTCTTTTGACTCCACTAGTTTCTGATTAAAGGATTTGAAGACAAATAAAGTTCTACTTCAAGGTCCCAGCCATAATGGTCTTTATCCACTAAAATTTGTCTCACAACCTCTCATGGAATCTCTTTTTTTTCAACACCAGTTTTGTCCCTAACTTGTGGCACCAATGTTTGGGTCATCCTATTCATTCTATTACAGTCATCACTATACGCTAACAACAACCAAACTTATTCATTTCTTCTTCTTCTTCTTCTTCTTTGTCCTATCATACATGTAATCATGCAAAATGTCATCATCTTCTTTTTTTTTTCAGTTTTAGTTCCACTACATGTAAACCTCTTCAATTAATACATTGTGATGTATGAGGACCATCTCTAGTTTCATCATTTCATGGCTATCATTACTATGTTCTCTTTATAGATGACTTCTCTCGCTATTCTTAGCCATTTCCTACATAACATAAATCTAAAACCTTACTTATACTTTGTTAGTTTAAAAATGTGATTGAAAAGTAGCATGGCCAATTTATTATCAATATTAGAATATATGGTAGCAGTGAATTCACTAGCACTTCATTTACTTTATTTCTTGTTCAAAATGGTACATCTCACAAATTAGTTTCCCCTACACTCAGTAAAATGGTGTGTTGAATGCAAGATTCAACAGTTAATTGAAACAGCACATGCACTCTTATTAAATGCTAGTCTTCCCTACTCTTTCTAGGTTTACGATGCCTTATCCTTTATCTATCTCATTAATTTCATGCCCTTTCCCACTACTTTTTTCTCCATTTCAGCTCTTTTTTCATCAATCTCCAACATACTCTCATCTTCATATTTTCAATTGTCATTGTTAACCTCTTTCTCCACCCATTGCTAAACATAAACTTTCAACCACATCTATCCCATGTATCTTTCATGGATATCCTCTTCATTAAATTGGGTATCATTATTTCAATCGTAATACATGTAAAATCATTATAGCTCAACATTTTATCTTTCAAGAGCATGTTTTTTCCATTTCAATCTTTTGCTACTCCTAAAATATCCTCTCCCATTTCATCTCGTCCTTCTTTAAGTCCCCCATTCTCACTTGTACCCTACTCCTATCTACTTACACTAACCTCCCTAACTTCCTTCTCATCCTCAAATTTTCTAAACTCTTCCTTTCCTCCATCATCTACTCCTATAGCCTCCTCACCATCAATACAACTCTCATTCCCGCATCTTGTGCTTGCCCCTCTACAACTTCTATCCTATATGCTCATATAACTATTTCATACACTATGCTTACCAATCAAAAACTAGCCATCTTAAACCTTGTACCATTCTTAATTTGAATCACTAAATGTTCTCCTTCTATGATTCTTCTTGTTACTGAGCTACAGTTAAGTGCCCATACCGGCGTCGGGCGATCTCTAAGGAGTTGCATCCCCTTTAAACTCAAGGAACATAGAAGCTAGTTCCTCCTCCATCTGATCAAAATATACTTGGTTATAAATGGCTCCTTAAAAGAAAGCACAATGTTGATTAATATGTTGGTAATTATAAGTTTATGTTAGTGGCTCAAGAAAATACACAAGAATATAGCATTTTCATGACACATTCATTCATATAGCTACAATGCCTACTATCTACATTTTTTTTCTTTTAGCATTGCAATTTTTCATCAATTAGATGTCTCTATTATAATTTAGGAGACTGATCCTATGTTTTGATAATTACACATATTATTGGAGTGTACTTAATTTCTCCAACTTATTATTATTGCATTTTTCTTGTACAAACGTTCTAGATACAACATACACTAGGCAGTGCCAAAGGATCGATGCTTAAGATTGGATAGTATATATGATTGATGCCGGCATGAATATGTAATTTTATCTTTCTTGATTCTTTATTTTATAAAAAAAAGTGTATGTTAGTTTAGCAATATTGTATTCACACAGGTGGAGTGAAATTATATATATATATATATATATATATATATATATATATATATATATATATATATATATATATATATATATATATATATATATATATATATATATATATATATATATATATATATATATATATATATATATATATATATATATATATATATATATATATATATATATATATATATATATATATATATTTAAAGATCGTGCTAGATGATCTAGATCATATAGTATGATCTATGAAATTAGAAATCAATTAAAATATTTAAGTAATTAAACATTAATTATTAGGATTTAGGGCTTCTCAGCCTTGCCGAGGGAGCTAAAGTAGAGACACTAATTATTTAGTGCAATAACCAGAGAGGAGGACTCTGTAGAGTGAATGTAAGTTATTTAACTGAAACACTATAAATCTAGTGTGCTCGTTCTTTTTTTTTCATCACACTTTAATTTTCTTGCACATTGATTTTCTTGCAAATATGTGTTAATATTCAGTAATTGTGATGCAAAAATATTTGATATTTATGTAGAATCAACTTGTGGTAATATAAGAAATACAAATTCAAAAAAAAAGCATTGATATTTATTTTTTTATAAGATTAAAAAGAACAAAAAAATTTGTTTCATCAATTGCTTCTGCTTATTTTTATGTAATTTGGTTTAAGTTTTTCAATAAAGTATTTTTAGAGAGGAAAATTTTTTAAAAACCAACTCTCCTCTGTTGATTCCATATAGGTTATTAAACCTAAGCTATTGTCCCAAGGCTAACCAAGAGGGGAGGGGGTGAATTAGTAATTTAAAAATTTTCTTAAATTTTTTAAATAGAAAACTATTTTGAATTTCGTAACAAGTTAATTTAAGTTTTAAAATAAACTCTTCAACCACAGTAAATAACTTGTAGTAAATAAATACGAAAATTAAAAGACACAAAGATTTATAGTGGTTCGATCAAACACGACTACATCCACTCCCTGAAGACTCCCTCTTCAGGTATTGCACTATTACCAAAGTTTCTCTCCTTTTGCCCCCATAGCAAGGTGGAGAAGCCTTTACAAAAACTCTCTTCTATCAATCCCTAGTGTGGTAGAGAACCATTGTCCTTTCACACCCTCAAAATATCGGCAGAGTATCATCGTCCTTTCACACCCTCCAAGTATCGGTAGAGTACCATCGTTCTTTTACACCTTTCAAGTGCCAGTAGAGTACCGTTGTCTGTTCACACCCTCCAAGTGTCAGTAGAGTAGAAGATTTTCTTTAAAGATCTTCTCATGAGCAACTAGAAAGATGAAAAGAAGAGCAATCACCAAAAAAACTAAGAGATCATTACCTTTGAATAACCTTGTGAACCCTTCACACTCCACTTACAAGAAATCTCTCTCAAACACTCTCCCACACTCTCTCTTTCACTTGCTTTTGAAAATTCATGAAGACAAGACTTTTTCACATCAGTTTTAAAGGACTTTTTATATCAAAGACACGAAAAATCATCCAAAAAGCTAAAATTTCCCATTTTGAGCATACACGATCATACAGTACAATAATATGTTCGTACATATGAACAGTTCAAAAACTGTTGCGATCGAACCTTATGTGAATCGGTATGAAATAATTTTATACATGATGATCATCCAGTACGAACTCAGTTCGTTATGCACAAACAGTTAGAAATTTTTTAACTTCGACGGGATGAAGAGTGACCCCACAAATTCGTACCCTGGATGGCTTACGTACAATGAAGACATCGTACGGTATGATCAGTTACAAAAATTTTCAAGTTTGTCGGGATGAAAAGGGACCCATCCAACTCATACACTAGATGGCATACGTATGATGACGACATTATATGGTACGAACTATTCAAAAAAAATTTAGGTTCTTCTAAAAGAAAAGGGACCCGTCCAATTAGTACCCTGGACGGCATATATACGATGACAACATCATACGATACGAACCGTTTAGAAAAATTTCAAGTTCGGCTAGACGAAAAGGGACCCATCCAATTCGTACCCTAGATGACGTACGTAGGATTATGATATTGTAGAGTATGATCCATACTTAGAAAAAATTTCTACTTTATGTTCATTTTGAAAGTTCGTTAGGGATGTTAAGCCCTTATGAACTTAGTCCCAAGCTAACCAACAGGGGGGGTGAATTGGTATTTTAAAAAATTTCTTTTCACAAAGAGTAAAAACACATAAACCAAAATCATACCACAAAAATAAATGCGAAAATAAAAGTGCGGAAGCAAGAAAATAAGAACACGGAAATTTATAGTGGTTCAGTCAACTCAACCTACATCCACTCCTTGGAGGCACCCACCAAGTATTGCACTACAAAACGTGACTCTCCTTTAGCCCCCACGGTTAGGCGGAGAAGCCCTCACAAGAATCTCCTTTTTGCCACCCCGGCAAGGCAGAGAACCTATCTCCTTTTGCTTCCTCCTGAAGCTGGTAGAGAACCACAACCAAATGCTAACTCCTTACCTCTACCGACCCTTCCACGGACGAGAAACTCTAGACAAAGAACAAGCAGAGCGATCCTTGAATCAACCCTTGTGAATCCCTTCACAAGCTCCCCCTCACAAGATCCTCTCTCTTTTTCTCTCCTCAAGGCCTTCTCAAGTCAAGGCAACAGCCAAAGGTCATCAAAAACGTTGAACAAGAGCTCTTAAATAGAAGAGCTTCAAAGGAGCTCATTAATTGCAAGTTGCCGACTTTTTTGTCCAGGCCGATATGGACATCGACCTGGCCGATCAGTACAAATCCCAGAAGATCAACCAGAGCATCGCCCTGGATGCACTCCTAGACGATTGAAAATTGGCTTGATCGTCCAGGCCGATCTCACGATCATCCTGGCCGATCTCACGATCATCCTGGCCGATCAGTTCAAATCATGGGAAAATCGTCCTGAGCATCACCCTGGATAAGAGCTGGCCGATGTTTATCGTCCTGAAGTAACTAAAGGTTTTTGACTAGATCGTCGTGGCTGATCCTGCGATCGTCTAGGAAGATATGATCTTATCAATCATCCTTAATTACTCCCTTGATTTTCTGATCAATTAAGGCATAATTTGAGAATTTCGTCCAGGCCGATCAATGATCGTCCTGGCCGATAATTTAAAAATATAGTATACCTTAATTATCTATGGCGGCAATTTTTTTCTTTTTTGAGCTTATCGTCCTGGCCGATACATGTATCGTCTAGGCCGATATGTTAATGACGGCTGCCTTAATTAAAAATCCTTATTTAAACTTTCTATTTTAAGCCTGATCATCCAGGACGATGTAAATATCGTCCTGGCCGATATGAGTAAAAATCAAAAATTCTAAGTCTCTCAAGTGTGTGTGTGGGGGGATACTTAGCATCAGTCTCTTTGATCATTACAAGAAGACTCAAGAAGTGAAAAATAAAAGTACAGACTGACTTAACCCTAATCCTATGCAATCCTGAACTGGCTTCGTCTGTTCGTCCGATATTCGATTCCTGAAAAGTTAGAAGCAACAAGTAGTCCAAGAAAAATAGTGTTTATCAATCATCAAAATATAAGCCATGAAAATAGATTTGTAACACATTTGACTGCTCGAAGTAGAAAATAACTAAATAAATCATCCTGTATGAAAAGACTTCGTACATTATGATCAACTTAAAAATTATAAATTTTAAACTCTCCCCCGATGTGTGTGTGCATAGTTACTCAATTACAATCACATTCTCTCAGACTCAATAAATTGAAAAATGCAGACTTCATTTATAATAAATCCTAAACTGATCTGATTTGAAGTCTTCAACAATCCAGAATATGATTTTCCTGAAATTTTAGTACACATAAATAACAAAATAATGTTTCCAAAATATATTAGGAGAAATAATAATCAAATTAATAATATTTAGAATCATAAAAAACATACATGTTGCAAGAATATCAATAATAAAAACTAAGTTACAACTATCTCAACATCCTCCTCCACTCCCACCCCTCACTCCCCCTCCTCCCCCTTTTGGTGTGCCTTAGGCAGTTCAAGTGGTTTAATAACCCTTCCTTGAACTTTCAGTCTCTAATGCATTTTGACATGGGACTCTATCTAAAACTATCTATATGAAGCAAAATTTAAGATTTCAGGATCCAAATTATCCTTCTCATGTATGTCATTTAAATAAGGCATTATATGGGCTTAAACTAGTGCCTCGATAGTGGTTTTCTACCTTTATTGATCATCTCTTATGTTGGGTATTTTTATCTAGTGTTGTTGATCCCTGGCTCTTTATTTATAAACATCAGGACATATGTATTTACTTGATTGTATATGTTTTCAATTGAAATAGTTTGATAGACCCTCTAAGTTCTTTGTCATTAATTTATAATGATCAACTTCAGGGTGTATATTGCATCTAACTAGTTATGCTGAGGCAATTCTATTCAAGGCAAGCATGACTGAATGCAAATTTATAACAATTCCAATTACACATAAATATCCCATCCTATAAAATTTGTCACCTCAACTTTAGGATCTTAAGCTATACTACATGTTTGTTTGCTCATTGCAATACCTAACTATAACTAGGCATGAACTCTCATTTAATGTAAAAAAATTGAGTCGGTTTATGCATTCACCATAACAAATTCATTTTTATATGCTGAAGCACACACTATGCTATATTCAAGGTAGTTTAACATCAGGCTTACCTATTCAACCTACAAACATTCAACTTTATGTTTTTGCTAACTGAGACTGAGTATTAAGTGTAAATTATGAATTATTTGTTGTGTTTAAATTCAATGAAAATGTGTTATTTTAGTCATATTTGTGAAGAAAATGTACATGAAAAGGAAAAAATGATAAAAGTTGAATAGAGCTGCAACATTATCATTAGAAGTGTTGCAGTGTTAAATAACAAAGCACCCCGACACCATATACAGACATTATTGTCAGATTCTCTATTTTTAAGAGCCACATCATCATTAAGGTTAGCACGGTGGCATACCACAACAATGCTACACCCAAATTGAGAACAATAACATCAAAGTCTTAGGAAGATTAGCATTGGAGTGCTAGAAGGCCAGGCCTTACAATGTCTCAGCATTGAAAATCACATTTCAGTGCCACAATGCTCAAATTTATGGATCACCACGGAAGACAAGTTGCCAATGCAAAAAGCCGTGTTGACTAAGCCAAAAAGATGCGCCATTTCACTCATTAACTATACCAAGTCATCCAGCATCACAGTGAAGCCAACATTATAGTGCTAAGGCACTAGTTCATTTTGTACCACCATGGCACCACGTCATCGAGTGCCGTGGTGCTCGAGCCTATCACTATACTTCATATAAATAGTTTTTCATTTATATTATGAAAGAGTGTGAATAAGATCATTTGATCCTTCAGTGTGATAATTTTATTATTAATTCTCTTTTATTTCTTCTTTTAATGACTGAAATAAAAATAAGTTTGCTTGTTATATTTTGTATGTGTGGCTAATTTTCTAGTTTTAGGCTGATGATATAAAAAGCATATCAAGTACTAATGTAGACCCCTATAACTTGAATGATAAATAGACATTTTTAATATCTTTCATTTTTTATTTAATGCATACAATGGTCATATGTGTAGTTAAAATCTAGTGTGAAGTATAGCCTTGAAGGAGGAATGCTGAACTAATTAGGAATATTAAAATAAAATATTAGCAAACCTAGACATAGGATATTTGAATATTCTAGATTCTATGGAGATAAAAAACTATAAAACGATTAAAAAAAATTCTTTTTTCACCCTGTTGACCTCATTTTTGTATGAGGTCACTAAGGCCCTTCCAAACTCCAGATTAATTCTAGATCCTAGGATCTCACTCTAGACCTTAGGATCCTTTCCTAGAGCCAGACCTTAGGGCCTACTCTAGAGCCTAGGATTCCCTTAGATCCTAGATCTTAGAACTCCTCTAGATCTTAGGACCACTCCAACTTCAAACCAATCCCCACCCTTGATCAACCTCAACCTCAAATCAATTCCTACCTTTGATCAACTCCAACTTCAATTTGATTCAGCCCTTGATCAATTCAAATCTCAAACTTCATTCAATTCAAATCCAAATTAATTCAAATTTCAAACATATCCAAACTTTGACTCAATCCACTTGAGAATCCAAATTTCAACCTAGACTTTGATCCCACCTTTAATCTAGCTTTGACCTTATCCATCCATTAACAATCACAACGTGATTGTAAATGATTTGTATACTTCAATATTAATTATTCAAACTTGAAATTCATTCCAAATCCAGAAATCCAGACTCAAATCCTAAGTCTTAAGGCCTTATCCTAAACACCCTTTTCAGAGATTTTTCAAACATTTCAAAATCCAGTCAAATGGCCTCTGATTCAGGGTCTATCACTTACAAAGTGATAAGACATGTCTCTAGAGGTTACCCTCCAACTTTGAGCTCTTTCTGAGGTCTCTAACCCCAGAATCTGAATTAAAATTCAAAGGCTGTAAAACCTTCAAATATTTACAGCCTATGCCACTGGACCTGTCACTTTAAAGATTCTGACCCTAGAGACTTCACCAAAGCCTTTAGTCACTTCCAGACTATTAATCTTGATATGTTGATCAATAAACTGTGTTTTTCTGGACTCATTTCAGCCCCTAGTGGCCATAAGCCCAAAATGACCAAAATACCCCTTATGGGGCTCAATCAGGCATTTCAAACCAATTGAACTCTGAATTGAATGCAATCACTTGCAGCAAGTTTCAAATACCAAATCAAACCTGTTCAAGCCATTCCCAAGATCTGGGTCAATCTGGTTGACCAAGTCAACACAGTTGACCTAAAAGACCCTTTAAGGGTCCAAATAGGTGTTTTGACCCAAATGACCTCTCTAGGCCATGAAACCACTTCCATTGGCTTTGAAATGTCATTTCAAATCTTTTGAGCCCAAACCCAAACCCTAGGTCAACCTGGTTGACCAAGTCAACCCAGGTTGACCAAAACAGGCCTTTAAGGGTTCAAATAAGGATTTTGACCAAATTGACCCCTCCAAACCTTGGGACCAGACCTAGTAGACTCAGGATGATATTCTGAATTTTGTTGAATCCATTTCCAGCCCATGAACCCAATTGGTTGACCAAGTCAACTAGTTTTAGCCTAAAAGCCCATTAAGGGCCCATTAAGCTTTCTTGAATCAATTAACATACACGACTTTTGGAATCATCCTCCAATCCACCTAATCAATCCATTTGGATTACCTAGGTGCAATTCCATAACCTCTTGATTGGGTTGACTGGTCAAACCAGTCAACCTAAGGCTTAGAAAACCATGCCTATAGGTCAAACCAACCTACCAAGCCTTACTCAGCTCAAGCCACACCCATCCAGCCATTAGGAAAGGTCCCATGACCTGCTTTGATGCCACCTCAGCTTCCCTTGACCTGTTGACTGGTCAACACAGTCAAACCAAGGGTTTAAACCTTTTCAAAAGGTCATAATCAGCTTTTAGCCACTTTCCCTTGATTTAGGCTGCCTTAAGCTGATACTTTAATACCCTAAAGCTCTCTAATAGGCTCCCTAACCGAGCTCCACCCCTTGTTTAGCCATAAGTGGCAATGTCCCCCCTCCACTCATCCCAAGTCCACCCAATGGGAATAAGGCGTGTCCAGCCCTTGGGGCAGCCTTCCAGCTTTCCCAGGGACAGGTGGCATCATCTGGAGAGTCCAGGAGTCGATCCCAGCCATCCAACCCAGCCCAGGCCATTTGAATAGGGAAAAAGGTGACTTTTGAAGCGATTGGATCAAAGCAATTTCTCTCACTCACCCTAGCCTCCCAGAGCGAGTTCTTTGTTCGTTTTAGATCCTGAGGGCCTCCTCTACCTTCCCACTATAAAATCCAAGTGGTTGCACGTCACCGGCGGCGAGTTCTCCGGCAAGTCCACCACCTAATCCGTCCCAAGCTCGTAGCAGTCGATCCAGTCGTGTTCGAGCTCGTTTTCGTGCTAGGGATCTTCACTTGGACAGTCTACAAGCTCATCAATCCAGAAATTCTGAAGATCTAACGGTATAACCTCTCAAAACCTTAGATCTAGTTCACTTTAGATGGATTTAATTAGCTTTATGTATAGAGCATTTTAGATAAAACAAGTCTCTCCCCATTATTTTTGTTCATGTTTTCTTCTTAAGTTTAAAATTTCAAGTGATTTGGCCTATCCGATCGAACGAACGAGCCAAAAAAGTGTTATCTAGGGCGTTTTCGTTGCTTAGCCAAGGTGTACGCTTTCTGGACTATCGATCGCTCGATCGACGGTCCAGATCGGGATCTTCCGCGTGTTGATCCGACCGTGTATTCTGGTCAGCGCTCGGTCCGTCCATCCAGCTACATCTGAGCCGTCCGTTCGAACCCGCGGAACCGAGACCAGCCGTCCGATCTCCCTTCGGAGATCAGATCATGGGGCTTGATCCAGACTATCAGATTGACCGCGTCGACGATCCAACGGTTATTACCCTGGGCTGACGTGTTTAAGTGGAAGCGCGTGGACCCCGCCGCCGTTTTCACGCTGGACGAACCCGAGCGAGCCCGTGTCCTGCCGGCACCGCCAGAGCCTATATTTAATTAAAATCTTATTTTTAATTAGTTTTGAATCCAGCAACTTAAAACAATTATTTAAAATTAAATACTTTACAAAAAATTGAGTATAATATATCAAACTGTTCATAATTCTGTCTAGTTTATTTTAAAAATAAAATGAGACTATTTTGATTATTATTTTATTAATAATTCAAGAAATACAGAAAATTATATTTTATTTTTAATTAAATATATATAAGGTATTTTTTTTTTGAAATTTGGCATGAATATTCTTGGATATATGACTGACTTCCAGAAAAATTTTCAAAGTTATTTAAGTAAATTTTGATATCAATTTGAGTTATATGACTATTTTAATAGTTTATTAATATTTAATTAAATATTATAATAATTATCTTATAATTTAAAAATTATTCTCAAATAACTCTAAGGTCAGTGGATCTCTCAATCCTTAATTTTTTTTTTTCAATTATTTCATTTTAAAATATATATATTTACATATATATGTATTTTTATATATATTATATATATATATTTTAAAATCTACTTTAAAATCATATATTACATATATTTAAATCCTTAAGAGTTTGAGGGATCCCCTTTGAAATTTTAAGTATAGGTTGAATATATGAATGGAATATATGGGGGAAGGTGATTAATGGATAATTATATTCTAATTATTCATTAATCACAATCTAGTTATGTTAATAAAAAAAAAATCGATCTTTGCATGCTTAGGTTGTGCACACACCACCTAGCCTAGGCTCTCCTAGTTTTAAGGACTTGATTGTGCCATTTCATGTGCTTATTTATGCTTTGTTTAAGGGTTAGACAACACATTGATTTGAGCCCATTAAACTTAGTGTCATTAAGGACAATAATTAAGGATTTGTATAGAAAACTTGGAATATTTCCAATAATTAGGATTCACTTCCTCTTGAGTTGAAACTTCAAACATTTAAACTTAGTGACATTCTCACCCTTGGGAAAAATTTTCACTGAATTTAGAAGTCATTAAGACCCTTAATAAAATTTCCTAAGTTTATACCCTTAATTAAGCCTTTAAAACTTCTAAAAAATGTAATAAATCCATTTTAAACCTAAAAATTATGTATAATACCTCTAACTGACCAGAATTAGATTCTCTATTAATTAAAATTAGAACCCAGCTGATGTGACAGCAGATTAAGGCTCAGTATAATTTTAAGTGGAATCCAACATTTAATTGAAATTAATAATTAATAATAATTAAAAATCTCAAAAATTTCCCGAACACTTGGGAATCACTCCTTAGGTCATTCCTGACCTTTGGAGATATTTTCAAGAGGTTAGGAAATCATTTGGAGCAAAATCATTAAAAGGGCCCTTAATTGAAACAATTAAATAATTTCTATAAATACTTCAAACTTCCAAAATTCATTACTAATTGTAGAAAAATCCAAATCAATCAAACTCAGTGGCTAATGACTCTAATAAAAATCTAGTATTTTCCAAAAATTTGAAACCCTCAAAATCTGGTTAAAGTCAAAAAGTCAACATTTTGGTCAACTCTAGGTCAAAATCGGGTTAAAACTTCTAAAAATCATAACTTTTGATAGAAAACTCTAAATTGAGTGTACCACCTGTCTAACAACTCATAATTAGGTCTAGTATTTATTAAAAATCTGAAATCTTAAAGATTAACTCTAATTTTGAAAGTCATTTTTTGACCCCTTAGTTAACACATCCGGATAATCTCTTAAAACCCATTAACCCTTTCAAATTCCAGAGTTTTCTTAATAGGATAATAAAATTCTCAACCAACCCATCAAAATTAGTAACCAACTCCCTTTAATATCAATCCACTCCTTTAATTCCAACCAATTTAAATAACTTAATCAACCCCGATTGCTACTAGGTAACCCAGGCCTACGAGGCTATTAGCTTAGCCCCAAGGAAGGTGAAATAAACTTCACGGCATCGGTGTTAAACAAAGGTAGTAATCAATTAACTTTTAAAATATGTTTAATTAAAATTCTTAATTTATTAATACTTAAATTTTAATCTAAATCCCCTTTTGAGCCTTAACAAATTCAGAACTTTTCTAGACAACTCTAACTAATAACCCACTTTAGGATCTACCCCAGCCACACGACCTTTCTCACACACTTTAGATGATGTGCTAGGACAACCAACTCTAGATCTAGGTTAGGCCGGTGTTTACTTTACTGCTGTGTGCTGGATTTTTCGTAGTTTTCACTGCATGTTGTGAATGAAATTGCTTTGCTGTGTCTGCTTACTTTTTCTGCACTCTGTGGATGGATTGATGTGTTTGGAGACTAGATTACCCTTAGGTTAGGTACGATCTGGATGTTCACATAGTCTTCTGCAGGTGGCCACGCTCATGCAGGGCAATAAAAGGGGGCTAAATCAATAAAAAAATTATCAATTGTTATAACTGCTTGCACAGGTGCTTCAGCTGCTAAAGCCCCCAAATCATAAAAAGAGCGTGGCCAGTGTGTTTACTTTCTTTTCTGCTCATATACAACTGCTTGGGAATAACTTCTTTTTATATATTAATTTCTTAGGATAACCCTGCAGGTGAGTCTAGATTTTTATTTTGATATTAATGTAATTTGTGTAAGTGTCAAGTGTTGTGAAAGTTGATTTTGAGTTGGGATACATAGATCCAAAGCTTGGATTCTAAAGAGAAAAGGATACCCCTTTAGGGAACACTCCTTTTCCATTTGGAAATCCAAATTTGGATCATACCTCCTCCTTACCCAAAGAGGAAAGAGTGGCCTTCCCCCTTAGAGGGAAGTGCCCTCTTTTCCATTTGGGTAATCCACTACGAAGATTCCAAGAA
Source organism: Dendrobium officinale (assembly GCA_019514585.1). Classification (NCBI taxonomy): domain Eukaryota; kingdom Viridiplantae; phylum Streptophyta; class Magnoliopsida; order Asparagales; family Orchidaceae; genus Dendrobium; species Dendrobium officinale. The sequence goes on along the minus strand of CM033697.1, from coordinate 38,285,263 downwards.
GATTGAAGAAAAGGAGTACAAAGAAGAACAAGATTGAAGATTTGAAGATTTAAAGATTGAGAGTATCCCACTCAAAATAACTTGCGTCATTATTAGTCTTGAAATCCGGGTTGTTGTCAGTGGTGCCCGGCCACTTTACTTTCTACAAAACTCTGGTTTGTAATAAGCAAGGCAATTCTGCCTATGAACATTTATTAATTAATTTATATTTGATGTGATGATTTGATTGCCTTTAGGATTACTTGCTTTTACTAGTTTTTTGGCGATTGTATGCCGCTTTTTATTTTTGCCTAGATACGTGAGACTCGTGAGGGTGTGAAAGTTTTTTCTACTCACAACCTTAAATGTCTAAAATTTTTGTGAGTCTAAATAACGTAGAAAGATAACGAATCTAGGGAATTAGCCGGGGATCGACCCCGGGGTCGCATGCATATTTCTGTATTACTCTTTCCTTGCTTTAGACCCTTCCCCGCCTGCGGGTAGAGTCCGGATAGTCTGACCTATGAGGACGAGGTGCCGGACCTGGGGAAGTCCAGTCTTCTAAAAAAAATTATTTTTATAAGCCTGTTTTTAAAAATTTCAAGCATACTTGATTGGAAGTTGTTAACTAGCATGCATTGCATTAGATACAAACTTAAGGAGTCAAAATTTTAATTGCATCAGTTTAGCATTTTAGCACCCAACATAAGTTGAAGGGGCCAATTAGGAAAATCTCTAGATGTCGGCCCCAACTCTCCAAAACCTTAATTACAACATCCCTACCACTCTTTCATAAAAGACCGGACTCATCACTTTTAAATCGACTAGGTGGTTAGTTGGCTCCCCAATCCAGGCCAGGGTAAGTCCAGACCTTGCACTGCATTAGTTAGGATCGGACGACTGTGGTCCAGTGTCCAAAATAGATCTAGGATCCGGGGCTGATCTTTGATCATAAGACCCCAAATTTCGAGAATATAATCCCAAATTTCTAATAAAATGCTCAACTCTAATTAAAAATTCCTTTCAGTCCTAAAACATAAATCCCAACACTTAGGTTAAGTTGGGGCACTTCTGGATAGTTCTGGAATCTCAGAGTGTCCCCTACCTCTCTTCCTTTGAATCTGTTAATAACTGCTCAATCTTGATCCATTCCCTTTTGATTTTCCAATAATTCTATTCATGCTTTGATATCACTCATAGAAAATTTAACAAAATTTCATTCTTATTCTGATCAAGAGTTTTCGTAGGAAACTTTGTCTCCCTACGATGTAATTAACTACGAGGGCTTGCGCTCGTAGGAGGTTTGGAACCCCACACACCTGATTTTAAAATTGATTTTAAAACTTCACTAGATTTCTTTGGGAAAAGTTAAAGAATGATCGTCATCGTTGCATTAGAAGAATTACCGTAGAATGGTGTCATTTCCCTTTGGGGAGATACATCCTTCTTCGATAAGGCTTTGGATGTGAATGCGATGATCATACTTCTTGAATATTGTAATTGGGTATTTAGTTGAACTCTACTTTGTTCCTCCGGGGCCATATGAAGTTCTCTTTAGGACCCGATCATAATATTCAAGATGAGTTTACATAATTCTAAGTCTGAACACAGTTATGAAAGTTTATCTTTGTCCCCCGGGGTGATATACTCTTTCTAACGAGTTGATTCGACCTTAGAATTAGAGCTCAACCTTAATCTTAAAATCTCCAAAGAAAACTAATATTTTTAAAGTATGTTTTCAAAATTCCACCAACACACCCCTATAAGCTCGATAGAGATCTAGGGATTCATATGCCGTGATCCACTTCTAAAATTAAAGAGTCTCATTATAAAAACTATATCATTTACATTGATTAGTCTAAAATACTTTTTTTTTCCATAAATATCAAAATTCTCCTTGCAAAGTTTTTTCATTCGGTGATAAAAACTCCAAAAATATTTTTTTTTTTATTTTCCAGTAGGATAAGTAGTACATTTATAGTAAGCAATAGTAATGAATTTGTAATTAAACAGAACACTTTCTCGTGGGATCGATACTCTACTCTATCAATTTATTACTTTATTCGACATGTATATTTCCAATTTTTAGTGGGATTTTATTAATTTTATATTAAAAAAAAAAGCATAGTTCAAACTCAGCAAGTTACATAATAGCTCACCATAAGCCCCCATCAACTTTTTGACATCATCAGGGGCGGAGCCAGGATTTTTTTCTTGTGGGGGCACAAATCATTGAAGTAAAAAAAAACCCTCAACCTTTTTCATCCGGGCTTGGGACCGGCATAGGCGGTTTTTAAAAATGTTTTTAAATCATTAGATTCATTAAACAAGAAAGATACAATATATGATAAAGCAAAATTAAAAGAAACTTACAATTGAGAACAATAAATCTTGAGATTCTTCTTATCTATCATCTATAATTTCTCCCGCCTGGTCTTCATTTTTTGAAATCGTTGTACAATCAATTCATTGTCAACACTATTAAATATATCTTTTTTAATATAAGTAAGTAAACAATCATTCATCCAAGAGTCTCCCATACGATTGCGTAAACGATTCTTTATAATGTTCATTGCAGAAAATGCCCGTTCAACTGTTGCTGTAGTAATTGGCAATATCAAAGCAAGTTTTATAAGTAAGAACACCAAAGGAAAAATATCATTCTTTCTAGTCTCCACCATTTTCTGAGCAAGTTCTCCAAGTCCTTTTAAATTCATAAATGCATCATTCAATCTCATATCAATAATAAAACTTTCAATTTGATTGTCTAGTATGATAAGATCCAATTCTGAAAAATCTGACGGATAAAATTTTGCAAGGCGAATCAATCGTTTTTTATCAAAAGCTGAAAATGACTGATATGGATTTAAACATGCCACACACATAAGTAATTCTGTATTAATTTCATCAAACCTGTTGTTGAGTTCTTGAAGTTGCATATCTATAACAGTGTAAAATAATTCGATTTGATAATGATGCTTATTTGTTTTACTTTCAGTACGACGTCTTGATCTTCCTTGCATTACAAATGTGTCAATCATGTTTGGAATATTTATGTTATTCTTCTCACAAAATAATACAACTTCTTTAAACAAATTATCCCAACCATCAGTTCTCATATTTTGAAGTCTTTGTTTAGAAACTTTTACCAAAGTCATAGCATTTATAATATCTTGATCCTTTCTTTGCAGCACTTGGGATAACTCATTTGTAACTCCTAATATGAGCTTCATCATATGCAAATTGAAAATAAATTCAAAAGTTTGCATAGATTCAAGTAGAGAATACGCTTCGCCTTTTTGTTCACTACTAGATCCCTCTTGTATCAATATTTCAAGAACCTCCAATATAGACCCAAACAATAGAATTAAGCTGATGAGTGAATTATAATGAGAACCCCAACGAGTGTCTCCTGGTCTTTGAAGTGCAATTTCTTGATTTAAACCACGACCTTTTGTAGCTCCTCCACTTTCTAGTTGCTCAAGTATCTTGTCATAATGCTTTCCTCTTAGCATATCTCTTCTTTTGCATAAACTACCAATAATATTTAACAGGCTTGTCACAATATTAAGGAAAGAAGCAACTTGAACATGATTTTTTGCGACTGCAACTAATGCTAATTGGAGTTGGTGTGCAAAACAATGGACATAATAAGCCGAACAATTTTCTTTCATTATTAATGTTTTTAGTCCATTAAACTCGCCTCGCATATTACTTGCTCCATCATAGCCTTGTCCACGCAGTTGTGCCACACTCAAGCCATACTTCAAAAAAAGTGTTTCAATAGCCATCTTTAGAGTTTGAGCTGTTGTGTCCCCAACATGAACGATCCCAATAAAACGTTCAATTATACACCCTCGTGGATCAACATAACGTAATGCAATAGCAACTTGTTCTTTAACTGATATATCACGAGATTCATCAAGTAAAATCGCAAATACATCATTTCTTAATTCATTGATTATAACATTTGAAACTTCAGTTGCTGCAGCTTCTGTGATTTCATTTTGGATTTCTGGAGCTATTAGTTTATTATTCCGAGGAGCGTTATCCAAAACAACTTTATTTATATCTTCATTATGGCTTGCAAGAAAGCGCAGAAGTTCTAGAAAATTCCCTTGATTTTCAGAATCATCTGATTCATCATTCCCACGGAATGCTAATCCTTGTTGCAAAAGGAAACGTACACAATCAATACTTGCCATTAATCGTGTACGATAATCTATGCGATTTTGATCAGAAGGTCTTACAAAAGCAAATCTGATATCTCTTTCTTGATTCATCAAATCTTCACATTTACGTCTAGCAAGATTGTGTGCACTGTTGATATTACCAATATGAATATTAAATCTTTCTTTTTTTTTCCAATTTCTGAATCCCTTCGTGTCAAAACTGTCACCGCTAGCTTGTTCACTATTTTGGAATCTATACAGATAACAGAACAAACAATAAGCTGCATCTTCGCTTATACTATATTCTAACCAAGCTTTGTGCTCATCAAACCATGCAGGATTAAATCTACAAAATTTATCTCCAATTTTTGTGCGTGGGAAATCATGATCACGCGGTTGACACGGCCCTTTCAGTAAGTAATGTCTCCGAACACTATCCCTCTCATTAGGATGATAATCCATAATTTTTTTTCTCAATGCAGGATCGGCAGGGATATCAAAAAACTTTGTTTCTGCGGAGCTTTGTTGGATTTGTATATTATTTTCCTCACATATAATTTCCCGATCATCTCCTTCAAATTTTCTTTTGAAATATCTTTCCATATCTAATTTTAATTAAAACTAGATTAAAAACTTTATGTTTGTTACAAAAAAAAAAGAATATATATGCTAGTTAAAAGATAAATAACTAATAAAAATTACCTTTCAACTGCTACAGAGGTAACAAAACAGTAGAGCACTTGCAATCCGTTGCTTATGAAAATGTGCCTGAATGCAAAAATTACAACATTTACCTTAACAAAGATGTAGCAGAAAATTATCAGAAAAAAAAAATCTCAATAAACGAACATTTTCTGCTTGACAAATAAATGAAATAATATATGCTTGACTTTTTCGAAAAATCACCGAAGGTACATAACTGGTTGAAATTATTTGAACATATTCTTATATTTTATATGCTTAACAAATAATATATTATATATGCTTGACTGCTTCAAAAAATAATGAAGAAAGTCACCGAAGGTAAGCAGGTAAATCATAAATGCTTCAGAAAAATTATTTGAATAACATATTTTTATAATGTTTATTGCCTGAACTCATAAGAAGAAGATTATTAGTATATTACCTGCCAATCTACCGTCCTTGTCCGCCTGTCGCAAGTCTTCGAAGTTCGATCCACGGTGAAGAAGAATGCATTGCAGCGACGCCGACGAGGCGATGATGAAGAAGAAAGCAACGGGTGAGGGCAACGGCGTTTCTTTTCCCCTCTCAAACCCGCTTCGGATGCAGCCTGCGGCCCTAACAGCTTTAAACCTAAAAAACTAATACGAATAAACTGCGGCTCTTCTTCTTTTTTTTTTTCTGTCTGCCCGCCTTCTGCTTGCCTAAAATAAAGCCGCAGTTATTTTTTTACCCAAAAGATACCTAAAAAACTGCAGCAATAACTATATTTACTTAGACATAAATAAAAAGTCAGTGGGGGCACGTGCCCCCAAGGCCCCCAAGGTAGCTCTGTCGCTGGACATCATTACCTTAGATATAATGCATTTATTGTAATTTTAATTATATTATTGAAATTAGAGCATATTTAGACTTACTTGTTTCTTACATCTTTATTATGTTTGATAAAATAATAAAAAAAAACAAAAAGTATTTTGTTGATTATTTAGCTTGTGATTTCATTTTATTTGTTTTATCATTATTGTATAATTAGTAGATAATGTAAGGAGCCCTTATTATTTGACCCTGAGATAGAAATGACCCTTAAATTTTTTTTTTTAAAAAAATAAATATATTTAAAAAAAGTCTAACAAGTGCAAGACCATGATCATTTTATACTTCTTAGAGAGTATGTTAACCCTGTAGTAGAAGAAATAAATCATAGTATCAAGAGACTTACTATCTAGGCCATTCAATTTGAACTGAAACCTATCATAATTCAGATGGTTCAAAATTCTCAGTTTAGGGTAACTCTAGTTAAAGATCTCAACTTACACTTAGTCAATTTCTTTGAAATCTATGCAATATTGTACTATAATGGTATCAGTGTTGATGCAATTAGACTAAAATTATTTTCATATTCTTTGAGGTGCAATATTAAGATATGGTTGAATTCATTGACCCTAGGCTCTATAACCATTTAGAATGAGTTGGCTCATAAAGTTCTAGCAAAGTGTTTCTCACCTTAAAAATTTTCAAAACTTAGAAATAATATCATATCTTTTGCCCAATTTATAGAAGAATCAATTTATGATAGTTGGGAGAGATTTAAGAAAATACTTTAGAAATGTCCTCGCCATACTTTACCCGATTTGTTGGTTATTCAAACATTATATAATGGATTCGTAGGTTCCTTTAGATCAATTATAGATGCTGCAACTGGATGATCTTTAATGTTTAAGTTATTTAAGAAAACATGTGAACTAATAAAGGAGATGGCTATAAATAATTTTTAGTGACCTATTGATAAGGTGAATCCTAAAAGAGTAGCTGGAGTCTATGAACCGGATGCTTTGTCAACTCTTACTACTCTGGTGACTACAATTTCAAAGAAATTGAATACTATTAGAGTTAACTCAGGATCTGGACCATCTATACAATTGGAAGAGCATAATATGAATTATATAAAAGATAATATTTACTTAAGGGATTAAAAATGTGATTTTAATTGGAAGGTCAAATATTCTATATTTTAATCATACAACCTAGGTTGGAGGAACCACCCAAATTTTAGTTGGTCAAATAATGTTGATGGTAATAATAGATGGAATTCAAGACTATCTAATCAAAGAGGAAATTTGAATAGTCTTCAAAAACCTAAAGTGAACCCTAGACCTTATTTATCCTAAGGTTTAATCAAAATAATCATATCCGAGATAAGTAGACACATTCGGAGGAGGTTGTGATTCAATTAGTAACAGAATTACAAAATCAAGTTACTTTAATAAAAATTTTGAAAACTCAATTATGACAACTTGCAATCTTTTTTAGTATTAGACCCGTTGGATCATTACCGAGTAATACTAAAGTTAAACCTAAAGAGAAAGATCATAGTGGAAACTACTTTAGGAGTGGCAGTAATGCACCTCAGCCAAAATGATAAATCTAAACAAGTCTGACTATAAACTTAGTGCTGATGGGAGGCAACCAACTTGTGTTTTTATGTTTGAAGTTTTTTTTACCATTACTTAGTTCTTTCTTAAGTATGATGCTATCTTTATTTTGTTTAGTTATGTTTATTTATTATTAATTTGCATTGTGTAATTTTGTTATTTATATTTGATTAAATTATTTTATGCTTAAACTATTATATGCTATCCTCTACATATAATTGCACTTTAATTTTTTACTTAGCCAAAATAAAAATGATAATTAAAAACTATGTAAATTTGTAAAAATAATAAAACCCTAAATATTAGTTTAAATGAACAATGCACAATAACAACAACAACATCAAGCCTTTATCCCACTACATGGGGTCGGCTACATGAATCCTTTTTCTCCATTGTGTCCTATTAAAGGTCAAATTCTCGTTTAAATCTAATAAAGAAAGCTCATTCTAAATATTTTCTGACCAAGTCTTTTTAGTTCTGCCTCTACCTTTCTTAACATAAGTCAAATCTAATACATCTACTCTCCTAACCAGGTCATTGGAAGGCCGTCGTTTTATGTGACCAAACCTTCTAAGGCGCTCTCTCTAATCTTATCTTCTACTGGAGCTACTCCAACCTTTTAAAAAGCTTATCTAAGGTGACTCTCTCTAATCTTATCTTCTACTGGAACAATGCATAGTAGTTCATAATTTAAAAAGCTTAATGATTAGCTGAATTATATCACTTAAGCTATTAACTAGACTTGAAATTTAAAACTACACATTAATATATTGACTACTGAATTTAAAAATAAATAATTCAGTCTCATGAAAAAGATGTTAGTAGATTAAATTTGGAAAAATATAGTGAACTTGAACATGAAATTTGTGATCTTATTAAATTCTTACACTAACTCGGTTAAAATTGCAAGAGAATGAAAGCAAATATGATATTCAAATTATTAAATATGTACTCTACAAAATATGAAAGAATAAAATTTAGGAAAAATCTAAAAAAGAGATATATAAAAGATAAAAATGAGTATATTCAAAAATTTATATCAGTTAAAGCTTAAGTTAAAATGCATCTTAATACATAAATAAAAAAGGACACAATAAGTGAACCAGTACATGTGATGGTGTACTAATAAATTTTCAATGTAACTATAAACACAACTAATCCTTAAGTTATATTGTTCATTTCTAAATTTAGAAGTCAATTTTACACTTACAAACATAGTGGATAGATTCAAATTAAGGAATAAAAAGGGTGACTAGTTGGGATAATTATTATGATATTTCAAATAAGAATTATAATTTTAATCATTCTAAATTACTTTTACATTATAATATATTATCTTATATTTTAGTAATTTTAAATTATCAATTTTTACTTTTGCTATTAAGTGATTAATTATTTATTTTTTACAATTGCTTGAGGACAAGCTGGGGGAATTTATTAATACTAAATTATGTATTGTTTATTATATTTAAATTCAGTGACAATGTGTTATTTAGTAGTATTTATGCAGTAAATGTAGAGAAAAGGCAAAAATGATAAGTGTTGAATAGAGTCACGTCAACATCATAAGCACTATAAGACTTAATATTGTAGCACCACAGTGCCAAATTAAGACATTATAACACAATATTCTCTATTTTCAAGTATCATAGCATCACTAAGGTTAATGATATGGCATATCACAGCGTCGTTGCGCCCAAATTCATCACCGTGGTGCTAGAGTCTTGAGAAAATGAGCGTTGGAGCACTTAACCTTATAATGATACAACACCGAAAATCACATTCTAGTAGTGCAACACTTAAATTTTTGGAGCTCCATGATAGAGCAATTGCTAATGCGAGGAACTGCGCCAACTCAGCTAAAAGAAGTGTATATTCAATCACTAAACATGCCAGGTTAGCCAGTGCCACAATGGAGCCAACATTACAACACTGAGGAGTTAGTTTATTTTGTACCGCTACGGTGCCACCTTATCGAGTGCCACGGTGCTTGAGCCTGTCCTTATACTTCCTATAAATAGTTTTTCATTTCCATTATTTGGAGAGTTTGTCACTTAAGTAAAATTCTATAATCCTTAGTGTATTTCTTGAATGCCCCTTAAAGTAAAGTCTAAGGGATTCAAGAAAGTGCAAGATACTTTGCTATAGGGATCATAGCCTGCTTGTATAAGCAACTCTATTTTTTGGAGGAAGGAGTGTGAAGAAGATCATTTGATCCTTTTGGGTGATAATTTTTCTATTACTTCTCTTTGTATTTTTTCTTTTAATGAATGAAATAAAAATGAGTTTGCTTGTTGTATCTTCCAGGTCTAGCTGATTCTTTAGTTTTGGGATGATGATATAAAAATATAGTAAGTACTAATGCAGACTATTGTGTCTTGAATGATAAATTGATGTTTTCAATATCTCCCATTTTTCATTTAATGCATATAATGATCATGTGTGTAGTTAAAATCAAGTGTGATGTATAGCCTCGACGGAGGAATACTAGAATAATTAATAGTATTGAAATTGAATATTGACATGCCTAGACATAAGGTGATTAAATATTCTTTGTTCTATGTAGATAGAAAAATTGTAGAAAGGTCAAAAACCTTTCGTTTCACTCCTACAAGTTCAACAGAGATCTAGGGATTCATATTCTCTGATCCACATCTAAAATCAAAGAGTTTCATTAGGCAAACTATGTTATTTAGATTCATTAGTCCAAATACTTTATTTCCACAAGTATCAAAATTATTCTTGCAAAATTTTTTTTTCGTGACAAAAACTCAAAAAATATCATTTTTATTTTTCAATTAGATAAGTAGTTCATTTGAAGTAAGTAGTAGTAGTAAATTTACAATTAAGCAGAATACTTCCTCATGAGATCGACACTCTATTCTCATTTTATTACTTGATTTGACATGCATACTTGCTTATTTTACTAGGCTTTTATTAATTTTATATCAAAAAACATCTAAGCAATTTCAAACTAAGCAAGTCACATAATAGCTCACCGTAAACCCACATTACTGGGTTGACGACTCTATTGATCATAAGTCTACGATAGGCTAATATACTTTTCTTGGCAGCACTCTTGTTTCATGGTCTACTAAAATGCAAGAAACAATTGCACGATCATCTACCGAGGCTAAATATCGAGCGCTCTCTTCTGCTGCAATGGAGATCATTTGGCTATGTCGTTTGTTGCAAGAATTTAATGTCTCACTTGATGCACCTACACCTCTCTATTGTGGCAATATTTCATCCATTTGGCTTGCACATAATCCAATTTTTCAAGCTAGAACTAAACACATTAAAAATGATCACCATTTCATTTGTGAATGTATCAAGAAATCTCTAAATTTCTAAATTCCCCAACCAATAGGCTTGCTAGAACGACAATCGGTATTTTTTTTATAAGTGAAAAATTAATTTTTAGAGCATCATGCTTGGCTTTATTCTTTTTTTTTTTCAGATTAATTGGAAATACAATTAGTCCTTTTACAATTAACATTAATCTTATTTTTTTGAAGCAAGATCGGCTAATTTAATTCAATTTTAAATAATCATAAATTACACAACCTAACAAAATGAGAAAAAATAGGCTAAGATTGAATATACACCATCTTATCAAACTTTAATTTATTTTTATTTCATTATGAACACTGAATAAGAATATCCTGCAATTTATGATTAAGGCTTCGTTTGGGATGACTTTCTTACTGTTTTGTAAAGCTGCTTTTGGATACAAAAATACCTTGAAAGCAGGAAAAAAGTAGTGACCTATGATTTTGTTTGGGACGGCTTTCTTATTGCTTCTTAAAACAACTTCTTAGTAAAAAAAATTTAATTTTTATACTAAAAAATTGTTTTAAAAATAGTAAAAATTCGTCCCAAATGAAGCCTAAAGCTATTCCAAATGAAGTCTAAGGTTTCGTTTGAGAAGACTTTCTTATTGCTTTTTGAAGCAGTTTTCTAGTACACAAATTAAATTTTTTGTACAAGAAAATTGTTTTAAGAAGTAGCAAGAAAATCGTCCTAAAGGAAGCCTATGTTTAACAAACTTGATAAAACAAGCAAAATTAATGTTTCATTTGGGATGACTTTCTTACTGCTTTGTAAAACTGTTTTTAGTACAAAAATTTCTGGAAGCATGGAAATAACAGTGGCACTTAAAGCAGTAAAAAAGTTGTCCCAAACGAAGCCTAAGTGACATATGCAAATTTCTTTGATATGCTTTTGGATTAATATTTCATAATTACAAGACAAAAAAATATTATATTTAGGCTTTATTTGAGTCTTTTTGAGATGACTTTCTTATTGATTCTTAAAACAACTTTTTAGTACCAAAATTAAATTTTTCGTACTAAAAATATGCTTTAAAAAATAATAAGAAAATCGTCCTAAATGAAATCTTAATTCATACTAAAATTATAATATAGAAGAATTATTAGGAAAGAATAAAGATGCATGCATACAACCTCAGAAAATATTCTCTAATCTCTAATCTAAAATTCAAACCGGAAAAAAAAAATTACATAAATGCAGGTAATTCTATAACCTTAAAATTTCTACTAGTGCTCACTGATTTTTGAGTAATAGACTTTAACTGAAGCAGCAACTTATATAGACAGATAAATGCTCCAACCACTGCCCCACTAGAACGATTTTTCCACAAGTCGAACACAACATGGGTGAAACTCGTGCGATTACCAGATCTGATCGATCGGACATGAAGCTGATTGCGCTGAATGATTTGATGCATTCGATAGATGCACCAAATAATTTGATATCATCTTTAAATTTTTATTATTACATGCTCCTAATGCCAATTCATATAATTATCCTGTCCCTTTTTAAAATTTGGCCAACTTAAATTATAATTTTATTTACATTTGATTTTGAATTTACATCAATTTGATTCAAGAATGTTTATTACTCTAGAGTCTAGTCGTTTACAACTTCATGATAATGATCACATGATAATATATTCTATAGAAGATGCGTTACCATTTGTACGGCCAGATGATCATCGCCTCAAATCGCCCTAATCCGACGGTGGAAGACTAACTACTCTCCTTTGCTAGTATAAGTTAGCGGAGAACATCTAATCAGAAGCCATTGGTCACCTTCCGAAGCAAGAAAGCCTCGAGTTGTCTGTGGTTTGAAACTTTGCTCTGTGATCAAAGGAGAGGATTGGAAGAGGAGCCCTAGAGGAGATGGCGGAGGGAGAGAAGGCCGTCGAAGATGGGGAGGGATTGCGAAAGATGAGGAAGAAGATCGCTGACCATTCCAGGGTATTGCGCCACTCTAATTTCTTCCCTTGTTCATTTCTTTTTTGTTTGGATTTATTTCTCAGCCGGGTTCCCTTCTCCTTGACGATCTTCAGAAGGTGGCGGAAACGAAGGTGAAATTGTCGAAGCAGGCGGAGCAGACGAAGGAGATCTTATCTAAGCAAGCTGATAAGATTGCCAAGCGAGCAGAGGAGCATGAGAGATTTATAACTAAGGTCGCATATTTTCACTATTTTTCATTGGATTCCTATTGTTTATTTACGTTTTTTATTTCCTTTATTTCCTTTTTAGTAATTTATGGTGGTTTAGGGATTAGTTTTATTAAAGTATACTGCTTTTGAACTCATCCCTTCTTACGGTTTTTTTTAGTAGGTATGAATTTCTATTACTTTTTTATGATTCAGGTGACTCATTTGTTGGGTGTTCTTGGATTTGGCGGATTTTGTTATATCTTGGGAGCTAGTAAGTGATGCTCATACCAGGATTTAATATTTGACAAGAATATGAACTCTGTTTTCTTAGATTATTCATGATTTTGTTTTTCAGGGCCGCAGGATGTTCCATATGTTTACTGTTTGTTTTATATTACTTTCGTTCCTCTTAGATGGATATACTATCGTTACAAGAAATGGCACTATTACCTTCTGGTGAGCTATTCTGCTTTGCATTTTATTTTCTTTTTGATAGCTGAAACAGTTGGGCAGTCCATCCCTTTCTAATTGTTAGTTTAAATTTGGCACTGATGGTTAAACTCTTTGCAAAAAGTTGGGTACTCCATGATGTGTTTTTCTTTTAAATTAGTTTAAGTCAATATTGTTGATTAAATCTCGTTGGCCTGAGACACTCATGTTTCGATTATATTACTCTGTACATTTCTTCATTTGATAAATAGGATGATCTTCTGTCTCTTCTAGAAATATATTGTCTATATGAATATGTATACTTAATTATGCCTTGGTATTTTGGTAATCCTAAGTTGCATTTTGAGATATGTTCAATTAGATTGACTAATAAAACTTCTGACCTTTCATATTTCAAAACTTTATGCACCTTCAATTCTGTTTTTTTTGTTAGGTAATCATTACATGCTGTTTCGTACTACCAGTGATGAGTCAGATTTCATAATTCTTTTTCATACTTGATGCATAGCTAATAGACCATGCCTCACTTACTATGATAGGTTATTCCAATACTTTGGATGTCTCCTGTAACGTTCTTGTGAATGGTATTGTTGTAGAGATGATAACTATTGACTTTAAAGTTAGGACTTGTGCATTAACACCAATTTTATTTCACAAAGTTGCCTGAGGCTAATAATATTCAATATGAAGGGTTGATTTTGCAAACTTATGTGAAGCTAATAATAGTCAATTCCAAGGGAATATGAACAACCATATTACAAGAATGAAATCCATGAATTGTGGTTGTTATGTTGCTCTTAGGTTGCTTTTGCTTTGGAATGTGAGGAAACTTGGTGAGGGGACAATGGCATATTATGATGAGCATCATGTAATCAGAAATGCTAAATACCTAACTCTTGTGCTCATTGATGTTTATGTTAGCTCTTTCAATTTTGATAGATAAGTGAATTATATCCCTCGTGTATCTTTAAGACTTACGAGAATACTTTCACTACTATTTGAAAATCTGGCTGCGAAATCAGCAATATTTTGTGTTGATGCACAATCATGCATGTATATTGATTCATGCCAATAAAGGATTGGAGGGAGTTTTGAGTGATAGGGATGGTAGGATACACTATAACACTCCTGTACATGCAAGAGAGGCGCATGTTTGCATGCTTAGACAATTTACTCATATACATACTTAGGTCTCTACAAACATAAATATAAAACAATTGCAATACACATGTTCAGATGATTATAAATATGCTTAGGAGGGATGTTCTCTAAAAAGCATGAGCTATATACATGCATATGATGGTAGCATGCTCATGATTAGGTATACCAAAGATGGGTTTCTTCATTTAGTAGATATGCAAATAATAATGAAAATGAAATGCATTAGCCTACTCGTGTTGTATCTTTAATGAGATAACAACATAATACACAAGATGACATATTACTTGCTTGGACCATGGTTTAAAATTGCGCAATATGAGGCTCGCCTTGAGACCCGCCTTTGCGCAATTCCAATAAAAAATGCCTCGATGCTTACGCCTCGAGTTTTTGTTATGAGGCTTGCGCCTCAACTTGGTTGAGGCCCGCCTTAAGGCCTGCCTCGACTCACTGGTATGAGGCTTACGCCTAACGCTATATATATTAAAACTTACATAAATCTTGAAGTAAATGCCCGACATTAGACTCTATAGGAGAGGAGGAAGGGGAGAGAGCAGTTCATCATAATGATGATTCAAATGAAGAACCCCTTAGTGATGACAGTGCTGATGATTTATGAGTTCTTATGTGATGTGTCATTGCTATTTATTTTTAGAAATTGGAATTATATGTTAATGAAAAGAATACTGGATTTGGGAAAGATAGAATTTTGAGTTGAACTATATTTCATGTTGTCTTATTATTGAGATATTTTGATTTCACTTCATATCTTATGCTTTTTTATGTTTTATATTATTCACTCATTAGTATTTAAAAAATTTATCATTTTATGTTTACGCAATCTTTTGATTTTGAGGCTTACACCTCAAAACGCCTTGAGGCTTACGCCTCGCCTCACGAATGAAAAACGCCTCAATACCCGAATACGCAATTTTAAACATTGGCTTGGACTATAGTTTTTATTTATATAGTCATAACATAATACCCAATAATTATGGAGGTCAACCTTAGAGTAAAGGCTTTCGTTTGAGTAGATCTAAAATTGAATATATGGAGTGTAATTTTAGTAATAATAAATCTAGTGGAGGGATTGTGACTTTGAGTGATAAGTCATTAATAAGAGTACATGTTTTAGATATCTTGGGTCTATTGTTCAGAGTAATGGTGAAATAGATGGGGATATTATTAGTAGAATTGGATGGTTGAAGTGGAGGAATGCATTGGGCTTGTTGTGTGATAGAAAAGTCAATCTCAAATTTAAGGGAAAATTCTATAAGATGGTAGTGAAACTTGCAATGCTTTATGGTACATAATGTTGGCAATTAAAAGAGAAGCATAATATTAAGTTAATTGTTGCAGAGATGAGGATGCTCAGGTGGATGAGTGGCTTTACTCTTAGAGACATGATACGAAATGAGCATATACGTGAAAAGGTTGGAGTAGCTCTAGTGGAAGATAAGATTAGAGAGAGTCGCCTTAGATGGTTTGGTCACATAAAACGACGACCTTCCGATGACCCGGTTAGGAAAGCAGATGTATTAGATTTGACTTATGTTAAGAAAGGTAGAGGTAGACCTAAAAAGACTTGGTTAGAAAATTTTAGAAAGGATTTTTCTTTATTAGATTTAAATGAGAATTTGACTTTTAGCAGAACACAATGGTGAAAAAGGATTAATGTAGCCGACCCACCCACATAGTGGGACAAATGATTGATGTTGTTTTTGTTATTGTTGTATTAGTTGAATGCTAAATTGTCTCCTAAAGCGCATACTTTTCTAATGTAATCAAATAAATACTACCATTTTGTTTCTTTATTAGTTGAATGCTAAATTTTCTCCTAGAGCTCATGCATTCAAGAGCACTTTCAATTAATTAAGGACTCATATTTGATGACCATCTGATATAATATTGAACAAAATAGTGAAAAATTAAGGGACAAGGCTGAGGATTATTATTTATTATTTTGTTTAGGCTCGTATGAAATTAGCTATTTTAAACAAAGTCTAATATGTGTTTTATATTTTCAATTTAATAAAAGACTCTACCATATGTTCCTTTTTTGTTTTGTGCCTGTAAAGCATTTTATTCTTCCATTGTTGATTTAAGACTTTTGAAGGATGATATAGCTAGTTGCATATTTATATTTTTTGAAGAACATTGTTATTGAACTTTTAGAAGAGTTTTGAAATAAATTATGCATAAGTAGAATTTGTGATAGAGCAAGGCTGTGCAAAAGATTTTTTGAGGCAAAGAAACGTGCTTTTAAGAAATTGCATAAAAAAGTATTTTTGGGGATTACTAATTGTTAAGCTCAAAATCTTACAAAGATTGGTTGATTAACAATGAAGATATAAAAGAAATGTTGAAATTTTATCTTGAGAAAGTACATACTAATAACACTAAGTAACATACATGTTTGCTCATAGCATAGTGAGGTTTACTCCATGCACTATTTCTGTTACAAAGTGCAAACCATCAAAATAGAGTGTGATATTAGTGTGTTAAGTGAGCTATAATCCATTACGCAAGGTGCAAACATCACATGATATTTTGCTCATTTCGGGTGTATGATGAGGATTATGCTAGTAGTTGAAGAAGATAAGGTTGATGATGATTAGAATGTGGAAGATGACAACAATGAAGAAGACAAGGCTATTTTGTCTTATGATGATGATGATTTTAGGGAGGGTTAGTTTTTTTTTTTTAATTGCTATTAGTTGAACAAGATAAGGGTGATGAATATTAGATTGTGGAAGATAATAATAATGAATGAGAAACTTTTTTTTATTATTATGATGGTTTTAGGGAGGGTTAGTTTAATTTTTAATTTGTTTCTAAGGGTGGCTATTTCTTTCAATTTTATCATGTGAAATTGATGGTTTCTAGTTAATATTGCTGAAGGATCAGGTGATACCAAACTTTAGGTACGCTAGATGTAACAATACCAAAGAACAGCGATGTTAATGAGGATATAATATCTAGAGCTAAAACTTAAAGTGAGATGGTTAAAATAGAGAAATGTGTCAAGAGTTGCATGTGAGGAGAACATATCTTGGAGAAAGGTTAGTTTTATAAAACGGCATTAGGCTAGATATGCTACATAAATATCAGATTTTGGTGGTTAAGAAATTATTGATTGTCTGATTTTATGTGGAAGAGATGAAAATATTAGATGAATTTGTGATAAAACTAGAATGGTGTATTGAGAAATGATTATTATAGAGAGACTATATAAGTAACATCTATTGAATATAGATTGTATAAAATAAACTTTAATGATTTAGTATGCTTCAAAGGATGTTAGAAGATGCACTAATAAGACAAGTAGATAAAATTAATATACAATGATTGGGAAACAACCTGAGTAAATGAAAAATAAGATGATTAAGAGCTTTCCTAAAGATTTGTGCAAAGTAGATTCAACATCTGTAGCACTCTTCTGAAATGAATGACAAATAAGGATTTGTGAAACCACCCAAAATATTTGTGACAAGCCTAATGATAATAATGATAATGATGGCCTTCCTTTGCATCTGACATGCTTCTATTAATCTATAGCTTGCAGTGCAGTTATTGGATCTGCATCCTTTGATTTCTCATGTCATTTCTTATATCGTATAAATGTTTGGGTATTTGACTTTGTGATTGTTCATATATAGTATAAATTTGTCCTTCAGAAGAAAAGTTTTTTTTTTGAAAGTTAATTCTACTGTGTCATTCGTGTAGCTGTGCGCTTGAGCACTCATCATAATTGTTGCATGCATTTACTAATTTCAAAAGACTTCAGATTCTATTTTTTATTTTGTAGGATGTTTTTGTTGATTTTGAACTAACTATTCATGGGATGCTGCAGGATTTCTGCTACTATGCCAACACATTCTTCTTGGTTATGCTACTCATGTTTCCAAAGAATGAGAAGCTTTTTATGGTTTGCTTTTCGTTCGCAGAAGTAAGCAGATAATATTTTTTTTTCCATTGTGTAATTCTTTGTTGCTTACTTCCTACTGATCATTTTTTTTATTTCAATATATTTGCTATAGGGTCCATTAGCTTGGGCTTTGATTGTTTGGCGCTGTAGCCTAGTTTTCAGTTCGTTTGACAAAATTGTCAGTGTCCTTATACATCTTTTACCTGGTATGTTGATTTTGTTGTGAATTTATACCTTGTTTCAATGTTGACATGACCATTCAAGTGTTTAGGCATGCATTTGATATTTTCACGGCACGATTATTTTCTCAACTAATTGAATTTTAGTGCTCAATTTTGGGGTTTAAAATTCTCTTTTTTGTCAGGCATAATTAGATATATGCTTTTATTAATTTAATTTACTATAGGAAAGGGTATGTAGTGATCATACTTGTATGTATTTACTGATAAACTGCCAGTATGATCTTGGATAGCCTTTGTTGTACTTGGCATGATTACATGCCCTTTGCAACTCTAAAAAATATTATTTTACCAATAAACAAAGTTTTCTCCTACGTGTGTGATAGGAACTGTGTAAGAGTGAGTGTGCCGCGTGCTGGAGGTTATGGGGATGATTATTCAGTGGTTGGTTTGCAATGCTTAATGCTGGTGAAGGAATATGATCTCCCATTACCAACTACAGCTTAATTATAATAAATTTCTTAGAATTGCCGTTTACCCCTTTAAGATCAACTTCTTCTAAGAATGATAGATAACGTGTCGTTTATAAAATTTTTAGGACCAACCATTTTGTAGTTGCTTTTGTAGTGGTTGCTCTATGTTATTCAACTCTTTTTCGTAACTAGTCGCATTACCCATCAGATATTTCTTAGCTATCTTAATTCCCATCAATGTTGTTGTGCTTGGGCATCATTAGTATCTGATCTAATGCAAGGCTTTACTACGAACCTGTGGAGCTCCTTATGGAAGCTCTTGGCTGCATTATTTCTTCTTATTTGATCTCATCTTGCGATTTCAGAATCTTACCCTTTCGGTTTATGCTGCACTTAAATTGTTGTTTGCAGAGTGATCTCCAGTTATATTTTATTTTGTTGACCCTTTTTTGGTATCACGTCATAATTTTTGATGACAATTGCAGATGCTTTAACAACGATTATCACAAGTGTCCTACCAGAATACTCATCTCCTCCTGTATCTATCCTTTACGTCCCACATAGTAGCTAGCCATGAGAAAAGTTCTATGAATCTGTTTCAATTGTAGCAGCACAAACAATTAATTACTTAGATGTTTCTACTGCTTTCTACTGTCAAATTCTTCCTATAATCCAAGGTCCTCAATCAGATTGTATTGTTCTTGCTAAATATACGGCATATCAGACTTGGGGTGATGAGGAACCTCAAAATGTTGCATTGGCATTAGAAGGTCGGGTTAGGGTTGACCTATTTTAATCCAATACAGTTGTTAGGACAGACTATGAGTATAATATGGAGTCTCCAATCTAATTGTTTCCGGGTTAACTTCTTGGTAGGACAGTGATACCATAAACGATGGAGCTTGCTGGTGGGAAAGAAATGAGAGTTATTTCTCTCACTTGTTTGTGAAGCGGAGAGAGTATGGGAAGTTATATAGAGGAAATAGGTGCTGTTTGGATTGAATTTTGAGTGGTTATTTGAGGAGGCCTAGAGGTAGTCTTGATTTTTTTTTTTTTTTTTTTATTTTATTTTATTAGAGGTAGTCTTGATGAGGTATCTATTTGTTGGCATTAGCTTGTAGAGGGAGGTTGTGCAAGATTTGTTTGTAATGTGTATGAGAGGTGGGAAGATAGTTGGAAGATTGCTGAAACTTGGGAGGTGGTAATGATGGGTGTGGAGGTGGAGGAGGAAATGGATTGGTGTGGTTTTGGAGAAGTGATACAGCAGATCCTTCCTATGTAGGTTTGGACTTGCATGGAAGAGCCAATACTTTTTGGGATGACTCTAGGGTGGTAAGAGGATATATGAGGAAGACTAGGGTATGGGGAGGAGCTTGGGGGATATCATGGATGATCCAAATGAGGTGCTTATAGTCTAGGGTTTGAGAGTGGGAGGGTTTTCTTATTTGTATGAGTGGATGGAATAGGGTGATGATATGAAGTAACAAATTGGCATATATAGGAAACAAAAAATTGCATAAGATGTAAAGTGACAAGTAGTAAATTGCATTAAATAGAATTTAAATCCAATCATCACAAGAGGAAAACAACATAAAATATATGAATTACATAAAAATATCATATAACATAAAGTTCAGCTCAAAATTTCTTCCTTTCTAGTTCTCTACTCATGTCCATTTAATTCCTAAAAAAAATGAAATAGTATAGCAACAACTTAGAATTTATCTACGTTGTCATCACTAAGGGGTTGTTATTTGTTGTCATCATAACAAATTGCTTTTTTTCCCTATTTATCACCTGTGGAGTCCAATGTCCCCGAATCAACTTCATTTATTTCATTCATCTTTTTTTTTTTTCACAAAATGTTTATCATCAACATAAAGATGAGAGTAATACCTCAAATTAAAAAAACTTAAAATTAAATAAATTTTTTTACCTTTTCTCTTTATTTCTTTTTGTAGTTAGCTTGTAGTAGATGTGGATGTTTTGTTTCTGTCACCATAAAAAAATAATATTCAATTTTTTTTTTAATTCAGATGTTACTTTCATTTCATCATCTACAAACCACTCATCATATGATATCATATTCTCACAAATCAAAGATTTCTTGTCATTCTTCAATCACTTCTTCAAGTTTTTATCTTTGAATTTTTTGTTGTACATGATGTACACCAAATAATTCATCCTTACAGTTATTAGACGATTTTTTCTCTTTGTGTATACTTGAATTTACTTGCTCCAACTGCGTTCATATCCAAATGAAGGCACGTTAATCCCAAAATCTTAATAGCAAAACACTATAGTTTTGGAGTTTCTTCATCAAATTATATTCACCACTCAACTGAGGTTTAAATAATTAAGTATAATAAATAGAATTAATCATTTTGATATATATATATATATATATATATACATTTTTATTCAAAATAAAGAAACAAATTAAATTATGTAGAGATCATTTTAAAACTATCTTTTCCCTGCTGCAACTCAAAGAAGCCCTCTTTATTCTTGAAAGGAACCAAATGCATGTTAATATTTTCTTTCTTTGATGAATCAACTATAAATCTATCATTGCAATGGTATAATCATAATTTTATCTCAAAATTATTTGACTTATTCTCTGCATATTGAAAGTGAGGATTCAGGTAATAACTTGCTGCATGAAAGTGACAATGAAGTTGTAGCTCCACCTTTTGTCAATAATATTTCAAATTTTTTTATAGTTGTCATCTTCTCCTCTTAAGTTGTGGGCAATCAATTTTTTTCTTTATCCATAACATTATATATGTAATCTATTATAGACTTCTCAGCACCTATCATCCTCGAAACCTGCACAAGTGGTCTAGTGTTATAATAGCATTAGCAACATTCTATTAGAATTTGTCATTAAAATAATCTTTCTCATTTATTTTCCCTCAAATTGTCTTGGCCAAGCACGACTTAGCTATTGTGTTAAAGTGAACATAGCCTCCAAAAGTTGTCTTGCCTTCAACATGCTGTGCAAAGTCAAATATGCATTGACAAATTTTGTTGCTATAGGTTTAGTATTTCTTTTTTTGAAAAATTTTCTCATTAAGTGCCAAAACCCAAAAATAATTATACATAAATTTATTTCTTTTTTTTTCATCTTTTGTCAGTACATTGTTATGTTGTTGTAACTCAAGTTCTTTGATGATTAAGTCTATGCAATGTGCAACATCGAGAGTCCAATATAAATGCTTTCTCTTCTACATAAGCTTTGCACCTACAATCTTAGAAGCATTGGCATTATTTGTCACCACTTGAACCATTAAGTGCTCTCCAATCTCATAAATAACACCATCAGTACAACAACAACAACAACAAGCTTTTATCCCACTTATGTGGGTTCAGCTATATAAATCCTTTTTCTCCATTGTGTCCTATTAAGAGTCAGATTCTCATCTAAATCTAATAAAGGAATGTCATTTCTAATATTTTTTAATCAAGTCTTTTTAGGTCAGATTCTCAGCACCTATCATTCTTAACATAAGCTAAATCTAATACATCTATTTTCCTAATCAGGTCATCGGAAGGCAGCCGTTTTATGTGACCAAACTAGCTAAGGCGACTCTCTCTAATCTAATCTTCCACTGGAGCTACTCCAATCTTTTCATGTATATGCTCATTTCGTATCCTGTCTCTAAGAGTAAAGCCATTCATCCACCTAAGCATCCTCAGCTCTGCAACACTTAACTTAATATTATGCTTCTATTTTAATGGCCAACATTCTGCACCATAAAGCAGTGCATGTCTCATTACCATCTTATGTAATTTTTCCTTAAGTTTGAGTGAGACTTTTCTATGACACAACATGCCCGATGCATTCCTCCACTTCAACCATCCAACTTGAATACTACTAATAACCCTTCTATTTCACCATCACTTTGAACAATAGATCAAAGATATCTAAAACGTGTACTCTTATTAATGACTTGATCTCTCAAAGTCACAATCCCCCCACTATATCTATTATTACTAAAATTACACTCCATATATTTAGTTTAAATCTACTCAAACGAAAGCCTTTAGACTCTAAGGTTGACCTCCATAATTCAAGTTTACCTTCAACTCCCTCTATAGTCTTATCAATAAAAAAACAACATCTTTTACTTTATTAGATACCTCAATGGACTTCAAGAATACTGTGTTGTAAGGATTATTGACTAATATATTTATCAAGCTTCTATTCTTTATATTTGACCATCCATCAGACATGATAGTTACCTTTGCTTGACTCCAGGTTTTCTTGATTTTTTCAATGCCTTTCATAGTGTTTGTCAACTCCTCATTCAAAACCCATGTCCTCAAATTATACATGGATCGAGGTTTCAACCCTTGCCATAGGCTCCAATTGAACAAATCATATTGTAGTAAGTAGGGGATGTTACAACGTTTAAAGGGATAGCATTCTCATAAAACAATCTCCTTATATCAATGCATACTCATATTCATGCCTCCCTAACAGTCTCCGAGGTCAGCTTCTGTGATTTAGAAGGCCTTTCTTTTTCTCTATCCTCTTACGTGTTCATTATGTAGTGATCCATGGGACCACTTGCACCCCTACTATACATGTTTACAATAAGGATGATGAGTCATGACCACTATGCTCGCTCCCGTAGTATGAGCCAACATCAACTCTTTTATCAAATTGTTTATGTGCTAGGTGGTTTGACATTATTGTCTTATTAATATATGCTTTAATCTTCTCCTTCACCGTATCATGTACTTTGGCATATGGTGCCACATTATTATGGTATGTAGATAGGTGCTCCTTCATTATAGTTGCACCACCCTTCACTATCTTCTTACAATAATTACATTTTCAAGAACACATGTCTTGTTGCAGCGTCATACATTAACTTGACTGTTATGTTTACACGCCCGGTCCTTCCTATGATCTGACGTGATTTTATCCTTAGTTTTAACCATCCTTTATAAAACAGTACAATAACAAGTTGAGAACAAAAAAAATTTAGGATTAAAAGAAAAAGTTGGTTTTCAAGAAAAAAAAAAATGAAATAACTGTAAATTAAATACACTTTTGTTTTCTATTTTTTTTGTTTGTAACCCAAAATTTAAATTAAATATACTAATCACATTGACCTTATGACATTAGGGTTACAAAAAAAAAAAAAGAAAAAAAAAGGTTTAAAAAAATTAGGGTTTTAAAAAAATTTGAAATAAAATATAAATTAAATTGAGTTAATGTTTTGAAATCAAATTTACCAAATGATGTAAGGGTTACCAAAAAAATTGAAGAACAAAATTTTAGCAGTCTGATCCTTGTGTGTGTCAGGTATTTCTAGGTTGAGGGTTTGAGTATACATTAGATATGTGTATCTCATGAATAAAAGATATGACATTCTTCTTAAGAAGGATAGGCTCATCCTGTAGTACATCAGATGGCATGACAATTGGAGTGCCCTACCAACTTTTAGGGTTTGTGTATCTGAAGCATATAAAATATATGAAGGTCCAATAGCATTAGGATAGTAATACGATAGATCATCCAAGGATGTGTCAAAGCGGTGTGTCACTTGTTAATGATCACTTCGATATATGTATTAAGATCATCAAAAATAGATGGTGGCCTTGTAACATTTGGAGAAGAGTTAGTGAGTGAGCCAATCACTATCTAATGGGTTTGTATACGATCTTTAGGATTGGACACAATTTTGAGTTCAAAACTAGTGCCTTGGTATGTGAGCTTTCATTTTTCTCACTTAAATGGTGTGACTTGCCTTTGGATTTAAAGCCATGAACAATGATGACCTTGGTGGTCAACATTTATGTTATTAGTATGTTGTTTTCATAGAAGAGTATGCATGATCTTCATAGGAAGGACATCACATCATATTCATTCTTAATAACTATATAATTTAATGGGGACTAGACATCCAGTGGTTGCAAGAAATGATTTTCTATTGTCTTAACTATTAGTGAAAGGATTAGGATGAGGTTCAAAATTTAAATTGGCTTTAGGAACGTTATGGTAGATATTAGATAGTGTGTTATTTTCATAAGTATCTAACCTACATCATATTTTGTTACATTTGTGTACATTGAAAAATGTCCTCTTGTTTCCATTCTTGAAAGCAAAAGCACATTTTTTGCTAGACAAGGGGATGGTTTCTTGGGTCCTAGTTCCAATGGCATTGGGTTTAATGGTAAACTCTTTTATCAACTTAGCAAACCTTTTTAATTGATCCATAGATGTAGGCATGATGCAAACACAAATGTAATAAAGTCTTAATAAAGTGTTGTTTTTTGTAAAAATGGTGACCATTGTAAAATTACTGAATTAAAATACATGGAATTTTTTTTAGGTCTTCAAAGTACTGACACAACTAGTTCTTACAATAATAACATGCATAACTAATGTGTCAAAACAACTATCAAACAAGTATAATTCAAGTGTTATGATTTGATGACATTCAAAAGTTTGTAAAGCCAATTTGTTGAAGTGGATCACACCCTCATTTGCATGTTACACTTATGTAAAGTAAAGATGGGGTTGGTTTTCATTAAGGGTAGATTTTATTTGACATGATACTCACTCAAATTAGACCTAAAGCTTGTTAATCAGTCATGCTAATATTCAACACTCATTTGCAACAAATTAAATTGTGCCAAATTATGAGATTTAAAATGAAGATTGCAGAGGTTACTCATGATAACGGATAAAAAGCTGTCATAGCAAATGCTACTTTTTCTCTTTCCACTACCCTTCATTTTGAAACACTATCATCATACTTATTCTCCCTTCTTTATGTATAAAACCATGTCACTATACTACATTTATTAATAAAATGAGAGTTCTCTGCTTTTAATTGTTCTGCTTTTCTATCACTCTTCTGTAAAAGTTTGTATGATATGAAAAATCAATATTGTGCCTTACTCCACAAAGTCCACATCAATCTCCACAATCTCATGGTAGAGGCCTTCCATATTTTGTTATATTATCTATTTTAGCTCAATAAAAACCCACTATATGTATTCTCATCTTGTGCTCCTCCATTTAACTCTTGATTTAGCTAAAAGTCATAGAAAACGTTTCAAGCTGCTACTTCATTCCATACTCATCCTTTTGAACTAGTATGAACTAGTACACTCAGAATTTTGGGACACTACCTAGTTTTTTTTAACAGGGGCACAATATTATATTCTGTTTATCGATGATTATTCTTACAGGATATATTTGATGAAATTAAATAAAAAAAACTTTCCAAATTCACTCGGTTTAAAATCATGGCAGAATGTCTTTTTTCTTCTCATGTTAAAACTCTTTGCTCAGATGGCTATGGTGAGTATAACATCAACTTATTTCAAACTCTTCTTACTCAATAGGGTATATATCATCAATGTAGCGGCCCATATACACCCGAATAGAATGATTAGCTGAATGGAAACACTATCATCTTATTGAATTGAAACTACTAGCACACTACTCTTAAAAGCTGGCTTATCTCCTAATTTCTAGGTTGTAAATATGGTTTATTTAATCAATCGTGTTCCATCTTTGGTGACAAAGAAGCTCTCTCACTATCAGCTGTTATACAACAATCCACCACTTTTACGCATATCTCAAAATCTTTGGGTGTCTATTCCATCCATGGTTCAAACCTTACTAGGGGCATAATTTTGCACCCAAGTTGGCTTGTATGTTTCTTGGTTATGCTACCAACCATAAAGATTACATGTGTTATAATCCTTATTTTAACGATTTTAATATTATCATTATTTCCCTTCATGTCATTTTGCGTGAGGGCATTTTTCCTTCTACGCATCTCACTGCAAATCACCTAAAAAAACCAGTTCATGCCTATATTCCACCTCTTACTCTTTGATTCATCCTTGGGCACTTTTCCAAACATCCAAAACTATCTCCAAGAACACCCGAACAAATTCTCCACTTGTTTAAGTCAAGTTGTAGTAGCTTTGATTGCACTCCTTGTCTTTTTCTAGGTCTTTTACATTGATACCAGATATTTTTTTATTAATTTGATACCAGAGATGGATAAAGCACTGATGCCAGAAATAATGGAGCTTGGTGGTGGGAAATAAACGAGAGGGACAACTCTCACTTATTGCATATGGCATGGACAGGGTGGGGTGAATAATTGGGAGGAACTTGGTATGAGTTGCATTGAATGTGGAGGGCCTGTTTGCAGGGACTGAGAGTTAGCTTTTAGGGAGCTATTTGTCTTTCTGGTGGTCGTGGAGGCTTGGCCAAGGTTTGTTTGTGGTTTGTTTGAGAGGTGTGAAGGTGGTTGAGGGGTTGATTTAGGTTGATAGTTGGTAGACAAAGGTGTGGAGGTGGAGAAATGTATTGGTGTGGTTTTGAGCAGGCGAAGCTTGAGAAGGCCCCTCCTATTTAGGTTTGGAATTGCAAGAGCCAGGATCCTATGCTATGACTTAGGGTATTAGGAGGGTGTAGGAGGAAGGCCAAGCTGTGGAGAAGATTCTGGAGGATTTGATAGTTGATCCAAACTGAGAGCCCCTACAGATTTAGGGTTTGAAAAGGGGAGCAAATCCAAGAGTTGTGCTTTCTTGATTTGTATTAGCTGGTGGACTATGAAGATGAGTGAATGCGTGTGGAATTGTGAGACGTGTGAGACGTGTGAGATCACTGTTAAGTCAACCCTCACGAAAGAGCTTGTGGCCGTTGGAGGTTGCATGCCTGGAAGATCAGGGGAAACCCACATTGTGCTATTACATTCCTTCTCTTTATAAAATCTGGTTAGTAAGGTCAATCTCCGTATTGTTTTGCATCTTTATTGATCTCTATTCATGCAACCCAAGTGAAATGCTTCTCGTATAACCCCTCTCCCAATTTGAATGAAACCTAGGCTTCAGCTTTATCATGCTAAGTATTTACATAACATAACATTGATCACCTCCTACATTTACTATTGAAATGCTCCAGTATACACCAGATTAACTTTTTTATATTATGTATGTTCTCATACATTTTCAAACTAGAAGTAAACTTTTGCTTTTTTTTTTTTCCTACTCATGAAAGATTCTGAATTTCAGGTATAGTGTTTTTTACTATTAGATGGTGGAATCCAGAAACCTTTGCTGCCATGCACCCCGTGGGCAGAACTGCAAGAGTTTCATGGCCTTACGTGGAGGACAAGTCCTACCTATGGACTTGGTTATTTCTGGTTCCTCTGATTGCTTACACTCTCTGGCAACTACTTTATTTTTTCATTGTTAATGTTCTGCGCCGTCAGCGACTTTTGCAAGATCCAGAAGTCATGACTTCTTACAGGTCTTCTCTCAATTTATCAGTGCTTTCCTCTTTTTCTTCATTTTAAGGCTTTGTGAAATTAGAGGAAACTCAAGTAAATCAAATGAAATTCCAAATTTTTTACTGGTTGATTAAGATTTTGTTCCCATTGATTTATAACGGATCTAGCATCACTCAAGTTTCAAGGCCATGTAAATGATGATCTTTTTTCGCAGGGAGCTCTCTAAGAAGGCACAGAAGGCAAACAACATTTGGTGGAGGTTGAGTGGAACACTCGGCGATCACAACCGACCTATTATGTACATCATGCTCCAAGCCATCTTTACCGTCGCGACGATGGCCCTTACTGTGCCCATCTTCCTCTCCTATCGAATGAACGTAATCTTCCAGTTACTGAAGGTCACTGCCACCATCTGGAATGGTGGGAACTTTCTTGTTGATGTCATGCCAAGGCAGGTTATTCTCAAGGAGAAGAAGAAACAAGAAATGAAGCCTATTCTGGAGCTGCCGCCCTCATCTGCTTCTTCAGTTTTCAACAATAATGAGGTGAACAACGTGAAGAAGACGTCCTAGTTGCCATGTAAGAAATTGTTCTCTACGTGCAGTTCTTTTTTAGAGTGGTTTTTATTGTAGATGTTTTATGTTTTATTTCATAACTGTTGATTTTTATGTATTTCGTAGTTAGTTTCTGGTTTTTAATATCACAATAGCTTGCTTGAATATCAATAAGAGGATGGCAAATGTGTTGAAAAAAAAGGACACTCAAGGGAATCATATATTGAAGAGATTATAATTAGTTTGTTGAGAAAAAAAAGTATGAATATTGTGAGAATAAGAAAAATTCAATATTTTATTCAATAATCAAGATAATTCATCCTTTAATATAAAATAATATTCAAAGGCTATATATATTTTTAAAATGCATCTATTATGAAAGAATTATTTGCATATATTGATTAACTAATATTGAAGCACTCCTTGTAAATATAATTATAATGCATTACTAACAAAAATGGACATATGTTACTGAAGTCTTGATAATATATAATTAAATCATATGTTATTCATCTTAGATTCAATGCAATATTCTCTGTTCTTTAATATGTTGATATTAATTAGAGAGAAATATAAAATGACTAATAACCTCATTGTAAATGATATTGCATCAAAATTTTCTTAAGCTATGATTTAGATATATAATGTAACAGTACTTGATTATTTTAAACCAACATAATATAAATATTCTTTGGGCGCTGAAACTTTGCGCCCCAGCATCTCTACGATTGTTTTTTTCTTCGGGTTGTTGAGGAGAGATTTAATGAGTATTATCCTAGGCAAATTTTTAGAAAATAGATTGGGTTTTGAAGACAGTACCTAGAGATTTTGCCCTCATTTTATGAGGATTTTATGATTTGAGTTCAGGTTTCGTATAGGTGCAAGCCCCTATAGTTAATTACCCATCATAATAGCGAGAGAACAATTGATTATGGCTAGTCGTCAAAAATATATGTGGTATCTAGTGTATAGTAGCAGTATGACTTTGATATTGAAATTTAATATTTAAAGTTGAAAATTTACCATCCTGCACTTAAATAAGATGATTGAGGGAATGATGATGAACTATATCAACATCCCCACGGTTCAGTCATCTCGGTCATAATGATCCCTAGTCTACTTAATCAGAGGAGATAGTCAACTCAACTTGACAAAAGTATCCTTGTTAGTAGCCATGAGTTGTTTTGTCCAAGGGTACTTGGTAAACTTGGGGTTAATATTTATCTAAGGGGACAAATTTGAATCTATCGTAGCTAATAAAAGGCTTTATGCCATATCGATTCATTACTTAAGGATTTAGGCATTGAGAAATATATGGGCTTTGACTATGATAGTAATATAATGGTGACACTTGGTGACAAAACCACCCGATCAAAGGGTCCCGGTCATAACCGTTTACTTATGGTGCCCTTTAGCAGTCAAACCATCAGTGTGGTGCCATTTGGTGGCGAAATTACCGGTTAGAGGACATGTGTCACGTCCTTAGTAATATAGATGGATTGAGAATAAATCCTAGTGGTATTCTCAACCAGACATTTGTTCTTTGTGAGTTGAAGTGTTTTTCTTATTTGTCCACCTTGACAAATTATTGCGGAGGGTGGATGGGTATTTTTTTTAAAAGTCTTTGATGATTAATTTCATTTTAAACATATTTATTTGAGGTGATTATTTTTAAATTTTGGATTTTCATAGGCATTTAAGAAATTGGGAGGCATTTTTTTCAGGTATTTGTGTTCCCCTCCGATTGAGATAACATTCAACACGGTCATCATTAAGTATTTATAGGTGATTTCTCTTTGTCTGTTGAACCTTGCCGACTTTATCTACTTGTCGACAGAGAATCTGGCCCATTATCGACTTTATCTTTTTTTTTTAGTGAATTTCCTTTTTTATAGACATTGAAAACCTAATATGAATGTATTAAGATAAATATTTTGGTCGACGCCATGACCGTATATTTATTTGGTAGTTTAAGCTATGTCAATTGCTATCCACTCGCATAGGAGGATCAAGCTAGAACTTAAGTTTATTGTTTGACTCGCACATTATCCTCAGACGTCACGTGTGTGCATGCTACACGCTCGTTGGGTCACATCAAGCCTTAGTTGCAAGAAAATCGCAGTATAAAACAATGCATTTAAGGATAAAATAATGCATTTAAATTTCAAACTGCATAAGAACAAAAATAAATAAATAAATAAGATAACGTTGGACACTTGGACGGCTCCCCGTGACCTATGGTGGCCTGGTTATATATTATATTAAATAAGATAATTTGAATAAGATTAAAAAAAGAAATATTAAATAAGATAATATTAAACGGGTCAACCTGGGTCATTTTCAGGTTTCCATGTCAACCTGAACCAGACTTTATTTTAAAAACGGGTTTATTTGCCGAACCCGAACCCTACCTGTATGTTAAACAGTTGTCCCGAATTCAGAATTTTTTTTGTCCGGTCAGGGTCGAGTTTTAGGTTGTGCCAAATATTGACATCCCTAAAGAAATCCATGGCTAAGATAATGTTGGAGCTAGCAATACGAGAGGAGAGTTTAATAAGTTTAAAGAACATTTCATGAATGAAAAAATATCAACACATTATATTTTCTATTTCTCATACCAACTCTTATTAGCCTTAGTAATAGTTGTAAAAATTCATGTTCAAATTTCAAATGTGATAAATATAATTGGTATTTCATGTAACTGTCATGATTAGCTTTGATATATCATCAAAAAATTATCTTGATCGGGCACGAATCTCGAGGCAAAATCAAACCAGAAATTTCAAAAATTAAATCTGGGATAACCTGAACTCCGATTTCAGCAAACTTATGGTCAAACTAAGCGTCTTAGAAATACGAACCCAACGACACAAAATTCAACTCAATCCGAGCCCAAATGAGCCCAAATCAAGCACCCGAAGTGCTGTTGGAAAGTTCATACCACAATTTGAGTTACCAAACGGTCTTCGATTTTAACGAGCTTATAGTCGAATCGAACAGCTCGACGAGGCAAATCCAACGAGCCCAAGATCATGGAATTCCAACATCATTAAGACCTTCAAATGTATGACGAACGGTGCATGATCAAGAGATTCAATATCAACCGTACATTCGACCACTCCCTATTTGCCCCTGATCTCACACCTATTTACAAGCTGTGACACTCCAAAAAATCTATAAATAGACCCCTCATTTCTCATGAGAGGGGACCCAAGCAAGAAGAAGAGAAGAAGAAGTAAAGGATATGAGGGAATAACTCCTCGATCACCGCCAGAGTACTGCCCGACACCGGAATTTCGCCAGACTTCTAAACGACGCCGGAGTTTTGTCCGACGCTCAAGTGACGCCAAAGTTCTATCCGACACCAGAATTCTGCTCAATCTCCAAGTAACGCCAAAACCCTGTCCGACATTGTAATTGGATCTCAAATCCGGAAGTGAAGCATTGCAAGCTGTTTGTCCTAAATTTTAAAGACAAATAAACCTTTTATACTTCAAACAAATACTAGTGGAATTGTTTTCAATGGGCGTGGCCCCGTGGTTTTTTTCCTTTTAGGGTTTCAACGTAAAAATCTTGATGTTCTTTTATCTTCTGTTTATGTGCTAGACATTCGTACAATGCTCAGACGAAAATTTCTAACTCTACCGTTGCGTATACTCTAGCCTGCAACAGTTTGGCGCCGTCCGTGAAAACCTTATTCTATAACTCCAAGTATTACTACGATTGTCAACAAACGCAGCAGTAACATCGTTGGAGCTTCTCGCTCTAACTCCCACTAGTCCAGAAATCAGTTTATGAATCATAAACACCTGATATCTTCCTCTTTCTATCCTGGGGGGCAAAACGCCCTTGGAGAAGGAACCTCGGGACCCTCACTTGAAGAGAGAATCCGAAAAATGGAAGAATCTCAGAACAAGATCCTTTAACTCCTGCGAGAGGCTTGGCAGCCAGCATTACCACAGCGAGAGGAAGTTCTTCTGCTTCGAGCTCCACCACTGGCTGAAGATGTTCAACTCAAACATCTTCATGCGTAGATTCATCCTCCTCCTCCTCTAAAAAGACATCCACAGTCACGCCAGGATAACGAACTTGTTGATACAATAAGTTCTAAACATCATTCGCCCGTAACTCGGCAACATCGCATTCTTCCAGATCTCCCAGAAGACTCAGCCCAACCACACATTACTGGGCTCCCTCACAATGCCCTACGTTATGAACTGCAGAGATTAGTACGAGAAGAGTTCCTCCGAGGAGATGTGAGGCAAATTCTCCGATAGAGGGACTTCAAGGAGTCATCACCTATAACTGAAGCCATTCTTTAGCACCCCATTCCGATTGGATTCAAAGTACCCGGCATCGAGTCTTACGACGAGACGTCCGACCCGTATGAGCATATCAACAACTATAGAACCATCATGCATATTTAGTGAGCCTCGAACGCACTCCTCTATCAGGTCTTTCCTGCCACCCTTAAGGGAAAGCTTGAACATGGTTTTATTCACTTCCATTCGGAACGATCCCCTCATTTGTCAAATTGACTAAAGTGTTCGTCGAATAGTTTGTGGCCAATCAAAGAATTTCAAAGGATTCTTCTCACCTCTCAGGGATCCGTCAAAATGAAGGCGAATCGTTGAAAGAGTATTTTCAACGATTTTTCACAGAAGCTCGACAAATTTCAGGAGTAGATCCTGAATTACTGAGAGGAGTCTTTCTTGGAGGATTTCATCCTGGCCCCTTCTATTCGGCACTCATGCACGACACCGTTCATTCATATGCCGATTTGATTCATCGTATGAAAGCTCAAATCTCGGTGGATGAAGCCATAAATCCTCATAGAAAGCAGTTTGAGCAAACTAATGGGAAGCGTAAGGGTGCACCTGGGATGGATAATTCATCCTCACAATGGAAGAAGCAAGGGAAGAACAATCTACCTCCTAGGCCTCCATTGCCACGACAAGAACCTCGAGAGGAGAAAGAGTATACTCAACTCAATACATCTCGAGCAAATGTATTAATGGTTGTTCGAGATCAAGATACAGTGAAATGGCCGCATCCTTAGAAGCCGAACACAAGAAATCAAGATCAGTACTACCACTTTCATCGTAGTCGTGGCCACACTACCGAAGCCTGTAGGCAACTAAAGGAGGAAATTGAAAGACTTATCCGCCAAGGCTATCTTCGACAGTTTATTTGGGATTCACCTACCCGAGAGGAAGCTCGTCCCGCTGAGTGGAAAAATCAACAATAAAGGTCACCGGTGAATAATCGAATAACAGTTGGTGAAATTGAGACAAGAGCTTGAGGCCCCTTGTTGTCTGATCAAGTCTTTTTGGCTGTAGATAAGAACCCAACTCCAAAGAAGGCTCGTATCGATCATTCCATCACATTTGATGACTCTTATCTGGAGGGAGTAAAAACCTCTCATCAAGACCCGCTTGTGATTAATGCGGGGATAGGGGACCCGTCTTACATCGTTAAAATAATTCTTGTGGACAATGGAAGCTCCGTAGATGTCATATTCTACTCAACTTTTCTTAATATGGGTCTTTTAAGAGAAAAGCTTCAGCCTGCTCTAGGTCCTTTATATGGATTTCATAATTGACCTATATGAGCACAAGGGATAATCAGCCTCCCAGTTGTATTGAGAGAATTTTCTTGACAGACTACACACTCCATTCAGTTCATTGTTGTAAAGTCAGAATCAGCTTACAACTCTATCTTTGGGAGGCCGCTCCAGTCAATTTTTGGGATTGTCGCCTATATCCCTCACCTTAAGATGAAATTCCTTACTCTGGCAGGAGTCAATGTAATATGCGGAGATCAACAAATAGCACAAACATGCTATCTTAGGCAGGTTAAACCATGCCCAACAATTACTCTGAGCATCTAGGATTTTGATCTCCGGAGCAAGGATTTCCCTTAAAGAGCTTACCCTGTAGAAGACCTTACTACTGTATCTATCTCTGAAGAACATCCTTCAAAGACTGTGTAGATTGGATCACTTCTCTCAGACGACGAGAAGAAAAAATTCACAGATTTTCTACATGAAAATTAGGATATTTTTGCAGGTGTTGACGGAAATGCCTGGAATTGACCCCGAAGTGATCGCACTCTCTCAAAGTCAATTCAACGTGCAAACCCATCATCCAGAAAAAACGAAACTTTGTACCTGATTGTCAGCAAGTGATCGAATAGGAAGTGGATAAACTTTTGGAAGCCGGATTTATACGGGAGGTGCACTATCCTACTTGGTTGGAAAATGTTGTCATGGTTCGGAAGGGGAGTGGAGCATGGAGAATGTGTATAGATTATACAGATCTTAATAAAGCATGTTTGAAAGACAATTTTCCACTTTCTCGTATTGACCAATTAGTCGATACCACCTATGGACATCAGATGTTGAGCTTTATGGACACCTACTCTGGTTATAATCAAATAAAGATGAATCCGACTGATGAAGAAGCGACAACTTTTCAAACAGACAAAGGGTTATTTTGCTATCAGGAGATTCCTTTCGGGCTTAAAAGTGCTGGAGCAACTTATCAGCGCCTCAATAAGGTTTTCAAAAATTTTATTTGGCGTACTATGGAGGTATACGTAGACGATATGTTAGTAAAAAGTCTTGAAAAATCTCAACATATCTCTGACTTGGAACAGTGCTTCCACTTGCTGAGGCATTACACAATATGCGACTCAATCCCGCTAAATACGCTTTTGGAGTCGCTTCTGGAAATTTTTTGGGATTTATGGTAACCCATAGAGGAATTGAAGCTAATCCATAGAAGATTAAGGCACTGAGAGATATGGTACCACTGAAGAATATTAAGGAGGTCCAAAGGCTAAATGGGAGAATTGCAGTACTATCTCGTTTCCTAGCATATTCAGGAGACAAATATCTGCCCTTCTTCAAGTTATTTAGAGGCGCTTGTAGCTCTGGATTTCAATGGACAGATGAATGCCAAGAAGCCTTTGAACATCTACGAAAGTATTTGGCATCTCCGTCGCCACTTTCTAAACCAACGCCTGGAGAAAAGTTATAGTTATACATGGCTGTTTCTGTCTAAGCCATTAGTTCGGTCTTAGTACGAGAAGAGAATGCTGTACAACATCCCATCTATTATGTCAATAAAATTCTATCTGAAACGGAAGGACGTTATCCTCTAGCAGATAAGACAGCATTGATGTTAGTTTATTTCGCCAGAAAACTACGCCCTTACTTTCAAGCCCATTCTGGGGTTTACACGAATCTGTCATTGAAAAGTATTATGTAGAAGCCAGAAGCATCGGGTAGGCTCGTTAAGTGGTCTGTAGAGCTGGGAGAATTTGACATCTACTACTTGCCTAGGCCCGATATAATCTCAAGCACTTGTAGATTTTGTAGTTGAATGCATCGTCCCAGTATCTGATGTTCAACCAAGTGCTTCGCCTTCTCCTCCATGCTGCACGTTGTATGCCGATGGAACTTCTGGAAGTTTCGGGGCTGGGGCTGGAATTTTATTGATCTCTATGTATAAAGTTACCCTTGAGTATGGGCTCCGACTCAAGTTCTCAGTAATAAACAACACAACAGAATACGAGACCCTCATTACCGGATTGAGACTAGCAATTGACTGTGAGGTCCATAACCTAATAGTCCACACTGATTCCCAAATAGTCGCCTCTCAGGTGGAAGGGGAGTTTGATATCCACAATCCACAACTGGCCCAGTAATGCAGCATTGTGAAGTTACTCTTAGCCCCCATAAGAGAATATCAGATCATACATGTTCTCCGAGAACAAAGTGCGAGAGCAAATGCTCTTTTAAAACTTGCTACATCAACAACGGGAGATGTTTATAAAAGAAAATGTATCGAGAAGATCCACTTTCAAAGTATTCAAGGTCCGTAGGTCATACAATCAATCGATGAACCAAGAGAGACGTCTTGGATCGATCCCATCTTATCCTTTTTACAGGATGGGGTTCTACATGAATAACCCATGACTACAACAAGATTTCGAAGACAAGCGACAAATTTCACCATTATCGGTGATGAGTTGTATAAACGCTCTTTCACCGGACCATATCTCAAATGTCTCCCACCTTTAGAAGTTGATTACGCACTCCGAGAAGTTCATTCAGGGGTGTGCGGAGAATATCTGGGAGGAAGAGCGTTCGCTTACAAGATTATGAGATATGGATTCTATTGGCCTACAATAAAACATGATGCACTTGAGTTTACTCAAAAGTGTAAAAACTACGAATTGCATTGCAATCTCACCCATACACCTGCTCTGGAGCTTGCATCGCTATAGAGTTCCTGGCCTTTCGCCCAATGGGGAATCGACATAATGGGACCCTTCCCTATAGCCACTAGATAGCGAAAATTCATTATCCTGGCTGTGTATTTCTTCACCAAGTTGGTAGAGGCAGAACCTTTGGCGAAGATTACTGAAGCAAATGCCAAGCAATTCTTATGGAAGAATATAGTCTGTCGTTCTGGCATTCCTGCAATAATCATTACTGACAATGGGACACAATTTACTGGTAAGATCTTTAAATCTTTCTGTAAAGATTTTCATATTCAGCTTATTCACACAGCTGTCGCCCATCCTTAAGCGAATGGGCAAACAGAGGTTACAAATTGAACAATTCTAAAAGGACTAATGACAAGCCTAGGGAAGGCTGGGGGGCAATGGGCTGAAGAATTCCCAAATGTCCTCTGGGCTTATCGGACTACTGCCAGAACTCCCATCGGAGAAACCCCGTATAACCTATATTTTGGTACAGAAACAGTCATACCAATTAATATCGGAGTCCAGAGCAATAGAGTTCAAACTTTTGACTTCAATAACAACGGGGAGAGGCTCTGAGCAAATTTAGATCTCCTCTCTGAAGTAAGAGATGAAGCCTCACTTAGGACCACTGCATACCACCAAAGGATCGCTCGTCACTACAATCGGAGAGTGAGACCTTGACCTATCTGCATTGGGACTTAGTTCTGCGAAGCATCGAAGCCGCTGGAAAAGGCCCTCAGCGTAATAAGCTCTCCCTCCTCTAGGAGGGTCCTTATTTGGTGGCGGCTATGATCAAGCCTGAAACCTTCAAACTGAAGGATGCTAGTGAAAAAATGCTCCCCTGAACTTGGAATGTGGGCAACCTTCGCAAGTACTATCAGTAGGAGTTGATACTATTATTTGTTTGATGTTATGTTGTTAGTAGTATTTGTCTTACGTTATGTCCCCTCGAGTAGTTATGCTTTGTATCTTTCAAGTTTTTTGTACACCCTTTGTGTGTTGATTGTGGAATAACTCTTTTTCTATATCCCTAAATTATACTAGGGAATTGTTGTACTGTCTTATATACTACAGTAATGTGATGTTCACTTTGTCGTGATACTACCTCTTCTCCTCAAACTCTTTTTCTATGATTCGAGAAATACACAATCTACATTGTATCTCAATCACTAGGCGATCAATCCCAGGGGGATATGGTCCGACCTCTTCCATACAGGTTAAAATCATCAAAGCAAATGCTTTGATTAACAACCTCGGATAGGTCAGGATATCTAAGGATGATATCTTTCACATTCACTTAAGTCAAAAAAGGCTACCAAAATATTTGTGTAAAATTCATATGCATGTGAAAAAGAGAAATATATTTTTTATATATCACTGAAACATCAAGTACATTATATGAAAACAGCAACACAAGAAACACGCATATAATCACTAGAAAGAAAACAAAAGTGATACAAACAACATCAGAACAATCCTAGAGGATTTCAATATCATCCTCGTCCTCCTCCAGAGAAAAAGCCTACTGCAACTCACTTTCTAATTCTTCACCACCAGAGTCTGAAGAAGGATCACCAGAAGCATGGCTAGGAGTCAAACCCTTGATCTCTGCTCCAGTCTTACACTGCACTGCACGTACGCCCTTCATAAAACCTCTGATGAAGCCATCCTCTATGCACTCTGCCTCCAAAGCCTTTACCTCCACATCATAAATATGATTGCGAGCCTCATGAACGTGATCCTCAATAATTATCTTGAAGGCATAACATTTCTTGAACTCTTCTATGACACTGTAGACGGCAACTGCTGGGCTTCCTTCTCTGACAGCATACTTTGGGGCCTTTTATTCTCAACTTCAAGGATATGTTGATCTTTGGCCTGCTGGTTAATCGTCGCTTGAGCATCCATCAACTCTATATGCAGGCGATCCATCCGCTTGTTCTGTTAGGGGCTGAACTTATCCTGTTTGCCAGCTCTGCTCTACACTCTCTTAACTGCTCCTCCACCGCTTGCAACTCCTTCACTTTGCCGTCATATTTT
This sequence comes from Dendrobium officinale, assembly GCA_019514585.1. NCBI lineage: Eukaryota > Viridiplantae > Streptophyta > Magnoliopsida > Asparagales > Orchidaceae > Dendrobium > Dendrobium officinale. Next base: position 38,246,198 of record CM033697.1, on the reverse strand, counting down.
TTCTTATATTTCCCCTGAAGGTATTTAACCTTCACAAACTCATTGTTCCAATCATCCAAGACCTTATTCATCTTAAGTTGGAAATCAATATACTATTCCAAATGAAGCAACAAAAATATGTAAAAAATATATCCTTCAATATATATATATATATATATATATATATATATATATATATATATATATATATATATATATATATATATATATATATATATATATATATATATATATATATATATATATAATCAAAGAAAAGAAGAAAAGGTGAACTCACCATCTCCTCAGCCCGTCGACGACCAATGCACTTATATTTCAAAACATCTTCTGGAATGTATGACTTAGACAGACATATGCGAGGACCTTTGCTAGCAACTGTTAAAATTTCATCTGCCTTCTTCTTCGGTGCCTACAAATCTCCTTCACTCCTTGGTTGCTTATAGTGATTCTTTTGGGGAACTGCCTTCAGAAATTTCGCGGACCTCTTTAGCATTTGTGCATGAGATCTTCCTCCTTGAGTAGATAATCCCACCTTGAACAAGTATTCTTCATCTATATATCTACTCAAATAATGCACCTCATAATGTAGGGCGTCTAAATCAGGAAGCTTCAGAATCTTCAATAAATCTTCTTCTCTAATATGAAGAGGTACGGGTAACTCCCTCAACTCCCCCCATTTTTCTTATAGATTCTAATCATTTTGCACATAAAAGAAGTCGCTAATCCAACCTTTCGATGGGTCTCGAGTACGAATATCCAACCACTTGGATCTGAAAGAGACACGACCCTGCACATCACTAAAGAGACGCCCCTTCGAAGAGAGATTCTGAAGATAGCACCACTCCATGGTCTCTGAAAAACACGATCAGGCCCATTACGATCGACATGGCCCTGTAGAAAAGTTGAGATAAACTCACTCTACAGACCGTCAGAATGTCAAACAATTCAGGAGATGGTGGAAACCTCAACCCCGCTCGCAAACTGAATTCGTACACCGTCACATATCCCGGTGGAGGAAAACGGGAACGATCAGATCTTGTCGGCACCTTCATCACCAAATAATTAGGAAAATAAATTTTTTTCCTAAAGTAGATGAAAGAATCCTTAGTGATGGTGGAAATAACATCATCAGTCTTCGACGCCTTGTGAATCTTCTTTGAACCTTCAGGTCAGTGTACAGGACGATCTTCCTTGGCTAGAGGATTTATTTCAGATATGTGATCACCCATTTAAAATTACTAAAGAGGGGCGCTAATCTGAGTAGGGAAAAAGCACCTATGAAAGATAGCGAAAAGCCTCTAAAGTAGAAAGAAAATGGGGGAGAAAGAAAGAAGAGGAGGGGTGCCAAGTCAAGTAGAGAAAGTTACATACTGAAAAACAATAGAAAGCCTCAACTGTTAGAAAGCCATAGGGAGAAGAAGAGAAGGTGCAATTTTTTTATAGGCCGTAGGGGCCTATTTATAGTATTTTCAAAGAGGGGAGAAGATTCTAGAAATTTTTGGATTTTTTTCGGATTTTTTTGCTAATTTTTTTTAGAATTTTTTGGGCCCGACACAATTAAAAAAAATAATAAAAATTTTAATTCAAAAAATGGGCTATCCGCCAGCCAGCAGGCAGCAACCGCTCGCCCCATGGGGCACGCCTGTTAGCCCGCCGCGAAGGCGCCGCAGGTGGCAGCAGGCGACGGGCTGCAGCCGGCCGGCCAACCGGCCGGTTTGGCCGCCTACGCTTGTGCGAGCCCGATTTTCAGCTCGGATGGTTTGAATCAGACGTTTTTGGGGTCCCCACACACGTTTTTCGACGTTTCGGACTCGATTTTGACACTTTCGGAGCTCAACGGGGCCTCTATGATCAAGTTTGAGCAAGCTATTAATTTTTGTAATGCAATTTTTTTTTGATTCGGCCAGTATGAAATGTCGTGCATATATTTTTGAACTCCTAGAGCTTCGACGTCCGAAAATAGGGGGGCAACTGATATATCATCAAAAAATTATCTTGATCGAACACAAATCTCGAGGCAAAATCAACTCAAAAATTTCAAAATTTAAATCAGGGATCACTTGAACTCCGATTTTCGTAAACTTATAGTGAAAATGAGCATCTCGGAAATACGAACCCAACAACACCAAATTCAACTCAATCCGAGCCCAAATGAGTCCAAATCAAGCACCGAAGTGCTGTTGGAAAGTTCATACCACAATTTGAGTTACCAAACGGTCTCCAATTTTAACGAGCTTATAGTTGAATCGAACGGTTCGACGAGACGAATCCAATGAGCCCAAGATCGTGGAATTCCAACATCATTAAGACCTTCAAATGTCTGACGAACGGTGCATGATCAAGGGATTCAATATCAACCATCCTTTCTACCACTCCCTATTCGCCCCTGATCTCACACCTATTTACAAGATATGCCACTCCAGAAAATCTTTAAATAGACCCCTCATTTCTCATGAGAGGGGACCCAAGCAAGAAGAAGAGAAGAAGAATAGAATGATATGAGGGAATAACTCCTCCTCGACCATAGCCAGAGTACTGCCCGATGCTGGAATTCCGTCGGACTTCTGAATGACACCGGATTTCTGCCCGACGCTCAAGTGGCGCCAAAGTTCTGCCCGACGCCAGAATTGTGCTCAATCTCTAAGTGACGTTGAAACCCTGCCCGACGTTGTAATTGGATCTCAAATTCGGAAGTGAAGCATTGTAAGCTGTTTGTCCTAATTTTTAAGGAAAAATCAGCCTTCTGTACTTCAAACAAATACTAGTGGAATTATTTTCAACTGGGCGTGGCCCCGTGATTTTTTCCCTTTCAGGGTTTCCACGTAAAAATTTTGGTGTTCTTTTATCTTCTGTTTGTGTGCTAGATATGCGTGCAACGCTCAGACGAAAATTTCTAACTCTACCGCTGCATATATTCTAGCCCGCAACAAGCTTAAAGAGAAAGAACGAGAGAAGTCTTTTAGTGTTTCATAAAATGGTGAATGGATTATCTTTGAGGCATGCTGGCAAAACACAATAGGGTTCTCGTTATGAATCACTAGTTATATTGATCATAATATTCTTCTAAATAAATAATGTACAAAAAATTATTTTGGATGATGACCTAAGCTCTAAATAAAAAGATGAGGCATTTGTGTTACTAAGATTTTGCAATCTTCTGAATTTTCTTTTTGTGTGCATTTGATGAAAAATATATTAGGAATCACTGCTGAACATTCATAAGTTGTACAAAAAAAAAAAAAAAGAACAAGATATTATGAATGTTCTCTCTTTTATTCAAATATCTAAAACGAGATAATACGATATGAGAGATAACAAGCGAGAAAATTTTATTAATAAAATAGTTTCATTTTGTGATAAAAAAAATAATTACTCTGAATGTAAATGGCAAATGAGTTGCTCATGGACGCCCTTGATGTAGAGTTCAACGGATAATAAATTTATCTCATTTTTTGAGTTGATAAATTCTACACAATAATTATTACATAATTTGAAGAGTTGAATAATCATTTTACAAAAACAAATATTGAATTACTTTTGTGTGTTACTTGTTTGAATCCATATAATTTATTTTATGCATTAAAAAGACAAATTAATTAAAATAACAGATATATCCATTTGACTTCCTCTAAAGTTGATGATTCTTGATAATCGATTGAAAACTTACATTATCTAATGAACAATTTTTATTATTAAAATATATTGAAAGCCTTATTGAGAAAAAAGATTAAAAGCAGGAAGGATATTTATTCCCCTTATTTTCAGGCTATTAAAACTAGCTTTAATATTACTTGTTGCAATAAAAGTTTAAAGAGCATTTTTTTTTGCAATAGTTATCATAAAAAATCAATTACAAGATAAAAATAGAGATCAGTAAATGAATGATATTTTAGTCGTTTATATTAAAAAATAAATAATTGATTCTATTGACAATGAAATTATTATTCAAACTCTTCCATAAATGAAGAACCGAATATATAAATTATAAGTGTTTTTTTTTAATATTATATGTAATACATTATTTTTTAAAAAATAATAACTTCAACAAAAAATATTTAAAACTTTCCATGCTAGTCTAAGTTTGGATTAAAAAAAAATTTAAAAATTAATTTGAACCTGGCTTAAAAAACTTTCCGGCTCCGTCACTCTTAAGAAACAAATAAAAAAAATCTTAGTCATGATTTGATCAAAATTATAGATTAAGTAAAATGGTTTGAATAATAAGCCAATCCAAAATATATCATTCAATTATTGATTAAGAAAAATGGTTTGAATAATATCCTAAAAAGGTCGCTTAAAGGAGAATTTATCCGCTAAAAATAATTCAAAAGGAGTAGCTAGAGATTCAATCTTATAAGCTCACTTTAAATTGGAAATAAATAGTTATATACCTAGCAAGATGAAAAAGATAAAAAAGAAAATTGAGCCTCAAATTTTCCATGCTAAGAATTGTATAATACTTTCCATCCTTAGCTATTGTCTAACATAATCGGACGATCTTACACCAACAATTAGCACTTGATGTAAAAAAATACCAGCAAAGTTCAAATGCATTAAAACTAATGCTTCTGGCTTTCTTATTGCTTCTTCGACTAGATTTTTAGTATAAAAGAGAAAGCTATTTTAAGAAACATTAAGAAAGCCATCCCAAATGAAGCATACGCCACCTAAACCTTTAGCTTTCAACAACTCTCTTAATTTTTTCTATGATAACCCAAGCACGATAACAAGTTTAACATCGCCTTAATTATTACAACAAAATATTGTGAGGCCTAATAGGATCAAATAGCATGTCTCAAGAACTTGGTCTAAGAGGACATTAAGCATTTTTACTACATGTCAACAATCACTAATCATAGCCTATTTTTCCAAGGCAAGCTTTCATATAAGAAGCCAGACTATTTATTCTGAAGGAGCACTTTCCCACTGCTTACCATTATTCTCTATCTTAATTGAAGTCCCATTTTTTAGGAAGTTATGGTACCAATAGGCAGAAAACTTTGGCGTCCTCTCATGTCCACTGTCCTCAAAATTCACATGGTATAGCCCAAATCGTATTGAATACCCAGACAACAACTCAAAAACATCCACAAATGTTCAAATAAAGTATCCTCTCACATCTACTCCAGCCCTGTTTAACAATGTAGACAAAATAAAGCTATAAGAAGAGCATAAATGACTAATGCACACTTCGTGCTTTCTTCCAGATGCACACATAAAAGAATTAGAACAAAAGAATGTTGCTTCTATAATAATTTTCAAAAAAGATTTTGCATAAGATAATATTTATTCTTCATACAAGGCTCAATATGAATTAATGAAAAATAAGAATTCATGAAGTTAGCCTAATTAATAAGTATAAAGTTGATGATGATGATGATGTTGATGATGATGATGATGATGATGATTGTGATGATATGCTATTCACTTTTGAAGTACATTAGATTGTTATGTTACCTGATAGAATCAAGAACGCTTTGATAAAGCCGCTTAGAAATTATGTCCTTCCCATGTCATTCATTGTACCAACAACTCCAAAGCCATAACCTTTTTAGAAGCATAAAGTTTAAGTAATAGAACAACATAGTTGAAGCTTAAACAATGACTTATTTGCATGGCAATAAAACTTCCTTGAAATATAACAACTATACATGAATCTTGAGGGTTTTTTTTTCTATTATCTCTATTGTTCTAACTAAATATTTTAAAATTGCAAAAGCATTATAACATAGTTCTATGGATTTAAGATGGGCATACCATTCTCATGAACGAATATAGGAGGATTTATGTAGGTCTTTTTGAGATAATTAAGCAGTTTCCAAAGACTTTCAAAATCATTGATCAATGTAGTAGGTGGAAGAATCTAGATTTACACAAATGTTTAGTCACACATCATAAAACTACATTAGAGGATGCCTAAACAATATCTAGAGTTAAAATGGCAGATTTATGATATCTTACCCGACTTACTGGTGGAACATTCTTGTAGGCGCAATTTATAGAATTGCATGTGAGTTTCTAAAATTGAAAGCTACCTTCAATCTATATGAAATAATTACCTGTGAACTTAGCAAACATGTCTGAGCTTGAATCACGAGGACCTATCTTGTCAATAACAGGGTCATCTGCCACATACAATGCGAAGTAGTAGTTTATACCAATGAAATCACATGACCCCTTCACTCTTTGAGATTCTAAATAACTGAAAAATGGGAGCCTTGAGCCTGCATTTTTCTTCATGCTATCAGGGTACTCCCCGAACAAGATTGGGTTCAAGATCCTATAAAATGGCATCCATTTACAAATGCTGGTGGAATTAGCGGTGCATGCATTCAAATATAGACATATAGACAGATAAACTGCACATAGGAGAGAGAGAGAGAGAGAGATAAAGAATTGTCCAACATTATTTTCAAGTCTAAGCCTTTAAATTCAAGATTAAGGACATAAAGTTTGATTTACGAGAAGGATACTGCATAAGCCAAAATGAACTTAATTTCAAAAGTTGAGATCATCTACTCTAATTCACTATACTGCAATGCGAACGGGCTATTAGAGGCTAAACCGTCCACTTTGATTCTAAAAAAAATACTATTTTGGTAAACTTGTTCAAAGGGAGAATGCTGTGATGGTGATATGATGAGATGTCTTTCCAACAGTTATTTATGTATGCAACATTAAAATCTATGTAAAAGCATCCACTCGTATAATTTAAAACCTGAGAACTTATTCTAAGCATCATTTAATGATGCCATTAAATAGTTCTTTAATCCAAAAGATTAAATATGAAACTTTTATATAATTGAATAAATAAGAAGTTGTTTGACTTTCGAAGAGGTAAACATGCATTTAGAAAAAAAAAATGATATTTCTATTACAAAACTTGAGGCTCAATGATTATCTGATAATAAGCTATTCCTCATAGGTATGTAAGGTTCATTATGCCATAAATACAAGTGCATGTGGGCATGAAAGGGTATGTGGGCATATGCATGCATGGAAAAAAAATGAAACAATTAGCTTACTATCCTAGGATGAAGTCAAGTGCTCTTTTTGTTGCCATAGCATCTTCAGTAGAATTTGTCAATGGTGTGAACCAAATAGTGTAGATGTTGATGCCAATTTGTCCTTTTTGTATGGTCTGATCACAAAAGAATAACAACAATGTTGAGATCATCTATGTGAATCCTTTTTCTCCTTTTTGTCCTCTTAAGAGTCAAATTTTCATATAAATTTAATAAAGAAAGTTCATTTCTAATATTTTCTAACCAAGTCTTTTTTAGGTCTACCTCTATCTTTTTTAACATAAAACTTCGTCAATTGGCAATGAATTTTTTAGGAAAAAATAGTCATTGCTAGCATTTTGCAATAAAGCTTCTAAATTTGTTGATAAGCTCCTAAGTTGAATGAAACATTGACCTACCTGATATTTTTTTCTGTACAACTCAGCCGCTGCAGAATGAGCCAATATATAATTATGAACAGTGATATATGGCTCTACTGCGGAATTGCCTCCACTACAATTAGCACCATAAGGATGTGAACATTGACGAGGAGGAAAAAAACCATAATCAAAGGAGGCCAAGGAGTTAATGTTGGGCTCATTCATGGTGGTCCAATAAGAAACCCTATCACCGAATTCTTTAAAGCATACATCAGCTAGTTCTTTGAAATCATCACTGCAAAACAACTACAATTTAGTTAGAAAAATAGTTTTTAGTCATTCTTTTCATTATATTATTATTTAGAAAATAAAAAATTTACATGATTTTTGGGCTCAACCATCCTCCATACTCATCTTGAAGCACCTGAGGAACGTCTAAATGATGGAGTGTCACGTGCGGCTGAATGCCTATTTCATTTGAAAATAGAAAATAAATTAGAACTAGATGTTATAATGCCAATCTTAAGGAATAGAGAGGTGATTTATGTTCAATTGATAAGTGATGATATTTATTCTAATTCTTAAAGCAATGCCCAATTTTTTGGGAGAACTTCAATGCTTCCATTTTGGCATGAATGACATGAACTATTAAGTCTCTCTTTTTTTTAGCCACTTATTAATAAAGACATTAGCATCTGTGAGCTCATTTGAACAGTTTTCCATCTTGATTAATAAATTGATTTAAAAGTTCAACATATCAAAATACCATGCTTGATCAATTCGTCAATGACATTGTTGTAATACTTCAAGCCTTTAGGATTCACTGCTCCTCTTCCATCTGCAGTATGAGATCCAAATAAATACTTTTGAAAAAAAAATAGTGGGCTTTTTTATTATAAGCAAGTAGTGGTTTACTCATCCTAGAAACATACATATTTGCCAATTCATTATTAAAAAAAATTTGCTATTTAACTCAACTTATCATTCAATTTTATTTATCTATTATTTCCTTCCCATATTCATACACATATCTACCTGTAAGTCTCCTTAAACAAGTTTCAAACTTTAGCTTTCTCCTATGCTTTATATTAGATAACTATCCAAAAGTTAGCTATAATATTATTTAAGCTAATAAAACACTTGGAATTTCTGAAAAATTTTATACGAAAGTGATCATCATTACACAATGTCGAACACCACTAATATTGTTTAATGTACATAGACAGTCAAAATTACTACTAGTTATTTAATAAAAATAATAAATTTTCAAAGAGAAGAGAAGAATCAACTGAAAATGGCACTCTTTTATACTTGCACATAATAATGAAGAAAATGGTAATAAACTGCTAATAGATAGGTAACAACTTCTAGAAATAATAATATGGTTGCCTATTTATTATTAACCAATTGAATGGTAAGTTTACCCAGTTATGCGCAACAAGTAATGTTTTACAAGTCAATTTCAAATGTACCTGAGCTAATATTACCATCCCAAACAAACTAGGTCATGGTTGGAAACATGTGATTTTGCAATTTCAATCATTGAATATCTTGTTTAAGGTAGATTTAAGGCAAGTATGGGCATATTCAACATTTTTATAAACCATAAAAGGAAAAGTCCAGCTTTTTTGATGCATAACATACTTGGGAGGAGCCTTGGCCAGGAGATAGATAATCTATAAGCTTCAAGCCCAGTATCACTCATGAGATTGATGTCTCCCTGCAAGATTTAGAGACATCAAAATAACATATTGTAAGGCACACCGTATTGAACAATGCATTAAGAACCCTTCTTTTGCTATCTTTCAAGGAATGAAAATGCAAGAAATAGTAATATTTTGAAGACACCTATCATAATAACAGCTACTAAATGCTCTTTCATGTACATGAAAAGTTTCCAATAAAAATGAAAAATCCACTTTATTGTAACAACTGTGAGTTGATAATGCTTACTTAGGATGGAAAAAACGTCATTATTCAAGAAAGTGCTTGTATTAGTTGTTATTCTCTAAAATATAATAGGCAACGAGATTTATTTTTCTCTAAATGCAGCTATTTCTAAATAAGTCAGCTATAGAACATATCAAGAGAAATAACGTGCATTGTTTGTTGGTTGTGTTATTGTTTATATCTATGAAATAAACTCACTGGTACTCTTACAAGATGGATATATAAACCGCTCCACAAATGTTAATTGAGGTCATAAATGTCAATCGAACTCCTTGTCCTTATAAAGAGAATTCTCATCATTATATATAAAAGTATTTGACAAGAAATAAAGAAATTTTTTAGTGATTGCAACAGTCATAGCTAACATAATAAGGAATCTACATTTATATTCCTAATTATAAATAGTTCAACTTTATTAATTAATTGCATGGATTATGTAACTTGTTCCGTATGTATCTCATGACGAATTTTTTTTTGGGACATTTAGGCCATTTAAGGCAAACTCACACACACAACGCATACACATGGACTCGAACCTTGGACCTCTTAGTTGGAAGCCTATGCTCTCAACCAATAGGCCAAAGAGAGTTCGATCAAACAAAACAAGAATAGTGACACTTGATAAGATGTTACACAAAAAAAGGTTTGAAAAACCTCAACTACAATGAAAACTACCTTAACATCACAAATTTGTGAAATGGATTATACTGACACATCTAGAGAAACAAAAATATCAAAGAAGCACCCCTCATGCTCAACTTGAACGAATAAGACAAGAATGGAAAATGATGGATGTGATGTCAAGAAAAATCCTCTCAATCATCACCTTGTTTACAAAATGGGTCATTTCAACATGTACGAAATGCTAAAAATACTTAGAAATGACCCTTATAAACACCAAATAGCAGCAAGATAAAAAAAAGATAAGTTACATATTCAATGTCATACCAAGGTTTAAACAGGTGAAATTGAAAATCAAGGCATTTTGTCTTAGCGAGGCCAGGTGTAGGTCATGAGGTGGAGTGAGAAATAAGCCTCAAAATGAGAAAATGAAATTAAAAAAAAATAATAAATTACTCATAAGATTGACAAAAAAATGAAACAAATTATGAACATAATGACTTGTTTGAAAGTAAATGTTATTGGAACCCAAGTAATTAGAATTAGATTCAACTTAAATACTCACTTAAAACTTAAATATGTCTCATAATCACTTTGGCAGTCTTCAGAAGAAGACTCGTAGTTTATGTCAAAGTCATCTTCAAATCTTTTTCAACTACAATTTTTTTTCTTATCCCCTATACGAGTTAATATTTCATTAGAAAAAATCTAAAGTAAAATAAATAATAATAATAATAATACAAAGGTTAACATTTTATTTAAGTTTTTCTTTGGATATTTTTAAAGTTTAAACCCCACTTTGTTTCTTTCTTTTATATACTTATGAAGTAGAAGTTGATCTCAATTTAACAGACCTTTTAATATCAACATTAATTGCTTCATTCTCCTCATCATCATATGTTTGTCCTTCAATTTCAAGAATATCAACACTTGTAGAAGTTACCCATTCATTATTAGATTCTAAATCATGAACAATTAAATGATTTAATTTATTGTCACTAATTCTTTGCTTCTATAATTTAATGTGCTATTACTTGAGTTTTTTGTTAAACATAACATAAACAAATTTGTTCATACATCCTGTAGCTAACTAATCTCTTCTATTTATATGAATCTAATTAATGTTACTATAATTATGCTGATATGCAGAAGCCGAATAGGTTAGGCTATGAACTTTAATTATAAATACTTCAAGTTCAGGAACAACATCTCCAAATTGAGCCCACCAACAAACTATATTAAATGAAAAGTATATTATTAACATCTATTCAAGTAGGAAGCTTAACTATAAACATTCAAATCTAAAATAATAAATGAATGCAAACATAATAGGAGAGCTTGTTTTGTAATATGGTTGAGCTATTCTAAATCCAAAGCTTCCATTCTTTAAATAAAAATCCTCAAGTTAATTATTTGCTTTGAGATAGTCACTTTTAGGAACAAGCCTATCAATGCACACATATAAATAAGCTTTTACATCTTTATTAATATAAACATCTTTATTATAATAAAATTGAGGGTTTAAATAATATGCACCAAAATGTAGGTGTTTTGTAGTTAGGGATCGTAGTTTTCATATATAATTTCTCAAATTGCTTTGTAGGCACCTTCTTGACCTCCCAAAATATCTTTCTATATTCTCTTTTGTCTTGGTCATAACCAGGGGCGGAGGGGGGAGCAAGGGGGGGCACGTGCCCCCCCCTAAATTTTTTTTTTTCATGGATGGCTGCATGTGAGTATGTGACAAGAGCTTAAAGCATTTTTTTTTTTTTTTGAGAAAAGAAATAGATTTAGGTATAATTATTTAGTCACCATTTTTATTACGTATAGTATATTCATAAAAAAAATATTTATCAAATTTATTGATCAAAATTTTTTTGATCAAAATGAATCTTAAAAGTATTTTATTTATTTTAAGATATGTGTAATATACATTTTAATTGAATTTTTTATGTTTTGCACTCATTTTAAAGCAAATTTAAATGTGGTGGATTAATTTACATAAAAAATTAGCATTATTTTTATAAATAATAAGACCTAACAATCCCATAATTTAACATGCAAGAATATGCCTTAGGCTTTGTTTGGAATAATTTTCTTACGAATTTTCACAATAATTATTTTATAAAAAATTTCAGTGGCAAAAGTATCATATCACAGGCCCAAACAGAGACTGCTTCTAAATGGCTTGCGTTCCCTCGACACAAAATGCTTGCTTCGTTTTCCCCTATGCTCATCTCTCGCAACTCACAATCTCGAGCACAGTTTTCCTTTTTGTTTTCGCTCCTCTCTCACCATATTATTTGCATTCTTAATTTTGATCTTACAACTCCTCTTAGCTCCAGTAATTAATAAGATGGAAAACGGAACTATTTTAATGTATTTTGACATTCAAGATGAGATGACAAACCGCCATAAAATTGACCGCCGGAAAATAAACTGTCAGAAAATCGTTGGAAAATTATGTCGGTAATGGGTGCTTTTCCTGTAGTATTTAATTTAGGCCCCCCCTGGATAAAGTTTTTGGCTCCGCCACTGGTCATAACTTCTTAAAAAAATTGCATGGCTGAGATCTTCTCACCATCAACAGTTCTTAACACCTTAACTAATAACCCTGTAGTCTTTAGAGCATAATTTACACTATGCAAAAAAAAAAAAAAAAAAAAAAATCTTTCATAACAATCTTCTTTAACTATTTCCCTTTCTATGTTTTAGCCCATAAACTTATATCCCTTGTTTAGAAACAAGCATAGCTTCTAAAGGCTATCTTAACTAATTAAATATTTGAAATATCACTTATGTAGTTGCAAATCTAGTGATAGTATGCTGAATAATTTCTTATTATTGAATTTTCTCATTAAATAGAGCACCCAAGACTTATTGTAAATGAACATACTATTAATTTTTTCCTTCAACACAGAATAATTATGTTGTAGAAATTATCTCAATCTCTTAAGTATTAAATCAATACAGTGTGCAGCATATGGGGTCCAATAATGATACTTCCATTTCTTTATTAATAATCTTTATACAATTCTTTAGGCACTTTCATTATTTATAACAACTTGAACAAGTAATATCTATCTCACTTCCTCAAAAATATTGTCTAAATATTGAAACAATAGTTGCACATCCTTCATAAAAGGTGAAGAATCAACAGATTTCGGAAATATTGTTTCATAAGGATTGTTAATAATGAAGTTGATGATGCTCCTCTAATGAATATCTGACTAACCATATGAAATTATGGTCACTTTTATCTCAACCTAATTCTTTGTCATTTCATCCACCATTTTTGTTGTTGTCTTCACGTCTTCATATAACATCCAGGTCTTAAACACATACATGCTAGGAAGCTCTAAGTATTGACCAGTGCTCCCAATAGATCGAAACATGTTGATTAATGTTATACTCTTAACAATATTGAATGGAATGTCATTTTTATAAAATACCTTGATAGCTAGATGTCACTTGATTTAAAATACAAATTTGCCATTCTTTTTTTATTTCATCATATACCTTACATTAGGAAAATAAGTAATCTATATGCAAAGCTCAAAACATATTTCCCACACCCATCACCACCTTACATACCGAAACATGCTCAGACACCTCGTAGAAATAGCGAGTGTTCTCAACATTCTTAAATGGTAGAACTTCAACATCATATGGCAAAATTTTTATTTTAGAGTATAATACCCCTCATCTAGTTATTTTTTTTGTATAGATTGTGAAAGGGCTTCAAAATGGGATGTTTTAATTGTGGCTTATAAGTTTAGGAAAAAAATTGAATATATATATATATATATATATATATATATATATATATATATATATATATATATATATATATATATATATATATATATATATATATATATATATATATATATATATAATATAATATAATTTATGACATGTACGCATAACAACTAGATAATTGTTAACTTCTATTAATAGTAGCTCAATAGTTTTATCCTTTAGGAATGGCCAATAAGATCTTAAAACATAAAAGAGGAACCTAGTTTATGATCAGACAATTACTGGGCTAAATGGACACCAAGCATGCACGGAGTAGACGAAGTGATAAGAGAAATTAATACATTCCAAACTAAATCTTTTGTTTTAAAATTCTCTTTAATCCTATATTTATTTAGGAAATAAGCAAAAATCTTAAATTAAGGAGCGTCACAATGCCACAGATCATGCGCCATAGTGTTATATTTCTCCCAGCACTGCTGTGCCACAAGACTGGCGTCACAATGGTAGATGTCCCAAAATCATTAGAGAGCTTAGTGTCTAAGAAAGTTATACAGACAAGAAACAAAGTGAACTCAATAATTCTAACTTGATTACTACAAAGAAAACACCATTAATATAGCACATTGATATAATCCAAATACAACATTGATGTAATGGAACAAAAAGCTAAAAAAATTTCAACCCCTTCACACTAATATGAGAGAATAAAAAGTTAAAAGCAATGGTAAATATACTGAAACAGTAAATCACAATCATTTCTACAAAAAGCATAAAAAATATAATTATATTTTAGCTTGTATTTGAGCGAGAGATATCCATCTTTAAATTTTAAGAAATTGTATTTTAAGACTTATAGTCCATTCAAAATTACTAAAAAATCTAGATCTATTCCAAACCAACTTGATTTACCATCTAACATGTTAAGTAGTTCAATTTTCAATATTTAGAATATTATTTTTTGCAAAAGAGTTAAATAACCTCCAAATATGGAAGTGCTACTAAAGACATGTTTTATTAGTTGTAGGTATATATCATTCCCAATGAATTTCCTACAATTGAATAAGACATCTTGAGGAGCACTTTTTTTTATTAGATGGAAGAATAAGACATCAATTGAAAACACATTGATAATAAAGGATGAAATAGCAAAACTTACGACAGAACTTCTAGAATATTACTTAGAACTCGACTTTGTAGAGTAGAGCACATAGTCAAAGAGGCCTAAGGGGGTTAATGTAGAACATCAAGCAAATTATGAATGCTCAATTGTAAGATTATGATCAAGAGCTCAAGATGGTATTAAGGGTTAGGATATTAACATCAAGATAGCATGAAATAAAGTGCTTGATATAGAATTCAAATAATTTCTAATTATAATTAAAGCTTGAATTTTAAAATTTTTAACCTTCAATTCATTATTTCCATATGGAAGACCTTTAAGTTGTTTTCCCTTAATTCCAACTAGCTTAAGATTTATTAGGCAACACCTATGGCTAACCATAACATGTCCCGCACTCAAGTTTCAAATCCCTTGATTGCAGGAGAATGATCGAAGTATTTTAACTCCCCTCCATCATTTTCTTCTCTATCACGCGTAATCTCTCCAATAATATTATTCAATGACATTTCAAAGCACCGACAAACAAAAGAAAATTTAAACTACAACTAGATGCTCTTAGCCCTTTATCACATCCAAAGTTTGTTGAAACTTTACAACTAACTCAAGAACTAATCTCCACATACCCACCAAACAATGCCAAGCCATTTCAACATACTCCGTTAGCCTCCCCAAAAATTCCAAAAATTCAAACTAGACAAATCAGCCAAAGAAGGGTTACCAAGAGCTAGTTTTGAGCCTCCACTGATCTTAAGACTCAAGTAAGCTGTCCTCAATTGGGATATCACTCAACTTGAATTGGAAGTTGTTTTTTCAATTAGAGAGAATTTTCAAGATTGGATGTTTGAATACAAAGGAGCTATCATTGAAAAGGATAATATCAACATTATTTAGTTCATTCAAGCTACTATGTAAAAGTCATGATGGCAGCAAGAAGATTTTTGGAAAAAAATATCTTTCTTTTTAAATTATTTTACTAATGTTTCATCATGTTCATAGAGATTGTAATAAAGTGGATATGTGCCACTTTTTCTTTGAGTAGTAATTTTTTGATAGTTTTTCTTCTATTAATATTCCTTCTTCTTTGTATAGTTTAATAAAGAAGGAATGTGATAGAAGCGTTTCTTTTAGTAGGTTGTAATAACTTTTGATTTTAATGCATTATGCTACTAGCAAGTTTCAAAAAAAAAAAAAAAGTAAGCCTTCCCCAATACTCTAGCAACAACTAAATTAAAAGAAATTTACTATAGCAATTGGAAGCTTTGGATAATCATATTTCCAAAGCTAATGTCAAAAGATACAAGCATAAAACCTATTATCTACGTATATAAAAAGTGATTACATATAAGTTCAATTTCATAAGAGTGAAAAGTATAGTTGTTGGCAAGGGAATGCATACCTTATATTTGTGATAACCATCAGAAGCCATGTCTACGGTCCTCCCACCTGCCCACCCCGAAGAAGATACTCATTTCAACTTGACTAACAAATTTTCCTCATCTTCACTTTTTTTTTTACTTTATTATATTAAATGATATTTTCTATGACCATCAAACTTTTTTATTTTACAATATTAGTATATTTTTTTACATTATTAAACATGACTATTGGATTAAAAAAAATTTGCAGATATAAAAAACATATCCATAACCAATTGAAACAAGGAACTTATAGGGAGTGGAGAGATTACCTTCATGTGTAAAAATGTATCCCAAATGCTTGGAGATTTTCCATCCTCAGCCCACGCACCCTCATACTACAAAAAAGTGAAATGCATTATAAAAAAAAAAAATCTACGAGTTAAAAATATTTAAATGAAAACAAAAACACATGTTAAAAATCATAGCATGTAGATGCTTCTCTTAATGCCATATCATAGAGACATTGTTGAGTGCACTTATGAATAAGACTCTAACGCACGATCACATATCATATACACTTGAAGAGAGCTTGAATGACTTGGATTATTTAAATTTTGATTTAAAAGCATACATTCATTTTATTATGATGTGGCCTAATACTTATTAGTAATTCTTTGTTGATTTTAGACCTTTTTTATGGAGTTTTCACAATGAAAGAGTTTGTTGATGTTTTCACTTCATGAAATAATTTATTTTAAAGAAGACACTTGCTCGATGATAGATTAAATATTAATTAGAACATTTTATTATTATTCTAGATTTAATAACATTTAACCATGAAGAGGGGAAGGGTGACCACTAAGGACCTTCCACATGTTTTAGTAATAATCATGCAAGCCTTAAATCCAAATAGTTGATTAAAGCGACCATTGTAGGGATGCCATGTGGAAAGGCTTGAAAGGGATGCCATTAGGATGGCGCCATGCTCGGAAGAGTGAATGGTAGACACTAGTTGAGAGTCTGATGTTATGTGTAGAATATGATATAATGTTGATTACTTTGGTTATTCAGTTGTCTTAGATCTCAAAGCTTTGTGTGTACACTGGTGGGTGCGGGGGGTTTACCCCCTGCTTAGGTTTAGGTGCTTTGCACTCACTTTTTTCTTCATATGTCTCTGCGCTATGTACCCGATGGTTACATCACTGAACGGCAGAGAGTAGAGAGGCACAATGGTATAGATACAGCGCGTCAGTGGTGCAAGGTAGAGGCTTCAGCGCCGCAGCTTACCGAACTAGCATCGCAGCTCTATGAGATGGAATGGATGGTTTTCTTTCTCGTTTATCTAAAGGGGTGCATCCTTTGGGATTATTTTACTTAGCTTTCTCTTGTATTTTGAATGTATAGACATTGAGAATAGTGCATGTGAGAAGAGAAGCAAGAAGAGAGTGAGAGTGAAGAGAGATCTGTACTTCTCCCAATTTTCATAGTGGATTTTTTTGGTGTGGTCTAACTTCTTGATTTTTCCTCTATTTTGGATTTTTTCACATTAAATCCTGATGTCCTTTACTATTTCACTGCTTTTACTTTCTTTCTTGTTTCATCATTGTGTTATTTACTCCTCATCTCCCTAACATAGGGAATATGACATATGATCCTCCTAATATTTGCACTTACAATAGTGAGATGAGAATAAACGAAGGGGTTAACCAAGCAAATGTGATTGAGAGCTGCCATGGAAGGAACAATAATACCACAAGAAGTTTCCCTCATGTTGAGAGTAGAGATATATGTATAAATTTTGAGAGTGACATGCTTTATAATGATAGAACATTTGTTCTTTATTTTAGTGCTTTAAAAATGTCAAAATTAAAAATCTTGGGCTCATTGGATTTGGCTCATCGAGCCACTTGATTCGATTATAATCATGCCATATTTGAATATCTTTTAGTGGAATATATGTATAATCTTTACCTAACACCCCTCACCTTACTTAACACCTCGAAATCCATATATTTTAAAAAGTGTTTAAAAAGAATTATATAAAAAAACCAGCACAAGGCACTAGTAAGGTGAATACAACAACAACAACAACAACAACATCAAGCCTTTATCCCACTACGTGGGGTCGGCTACATGAATCCTTTTTCTCCATTGTGTCCTATTAAAAGCCAAATTCTCGTTTAAACCTAATAAAGAAAGGTCATTCCTAATATTTTCTAACCAAGTCTTTTTAGGTCTACCCCTACCTTTCTTAACAAAAGTCAAATCTAATACCTCTACTCTCTTAACTGGGTCGTCGGAAGGCCGCCTTTTTATGTGACCAAACCATCTAAGGCGACTCTCTCTAATCTTATCTTCTACTGGAGCTACTCCAACCTTTTCATGTATATGCTCATTTCGTATCCTATCTCTAAGGGTAAAGCCACTCATCCATCTAAGCATCCTCATCTCTGCCACACTTAACTTAGTATTATTCTTCTCTTTTAATGGCCAACATTCGGCACCATAAAGCATTGCAGGCCTCACTACCATCTTATAGAATTTTCCCTTAAGTTTGAGGGGTACATTTCTATCACATAACAAGCCCGATGCATTCCGCCACTTCAACCATCCAACTTGAATTCTGCTGATAATATCCCCATCTATTTCACCATCACTCTGAACAATAGATCCAAGATACCTAAAAATTAAAAATAATATAAATATATTACTACTTGTATTTAATTAATTACATGAATAAATAAATTGGTAGTAAAAATATTTATAATAATAATCATTTAAAAAATTAGAATTATTCATGTTTCGTCCAGGAGTATTCGCCGCGGTAGAGAAATATAAAGTTTATCGTCTTAGCGTTGTACGAAAATCTGGCATGCAATCAGATAAGAGAGAGGGTCTAGCATTTATGAGACACCAAGATTTTTACGTGGAAAACCCCTAAAAAGTGGGAAAAAACCATGGGGCCTAGCCCAGTTTGAATGAATCCACTAGTATTCCAGTCGATTACAAATGAGGCCCTTCATTGGGAGAAGGCCTTAGCTTGATGTACATTTTATAGAGTACATTACATGATATTAATACAAAGGATCACTATTGACATGTTCATTTGGTCGGGAGGACCATAGTCGGAGGGCGACGGAGGTCGGAAGGCTTGTAGTCGGTGGGCGACATAAGTCAGGAGGACCGTAGTTGGCTGGCGATGGAGGTCGGAAGGACTGTAGTCGGCGGACAATGTAAGTCAGGAGGACCATAGTTGGCGGGCGATAGAGGTCAGAAAGATTGTAATCAGTAGGCGACATAAGTCAGAAGGACCATAGTCGGCGGGCGACGGAGGTCGGAAGGACAGTTGCCTTGCGTGGGAGGCTAGAAGGACTATGTCTGACGATGAAGGTCAGATGGACGGCGTCAGCTAGAAGTCCAACAATGGAAAGAAATCCATATTCCAATATACGTCCAACGAAAGTCCGAAAACCGGTAGAAGTCCTGCATCGGGTAGAAACTTGGCGAAGAGTGAAGGTCAGATGTCGGGTAGAAGTCCAACGTCTGTTGGTGGACGAGGAGAACTCCGACATCACTTGGGCGGAGTTCAGGAGGGAACTCTATCATTAATTGAGAAGAATTTTTGCATCCCATTGAATTTGGGCAGAATTCTGGCGTTCTCCCGAATATCCGGTAGAGTTCTGGCGTATTCTGGCGGCGGGAAAAGTTCTGGCGGTGGTCGAGGAGGAGAGGATTCTCCTTTTCCCCTTTCTGCTTTTCTTCTCTTCTTCTTCTCTCTCTTCACTTGTGTCCCTCTTGTGAAGAATGAGGGCTCTATTTATAGTTTTCTGGAGTGACATGGTTTGTAAATAGGCGTGAGATCAGAGGCGAATTGAGAGTGGTTTGAATGGACGGCCGATATTTAACCCTTCGATCGTGCACCATTCGTTGGACATTTGGAGGCCTTAATGATGTCATAATTTGCTATCTTGGGCTCATTGGATTTGTCTCGTCGAGCTGCTCGATTCGAGTATAAGCTTGTTAAAATCGAAGACCATTTGGTAACTCAAATTGCGGTTCGAATCTTCCAACGGTGCTTCGGGTCCTTGATTTGGACCCATTTGGGCTCGGATCGGATCAAATTTGGTGTCGTTGGGTTTGTATTTCCGAGACGCTCAGTTTGACAATAAGTTTGCTGAAATCGGAGTTCAGGTGCTTCCGAATTTAATTTTTGAAGTTTCCAACTTAATTTTTTCGCCGAGATCCGTGCCCGATATAGATAATTTCGTGATGACGTATCAGTTGCCCCCCTATTTTTGGACGTCAAAGTTCCAGAAGTCCAAAAATATTTATTTCAAAATTTTACATTGGCCGAATCGAAAAAAATTGGGTTCCAAAAGTTGAACATTTGCACAAACTTGATTGAAAAGGCCCCATTAAGCTCCGAAAGTGTCGAAATCGAGTCTGGTATGTTGAAAAACGTGTTCGAGGATGCGAAACGGCGCGACCGCGCGGTAAGGCGCACGATTATGCCTTTTTTTCATTTTTTTTGAATTTCTATGGGGCCCACTTGTATTTAAAAAATCTAAAAAATCCCAAAAAAATACCTAAAAATTTCAAAAAATTTAAAAAAAAATTAGAAAAATTAAAAAAATCAAAAATTATGGAGAACTCTAGAAACTTCCCTCTCTCTCTCTCTCCAAAAAAGTATAAATAGGCCTCTAAGGCCTTTAGAAAAATTGCCCATTCTCTTCTTTCTCCCTCTAGCTCTCTGACAGTTGAGGCTTTCCGCTAATTTCGAGTGAGAAATTCCCCCTGCTCGACTTAGCGCCCCTCCTCTTGTGCAGAGGTTTAAGAGATTTTACTTCCTCTCCCCAGCTTTCTGACAGTTGAGGCTTCTGTTATTTTTGAGTGGAAAATTTCCCCTGCTCGACTTAGCGCCCTTCATCTTGTGTAGAAGTTTAGGGGATTTTTCTTCCTCCCCCCGGCTTTCTAACGGTTGAGGCTTCCGCTATTTGCGAGTGAGAAATTTCCCCTGCTCGACTTAGTGCCCCTCCTCTTGTGTAGAAGTTTAAGGGATTTTTCTTCCTCCCCCCAGCTTTCTGACGGTTGAGGCTTCTGCTATTTGCGAGTGGGAAATTTCCCCTGCTTGACTTGGCGCCCCTCCTTTCAT
The DNA here is from genome assembly GCA_019514585.1 of Dendrobium officinale. Lineage (NCBI taxonomy): Eukaryota > Viridiplantae > Streptophyta > Magnoliopsida > Asparagales > Orchidaceae > Dendrobium > Dendrobium officinale. Next base: position 38,224,851 of record CM033697.1, on the reverse strand, counting down.
GCAGAAGTTTAGGGGATTTTCCTTCCTCCCCCCAGCTTTCTGACAGTTGAGGCTTTCGTTAATTTTTAGTGGGAAATTTCCCCTGCTCGACTTAGCGCCCCTCCTCTTGTACAGAAGTTTAGGGGATTTTTCTTCCTCCCCTGACTTTCTAACGGTTTAGGCTTCCGCTATTTTTGAGTGAGAAATTTTCCCTGCTTAACCTAGCGCCCCTCTTCTTGCACAGAAGTTAGGGGATTTCTTCTCATCTTCTTCTTGCATTGGAGGCATTCCACTGTCGTAGATAGGCGGTATTCCCCTATCAAGCTTCAGTGCCCCTCTCTTGTATAGAAGAAGGCGCGATGAGAGGCTATCTTCTTAATAGATAACCCTTGACGGAAGAAGATCAATGGCTGCTTGTATGCGAGGGTGATTTGAGAAGATCTGGCGGTGATAGTGTCTTGGAGGAGAACCAGAAGTGATGAGTAGATGGGGCGAATTTTAATGCCATTTGAGCGAAAGTTTGTCGGTGATAGACGATCGAGTTGAAGCTCATTAGCAGTCAACGACCAAGTGTAGAGCCAAAGGAGAGAGTTTGAGGGTGCGTTGCAAGTAGCAGTCGAGTGAGAAGCTGATGATGACTTAGACGAAGTAAAGGACCGACGACGAACATCAGGCAAAGAGCCGATGATGACGGTGGTCTAGTTGCATTTTGCAAAGATAATAAGTATCCATACAGAAGTTTGCCGTCATTAGATATCCCTAAGTCAAGGGGTGGGAGCAGTGTGTTATGCCGACATTCTAGTAACACATGTATAATGTTGACTGAGTTGAGGCCTGATGAAGACAAAATTGTAATTTTTCTTTGAAGAATAAGTTGTAGGAGATGCTTGTGTGCAGTAGAGAAGAAGCCTTTCAGATCCACTAAGGATATGTGACTGTCTTGAAGTTGCATGTTGTTTGATGATTGTAACTTGTACAACTCATGACAAAGTATTTTTCACTTTCAGATTCTTACAAAAATGTACCTTTTGTACAATTTTTGCAATGTAACTCCAGTGATATTGAATATGAAGTTGAGATGTTATCCCTCAGAGGAAATTAAATTTGTTTATGCATCTTCGAGTCATACTCTGATATATTGCATAATATACTTATTTGAAGCTTTTTAACCTGCTAAGAATCTCTATAGAAGATGCCGAAAGAATCCACAAAAGATGTGAGACCTATCCAAGGTTGTATGTCAGAGCCTTTTCTCGATGATGTTAACCTGTATGGAAGAGGTCGAGAAAATACACTAAGGATATGAGACCTATCCAAGGTTGTATGTCGGAGCCTTTGCTCGACGATGTTAACCTGTGTGGAAGAGGTTGAGAGAATCCACCAAGGATGTGAGACCTATCCGAGGTTGTATGTCGGAGCCTTTGCTCGACGACATTAACCTGTGGAAGTGGCCGAGAGAATCCACCAAGGATGTGAGACCTATCCGAGGTTGTAGGTTGGAGACTTTGTTTGACGATGTTAACTTGTGTGGAAGAGGTCAAGATAATCCACCAAGGATGTGATACCTTTTCGAGGTTGTATGTCGGAGCCTTTGCTCGATGACGTTAACCTGTGTGGAAGAGGTCGAGAGAATCCACCAAGGATGTGAGACCTATCCGAGGTTTTATGTCGGAGCTTTTTCTCAACGACGTTAACCTCTGTGGAAGAGGTCGAGAGAATCCAGCAAGGATGTGAGACCTATCCGAGGTTGTATATCGGAGCTTTTTCTCAACGACGTTAACCTGTGTGGAAGAGGTCGATAGAATCCACCAAGGATATGAGACCATTTCGAGGTTGTATGTCGGAGCCTTTGCTCAATGACATTAACTTGTGTGGAAGGGGTTGAGAGAATCCACCTAGGATGTGAGACCTATCCGAGGTTGTATGTCGAAGCTTTTTCTCAAGGACGTTAACCTGTATGGAAGAGGTCGAGAGAATCCACCAAGGATGTGAGACCTATCCGAGGTTGTTTGTTAGAGCTTTTTCTCAATGACGTTAACCTGTATGGAAGAGGTCGAGAGAATCCACCAAGGATGTTAGACCTTTCCGAGGTTATATGTCGGAGCCTTTGCTCGACGACGTTAAACTATGTGGAAGGGGTCGAGAGAATCCACAAAGGATGTGAGACCTATCCAAGGTTGTATGTCGGAGCTCTTTCTCAACGACGTTAACCTGTGTGGAAGAGGTCGAATCGAATCCCCCTGGGATTGATTTTGCTTTGATTGGGAGGGGGCGAACGCCGCGTATATCCCAAATTAAAGGTGAAGAATAGTCTATCTTTAGACCATTTCTGCCTTTTTAAGATCAAGATTAAGACCTTGCCAAAGAAGTAAAAGTTCAGCAATGGACTGTATAAAGCTTGTAATTGATTGGAAGTATCCTTGCATGTCGTTGGGATTTTCCTGAAATATCATCTTGATATAGAAAGCATCGGAGGATCTTTTTGACCAGAATTAGGGTAAAAGTTGCCCTCCAGTCAGCATCTGATGCAACAATGACTGATGTCAGGAAGTTGATAAGAGCGATCTTTTGAGATTGGAGCAAAACTTGCCCCCCAGTCGGGAACCACGTTCCCACAGACGGCGCCAAACTGTTGTGTCCAGAAGTATTCGCGGCGGTAGAGAAATAAAAAAGTTTATCGTCTTAGCGTTGTATGAAAATCCGGCACACAATCAGATAAGAGAAAGGGTCTAGCATTTATGAGACAACAAGATTTTTAGATGGAAAACCTCTAAAAAGGGGGAAAAATCATGGGCATAGCCCAATTTGAATGAATCCACTAGTATTGCAGTCGATTACAAATGAGGCCCTTCCTTGGGAGAATGCCTTAGCTTGATGTACATTTTATAGAGTACATTACATGCTATGAATACAAAGGATCACTATTGACATGTTCGTTTGGTCGGGAGGACCGTAGTCGGTGGGTGACAGAGGTTGGAAGGCTTGTAGTCGGTGGGCGACGTAAGTCAGGAGGACCATAGTCAGCTGGTGACGGAGGTTGGAAGGACTGTAGTCGGTGGGCGACATAAGTCTGGAAGACCATAGTCGGCGGGCGATAGAGGTCGGAAAGATTATAATCGGAAGGCGACATAAGTCAGAAGGACCGTAGTTAGCGGGCGACGGAGGTCGGAAGGACAGTTTCCTTGCGAGGGAGGATGGAAAGACTATGTCTGACGATGAAGGTCAGAAGGACGGCATCAGCTAGAAGTTCAACAATGGAAAGAAATCCATATTCGGATATACGTCCAGCAAAAGTCCAATAATCGGTAGAAGTCTGGCATCAGGTAGAAACTTGGCGAAGAGTGAAGGTCAAGTGTCGGGTAGAAGTCTGACGTTTGTTGGTGGACAAGGAGAACTCCGGCATCACTTGGGCGGAGTTTCGGCGACAGAAGGGAACTCTGTCGTTAATTGAGAAGAATGTCCGCATCCCATGGAAGTTGTGCAGAATTCTGGCATTCTCCCGAATATTCGGCAGAGTTCCGGCGTATTCAGGCGGCGGGAAAAGCTCCGGCGGTGGTCGAGGAGGAGAGGATTCTCCTTTTCCCCATTCTCCTCTTCTTCTCTTTTTCTTCTCTCTCTTCACTTGAGTCCCTCTTGTGAAGAATGAGGGCTCTATTTATAGTTTTTTTGGGAGTGGCATGGCTTGTAAATAGGTGTGAGATCAGGGGCGAATTGGGAGTGGTTTGAATGAATGGCCAATATTGAACCCTTTGATCATGCACCCTTCGTTGGACATTTGGAGGCCTTAATGATGTCGGAATTCAGCGATCTTGGGTTCATTAAATTTGTATCGTCGAGCCGCTCGATTCGAGTATAAGCTCGTTAAAATTGGAGACCGTTTGGTAACTCAAATTGAGGTTCAAACCTTCCAACGGCGCTTCAGGTCCTTGATTTGGACCCATTTGGGCTCGGATCGGGTCGAATTTGGTGTCGTTGGGTTTGTATTTCCGAGATGCTCAGTTTGACTATAGGTTTACTGAAATCGAAGTTCAGGTGCTTCCGAATTTAATTTTTGAAGTTTCCAACTTGATTTTTGTGCCGAGATTCGTGCCTGATCAAGATAATTTCGTGATGACGTATCAATTCATATAAAATTATATTTAATAAAAATTGATTTATTTTTATGATTTGCTAAGAAAATAAATATTTTTTAATTGAGTTAAACAATATTATAATAATAATGAAATCACACTTTAAAAGTCTAATTTTATTTCAAGTGTATAAAATACACATTGTTATAATTTAAAAAAAAAAAATCATTATAACACTAATAGAAATGTAGAGTTTTCACAACATTTATTAGCAGCAAATTAATTATCGTGGTCATAGCACGGATACTGTAGCGGTCTTAAACAGCTTCTTTGTGTGTAGTAAAGCGGAATCAGCTCTGCCCTAGCTCATTCAATCGCTACCATTCCCAATCTCTCGATCTCTTCTCTGCATGCGACCTGCCTCCTCCCCAGCTCCCTAATATTCAATGATGCTGACATCGACGTCGCTGCGCCCATTCTAACAAAAACTTCGCCACCATTTTGTCGTTCGCACCTTAATCAGCTATTATTTTCTTCTTCTCCTTCTTGAATCATAATTGAAACCAAGCAAACATTGGCTAAAATTTATATTAGGTTTTTTTTTGTCTGATTATCTTTCGATTGTTTTTTTTTTTCTCGGTGATTTGAATTAGGTCTTGCCTAATTCCTAACGAAAGGAGAGGGGATGTTATTGCATGATTAGTTTAAGTCTAAAACTTGAATGTAAGGATATTATTGTTGTTATAGACCGATTGTTCTAATTTATAAGTGTTAAAACCATTGTAATTGATGCGGTGCATCCTCAGATAAGGAACACTTTACCTTATTTTATTCCATCGCACTAGTGTATGCATTTCTGCTTTATTAGTTTTGTTCCACTACTTAGCTTTTCCATTCTAGTACTCTGTCATACGGTCTTCACTTTAGTTAGTTATGACCCTTTTTTGTTTTATGCATTAGTCCTATAAAGCTGTAATGGAAGAACTTGGAAGGTAGACAATATATTCTATCTTTTACAGAGCTAATTGCTACTGTGTTACTGTTTCATTCATTTTGCTACCGTTCTGGTCGTCCTCCACCGATACTCTACATCAGATTTGGTATCAGAGCCCGGCGCTTGGGGGGGTAATGGCGGAAAGTAGCCGACGAGGGACCGGCGATGAAGTTCGCAGTCTTGATTCCCTTTCGGAACTCCATAGCACCCTTAATCAGAGGTTAGATGATCTTTCCACTGATTTGTTTCGGTTGTCTATGGATATGCGCAGAGAGTTTCAATCCATTCGAGCGGAGATGGAAGGAAGTCGCCAAGATTGGACACCTGCACCGATCACTATGGCTCAAGGACGACGTGATCGGGAGCGCAATCCGGAGCAAAGGCGCGCGCGTCCAATGTCGGAACCATCCAATTCCGATGATGAGGATCCAGAGCCGTTTAATGCCAATCTACTCATGGAGTCGGATGATGACCGGGCGCCAACCCAGTACGCTCATCGCCGTCGAGGCATGTATCAGGGCCATTCACATGGCGAATTCTGAGTAAAGCTTGATAATCCGTTCTTTGACAGACGCCTACATATCGAGGACTATCTAGATTGGGAGAGGTCCGTAGAGACCTTCTTCGAGTATATGAATATTACGCCGGACAAATAAGTGAAGTACGTGGCATGCCAACTAAAGGGGGGAGAAAGTGCTTGGTGGATGCAACTCCTCCAATCTCGGAGGAGGGAAGGTCGAGGATCAGTACGTAACTGGCGAAGAATGAAGCAACTTCTCCGTTCTCAGTATTTGCCCATAGACTATGAGCAGATTTTATACCACAAATATCAGCATTGCCATCAGGGAAATCGATCTGTTAGTGAATACACTGAGGAGTTTCACCGCCTGTGTGCACGCAATGATCTCAATGAAAGTGCCAATCATTTAGTTGCACGATACATGGGAGGGCTCAAGGAGGCTATTCAGGACAAACTCGAGATGAACTCTATCTGGTCACTTGCGCAGGCAGTTAACTTTGCATTAAAAGCTGAACTCCAATTGTCCAGAGGTAGTAAACAATATACTTGGTGGTGACAGTTTTTTGAGCATTCACAAGAAATGGCTAAAAACAATTCCACTCCCAACAGGATGTCTGCGGGACAACAAGATCCTACAGCAACCAATTTTATGGCTGCACAGAATGCTTCATCTGGGGCGTCGGGAGAACGCAAGGTGCCATTAAAGTGGAAAGCCCCTGTTCGAGATAACCCATATGCTAAACCAAATACGATCAAATGCTTCAGGTGTTTTCAGATTGGTCATAAGTCAAATGAGTGCCCAAGCCGTCCACAAATTCATTTGACTTCGGCAGACAATGAAGATGTATCAGGAGAAGTGGAAGAACTTGAGCCAGAAGTGGAAGAAGAAATAGCACCAGATTTGGGAGAGCCGCTAGTATGTGTTATGGAGAAAATTTTATTGGCACCCCGACAACAGCAAAATTCGCAGAGGAACTCAGTCTTCAAGACACGTTGCACCATCAACGGAAAAGTGTGTGATCTACTCATTGACAGTGGTTGTACCGAAAATGTCATTACGCGTTCGGTCGTTCACGTACTTCAGCTCAAGACCACAAGAAGCTCCCATCCATACAAAATCAGTTGGGTGAAGAAAGGTATGGATATTTTGGTTTCCGAAATGTGTCGAGTCACATTCTCAATAGGGAAACATTATGTGTGCGAAGTACTTTGCGATGTCCTAGATATGGACGTGTGTCATTTAATTCTGGGTCGACCATGGCAGTTTGATGTGGGGGCACTGTATGATGGCAGATCAAATTCCTATTCTTTTGATTGGAAGGGTAGACGGCTCAAACTCATTCCCTATTCTACTGATTGTAAGGAGGCTCCAAAGGATAAGCAGGCAATGATGCACATGATTACGGGGTCAGCCCTTTTACATGCCAGCAAAGAGAGTTCCCTACTTTTTGCATTAGTAATTAAAGAAAGAGATCCTCCTGGTCAAATGGGTAGCGTTAATTCTGAAGTGCAAAAACTGCTGAAGACATTTTCGGATCTGGGGCCGAATTCCTTACCCGATACTCTCCCGCCGCTTCGTGCTCTGCAACATCAAATTGATTTCATTCCAGGAGCTAGCCTGCCCAACTTGCCATATTACCGTCTAAGCCCGAAGGATTATCATACGTTACAGCAACTCGTGGACGATCTAGTGGAAAAGCAATTGATTCAGCCCAGTTTGAGCCCGTGTGCGGTGCCAGCACTTTTAGTACCAAAGAAAGATGGGACGTGGCGCATGTGCATGGATAGTAGAGCCATCAATAAGATAATGGTAAAATTCTGTTTTTCCATTCCGCGACTTGAAGAATTGCTTGAGAAATTGGCCGGCTCAGTCATCTTCTCAAAGCTGGATTTACACAGTGGCTATCACCAAATTCGTATCCGTCCCGGAGACGAATGGAAGACAGCATTCAAGACTCGCCAGGGCTTGTATGAATGGAAAGTCATGCCATTTGGGCTTTGTAATGCTCCGGTAACATTTATGATACTCATGAATGAAATTCTGAAACCTTATTTAAATAAGTTTTGTGTTGTGTATTTTGATGACACTCTCATTTTTAGCAAAATTTTATCCGAGTATATACAACATCTACATCAGATTTTCGAAGTGTTACACAACAATAAGTTGTACTTAAACCTCTCCAAGTGTGAGTTTGCTACAGAAACTGCCTATTTCCTCAGATTTATTATTACTGCTAATGGCGTGCGAGTGGATCCAAAGAAAATTCGGGCAATCACTGAATGGCCGACCCCCAAATCCTTCTTCGATGTCCGGAGTTTTCATGGTTTAGCCAATTTCTATCGGTGCTTCATCAGAGGATTTAGTAGTTTGGCGGCGCCATTAACGGATTGTTTAAAATCTAAACAGTTTACATGGACTGAATTGCAACAGGCAAGTTTTGTTCAAGTGAAAGATGCATTGGCTTCTGCTCCAGTCCTTGCATTTCCTGACTTTGAAAAGCTATTTGTCGTCGAGACTGATGCTTCTTCTTCCGGAATCGGTGCGGTGCTCATGCAACTTGACAAACCAGTCGAATATTTTAGTGAAAAACTGTGCCCGGCTCGCCAACGATGGACAGTTTATGAACAAGAACTGTATGCAGTTGTTCGCGCTCTTAAACAATGGGAGCAATATTTGTTACATCAAGATTTTGTACTCCACAGTGATCATAAGGCCTTACAATACATTAACAATCAAAAGACGCTGAATCGAATGCATGCTCGTTGGATACTGTTCTTGCAAAGGTTCACCTTTGTTCTTAAGCATAAATCGGGTTCCCAGAACAGAGTTGCTGATGCCTTGAGTCGGCAAGCCACTCTTCTATTGCAGTTAAACACAGAAATTACGGGATTACAGTGCCTTAAAGAGCTTTATGCCACTGATAAAGATTTTATGAAAATCTGGGCAGAATGCATGGAGAAAACTGTGGCGGGACAATTCTCAGTGCGGCATGGTTATCTGTTTAAACAGCACGCACTCTGTGTGCCCGATTCCTCTTGGAGACAACAGCTAATCCGTGAACTGCATTGTGGAGGGTTGGCGGCCCATGTTGGCCGTGACAAAACCATCGAGCAATTGCAGACCCGATTCTTTTGGCCACATCTTCGACGGGATGTCACCAAGTTTATTGAGCGGTGTTCTGTGTGCCAATCTTATAAAAGCAGTGGACAAAACACAAGGTTGTATATGCCATTGTCGGTGCCAAACACAATTTGGGAAGACCTCAGTTTGGATTTTGTGCTTGGATTGCCGCGAACTAAGCGAGGTAATGACTCTGTTATGGTGGTGGTTGACAGATTTTCAAAAATGGCTCACTTTATTGCATGTAAAAAAACTTTTGATGCCCACAACATTGCTCGACTATTTTTTAATGAAGTTGTCCGCTTACATGGCATTCCCTGTAGTTTAACGTTTGATCGCGATGTTAAATTTGTAAGCTATTTCTGGCGTGAATTATGGAAACACCTCAAAACAGATATCAATTTAAGTTCTGCCTATCACCCTCAATCGGATGGACAGACCAAAGTGGTAAACAGGACTTTGGGAAATATGTTGAGATGCCTTGTTCAAGAACATCCCAGACTTTGGGATGATGTATTAAGTCAAGCTGAATTCGCTAATAACAGTATACCCAACCCGTCAACGGGGTTGTCTCCTTTTCATGTTGTATACACTAAAGCTCCCAATCACACTGTGGATGTGGCAGTACTTCCAAAATGTGTTAATCGCCAAGCTGCTGTCACGGTCGACCAGTTTACATCTCTACTGCAGGATGTTCGGACCAAACTTATTACATCTAATGAGCAGTACAAGGCTGCTGCAGACAATCATCGGAGGGCACGAATTTTCAAACAAGGCGAACTGGTTATGGTTCGTATTCGTCGCGAGCGTTTACCACTTGGAGCTTATTCCAAATTGGGTCGACGGAAATTGGGTCCCTTCCCCATTGTGAAGAAAATAAATGACAATGCCTACATCGTTGATCTTCCTCCTGATCTGGGTACAGCTTCCACCTTCAACGTTACAGATATTTTCCCTTACTTCCCAGCTGATGATGCCACTATATCTACGTCTGCTGAGACAGCAGCACTCTCTTCGGTAGGGGACAGCTGATGCGGTGCATCCTCAGATAAGGAACACTTTACCTTATTTTATTCCATCGCACTAGTATATGCATTTCTGCTTTATTAGTTTCGTTCCACTACTTAGCTTTTCCATTCTAGTACTCTGTCATACGGTCTTCACTTTAGTTAGTTATGACCCTTTTTAGTTTTATGCATTAGTCCTATAAAGCTGTAATGGAAGAACTTGGAAGGTAGACAATATATTCTATCTTTTACAGAGCTAATTGCTACTGTGTTACTGTTTCATTCGTTTTGCTACCGTTCTGATCGTCCTCCACCGATACTCTACATCAGTAATTTAGCAGATTTAATAGCAAAAATAATATTAAAATTTTAATATTAGTGTAAGCATATAAAAAAGGGATGCCAATGCTTGTTTTAATAGTAGTGTAAGAAGATTAATATTGTTTTATGAACTTTTTTTTAAAAATCTTATAGGCTAATTCATAGCAAAAATAATATTAAAAATTTAATATTAAATTTATCAATCCAAATAATGAGATATAATGAGATAAATATTCTCAATTTAAACTTTATCACTGTTAATTTTTAATAGGTAATTTATGAGTCAAAATTCTTAATTTATTGCCAATTAAAAAAATTAATATAGGCTAACTTTCTTCAATTAAAAAGGTATATACTTCCTTCGATCGCTAAAATAAGAAAAAGATTTATAGTTGCATAAAAGTAGATAGTGAAAAACTTGCATTTGATTTACAAATGCAAATTCTATTTCAAAACAGTTATAAACCAATAGGAGCAATAATAATTTATTTTATGTTCCCATATGTGAAAAATATTATTTATTTTCTTTAACCATATTACTAAGTCATATAAAATTAAGTGAAAATGATTAATAATTATTCATTGAAGTTAGAGGAGCTTATTTTAAAATAAGAAAATAATATATTTTCCTTCAAAAAAAGAATTATCTCAGGTAGCCTTCAAAATATATAAGAAAATAATTATTCATTTACTAGGTTTTAAAATGGATTTAAATTTCTGGAGAAAAAGAAATGTTAATTAATTTGATTCAAACTAGTCAAACTACTTTGGAATGATGGAAGAGGATGTACATCAAAATGACACAGCTATGAGATGTTTGTTCAAAACATAATATAAATCATGATCAAAATGAGAACAAATAAGGAGTCAAGAGAATATAAATAAAACATTTGTGTCCTCCTGCTCTTTTGCGCCGCTCTGGCGATTAGGGCATCCCGGGTGTGCGAGCTGCTTTGCGTTCATTTCTTCCTTCTTGCGCCTCATTTTTGTTCGTTTGTTAGTGTTTTGAGGTTCTCTACTTCCTTTGGGTGCCCGTTAGGGCTTTTTTCTGATGGCGGTGGCTCCTGCAGTGAACCCGTGGGGGAAATCTGCGGTAGAACCGACTGTGGAGGAGAAAAAAGGTTTTTTTAACCTAGATGGTGATGGATCGTCCTCTCCACCTAGATCTAGATCTTTTAAAGAGGTTTTATCAGGCACTGCTGCTTCAGGTGATACTTTTCCTAATGTTCAACAGTCGGTTTTTAATGGCGTCCCTACAGTATTATTGTCGGATGAGGAAGTTTTGAAACTTGCTTCCCCCTATCAATTTACGTTGGTTGGTAAATTTGGCTTGGGTCGTCCTAACCTTGATGCGATTCAAAATTTTTTCTCTTCGCTTAAACTGTCCGGCTTTTACTCTGTGGGTTTATTGGATGCTAGACATGTTGCGATTCAATTATCTAACGATTTAGACTATAGTAGAATTTTTGCTAGAAGATCTTACTTCATTTTCAATTGTCAAATGAGGATTTTGAAGTGGACTCCGTTTTTTGACATTAAAGAAGAGTCACCAATTGTTCCTATTTGGATTTCGTTTCCTAATCTTCATCTTCATTTTTTCAATTCGAAAGTACTGCATGCTTTAGGTTCGATATTCGGTAGGCCCCTGCAAACGGATCAGGCTACAGCCTCCAAAACTCGTCCCTCGGTTGCTAGAGTTCTGGTAGAAGTTGATATTTCGAAGAAACATCCTACAGAGATTTGGGTGGGTTCGAAAGCGTATGGGTATTTGCAAAAAGCAGAATTTGAGAAAGTTCCTGACTTTTGCGTGCACTGTAAGATGCACGGGCATGGTGTGGTTGATTGTTTTAAACTAAATCCGGAGTTAAAAAAAGTTTCTGGGCTTGCCGGGGGGAGGCTGGGATCTACCGAGAACATTAAACAGTATGTGCCGATCGAGAAATATAGCGAGGAAGTTAATGTTACTCAGGTGGTACCGTCTCCGACTGTGCAAGAGCCTATTATGGATGGTAGTGAAATGAGAGGTGATACAGATAAGCTTGTTCAGACGACTGATGTGGGTAATTCTGTTTTGAATTTAGATTCTGTAGATAATAATGTGGTTACCAATATATCTAGTGAGAATGCTACTGATCCTAAACTTTTCATTTTAGTTGAGGATATGCTAAATGATTTGCCCGTAAATTCTATTTCTGTGAATATTGAAAAATCTTTGATTTCTAAACAGGGCAACAAGGAAGGGGATAGCGGTGATTATGAATTGGGGGATTCGTATGAGGAAGGTGAAGTTGTTCCTAATGCGAATGATTGTGATTCTATGAAAAAGAATCAAGGTATGGATTTACTGACTTCTTCTTCCAAAGCTCAAAAATCGGGTGGCAAGGATAATGCGGTTGTGGGTGGTAAGGTGAAAGGTAAAAATAAAAATAGTTGCCCTGTCACCCCTAGGTCCACCAGAGCTAAAACGTCTTCTAATCATATTAATGATTAAAGCTCTTATGTGGAATGTTAGGGGGATTGGTGGTAAGTCTTCTAAAATACGTGTTAAAAACCTTTATAGGATTCATGATATTAAAATTCTTGTTTTAAGTGAACCTCTTATAAATGCTGTTAGAATTGCTGATATTGCTAAATTTTTGGGTTTCAATATGCATTTTTCGAATGTTTCTAACAAAATTTGGATTTTGTGGAATAAGTTCATTTCTCTTGACATTGTGGTTGATGGGAATCAAGTTGTGCATTGTAATATTAATGTGGGTAATGTTAATTGTTTTGTCTCTTTCATTTATGCTGCTTGTAATAGAGCTGAACATATTAATCTGTGGAATAATATGGTTAATTTTGGTGCTAACATTAATGGCCCATGGTGTGTTGGGGGAGATTTTAACATTATTGCGACTGCTAATGAGAGAAGGGGTGGTTGTAGACCGAATTTTCTAGCTATGGATGATTTTAATACAATGATTAATGATTGTAATCTTAATGATATTGGTTTCATTGGCAGCCCTTTTACTTGGAATAGGGGTACGTTGTTTCAAAGGTTAGATAGATTTCTGTTTAATAATGATTGGCTTGCCAACTTTAATGCTACTAGTGTGGAACATTTGAGTAGATCTATGTCTGATCATGCCCCACAGCTTTTAAAGGTGAATGTTCTTAACCAACCCGGCACTTTTTCTTTTAGATTTTTAAACATGTGGTTACTTCATGATAATTTTAATTCTGTGTTGGAGAGCAATTGGCATGCTCCGGTTTTTTCAGATAATAATATAAAGGGTATGTTGAGACTTTGGGCTAAGTTATCTAGATTGAAACAATGTTTGAGATACTGGAATAAAAACATTTTTAAAAATATTTTTTTAAATATTAAGGCTGCTGAGGATAAAGTTGTTGAGTTGGAGGGGGTGTACATGGAGAATTCTAATGATGAGAATAATGAAAATTTAAATGTTGCTAAAACGGCTTTATGTAATTTGCAATGTCAGGAAGAAGCTTTTTGGAAACAAAAGGCTAATGCCAAGTTTGTCACTGAGGGAGACAGAAACACTAAATATTTTCATGCTTTGGCTAATAAAAATAGAGTGAAAAGCAGTATTCATAAAATTGTGACTAATGAAGGTGTTGTTTTGGAGTCTAATGAGTTAATTTGTAAGGAGGGGGTTGATTTTTTTGTTAATTTGTTTAACAGTAATGCTTATATTTCTCCTTTTCTTAACACTGACATTATTCTGAGGCTCATAAAGGATGATGATAATATTTTGCTTTGTAGTTTACCAAATGAATATGAAATTTTTAATGTTCTAGCAGATATGAATGGAGACGCTACGGCGGGCCCTGATGGTTTTACTACTAAGTTTTTTCAAAAATCGTGGGAGACAGTTAAGGGTGATGTTATTAATGCTGTGCAAGACGTTTTTAGAGGTAACTCTTACCCTAAATATTTTTCTTCTTCTAATATTGCTCTGATTCCTAAGAAGGAGGGTGCAAATGCGTGGAAGGATTTTAGACCCATTAGTTTATGTACTTTCTTTAATAAATTGAATTCCAAAATCATTGCTAGTATATTGGCCATTTTACTTCCTAGAATTATATCTTTAAATCAAACTGGTTTTGTGAAAGGTAGGAGTATAAGTGATAATGTCCTCATTGCTCAGGAACTTACTCATGATATTAACACTAGGGTTCCTGGTGGTAATATTATTTTTAAGCTTGATATTACTAAAGCTTATGATAATTTGGATTGGAATTTTCTTTATAAAGTGTTAGCTTTGTTTGGCTTTAAGAAAGATTTTATTCTGTTGATTAAAAATAGTATAGAAAACTGCTTCTTTTCTGTGATAATTAATGGTAGAAGTCATGGGTATTTTAAGTCTTATAAAGGTCTTCGGCAAGGGGATACTTTGTCTCCTTCTCTTTTTATAATAGATATGGAATATTTTTCTAGGGGTTTAGAAGATTTGTATGCTAAGAATGTTTCGTTGAAATTTAGAACGATAAGAGGTTTTCCTATATCGCATCTGAGTTTTGCTGATGATTTTATTTTGTTTGCTAACGGTTCTATCAAGAATGTGAAGATTTTAATGAAATTTCTTTCTAGATTTAGTGTTTATAGTGGTCTGTCCTTTAGCAAAGACAAATGCAACTTCATTGTGGGCAAGTCGATCAATCACAGAAGAATTCAAGCTATTCAAAGAGTTAGTGGTTTTATTCCTAAAGGGTTGCCTATAAAATATTTGGGTACGCCGATTTATAAAGGTAAAAAGAAAAGTTTTCTTTTTGATGACATTTTTACTATTATTCACAAAAAGTTATCTAATTGGTCTACCGGTTTTCTTTCTTATGGTGGTCATTTAGTTCTTATTGAAGATGTTCTTAACTCTATTCCTATTTATCTGTTTCATACTTTATTGCCTTCTGTTTCGATTTGTTATAGAATGGAAAAAAATGATTAACAAATTTTTTTGGGGAGGCAAGGGAAATACTAACGTTATTCATTGGTCCTCTTGGCATAAAATGTGCGGGAAGTTAGAGGAAGGGGGTTTGGGGTGTAAAAATTTTATTGATATGGCTGCTGCTTTTTCTCATAAGTTGTAGTTTTCTTTTAGATCCAATTGTAGTCTTTGGGCTCGTTATATGAATGTAAAATATTGTAACAATAATCACCCTGTTTCGTGTCATTTTAAAAATTCTGATTCCTCTACTTGGAAAAGGCTGTGTAATATTAAATGGGAAGCAGAGAAGTTAGTGCATTGGGGGTTGGGGAAGGGGGATATTTATTTTTGGCAGGACAAGTGGTTGGGTGGTTCTTCTATTGATGCTTATTTAAATTCTCATACGATGGAAAGAATCAAAGTGTCTTATTTTTATAAGAATAATGAGTGGGATGTGGAGAAATTGAATGCTATTTTTCCTAATTGCTTAGTTAATTGCATAACTGATTTGCCTCTTGATATTAATGGTAAAGATCGTATTCTTTTTGCTGGTTCTTCTGATGGTAATTTTAAATTAAAAGCTGTTTGGGAGAATGTTAGGATTCCGGGGGAAATTTCGCAGATTTTTGACGGTATTTGGCATAGTTCTTTTCCTATTACTTATTCGACTTTTGTTTGGCGTTGTATTAAAGGTTTTTTGCCGATTGATAACTTGTTACAAAAGAAAGGCATTTCTCTTATTTCCAAATGCTTTTGTTGTTCTCTTTGTGAAGATCTAGAGCATTTGTTTTGTAATGGTCTTGTGGCTCAACAAGTTTGGTGTTTTTTTAGTAGTTTGGTGGGTTTCAATATTTCTACTTCTCATTTAAATTTGGTTTCTCTGTTGAAAAGTTGGTTTATACATGGGAAAGGGCATTTCTTGAATCTGTTACCTATGCTGATATTATGGTTTATATGGGATGCTAGAAATAAGGCTAAACATGATAATATTAAGATGGAGGCTTTTTGTATTATCAGTAATGTGAAAAGGAAGGTTATTCAGCTTTTTTATTATAAAATTATTTCTATTAAGACCTTTTCTAGGTGTAAGAGTGTAGCGGTTAGTTTTGGCATTAATTTGGCTACGAGGAACATTTATAATGCCGACTCTGTGGTTTTATGGATTAAACCCAAACCACCGTATGTTAAATTAAATACGGATGGTTCTGTGGGGGTTAATAAAGCGGGTGTGGGAGGGATTATTAGAAATTTTGAGGGTGTTTGTGTGGCTGCTTTTGCTGCTCCGGTGGTTGAGAGGGATGTTGTGTTGAGTGAGTTGAAGGCTCTTTTGTTTGGGTTGGAATTGTGTTTTAAGCATGGCTGTTTGTGGGTTTGGATTGAAGTTGATTCCTGTAATCTGGTTCATTTGTTGAACTGTGAGGTCTCAGGTAATGCTGTGAATTTTTATACTTTGAGAAAGGTTAAAAAATTGATGCAAATGCTTAATTGTTATATCTCTCATATTTTTAGAGAAGGGAATGTTTGCGCTGATTTTTTAGCGAAGATGGGCTCTTCTCTTGGTAGGTATGAGGAGTTGGATATTCATAATCTGGATATTCATTTAAATGGTTTGCTATTAATGGACAAGGTCTCTTTGCCTCGTCTTAGACATGGGTGAGTTCGTTTGGTTTCTGGGTTGTGCTACTGGTTTTGTCTGTGGCTGCATCTTTCTGGTGAGGAGTTTGTTTTGCTCCTTGTTAGCTGGTGGTGGTCTTTGGTTGTTTTTTGCTGGGGGTAGGGGTTGGGCTTTGATTGTTGCTGGTTATTTCATGGGGATTCTCCTTTTTTTTTTCAAGAGGGTGGAGTTGATGCTAAGGAGTTTTGTTTGGTTGGTGATTTCTTCGGGTGGCTTCAGTTGTCTTGGGCCGAATGTCTGGATGTTTTTTGTGGGTGGTTGCAGGTTTTTGAGAGATGTTGTGGTTGCTTTTGTGGGTTTTGCTTGTGCTGTTTTTTTGATGATTTTCTTGAGTTTTCTTTGCAGAATTTTTTGCAGGAGAGCGGAGCTGAACGTTGTCAATTGCAAGTGGCGTCTCCTTTTTTGGGTGCTATTTCTTAATAGCCCGTATTATTTTTGTAATCGTAGATTAAGGATCCACTGGCTCGTAGGAATTTTTATTTCTTTTTGGAATGTAGCTCGTTTGAGCAGTAGAGAGCTGGTGGAGCCTTTTAAGGATTTTGTAACCGTTTTTTAATGAACGCGTAGGCCCCTATAGAGGGTTTTTACCAAAAAAAAAAAAAGAGAGAATATAAATAAAACATCACATATCTTTTTTTTTTTTTTGTTAAAACTCATAGAGAGCTTACGCATTAATATAAAAAATGTCCTTGAAATGGATCATAAACCTAGTAAATGCTCGAGGAGCTACAGTTAAAAAAGAAAACAAAAACCTATAGAGTTTAAGATCCCTTGCTAGTTGTAGAAACAAATAGCCATACCCAAAAAGGGTAGTATAAGATCGATATCAGTGGATAAAACATGAGGAAATAAAAGATGTGATTGAGCATGAAAATCAATAGAAGAACACAAGAAGAAAACAAGCTCCACCAGGTGAAACTCCATCAACTAGCTCGACCAACAACACTAGTCAGGACATCAAGTAAAGCCAGCCTAAACATAGTCCAAAATTCACTTCTAGAATATTAATCTGTAGGAAAAAAAACCTCTAAACAAAAATCAAGTAAGAACACGAAGAAAGAAGAAAAAGCATCACAAAAGCATGAGTAGAACAACCACATAACCAACTAACAATCAACCAAACACCCAACAACATGGCAACAAAAGCAGCCAGGCACAACCCAAAAAAGCCACAACGCAATACAAAAAATATAACAAAATAAGTTCCTCTAAATAACATAGACCAAAGAACCAAATAACCCAATCAACTATAGACAACACAACAAGACAAACTAACAACAAAACAACCCAACAATACAAACTAACAACAGAAATAAAATATTAAATCTATGAGCTACCCATCCTATCTAAGTACAAGTAAATAAACAAACCTAAGAAAATTCTAGGGAGGTAGGAGCTATCACCCAAAAAAAAAAAGAGATCAACATGAAGGAAATCAACATCATCATCATGTCAATAAAAAAAAATATTAAAAAATAGTAGGCATGGAAGAATCTGTCAAAATAGCAACCTTCATATAAGATAACTAAAACAAATAGAAACCAAAATAAAATTCACATTAGATGAAGCAACCACAAAAGAGTAGGCCCACAGAATGAAGAAACAGACACATCAACAACAGTAAAGGAAAACCTCATAATAGAGCCACAAAGCAAAATGCTGCCAAAGAAAACCACAAAGGAAAATTATACATGGACACAACAAGGGAGAAGACCCCCAGGTAAAAGACCTACAGTGAAACAACAAAAAAAACACCATAAAAACCACCAACTAGAACAACAGACACCCACAACCAAAACCTAGGACATAGCAAAACAAGGCTCAATAAGAGCAGTTGGGGAAACCTGAAAAAAGAAAAAAAACATAACCATAGCACTAATAAAACCAAACCACAAAAAGGAAAAGAAACACTAACAAGAATATCCAGCATACCAGAATGAAAGAGAACCAAAAAAACCAAACAAACAAAAACACAATTTAAGGAAGCAACATAACAGAGCAAAAAACCTACCACCACAAAAAACACAGTAAAACCCAATGACATCAAAAAAATTACATCCTAATATAAGGCAAACCAGCTTTATACAAATGAGCTAAACCCAATAAAGGTTTTGGGAGAGCAAATTATATTGAATGAATGGTTGGGACATGGGATTTATTTTTTTATAAATAAAATGAAAGGCTAGGATTGTGTTTGGGAAGAAACTCAAGCAGCGTTTATAATAGTAGTAGTAGTAGTTTATATATATAATTTGTATAAATTTAAATTAAAATGTTGGCATTATCCTTAACAAATAAAATTTGAGCATTATAACAAACAAATATTCTTTAATAGATTTAAGAGGTCATAATTATTTTCATCATGTTTAAGAATTCAATAGTTTGAATTTTTTTAATCCTCAAAGATTTATTAAATTTGGATCTTCCTATCTTTCGGTAGTTTGCATTTTCTGAATATGATATTTTTAATGATAAAAAATTTGTAATTAAATAATTAATTATTTTCTTACAATTGAGTCATTAAGGAAAACTCACAAACACATTACATATGCAAGCTTCGAACCCAAGACCTGTTAATTTGTAGCCAAAGCTCCTAATCGACAAATCAATATAAGCTGCATATAAAAATAATTAATTCTCACATCTCATTTTTTAATGTATTTAATAGAGAGAGTTTAATGCAATTGTTTTCACCATGTAATTTTTCATTGCTGACCTTTATGTTTATTTTTTCATCATTTTGTTGGATTTCAAGTTTCTAACAATGAATTTTCTTATAATAGTAAAACCCAATTATGGGCGCTTATTTTATATCATCAAATTAAAAGTTACATGATCTATAAAGGAAACCACAACTCATTAATTCTCCTAGAGCTACAATTAAAAAGTAAAAATAAAACCTAAAAAGCATAGGTTTCCAAACTAAGTTACAAAAGCAAAATGATAAAAATAAGGTAGGCAGGAAACCAAACCCAAAAGGAGCCCAAGCTTGAATAAACTTTAAGATAATCCAGGAACCCGTAAAATGAACCTGTAAAAGAAAAAAGAGAGGCCACGAAACTAACCAAAAACAAGAGAAACAGCATATTAAAAATCCCAAGAAAAATACCACCCAAGGCACATGGAAAACCATAACGAATAACTCAATCGACAGCACAACAAGGACAACAGAAGTACAGGCACATTAAGTTTGAACCAATAAACAATGTATGTTGCACAACAATGAGTTCTAGCCAAATTAAGATATACTAATTGGATTTGAAGAAAAAACAAAAAAATAATAAGGAAGCACATGAATCACATAATTCAAGAAGCTAATAGCTAACAAATAAACCAAAGATCAATAAAAAATATCTACAACCAAAACAAGACCCACCACTAGGGAGTCACATCCCAACAACAAACCAATCATCAACTAGAACAACAAAAGGATGAAACCCCTTGGAACATTAAAAAAAACAATCCATAAGAATATAACCAAAACCAAGAAGAAAAATACACAATCTACACCAACTAAAAAGAAGTAATCAACAAAACATAGAGAGGAAAAACTAAATGAAAGCAAACCAAAATGAGAAATTCTACTGTAAGAAATGGACCAAATAGGCTTTAAAAAGTGTAGTATCATATTATACCATTCTTTGAGAAATAAATAATGGATAAAACACCGTTTTCTCAGATAAAACAATAATAATTATTTATATCTATATAGATTACAGAATAAAAGTTACCCCGTACGATAACCAAGAGCCAAAGAAATTAATCAACAAACTGTAGCACAAAAGTGCATAACTCAAACAATGGACTAAAAATATAATCATTACTAACATAGTCCTTCAGGAGAGCAGCTACAAAGCCGTACCAAATACAAGAGAGTACAAAATTTATAGCAAGAGAAACCTATAACAAATAGAACATGAACCAAAAAAGCCCCAGCTCATATTCTAATGCCTTCTCTTGTAAGGAAAAGCCAAAGAATTAAGCCTGATCATGCCTTTAAGAATCCCAAGGTATGAGTCTTTGTTATACCATATTGTATTAGAAATTTTAGCACCTTTGTTGGCCAGCCATTTATCGTAAACATTTCCTTCTCTCCAAATATGTGAAATTTTGTAATTAAATCTGTTAAGCAAGGAAAGTGTTTCGCTATATAAATACTGCAAATTGGTATTATAACAATTTCTTTCTTTGATTAAGTAAACAAGAAGCTTGGAGTCAGTTTCAATCCCAATATTTAATATATCCTTGTTAAGACAAAGCAAAAGCCCGTAATATAAAGCACTCAATTCAATAAAAAGAACATAACCTTTAGCAAAGTTCATCCCTGATTAAACCATTATAGCCATCACCACCAATAGTAACTGAGCCATCAATGTTTAATTTGTACTCATTAAAATGAGGTTTGATCCATTTAACTTATTTAATATTACTATTTTTTTATGAAAAGTTTGGCCATATATGTTGAAATAGGATAATTAAATGATATTACCTCCAAAATGCTTAGGGGCCAGCAACTTAGCAATAACAAATTGATGAATTAAAGATTTTAATGAAATGATAACCCTACATGAACCCATATTTACGTTGTTATGCTTACTTTAATTCCTTTCACAATATAATAGCCAGAAAACAACTAGAGGAAGAATAATAAGAATATTACATTTAGCTTTATTGTAAAACCAACAAGCCAAAAAGGTAAAAATTGTAATAATTATATTGAAGTTAAATTCCCAACCCATTATTAGGTGTATACCACACCTTAAAGCAAACAAGTTATTAAAAAAAACATGTTTATTCATTTCAGTATGATAACAACATTGACATTTATAAACTAAGGAATACCCATCTCCTTTAATCTATTATCGACAGGAATATAGCCTTTTAAAATTCTCAAAGTTAGTATAAAGAACTTAATAGGAGAAGAAAAATTTCACACTTATCATAAATAATACAACAATCCTTTTTTTTTTTTTGTAAATCAATTCCAAACATTTTTTAAATAAAAATCACCATCCTCAGAGAGTTTAGAAATAGATAGATCATTAAGGGAACCCTTGATAGGGATATCATGACTAATTTCAACAATATTATAGGGAACATGATTTAATACAAACAGTTCACACCAGTTGTTCTCTTAGAAGCCATCCGCTTCAGCTCAATATGAACCTGTACCTTATTTGAGAAAAACATCATCTTCTTAATTATATCACTTAACTCCTCACCAAAACCTTTGTCCAGCTGCTCCTCATCCCACCTTCCATAAAAAATCAAGCAATCAATCGTAACACCAGTTTCACCCACATCCCTAATAAACATTTGACATTTGTCTAAGCTTCTATCAAGAACCCAGGCATCCCTGACCAAATTAATAGAATTCCCATTGGAAACTTTCCACCTCACAATAGGACGCAAATAATTTGCACCATTACAAGAACTTTCCATGTAGATGAGCACCCTTTTCCAGCATCATAATCCCATATCTCGTTTGCATACTTAGCTCTCTCATTCCTATTGAGAAGAGAATCTAGAATAACAAAAAAATTTAAAGCAAACTTTGCACACAAAGGCCCAACTAAGGCTTTAGCTAAAAATAAGCCACGACCTCCCATGTTTCTTTGCTTACATAAAACTTCCCATGCAACCTACACAATTTATCAAATTCACATAAAAGCCCCATAGGAACTAAAGAGTGAGTATAAAGAAATATGGGAAGAGGCGAAAAAATAGATTTGACCAAAACAAGCTTCCCAGTAAGAGAAATGAACTTGTTTCCCCAAGTACTAAGACTATTCAAGGCCTTCTTCAAAAGGTTATGAAAATCAGAGACAAGAAATCTCCTCAAATCCAGCTTCACATCAAGGTAAATAAACTCCTTGACCACGTGATATCCAAACAGTTTAGAAATGCACTTTCTCCGCTCTTTCTTCCCATAGCCTTACCAAAGAAAACAAATGATTTCTTTAAATTGATGTTTTTTCCTAACCACTTACAATAATTGTTAATGATCCCTTTCACCTTTTTTGCACTCCTGCAATTGGCTTTTGAAAAAATTAGGATATCATATGCATAAAGAAGATGCAAACTCTTCTAGGCCAGAAGAGCAATTTTTACCCCTAGATTTTTTCTTTATGAAAAAAGGCATTAGATAAAAGTTGGGAGCAAAAAATAAATAAATAAAGGGACATTGGGCACCCCTGTTTGAACCACTCTTTCCTTCAATCCAATCTGAATACTTGCCATTAATTAAAATGGAGTATTTAGGATCCTCAACACATTCCATGAATAGGGCAGAAAAGTTTTACGGAAAACCAAAAAAAATCCAATACTTGTCTTGAAGCAGGCCACCCCATACTATTATACGCTTGCTCCATATCAAATTTGATATCCATCAAACCATTTTTAGCTTTTGAAAATATGAACTTATTAAACACCTTTTGGGCCAAGAAAATTTGATAGGATAACAAACGACCTTTAAC
Source organism: Dendrobium officinale (assembly GCA_019514585.1). Taxonomy (NCBI): domain Eukaryota; kingdom Viridiplantae; phylum Streptophyta; class Magnoliopsida; order Asparagales; family Orchidaceae; genus Dendrobium; species Dendrobium officinale. The sequence continues at coordinate 38,201,757 of CM033697.1, read as the reverse complement.
GAAAGTTGCTTGTTCTGCAAATTTAAGTTTAGGAATCACCATATTCAATCTATTCAACAATATTCTCACAATAATTTTATAATTGATAATCATATACTGATAGGATGATAATTAGAAGTGGACATAGGATTATCAAGTTTTGGAATAAGAACAATCAAAGTTTCTTTCCAAGATGAACACATCTTACTTGTCATGAAGAAAAATTTGACGGACTCCCAAACGTCCTCACCAATGATGCTCCAATAGAAAAAAAATGAAAGAATGGGTGGTTCCATCAATACCAGGAGATTTGTTACTCCCAAGACGCTTAAACACCTCAAAGCAATTTTCCTTAGTAAATTCAAATTCAAGAAGCCTTCTATCCATGTCTTCAAGTGTACTCACGGTGGTGGACCAGCCGTTGAGCACACAATTCCTTTCTCTCCACTTATCTTTAAAAAACATTAAGAAGTACACCTTCCAACCCCTTCTAATCTTCAACCAGCACACCATTAATATCCTTTACTTACTTAATCCAATTTCTATTTCTCCTTCCATTTGCAAAAGAGTGAAAAAAATTGGAATTATAATCTCCATCATTCATCCATTTGACTTTAGCCCTTTGTCGTCACCAAGTATTCAAATGAGTCAACTGTAAGTTCAGCTCATAAACCTTGGACTAAAGCAAAAAAAATTTTCTATTCAGATAATCCCCCACCAATCACTTCCTCCTCTTGTAATTCCAATACCTCTTCTTTGAGCTTTTCTTTTAGCACACTAAAATTATGAAATTTTAATTTGCTCCAATAGAAAAGATCCTTGAGTGATCTTTTAAACTTCTTATTCAAAACTTGAATGGCATCACCATTCACATGCTTTCTCCAAGACTTCAAGCATTAGGAGAGGAAGCATTATAGGAAGCCCACACATCTTCATATCTTAGCATTTTCTTTTGACAAAAATTGTTATTGAAGATCTTCAAGACTATAGGACAATGATTAGAGGAAAATTTAGCCAAATGCCACATCGTTGGTAAGGAACATTATTAAGCACCATAGAGCTTGATAAGCATCTATCCAATCATTCCAAAATACGAGCACCACCCTCTCTGTTATTGCACCACGTGAACTTAGGTCCCACCACTCCAACATCATGATAGTCATTGAGTAAATTTCAAATCCTTAGTCCCTTGAGAGAAGACAAATTTCTTACCCCCTCTTTTTTCATCTTGATAAAAAAATGCAGTTACACCCACGATTGAAGAAAGAATCTTATTACAATATAATTGTGAGCTATCCCACAAACATTTCCTCTTATAGGCATCCCTACTCCAATACACCGTCGAAATCATCCATGCTCCATTATTAAAAATATATAGTCTTTCCATGACTAACTGAGAAGAAGATTCCATAACCAAGAAAGAAGAAAGATCAGATATCCAATAAGTCAACATTCATCCCAAAAACCCTTCAGAAGAAAATAGAAAAAGATTCCAATCTTCCCCCATCAATTTACGAAATTCCAACTCATTGATAGAAGAAATTTTGTTTTCCACAATCCAAAAAAAAAACACATCAAAATCTTTCACAAAATCCTTCAAATAAAGAGAGGCTTCTCTTTTCTTAGCCCCTCTACAATTCTAAAAATCTATAGAAGTCATTGACATAGATAGGGCGAAGGTCCCCAACCCCAATATGCAACTTTTCACTCATCCTATTAGGAGGAAGAATGTTCCAAAACCCAATGTTTTAAGCTCTTTGTTCAATTTAATCTTACGAGAACTAGACCCAGCTCTAACTCTACCACCAAAATCCATAGATTCTTCGTTCTCACCTCCACCAAAGGTCTCCACAACAGCAATGTATCCCTTCTTACCATCATCATTAGTATTATCCTCACCAATATTACTTAAAACATTAAACACATTAATAGCAATAGAAATAAACATCGTACTAGCCATTAAATGGGGTGACGAGCCACTAACAACATGCTCATTTGATATAAAATCATTATCAAAGATCTCCTTAGCATTTCCAGCAGTCTCTGAAAGCTTTAGATCATCCTTCTTCATGTCATCAGGATCTTTCAAAGAAGAAGTAGAATCCATTGAATCAATATTCTCCATATTTCCATCTAACGCAACAATTGTGGCCAACATTGCATCAAATTTCGAAACATGCTATTGAACCGAATGCTCCACAATAAGGGCATCACCATTCACATGCTTTCTCCAAGACTTCAAGACAATAGGAGAGTAATCATAGTTGTCTATGTTCTCATACCCAAACCATAACCATTATCTGGCGCATTAATCGGCCTCTTCATCAACATTCTTCTTTACCCTTTAAAAGGCTTCTTCTTCCCACCATAATTCACATGAACTCATGGCCCATAAGAATTCTTCACCACCTCTTTAAAAGTTACAGGACCTTTCTTAATCAAAACACTAGGATTATATTTAATAACATTTGGAGGAATTTCAGAGGAAACAACATCATCCACTAGATCCTTTACCAAATAATCTTTGTTAAAGTGGCCAATTTTCCCATATTTAAAGCAAAGGTCGATATTTTTTCATATTCAAATCTTTGAAAAAAATTGTCCTGACAAACCATCCACCTAAACTCCTTAAGGATGTTGGTTATCAAAAATAACACGAACACATACCCTTGCATATTCGCTTTTTCCCCATTAAAACTTATTTCCATCAATCATCAACGAAGTACCAGCCTTGGAAGTAATTTTAGAGACATTTATCTCATACCAGCAATGAAGAGGCAGATAAGGCATTATTACCCATATAGAAGATGATAGTCCCTTCAATGATGTAGGTGAGAACACTGGAGACTATTTGTCTAGACCCATAAGATGTCCATTAACATACCAAAGTCCTCCCATAAGGATAGACTCCATAGCATCAATTAATTTAGAAGAACGCAAAACCAATCTTGCTCCCATGGTGGTAATGTGAAACTTGCCAAATTGACCCCATTGTCGACGTAACTTTGACAATAAAGTGAATTGGAATATCATTAACAAAGACTTTAACCACCATAGAAAATTATATTTTTTCTATATTAGCTACCTCATTAGGTGCATGTAATTTCATAGATAATCGATCTTTGAATATACAAGAGTCCTCGGGAGAAAAAGCAACTTTGATATTCAGACGTTATGACCAAGCCTTATTAGCAACTTTATTTATTTCAGAATTATCCATAATTTGCAAGGTGACCTCCCTATTAATTCTCACATCAGAAGCTTTTACAATAATTCCTCATTCACTAATAAATTTCCATTTCTAGAGTTAACATCAGCAACCACATTAGCAACCATAGTAGGTTTGGAATTAACATTACCAAACCTATTAACAATGATCTTCATACTTGTAGAAGAAGAAGCTTCACCATCAAAGAACTTTTTTGGGAACATTCATCCCATCAGAGGAACGAGGAGTCTTACAGTCTGAATCAATAACATTTGATTTCCCTTTACCTAAGAATGGAGATGCCTTTTTCATATCGAGCAGTAGAGGTTCCTTAATAACCAAGGCTGACTATTCACAATGCTACCACGAATAGATGATTCTGACAAAGTCGAGGACATAGGATGCTTCGATCCTCCAATCTTAATAGTTGATTGAGTCAAAGTGGCTGAAGACATTGTTGTACCACCACCAGATGGCCAGTGATAAGGTGCCGCAATGCCCAAAAATTCTACCAAAAAAGTGGAACAAAGAAATTTTGAAAACCAGAGTTTCTGTCAATAGAAAATAAGAGTTTCTCTCACTAGAAAATAGTAGTTTTGGGATTCTAGTTGTAGCATCAAATGTCATATTAGCCCTGCTTGTAGAAGCAGAGAGTACGGTGCCTGTTAAGACAGTATTTCTGATTCATAAACTTAGCCCAGAGAGATTCATTAATTCTAAATTTCAACCATAATTTATAAGAGAATCCCATCACCAAATTAGAAATAGATTTACAACCCATACCCCTCTCTTTGTAAGGATCAGTGCAGACCTCCCAAGAAAAATAATAAATATTTCTTTAAGTAGCAGAAGAGGCCCCAAAATGCTTGTTTATTATTTTTTCTAGCATGGTACATACCACCATTTTATGTTTAACCATTTGATGTAAATATACGAGCATTGAACACATAGCACTCTAATTAGAACAAGTCTAACCCCCATGGAAAGGAGCTTAAATTCCTAAATAGATATTTTTTTTTAGAGATGGAAGATAATATTTTATCAAACATAAAGGACTTCTTGTGACATGTATGCAGTGGAGTGCCTAGATAAAAAATAGGGAGTGCATTTTTTCTTTAAAGCCATTGATTCTTTTAATATTATTGCATTAATCCAAAGACATACCTTTCCCCACTATAAAGGAACACTTAGAATTATTAAAATTGTGCCCGCTTTCCTTTTCAAAAATGTTGAGTAATTTTTAGCTCTCTTAATCCTACTTATAGACCCTTTGCAAAAGAGAATGATATCGCCAACAAAACAAAAATGGGAATATTAATAGTGCCAGATTCTATAAGCAATACTTTTGTAAAAAGAAAACTAGTGAAGCAAACCTCTAGAAAGGTATTTAGCATCAATAATATGCAAAGCATGAGACAATATATCTTCCTACTAACACCAAGAATAGCTTTGAAAAAAACCATTAGATTAACTATTGATGATAATGGAAAAGAAAACATTATCAACATTATTTTTAATTAACTTAATGAACTTTTCATCAAACCCAAAAAGGTAAAGCATATGATAAATAAAATTCAAATTAATATTATTATATGCTTTTGAAATATCAATCTTGAAAATTAAATTGTGCCCATGAACTTTTTTGTGTATGTCATGAATTAATTCTTGAGCAAGAAAGACATTGTCAGATATACTTCTATATTTAACAAATATGGTTTTGCTCATAGAAATGACTTTGGGAAGGATACGAGCCAATCTAGAAGTAACAATCATATATATAAGCTTGGTAAAGGTCTACAAAGACTTATAGGTATAAAGTCATTCTAGTTTTAGGATCTAAAGTAATAAAGTACATAAAAAACATTTACGAATGCAATACTTATAAAAGTAGGCCAAGACAACATTTCAAACATTTTTTTTAATAATTCACCAACATTTTTGGAAAAACAAAGTTGTAAAATCATCTGACCCAACAATAAAATCTTTATTCATATCCATAAAAAAGTTAAAAATTTCAAGCTCATCAGGGATTTTAGAGAGATTGATGTTATCATCTGGAGATAATAGGGAAGGAATAAATTGAGGAAATGAAATTGCTCCCACATCCTTGGCCTTGTTCGGTAACTCCTTAAAATAGGATATGGCAGAATCAACAATAACATTGTGATCCATTTTTTCTTTTAAATCAAGATCCACTTTAATTTTACTAATAAATGATTTAACTTTATTTTTACTAACCAAAATATGAAAATATTTAGCATTTTTCTATCCTTCAAATAGATGTTTAAACCTTTTTTTTTTTGTCTCAAATATGAATCTTCAGAATTCTACAAGTTAATAAGATAATATTATTACTTATTTGATTTAATGATATAATGAGATAGATTAAAAAGATAAGCATTTCCATTCCCTTTTTTATTTTTCTCTATTATGTAATCATTGATAATTTTTTCCCCCAAAAAAATCCAAGCCATATATAAACAAATTTCTTCTATGAATTAAATTGTATTTATTTTTTTGGGTTTGTGAGCCTTTGAAAGGCAACTGCTCAGCGTGCATAGAATGTAAGGGTAGCATCGAACTATCCCATAGGACAAAATGGGTGTAGGCCTTTATACTCTTTGCAAACGGGCTAATGGGAGGGCAGATGATATCATATATACAATTAACCATTGAGGATAGCGTCTTGCACCTACGCTCTCAATGGATAATGATATGTATAACCTGACCAAAGTCATAAGATTACTCCAATCTGATACATTAACTTGAGTGGGGTTTATTTGATGTGGAATTCAATTTCCCATGGGGGCTTGGTTAATTACATATTAAGCCAAGACCTAAGAAGACTCTTGATTAAGGATTATATATTATTCTCTTAGATGGAATTAACACATAGGAAGGAGTCTAGGAGCTTCTTATTTAAAGGGAAAGAAAGGATCAAATTAGCTTAGTTAACATGCACGGCTCATATAATCATCCACATGGGATAAGGTAGAGAAAAGAAACTGGAGAAAGATGATAAATGTACTCTGAGCATAAAAGAGATAAAGATGGAGGTGGCGTCATCCATATGATGTGGATGTAGGATAGAGGACTTACCTATTGATGAGGCATACTATGGGATACTAATAGTAGTAGCCTTGAACCCTAAACCTATAGTGGGTTTAGTATTCTATGCATAATACTAACACCCGTATCCTAGCTAATACATTATGGACTTATATCCTGTCTAAATAAGAATGCCAGCTAACCACCTAGTCGAATAAAATCCATGATATCCGATCTTTATGAAAGAAGGGTGGGTGGTTGTATCTTTGGAAACTAAGGTTGACATCTAGAGAAGTTCCTACATGGCCTTTTACTTATGAATGGTATAATACTTCTAAGATTAATGCAATTAAATTTTGATTTTAATTAGTTTCTAATATAATACATGCTTGTCAAAATCTCCAAATTAGCAATGCATGAAGTTTTAAAAAAGCTTACAAAATAATTTTTTAGAAGACTAGACTTCCTCAGTTTCAAAACCTCATCCTCAAATGTCGAATTTTCTGAACTCTACCCGTAGGCGAGGAAGTGTCTAAATAAGAAAAGAGAAAATGTAATAAATGTGATCCCAGACAATCTTAAGCTTATTCCCTAGATAGTTATCTTTCTATGTTATTTAAGTTCTAAAATTTTAAATTTTAATTATAAGTAGAATAATTTTATCCCTAAGTGCCTAGCAAAATCAGGCACATACACATGCAAGAAATAAACTTATAAAAAGCATATCATTTCTACTGTACAAATAAAGTAAACATATCATTATAATAAAACATCAACTAGAGCAAAAAAAAAAAAAAAAGTATCCAAAACTCCATGGTAAGTGCCATACAATATTTAACCTAGGATCTACAGAAAAGTAATGGTGGCTACGCTCCACTGATAATAACCTAGATTCTAATCCTACAAAATGACGTAAATCTTAAAAACAAGGCATTTTTATCTTGATCTTCATCTTCTAGTTCCTTTATTGGTTTTCTTTCTTCTACTTCCTTGTAGTATGTCCTCCAAAAGGATATCCAAATAAAATGAAATTCTCTGTAAGGAACTTTCTTTTCTCTTTGGATCTCTTTTATTTAAAAATTCCTTATTTTTAGATTTTCATAACTTCGTACTTTGAATAAAATTACATCAAAATTAAAAAAAAAGAATCTAGACTATCCTGCAAGGTCATCCTAATAGTTATAATAAAATATCCCAAGCAACTATATATGAGAATAAAAGTACTCAAGCTAGCCACACTTGACCTTGCTCTTATTTATTTGGGGGCTAAGTAGCTGAAGCACATGTAGTAATTATATATAATTTATTTATTTTTAACCCCCTTTTTATCATTGTAAGAGCATGGCCACCTGTAGAAAATATTGTATGTAACAAAATTGCTCCTAACATATAGGTAATCTATCACCCATCACATCACAGAAATAATGAAGTAATCAAAATCATTATCACATCAATCATCATAGAAAATAAAAATAACCAGCACATGCACCACATGCAAATCACCACATTATAGAAATAGAAATAAAATAACAGTCTAACCTAAAGCTAGAAGTTGTGTCCTAACAAAATATTTTATATGTGTAGTAGGTTGTGTGGTCTCGTATATGTCATATGTTAGATAATTAGTTCAAGTTATATTTGATTTGATTTGTTAAAGGACAAAAAAAAAATTTTGATTAAAGTTTAAATATTAGAGAGTCTTCGGGTCAATTTTAATTAGTTTAGTTGGCAGATTAATTTTAATGCATAGAATAGAATTCTCTAAAATTTAAGTTAAATTAGTGAATGTTGGAATGCCCGAGATTTTCCTATCCGCTAGATCAAAGGGGTCCAACGTTGACCTTTTTTAGGTTGATTTTGGAATGTTCATATTTTTATAGAATACTAGGTTTTAATTGAAGTTGAATGCCTTTAGCTTACTTAATTTGGATTTTTTGGAATTATTTATGATTTTTCAAAGTTTGGGTATTTGATGAATTATTTAAATCACTTATTTAAGGATATTTTTGGAATTTTATTTTAAATGAATTCAAAACCTCTTGGGATTACCTCTAAAGGTCAAGAATAACCTAAGAAAGTGTTTTTAATCAAAATTAATTTACTATTCGAATTAATGTCTAATTAAAGGGCATCTAATTTTCTTAAATTAAGAATTATATTCTAAAGACTTTGATATACTATTCACTAATCATTCGCCATGAATTCCGTTCATATGCTCAACATATATTTCAGATTTCAAAGGGATATCTCAATATTTAAAGATATATATATATATAAATATATATATATATATATATATATATATATATATATATATATATATATATATAATATATATATATATATATATATATATATATATATATATATATATATATATATATATTTAAAATACACATATATTAACCTATATCTAAAAATATAAGTTTTATTAAAAAATTAATTAAAAAACATCATCAAGATAATTTAAAATATTTTTGAGAGATCCTCTAATTGTTTAAAATAATTTAAAAATAAATTTTTAATTTTATAAAATGTTTGATATAATATTATTAAAGTAATTAAATAATAAATATTAGTTAAGATAAATTAGGTATTTAATTTCCAAAATAAATTTTAAAATAAAATAATTAATTTTTTGAAAAATTTAAGGTATATTTATATTTATCTTATTTAGTTTGATTTTCTTATGAATTTCTTATGAATTTTTAAGGTTTAAGGTAATTAAATGTATTTAAAATAATTATAAAATAATTAGTATTTAAAATAATTATTAAATTAACTCAAATTAAATCTTTAAAATAATTTTGAAATTTAAATATTTAAAATAATTTTCTTTAATATTTTCGAAATTATTTAAATTTAATTTACTTAAATATTAAAAGATTTAGTTAATAAAGAATTATTTAAAATATAAAATATTTTCTTAAATTAATTTTAATCTCAAATTAATATATTTTAAATTAATTATTCAATTATTTAAAAATTGTTTTAATGTGAAACTTTTAAATTTGAAAAAAATTAATACTTAATTAATAAATTATTTAAATATTTAAATGAAGTAAATTATTTAAACCAAATAAAAGAATTTTTTTTAACTTAATTTTTTATTTTAAAATACAAAAAATATGTTTAATTATTTTGATTTAAATTTTTAAATAAAATTTAGATTTTTTTGAAAATATTTATGTTAAAATTTAATTAAATATTAATTAAAATTTTTAAAAATAAGTTTTTGAAATTATTTAAAATTTATAATTTGTTTTAAAATATTTTTTATTTTAAATTAAAGGTCTTAAAATTATGAAAATTTAGATATATAATACATATTTTTTTAGATTTAAAAAATTAATTTTTTTTTTATGAAAATAGCTTTAGAAATAATTAAAAACTAATTTTTAATACTCTTTATAGGTTATGGCGGCAGGAGGGACACGTGGTAGCATCCAATTCACGGATTCAAATTGCGGAGCAATCATTGTTGGTGGCACATTGATTGGCACTGATTGCATCGTCGACAATCATTGCCCAATCAACGAACCACAGACGCGGTTCACTTAACCACTTCAGTAGAGGAGCAGGACTCTCTGATCTAACGCGGTTCTAAATCAACGGTGAAGATTTGTGTTGGATGGGAGAATTAACTGCAATGTCAGATCCACAGTTGAACAAACGCGCGAAAAGGCTAAATCCATACTGTTGATCCTAAAATCAACAGTTTGAATTTTACGTAACGCAAGGGCTATATAAACTGAACCATATAATAGGTTTTTGGGTTTGTTCGCGCGATCAGATGGATCAAATCAAGTAAAATTTTAAACAAATAGTCCATATATAAAGATTATTCATAGGGGGCCAATTTCATGGTCTAAAATGCGCTTAATGAAAAGTTATATTGTCCTATGTGTTCTAAACTAGGGTTAGGTTTTTACCTCAATCCAACCAGTGGATTCGGGAGGTCTTTAGTTCTCTGAGCTTGTAGACTATCCACGCTTATTTGCTCTTCAAAAGTTGTAGTTAGAAAAGCTGTGGATCGAGTTGTATAACCACTGGAAGAATTAAGGCTTTGGGGGAGGGGGGGGGGGGATTTTGGCTGGAATGTCATTGCCGGGGGGGGGGGGGGGGGGGGGGGGGGGGGGGTGACTGGTGGATCTCTACTAGAGAGATGAGGAGGGAGACAAGGGGAGCTCAACACAAAACGAGGGGGCTTGGGGTTGGGGAGGCTTTAGGCAAGAGGATTCAAGGTCCAAAAGAAAAGGTCATATCTAATGAGGCAAAAGAAAGGTCAGGCCTCTATTTATAGCCCAACCCTTATAATGGATGGCCAAGATGCTTCTTGGGTTAATTAAGAGAGATCCAAGCTCTCTTGGCCGTGTTTTAGGTTAAGGGGAGGCTTGGGGTGTTGACTAAGTCAACTATTGACCAGATCAATATGGTCAATTAAACAAAGATTAATTTGAAATTGAGCTCAAGGAGATTTAAAATTGATCTAAATTTAAATAAGAGTGATTTAGACTAGCCTGGTTAACTTAGGTTGACTTAGTCAACCAGGTTGATCTAGGACCCTTTTCTAGGCTCAACAAATTTGGTTTGACTCATTGAACCATTGGAAGGTGTCTTAGGGATTCACTTGGCCAATTTGACCAAGTCAACCCTCTTGACCCTAATCTAGTGAAAAGCAAGGTTAACAAGGTGAGATAGATAAAATTCAAGTATTGACATCTATGCCATAAATATATGAATGCGTAATTATTGATCTCAAAAACATTTGCACGTGCACTCATGCATTCTTTCTAAAGTAGCTTCTTAGAACAACAAATCTTTATTCAAGAAACTTTTGTAATAAAAAATTGCTTTAAAAAGTAATAAAAAAATTGTCCCAAATGAAGCATGAATCTTTTTTTTTTTTATCTACGTCAGTTGTTATTTTGTAAAGAAATGCAGTTTCATTTTATTCCTACTTTGTTCGCTGAATTTATTATGTTTACTTAAGGCTAATTAAAATGCTATTTTTTTAATGGAACTTCAAGGTTTCCCTTCAAATGTAATTTTACTATTTTTATAACAATATTAAGTCTAATGAGAAAAATATATATTATATATATATATTATATATATATATATATATATATATATATATATATATATATATATATATATATATATAAACATATTTTTGTCAACAAACTAAAAAAAAATACTCAAATTTTCGTTACAATGATTATTGTTACAATTACTTATGGCGATAAACTTTTTTTTTTTGGTCTTTTTTGTAATACTAAGTAAAATAAATAAACATAAATTAAAATTGATTAGATATATTATTATTTTTAAAATCTTTATTCCACTTTAGATAACGTAATGTTAGTGATATTTTTTATGTGATTCAAAAATAAATATTATATAATTAAATATAAAGATTTAAATATTAAATATATAAATAGAATTTAATTTCTATCATAAAATAATTCTCATGAAATAGAAATAAAAAAATAATATATATGTAATGTTGTTTAAAAAATGAAATTATTTTCTTAAAAATTTAAATTTAAAACAAGTTGTATTTTAAATGATATTATTTGTCACGTTTTATGCATTTTCACATTGTATGGGAGTTTAACTTTTATACCATTTTATATAATTAACTTTAGGTTCTCACATCTTTATTTTGTGTATGCTCGTTGATGTAATATTTGCAAGGTATTTGTCTTCTTTTATGGGGGACTAAATTATAAGTTAGTATGTTTAAATGATGATTCAAAAAATTATTGAATGCCAGCTTTGTACGAAGATCTAGCAGACAGACAGATTAAAGAACTTGGGTGTAGCATTCATAAAAGACGTACACCAAGATCATTACGTTGAAAAACCTAAAAAAGGAAAAAAACCAAAGGCCCTGTCTTAGTTTGAATGAATCCATTATTAGAAATAATATCCTTTCTTAGAGAAGGTTGCTTGGTTAATGTATAAAATCCATATTATATATAGCTTGTTACATGGTAATTGTCCTTAAAAGTGTATTGACATGTATGTTTGGTTAGTAGAATTGTAGTCGACGGGCGGGCGATAATTTTCAGAGGGACTGTAGTTGGCAGGTGAGGATGGTTAGAGGGAATGTAATTGACGAACGATGGTGGTTAGAAGGACCATAATAAAAGGTCAATTGTGGTTTGAGGAACCGTAGTTAACAGGTGATGGTAGTCATAGGAATCGTAGTCGGTGGGCAACAATGGTCAGAGGGACTATAGTTGATGAGCAATATTGATTGGAAGGACCGTAGTCGACGAGAGATGGTGGTCAGAGGGATCTTCATCAAGTGATAAAGTTCAGAAGGACCATAGTCAAGGGGTGATGGTGGTCATAGGGACCGTATTTTGTGGGCAACGGTGATCAGAAGGATCGTAGTCAGCAGACAATGATGGTCGAAAGGACCGTAGTTGGTGGGACATAGTGGTTAGAAGGGTTATAATTGACCAGAGATGATAGTCAGAAGGACTGTAGTCAGTGGGTGATTGTGGTTAAAGGGGTTATAGTCTGATGATGTCAACTCTTCCCTTCTCAACATCAGGCAGAAGACAGTATGCTAAAGAGATTTCTGAACTTCAGGAGATTGGTCCACTTGATATAGATTAAATAATAGAGAATGCTCCATCTATGCATGGTGATGCTTGGAGATTCAATATTTATCAACCGTTGGGAAGATGTCTAGAAATATTTAGTTTTTGGGAAAAGATCCAACAAAAATAAATACAAAGCCGGAAGTCCAATAGTGGTCAGTGGTCGGAGGCTGGCGAAGGGATCGTGGTGTAAGCTTGAGAAAGCAAGAAAGATCCTACATTTTTTTATCTCCTCCTCTCCCCCCCTTTGTGAAGAATGAGGGGTCTATTTATATTTTTTTGGGAGTCACTATGGGCCTCTGAAAGGATATTGCTTAGTGGGGATAGAATGCAAATGGTATGATCGCACAACTCGTATGATAAAATAGTCATAGAGCTTTGCACTCTTCTCAACCGGGCCAATGGGAGGGCATATGAGATCATAGATATGATTAACTATTCAGGATAGCGGCTTTCACCTATGCCCCTTGATGGGTAATAATATATATAACCTGATCAAAGTCATGAGATTTTCCCCACCCAATATATCAGCTTGAGTGAGGTTTATTTAATGTGAGATTCAGTTTTCTACGGGCGCAAGTCCTCGTGGTTAATTACATATTAAGCCGAGGCCTAAGAAGATTATTAATTAAGGACTATAAATTATTCCCTCATATGGGATTATCACATAAGGAGAAGTCTAGAAACTTCTTATTCAAAGGGAAGGAAAAGTTTAACTTGGCTTGGTCAACATGCACAGCTCATATCAACATCCAGAAGGACTAAGGTTGGGAATTTTTTTTGGAAAAAGGTAACACTACACTCTAAGCATACAAGAGAGAAAGATAAAGGAAACATCATCCATGTGATGCAGATAGGTGAGATTTATAGCCTTTGAAGGATAGAGGACTTACCCGTCGATTAGGCATACTACATAACACTTATAATAGTAGCCTTGAACTATAAATTTAGAGTGATTTTAGTATTCTATACAAAATACTAACACTCGTGTCCTAGCTAATACATTTTTAACTTATATCATGCCTGAAAAGAAAAGCCATCTAACCAGCTAATTGTATAAAAATCCATGTTATTCGGTCTTTATGAAAGATGGGTGGTTGGCTGAGTCTTTGGAAATTAAGTCCGACATCTAAAGAGGTTCCTAAGTGGCCTTGTACTTATGAAGGGTAGTATGCTTTTAAGACTATTGCAATTAATTTTTTATTTTTGTTATTTTTTAATGTAATACATACTAGTTATAATCTTTAAATCATGAAAGCATAAATTTTTCAAAAAAAATTAAAAAAATTTTTTTAGAAGACTAGACTTTCCTAGGTTCAGCACCTCATCCTCACAGGTCAAATTATCTAAACTCTACCTACAAGTAGGGAATCATCTGAACAAGAAAAAATAATAATGCATTAAGATACATGCGACCCCGGACGACCTCCGGCTTATTCCCTAGTTTGTTATCTTTCTATTTATTTAATTCTTAATATTTTAATTATTAATTATGAATAAAAAATTTTATCCCTAAAGAGCCTAGCAAAATTAGGAACATACACATGCAAAAAAGAAACCTACAAAAAGCATGTCATTTCTACTGCGCAAACAAAGTAAAAATATCAACAAAATATCAACTAGAGCTAAAAAAATCCAAAAGTTCATGAAAAGTGTCATTTAATATACAACCTAGGGTCTATAGAAAATTAATGGTGGCTAGGCTCCATGCATAACAATCTGGATTCTATTTCTGTAGAATGACGCAAGTCATAAAATGGGCATTTTTAATCTTGATCTTCATCTTCTGGTTCTTTTATAGATCACCTTCCTTCAAAATTTTTATGGTTCACCCTCAATAGGGTACCCAAATAAAAAGAAATTTCCTGTAAATGGACTTTCTTTTCTCTTTGGATCCCTAATATTTTATTGAAATGCCTCATTTTATAAACTTTCATAACTCTTTATTTCTAATATATTACATCAGAATTACAAAAAAAAAAAATTTAGGCTCTCCTATTGGGTTATCCTAAGTAGTTAAAATAAAATATCACAATTAGTTATATATGAAAATAAATGTACTCAATCTTGCCACACTTGATCATGCTCTTACTTATTATTGGGGGCTAAGAAGCTTAAGCACCTATGGCATTTATATATAATTTATTTATTTTTAACCCCCTTTTTAACACTATATCAGCATGGCCACCTATAGGAAAGTATCGTAAGTATAAAAATTACTCCTGACCTATGGGTAATATATCGCCCATCACATCACAAAAATAATACAGTAATTAATGCATCACCCAATAATTATCATTGAAAGCCAAAAATAACTAGCACATGTGCTACATGCAAGTCACCATATCATAGAAGCAGCAAGAAAAGAAAATATCGACCTAACCTTAATTTAAAAGTTGTGTTATAACAAATAATTCTTTGTGTGTGTAGTAGGCTGTGTGGTCTCGGTTGTCCTATGTTGTATAATTAGTTCAAGTTATTTGTGATTTAATTTGTTGAAGGTCAAAGAGAAATTTTGATTAAAGTTTAAATATTTAAATCTTGATGTCAATTTTAATTAATTTAGTTGGTTAATCAGTTTTAATTCCATGGATAATATTCTATTGAATTTAAGTTTAATTAGCGAATTTTAGAACGCCTAGGGTCATCCTATCCGCCAAGGGGTCCAAAGTGGACATTTAGAAAAAAAACTAAGTTTTAGAAACCTAATATTCTTATTAAATATTAGACCATTTGGGGAGTAATTATCTTTTGAGTTTATTGAATTTAGAGTTTTCTACACAAAGTTATGATTTTTAGAAGTTCAGGCCCACTTATCAAACTACGGTTGACCAAGGAGTAGACTTTTATATTTAGGCTGATTTCTAGAATGTTCATATTTTTAAGAAATACTATATTCTAATTGGAGTCGAATGTTTTTTAATTTAATCAATTTAGGTTTTTCTGGAATTAGTTATGAATTTTCAAATTTTGGGTATTTAAAAAATTAATAAAATTGCTTAATTAAAGGTATTTTAGGGCTTTTCATCTAAATGAAGTCCAAACCTCTTAGGATCACCTCAGTCAGGAATTACCTAAGAAAGTGTTTCCAAGTGTTTAGAAATTTTTTTGAATTTTTAATAATTTTTAACTAATTAATTTAATTAAAATATAATTTCTAATCAAAATTAAAATAATGTTTGAATCAAGGTCCAATTAAGGGGACTTTAATTTTCTTGGATTAAGAGTTCAATTATGAGGATTTTGATATATTATTTATGATCTTTGGGTTTAATTTAGATTTATTAGAATTTTTTGAAATTATTTGGGTTTAATTAAAGGGGTAGATTAGGGTTAATTAATTAAGTGACTTAAAAGGCTCTAAACGTTTCTACCAAATTCTTGGGGGTCCAAAATGTCACTAATTTTAAATGGTTTCAGTTTCATATCATTTAGAAGGGTATCCTAATTCCTAAAATTTTCTCTAAGTTTCCTAGACTAGTCCTTAATAATAGTGTTTAACGTGTCACTAGGTTGAACCGGTTCAGATTAGGTGTCATGACTAACCCTTGAGTTACATAGGTAAATATAACAAATAATCACAAGCCATGTTCTTATAATTAGGAGAAACCTAGGCTAGGTGCTCGTGCATACTAAACATGCAAATGTTAGATAATAATTAACAGGACTAATGAATTGATTAGTATACAATTAGACTTTATTCACTAATCCTTCCCCATGAATTATTTTCATGTACTTTCAAAGGGATCTCTCAATATTTAAATATATAAATAAGCATAAAACCTATATATACTTATCAATTTGAAAATATATAAATAAGCATAAAACCTATTTAAATTTTTAAAATTAAATACTTAAAATCTCATAAAAATAGTTTGAAATATTTTTTAGAGATCCTCTAATTACTTAATTAAAAATAATTTAATAATATTTAAAAATATATAATATAATATTTAACTAATTACTAATTAAATATTAAAGAAAAAATAATAAAGAATAATTAATATAAATTATGTTTTAATTTCAAAAATTGATTTTAAATTAAAATATTTTTTGAAAATTTTAAATTATTAAATTAATTTTTATGATGAAAGTTGTATTTAATATGAATTTTTAAAGTTTAAGGTAATTAAAAGGTATTTAAAATAATTTGAAAATAATTAATATTATAAATAATTATTAAATTTAAATTAAACTAAATCTTAATAGGTTATTACAATTTTAAAATATTTAAAATAATTTTACTTAAAAATTTTGAAATTATTTGAATTTAATTTAAAAATTAATTAATGCTTAAATATATAATTAGTTAAAAATAATTTTAAAATATATGATATATCTTAAATTAGTTTAATTTTAAATTAGAATATTTTAAAATAATCATTTACTTATTTAAAATATTTTAAATAAAAAAAGATTTATTTTAAAATATTTAATAATTTATTAATTAATTATTAATTTTTATTTAAATTTTTAAATAACTTAAATGATTTAAATTTTACCTTGAATGTTTTTTAACTTTTTTTTTTTCAAATATTCAAAAATGATTTTAATAACCTAATTAAAATATTTAAAATAAAATTAAAATATTTAAAAAATATTTAAGTTGATATGTAATTAAATATTAATTAAAATATTTAAAAATAAGGTTTTAAAATAATTTAAAAAATATAATATATTTTAAAATAATTTTAATTTTGAATTAAAGATCTTAAAATTCCTTAAATTTTGATATATAATATGTATTTGTTGGATTTAAAAATATTTTTTTTGTAAATTTTTAATTTTTTTTATTGTAAAAAATGATTTAAATTTAATTTAAAATTAATTTTAAATAAAAAGGCAGTGTGAATCCTACGTGGCTAAGAAGGATTGGCCTGATCAAAAGTGTATAGCGATGGAAATCATGGGCAATGATTTCACAGTCACGGAATCATTGTTTTATGATTTTGTAGGTGGCGGGCCCCACACACTTTCTTCTTAAGTGAGTTAGCATGCATCGTGCATTTGATCGTCCACTGTTTCAAGCGAAAGACTCTGATCAAGCTAGACAACTAATTCGGTGGAAGAGAAGATCGCTGAGTGGATTTGGAGGGTCATACAACTCAATCCGGATCCTTGATTGTGCGCATGATCAATGGTCCAAAGTTCATCCTGCCCATGCATGCCCTAAACTAAAACCCTAATAAAAAAATAGCTTTCTCTCTCGATCGACATGATAAAATATAATGAAATTTTAAACATATGTACTAAGCATAAAGAGAATCAATGAGGATATGATGGAACAGTTTGAAATGCACTTATTAAAAAGTTAAATTGATCTAAGTGTACTAACCTAGGGTTTAGGATTTTATCCAAAATACATAATGGATTTGGGAGATCTTGAGCTTTTTGCACTTATAGAATGTCCACGCTTCTTTTTGTAGAAGAAATAGCGGTCTGAAAAGCTCTAGATTGAAAGATATAGCCCTTACATGAACTAAAGCCTCATGTCTTCGGAGATCTTGTCGTCGGTGAGCTTTGACCGGTGGATTTGACTTGGGAGAGGTTGAGAGAGACAAGGGGAGCTCAATGGAATCAAGATCAAGGCTTGGGGAGGCTTAGGGAAAAAGTAATCAAAATCCCCTCAAATGAAGCCTTAGACCCATATTTATAGCCACCCCCCCCCCCCCCCCCCCCCCCCCCCCCCCCCACCCCCCCCCCCCCCCCCCCCCCCCACCCCCCCACCCCCCCCCCCCCCCCCCCCCCCCCAACCCTAGGGCGAATAGTCCAGATGGTTCCTGGGGTTGATTAAGGGAGATCCAAGCTCCCTTATCCCTTGTTTTGGGTCACGGGGAGGCTTGGGGGTGTTTAAATTTCATATAGGTCAAGTATTTGACCTAAATAGGTCAAATTTGACCAAATGAAGGTTGGGTTGACCGAGTCAAGTGTTGACTAGGTCAATATGGTCAATCAAGTCCAAATTGATTAGGGATTGAGTTCAAGGGGATTTGAATCTGATTTGAATTCAAATAAGGGTGATTTGGGCTAGTTTGGTCAACCTAGATAGACCCATGACCTGAGTTTAGTCTCAATAAACTTGGTTTGCCCCACTGGATCTAATAGAGTGGTCTCAAGGCCTGGCTTGATGAATTTGACCAAGTCGTCCCCCCTTGACCCTATAGTATAGTGAAAAGCAAGGTTAACAGTCACATGACTAGTAAATAAGGGAAAGATCAAGAGTATGTTGGGAAAAACATGATTCCTTTTTTATTCATTCTGAAACAATTACAATGAGAATATTTTTAAATGCATTATATGATCAAAATTAATCTCTAGTGGATTATTTAGAAAGAAAAGACAAAATGAACATTAAATATAGGGAAAAAAAGCTTGTTTGGAATATCATAATTAAATTAAATAAATTTTTTAATATAATTAGTATTTATTTTATCATCCAATTTGACACCAGTCGAACCATCAAACCATTAACCTTTAATTTTTCCTATTCGTTGATCAGTTCAAATTTCACAACCTTGCTAAAAATGTTTCAGGACACTTCTACAAACCTCATTGAACTCTACATATTTACTTATGCCAGCTCAAATTCCCTAGCTTGGCTTCGTATGTCATAGATAAAAATTATTTATGGCTTCATAGGTAAAAAATAAATTTCATTAAGTTAATGACTTGCCAATAACTTGTATTGTCATCCTACAAAAAGGAAAAAAATTGAAAAACAAAGCTCTTTCATTAATAGTGTTTGCAAAGTCTAATTTCAAAGAAAATAAAAGATTGATCTCCATTATGTATTGTCATTTTAGTTTTCATTCGATCATATGGAGAAGGTTCAACAATGGTGCTCTTACTCAAAAATGAAGTGAGTTGTGGGGATTTTTATGCCTTCAAATAGAGAATGAATTTATTGACTAAAATGAAGAACTATAATTAGTGAATGTATGTTATTAAGGATCAAACCACTTATAATTATTAATATTTATAATATAAATAGTGAATGTATGTTATTATCAATATTCCAATTTAGTTAAAGTTATTGTAGGGCTTGAGTTTTTCACTTTATTTATGCTGTGGAGACTAAATTGTCTATAACTTAGATTTTGAAAAATGTGCTTGGAGATAATTAAAATAAATAATTTCCAGGTTTAACAATATCATTTTGATGTTTGTCCTATTTATGATAATATTTGTAGCTATGTGAAGTCATTGCAGTTCTCATTAAATCATGGCTAAGTCTACATTTCTATATCAATTTTGCATTTGAATTACATATGGAATGCGAGCTTTATGAATTTAGGAGGTTATGGAGTAATTCCTTATGAAAGTACATATCCATTTCTTATCTTTTTTATTTATTTAACCTCTTAAGTGGTCATGTACATGTATATTGTTGTTGGCATTGATCTTGTTGTTGTTGGCATTGATCTTGATTTTTTTTTCATGGAATTTTCTTAAATTATCAATAGTTCCATATCACGTACTTAAGTATAAAAATATCAGGTGATTGGTCTGTATCCAAAGGCTTTATA
The DNA here is from genome assembly GCA_019514585.1 of Dendrobium officinale. Lineage (NCBI taxonomy): Eukaryota > Viridiplantae > Streptophyta > Magnoliopsida > Asparagales > Orchidaceae > Dendrobium > Dendrobium officinale. The sequence goes on along the minus strand of CM033697.1, from coordinate 38,181,379 downwards.
TTTTGTAATGAAAGTTTACTTGACCAGAAGTATATTTGACTGAAAGTATATCTCTTTTAGATAAAATTTTTAATAAGTAAAATCAAGCAGATCAATTTCAAAGAGAAAATGACTCATACAAACATTCAAGTGGTTCAGTGAACTATTAGTGGCAGATATTTTTCTGAGCTTCTCTTAATATTTCAGGGAGAATGATGACCAATGTAGATTTTTGCATGCTCTCATATGAATGGGAGGTTAATAAGAGAAGCTCAGAAAAATATGAATGGGAGGTTAAGAAGAATGGGATTAATAAGGAAAAAAATGAATGGGAGTTTAATAAGAATTATGTGGCTTTAGGTATAACCTATTATTAATTATTAAAAACTATATTAGTGTAAAAATAACAATTGGTTACCCATAAGCCTACACTTTGGAGATAAACATGGGATTAATAATTAGTGTATTTGAACCAAGATCAATCAATCTTCTGTTCAATCCTCTACAACATAATATTCTTGAACTTTTCATCAGTTCTTAATATATTTTAAAGTTATTTTATGATTCATCATAATTCTAGGTTGGCACTACCAATATAAACACAAATTTTCTATATCAACTTTATGAACTTTTCAATGTAATTAGTTGATTTTTCTTTTCAAAGTAATGAGCAAGTTAAAAAAAAATATTTAATGGTCATAATGCTTAGATAAATGATCTATTTAGAACACTTTTTTCTATGGGTATTCAAATAACTAATTAGAATTATCAGTTATTCTATTTTCATACATGGTAGCACACACTAAAAAAAGTCAACAAAATGAAAAAGAAATATTGAAATTAATATATGGTGTCTTCTAAACCATTAATTAAAATATGCTACTAATGAAATTTTATCTCAGTGTATCTTGTGAAATCAAACATATTCTTTGATAACAACTTAAAATCTTATTGGATTTGATAATAATAATTTAAAAGGTTCACACTAACAAGCATTTAGGTAGCTTAGAGATGCAAGCATGATTTGAACATTACACATGCAATATTATTCATACGTAGATTTAAAAATTCCCCACAAAATAAGAAAAATATCATTCTTTCCTAAGAACCAGAACTGGTTCAATGAGCACTTTAGCGAGGGTTTCTTTCATGAATTCTGATGAGTCGGTATAAATATCGGCTGTGTCCTTGTAGACAAAATCAGTAAAGCATGCCAAGTTTAAAACTGGCTTAATCAATGATAATGGGATGTAATCTGTTGACATGAATTCTCTATTTGTAATTTTCCAATGCTCTTCCACCATTTGTTTAAGCTTCTTGCATGCTTCCATCTCTGAGAAACCATTCTCTTTGGCATAACATTGAATTGATGAAGCAACATGATTCCTTTTTTGTTCATTCTGAAAGTTCACTTAAAATGAGAATACCGATGAGTGCATTATATGATCAAAATGAATACCTAGTGGATTCTTTAAGAATTAAATGTGAAAAATTTAACTTTTAGTCATACATTTTAAAAATATTACTATTGGTGTCAATCTCTCTCTCTTACTCTCTCTCTTTATATTTATGATGTATTTAATCTATAGTAGTAATATTTAACAATGATAATCTTGATTAATGATATAAAATATGGAATACATTATGATTTTATTACTGGGAATATAACTTGTTGGAGTATCACATTAATTGAATTTAAGATATAAAAAATATAGGTTTAAATAGCTAGACAAATCTTTTAATTTTTTCTAAGTAATGCTTTAGATATTGTAAAACGATAATATGCGATTTTTTCTTCAAAAACTAAAGGTGACCTCTCCTCTTTTCAAATATATATATATATATATATATATATATATTAAAACTAAAATTAGTATAAGATTTCATGTTCTAATTTATTTCCTAAAATGCCACATAGTTCAAAAACTTATTTTAGAAGTTCATTGTATTTTCTCTATTTTATGCTACAAATGAAATTTTCTTTTTTTTTTAATATAATGTCTAACTATAACAGATAAAATATGTCATTAATATTAAGTGTGTATAACTTACCTGATATGAACCAATATCATTCATAAGCCTCCCAACTATATTGATAGATTTGAGTATTTTAGGAAGGCTGGCAACCCATTCATAAGTATCCTTTGAGATCACTTCCTTCATTCCAAGATATGAAGCACAAGTGATTAATGAGTACCCAGCTGTAATAAGTGTTACTCTCAGATGTTCCTCAAGCTTAGGAACATAGCCGACGCTTGCCCATTTTGATTCCTGAAGGTACGCATGAGCCATTCGCTTGAACTGAAATTCAAAGGAACAATCAAAACAAAAGTAATATGATAACAATCTGTTTCATTATATATAATGAAATACTATAAATTTATTTGTTGTTTAAAGTCATAGTTTGAGTACAACAACATCAAGCCTTTATCCCACTACGTGGTATCAGCTACATGAATACTTTTTCTCTGTTGTATCTTGTTTAGAGTAAAATTCTCATTTAAATATAGTAATGAAAGATCGTTTCTAATGTTTTCTAACCAAATCGTTTTAGGACAACTTCTACTTTTATTAACATAGTCCAAATCTAATACATCTACTCTCCTAACCAGGAAAGTAGGAGACCATCATTTTATAATAAATACAAACTATCTATCATAATTTTAAAAAAGCAAGGAAACATTTAGTATTGTAACTCTTTCTAAATTTACTACCTCATCTATAAGGTAATGGACTCGAAAAGAATTCTATTGGGAAGCTTGCTCATCCTCAGTTTCCTTGAAAGTATTGTAAAGAACAAGAAAGAATCGTTGCATATATTCTGGCAACATACTAACTTTATCAAGATCCCACCTGTAAATTAAAATTTTAGCATAAAAAAGTACTGAATTAGTTTATATATTATAATGTTAATTTATTTTACCTTTCTATTACGTTGGTGAATAATTCAAGTTCTTCCAATGTCCCATAAACATCATAAATATCATCAGTTGCTACAACGAGGGGCATCACCTTTGCATTGATCACTCTAGCACGTGAATAGTAGGGTTCAGAGTAAGTTGAAAGCATCCAAAAGTAAGATTCTACTATTCGATCACGTAGAAATGGTAAGTGTTTGGAGAAGCCTAACCCTTTCCACCACCTGAATCCACATGAATGAGAAATTTAGTTGGATATCAATTACAACTATCTTAATTAAAAATAAATGCTAAAAAAATAAAGATAAACTTACTCTGATATGATTCGAACCTCTTCTTGATGAATAGATTGCAATATATTGAAATCAAATTTAGCAAAATCAAGTAGCTTTTGATTGCACAATCTGTATTTGTCATATATTTCTATAAAATTTCTAGCTTTGAGCCGATCAAATCTTCTCACCAATGGTATTTCTAAAGCGTTTCTCACCATCAAAACTAAAGATGGATCCATCTTGCATATTAATAACTCTAAGTGAACCCTTGAGAAAGTTTTAGCTTTCTCTAGTATATCTTCATTAGGAAATCCAAGATAAGCAGCATCATATAAGCTTAATAAAGCTTTCACATTATTGCTTAAACAATCCTGGAAATCTCCATTATCATCCAAAAACCTATTGAATACATCTGCAAGATTTTCAAAGATAAATGATTTGTATTTACTTTATTCATAGCTTTTGGCTTTATGATTTTATAATCATACATACCGGAAGTTATATGATATCTTTCTTGTCTTAATAATCGAAAATGAAGTGCAGTTGCATATAGATCATCATCATCAATGTTGATCGTATGAACTCTACGTAATATGTCAATGATTTCCTTTTGAAAATGATATGCTACTCCAAGACGTTGAATTGAGTCAATGAGTTCAAGTGATTGTAATGGATCAATGGCATCGGTGAGAATTTTCCTTATCTCAATTTGGAGCACTTCATTCCTTTGTTTTTGTTCTTCCTGTATTTTTGTTAGATAATAGAAACGTACTACATTAATAATAGTTAGAGAAGTTATTTAGTAATAAAAAGTAGGGCGGATCGAAATAAAATCAACAAAAAAATATTTATAAAGTAATTAATTTATTTTCAATGCAGTTTATCAGAAGCTTTTAAAAAATTAAGATTATATATATACTACACAAATATGTCTTTTAAAAATAAAAAAAATGAAATGATCCTTAACACACTGTTAATTTTTAAATGTTTTTTTTTATTTTAAAAATAATCATATTATTTTGAGTTTTTTTTTTTAAAATAACTAGTTATTACAACGATCATCACCACTATTGTATAAACTAACATATTTATTTTTTAATAAATTTAAAATAATATATTTCTAAGATGTAAAATTTATTTTATTTAACATCAAAATATAATCAATTAAATTATAAAAACATATTTTAATTTAATAGAGGATGAGCCTCCATTAAAGTCTCTCTAAATAGAAAGAAAGAGACGCTTAGAGAAGATTTTGATGGCTAAATGCACTGATAGTGCTCACAATTTATAATAGCATGAGATCGAGTGATGCTCAATTATTATTATTATTATTATTATTATTATTTATGATTTTATCTTTTATATTATAATTTCAAATAAAATAAGTTAGTTATCTTAAAAAACATATTTTTATTTTTATGGCGGTGGTCCGGGTCTCAGTGTAAGTGCCAGTCATAATTAATGTGGCACTGAAGGTAGGGAGTGATAGTGGGTGACAATCAATGATGGAAAAGATCATTTTGGGCTACAGTCACCTATAGTAGAGAACAATAATGGTGGCAAATTAAGAGTGGTGATTAAATTCTTGTTCAAAATTAAAAGAAAAAAAAAACTAAGATATTTCCATTAGACGTTAATTGAGAGTGGTAATTAAACTCTTTTTCTTACGGACTGGTTTACGCTGGTAGTAATTTTTCGACTCGCGTTTTACTGGCATAAATATTTCTACCGAAAATTCTAATTTCAGACAGATTTTTACTATTTTCCGGCTAAAATTATCGCCGTAAAGTTTTTACTGTCTACTTCCTTCACGAAGAGAATATTCCTTGCATCTTGGACTCATTTTATAACCAACATTGAAGATATATGATTATAATATATTAGCTTATGTGTTCATTATATAAACACATGTTCTCAAAATTCATGAGAGAGAAATCATTTGTAACTTTCAATTGTCTCATGATCACATTTATTTCAATAGGGAAAAAGCACATTTTTTTTCTTTTTAGTATTTTTATTAAGAATGAAATGTGTTCTGAATGTGCATTTTTCTCGTTTTGAACCTTTGTTTGAGATAGCTTTTGGTCACTATTTTTTATGTTTTTAAAACATTTTAATACTAAAAAATTACTTTTAAAAATGGTAAAAAAATTATCCCAAATAAAATTAAACCTTAGTGTGTGATTTGATTCTTAGTAATGGAGTTCAAAAACATTTTCTACCGACTCAATCTTTCACTTATAAAAACTATATAATTTATTATTCATGGAATCATGTAACAATTTAAATAAATAATCAAATGATGCATATTTTTTATTACAATTAAATAGAGTGATTTTTTTTCATTTTGATGCGCAGATAAATAAAAATATTTAATATATTTGCAATAAAATTGATAATTAAAAACAAAATGATAAAACTTTCACATACAATGAATTGCATGATTTAAGCGATGAATAAAATATATATTTATTCAACACCACATACAATGAATACTTAATAGTAAATGCTTAATAATAAGAAAAATGTTTTTAGCGTGGAAGCTATGTGGAATAGAACCCAATGCTTCAATTGAAATCAAAATTGGACTCTGAACCGTTTTCCATGAAAAAAGAAAAAAAAAGTTGCGATGCTAATTAAAACAAAGAAAAAAAAAGAGCTGCGAACTAATTAAAACAAGTAATTTAAAAAATAAAATATATTAAAATGCCACTACAAATCAGTTGAAATTGAACAAAAAAAAAACAAGAAAAGATAAATATGTAGAAAATAATCAGAATTAAAATTGGTTTTAAGAAATTAATAGTTTAAGTTATGCTTAATTAAAATTGGAAAAAAAAAAAGAAATTTATATCATTTAGTTTTATATAATCAAAATAAAAATTAATGACATGGAGGAGCACAAAATGAGTATGAAAGTTTATATATAAAAGAATTTTATTAAATAATATAAAATAAATACTATAATATTTATGATTAAAAATCATAAATTTTTAAATATAAATTTTAATAAATCCTCTAATATCTTAAAAAATTTTGAATTTTAAACTGAATGAAAATAGTCAATAAATGATATAAGATGTTTGAAAGACACTATTGAAAATAGTTCGAAAAACAAATATCTGATGGTTTCAAACAGTCTTCTTTACAATGATATCGTAATTTATTAAGGAATATATCGGCCAATAAGGAACCTCTTATTTTAATATCTATATTGAAAATAAAAAATATGTTAAAATGTACAGAAAATAGAATATACATGCAAATCATAATATGTTCATTTTCGTTATAAGCATGTTCAAATACTGTACGTGGAAGTACTTATTAAAGGTAAGAAGGAAAATAAAAATTTTTATTTTTAAAAAATATATTAAAAATTATTTTAGAACAATATTTTAAACAAATTATTTTCAAAATAAATTATTGAAATTAAATATTTTTATATTTTAAAAATAAATTAAAATTTTGAATTCAATAACTTAAATTAAAAGAAAATAATTTAAATTATAATTTAATTATTCAATAACAAAAAATTAAATGATTTAAATTATAATAAAATTTTATAATTATTTATTTTGTTAAATTAAGTTAAATAATTTAATAATTTATTCTTGAATTAAATTAACTAATTTAATAATTCATTGTTAAATTAAGTTATTTAATTTTATCTTTTAAAAAATATTTTTACTTTTAAAATAATAATTACTTTTAATATTTATAAGTTATAATTTAAATAAAATAAAGTAGAGAATTTTACATGTTTTCATTACAGAAAAATCATCCATTACAAGGGAATTTTTCGCTGGCTTTCTGGCGGTCAATTTTCTGGCGGCTTTCGGCGGTTTTCCAGTGGAAGAAAATGAGACAACTTTTCCAGTGAAAATTTATGGCGGTTTCTTTCCGCCGTATCTTTCCGGGAACTTTTCCAAATTTTTGACATATTTTAAATAATTTAACTAAAATGATTAAAAATTTAATTATTTAAATGATTTAACAAAATTATTATTAACTAATTTAAGTTAATTATTTCCTTATTTTAAGATAAAAGATTTTAATTAATTTTTTAAAAATTAATTTAAAATTTTATTTTAAGTAATTAGTATTTTCAAAAGTTATTTAATTAATTATTAAGTTAATAATTTGTTTTAATTAAATTTTAAATATAATAATTTATTTTAATTAATTTTCATTCTTAAATTTATTAGTAATTAATAATTTTTTTAATTACTTATTTTTTTATTTTCATAATAAAATTAATGAATATATTTAATATTAGTTTTTAATTTTGCACAATTAAATGGTTTAGACAATAAAAACTGACAATTAAAATGTATTTTTCTATGTAGCATTCTGGTTGGGAGTTTGAAAGATTTCTAACCAACTGGAGTTCGACTCTCATGGGATACAGGAGCGTGGGCAGAGCGGACGAGGTTTAAGGTAGGCGGGCAGTGAGGGCAGGGGCTTCGAGTAGCACGGGAAGGTGGGTGGGACTTTGAGTAGGAAGACAACGCAGGCGGGGTCTTCAGGCAGGCAAGCAGCGCAGCTAGGCTTCAGCTAGCGCGGGAGTTCCTACGGGCAGCGCAGGAAGGTTGGCGGTCAAGCAGAGCAATTTTTTTTTTTTTTAAGGGGGCATAATTTTTTCGGTAGCCATCATAATTATTTATTGCCTAAAAACTATCGGTAAATTCTCAGAGCGTCGGAAAATAATCAATTTTTATCAAAAAAGGCCGCCGGTATTATGTTATTTTGTTGTAGTGTTTGTTTCATGGTTTGAAGGGAGAAGGCACAAAAGGCTTGTGCACATGGAGGGGGCGGGGTTCGAACCCAGCTAAAAACATTTCATGCGGGCGGGCTCAGTTCGGGTGGCTAGGCTGGTGATCCGTATGGGCGGGGCTTATGTGGGCGCGGCTGAGATGGTGATCCGCACAGGCAGGCCCCATGCGGACGGCTTGGCTAGGATGGAGAAAAATGTAGGAGTAGTGGGCTGGCTAGGCGAGCTGGTCGGGTTGAATTGATTTGGATTTATTTTTATAATTTTTTATTTTTTTAACCTTCTAGCACAAAAAAAATCCGTTGGAATTTTTTTTAGCAAAAAATATGTTAGAAATAAGCCGAAAATGTTTTTGGCGAATTATTTTGCACCAAAAGGCCATTTCCGATGCATGTTAAATCGTCAAAATCATTTCTTCTAGAAATTCTATTTTACGATGGATTTTGGCCATTTTTTCTAACGATAACGGCCACCGAAAAATGACATTTTTTGTGTAGTGGATCAAGGGATTCAATATCGGTCGTCTTTCTAAACCACACCTTATTTACCCATGATCTTCCATCTATTTACGAGGCATGCCATTCTAGGAAATTTATAAATAGACCACTCCTTCCTCTTGAAAAGGGAGCCCTCTAAGCCTTAGGAAACAAAAGAGAGATCGAAGATTTCTCTCTTGCCTCCTTGCCTCCTCGACCACCAACAGAGTTTCACTAGCCCACCAACTGATGCTTGCAAATTTGTTGGATCACCACCTGATACCCAGAGTTTTGCTGGACCACCACCGGATGCCAAAGTTCCATTAGACCTCCACCTGATGCCCAAAGTTCTGACTGACCACCACCTGACGCGCGATGTTCTGCTAGACCACTACCTGACGCCCATAGTTTGTTGGACCACCACCTCACGCTAGAGTTTTTCCAGACCACCACCTGACACCGGAGATCTGTTGGACCACCACCTAACCCTTGAAGCTCTATCAAACCACCACCTGATGCTTGAATTCTACCGGTTCATATCCTGATGCATGGAATTCCATTAGACCACTGCGTAATGTCAGAGTTCCGAAAATTTACAACTTGATGTCGAGTTCTTCCTGACCATCACCTGATGCCTAAAGTTCTATCAAACAACCGTCTAACATCATAGTTATGTCAAAACACTACCCAATTCCAGAGCTCTATCGGACCACTGCCTGATGCCAAATTTCTACCAAACCACCACTAAACTACCAACTAATGCCCAATTCTGCCAAACTACCAATTGATACAAGTGTTTCATCTCCACTTTTAGCTAGTTTTCAACCATACGGATGACATTTGTAATTTACCCTTAAGAAGGAGTCAACCCACTAAAATATACCTAAATACTAGTAAAATCATTTCAGACTAGGTTAGGCCCCATGGTTTTTCCCCATTCCAAAATTTTTCATGTAAAAAATTTTGTATTATATGTGTGTGAGCTAGATATCCATGCAATGCTAAGACGTCGGATTTTAACTATATCATTGTGTATATTCTAGAATGCAACAACTTGGCGTCGTTTGTGAGAAACCTTATTCCTACTATCCTAGGAACCACTTTGATGGATAATAGGCTTAGGAATCACATCTTGGGAGCCTCCCGCTCTAACTCACACCAAACCATGAATCATTCCATGAACCATGGATGTCAGGCATTTACCTCATTTTAACCGAGTAGGCAAAACCTTACAGTGAAGGGACATCAGGACCTTCCCTAGAAGATCATATTAGAAAGGTGGAGGAATCTTAGAATGAGATCCTTCAACCCCTACAAGAGACTAGGGGACTGTACTAGCACCACAAGAAGAGAATCTTCTCCCTCAAGATCAACCAAGGCTAAAAAATATTCAATTCAAAATCTTCATATCGACATTTTCCTTCCTTTTCCAAGGATGCATCCTCCAACACATCAAGACAATGCGCTTGCTAATATAGCAAGCTCTACCCATCCTTTATGTGCAGGTTGCCAACCTCAAATTCTTCGGAACATCCCCAAGGATATATCCTAATAGTACATTATTGAACTCCCTCATAATGCCCTACAACAGGAAATATGAATATTAGTCTGAGAAGAGTTCCCCATATTAGGTATAATACAAACTCTTCATTAGTGGAACTTCTAGGAGTCATCATCCCTGACTGAAGCCATCTTTTAACACCACATTTAGACATGATTCAAATTATTGAGCATCAATTCCTACAACCCTCACAACCATGATGAGAGCCTCATCAAGAAAAGGAGTACACTCCACTTAATGTATCTTGAGCAATTATGTTGATGGCTATCCGTGATCAGGAAAATATAAAATTGTCAGATCCTTTGAAGCCCAATGTTAGAAATCAGGAGCAATACTTCCACTTCCATCATAGTCATAGACACTACTGCAGCATGTAGACAACTCAAGGATGAAATTGAGAGACTAATCCAACAAGGTTATCTTTGACAATTTGTCCAAAACCCACCTGCTTGAGATAAAGCTTGTTCAGCTAGTGGGAAAAATCAACAGCAAAGGCAATCATCGAATAATCATCAAATAGTTGGTAAAATTGAAATCATTATTGAGGGTCCTTCAATGCCTAGTCAAGTCTTAATTGCAGCCTTCAAGGAGCCTGTTGAGATTGTTGCAACTTAATTTTTTGATTGTTGAGATTATTACAATATGTGTATTTTTGATAATTCCAAATAACACTATTTTAATTAATATTTCTCATAACATATTTTAGATATTTTACTTTTATTATTTGTGTATACTAACATTTCAGGAAAATCATATTATAGATTGTTGAAGACTTCAAATCAGATTTGATTAGGGATCATTGTAAATAGAGTTAATATTTTTTAGTTTTATTGAGTCTAAGAGAGTGTGATTGTATTGAGTAATTATGCTTACACACACTTGGGGGAGTGTTAAAAATTTATAATTTTTTAAAACTAATCATACTGTACAGTTTCATTTTGTACGGGATGATTTGTTCAGATATTTCCTCCTATGAGCAATTAAACGAATTATGGAAAGAAAAATTTTTTAAGTGCTAATCATAGTGTATGAAGAGTTCTTCGTGCAGATGACTTCTAGATACCAAATAGTTACATCCTTGTTCGTCCCAATGATCTCTAAATTTTTTAGAATTGATCATACTTTATGAAGTGACCTTCGTATAGTTGATATCTAGAGTACAAAAAGAATGGGTCCCTTTTCGTCCTGACAAAAACTAAAATTTTCTAAACTGATTGTATAGTACGATGCCATGTTCGTACATACAACATCCAGAGTATGAAAATGTGTGGAACCTTTTCATCCCGATGAACCCAAATTTTTTCTGAATTGATTATACTATATGATACCTTGCTTTTTTTTTGACATACGATGTTCAGATTACAAAAATATGGGTTATCTTTTCATCCCAATGAACTAGATAAATTTTCTTAACAGTTCGTACAATACAAACATGGTTCATATGCAGCAGTTTTTGAACTGTTCGTATTATGAATTATGATCGTACTTCTTGATCGTATACACTCAAAAAGGTAACTTTCAATTTTTTAGTTGGTTTTTCATGTCTTTCATATAAAAAGTCTATATAAATTGACTTCGATGAATCTATTCTTCGTGATTTCTGTGAGAGCAAGTGAAAGAGTATTTCGGGAGACTATTTGAGAGAAAGTTCTTACAAGTGGAGTGTGAAGGGCTCATAGGGTTACTAAAAGGAAAGAATTTCTTGTGTATTTTTGTTACTTCTCTCCCTTTCTTCTTTCAAGTTGCTCGAGAGAGGATCTTTGGTGAAGATTTGGTATTGTACCAATACTTGGAGGGTGTGAAGGGACAACAGTTCTCTGCTGACACTTGGAGGGTGTGAAAGGATAACGGTTCTCTACCGACACTTGGAGGCTGTGAAAGGAAGAAGGTTCTCTACCGCACTAGGGATTCGTGGAAGAGAGAAAAATTGTAAAGGCTTCTCTACCTTGATGTGAGAGTAAAAGAAGAGTCACTTTGGTAATAGTGCAATACCTAAATAGGGAGTCTTCAGGGAGTGGACGTAGGTCTTGTTGGACCGAACCACTAAAAATCTTTGTGTTCAATTTTATTTTCACACTTTTATTTTTAGCATTTTACATTTTTGCGATTGGAAAATTATTTTCAATAAAATTTAACATATTCAATTTTTATTAATTACCAAGAGAATAACTAACTTAAATACAAATTCACCCCACCTTTAGTTAGCCTTGGGAAATTTGCATAAGTTTAATAACCTATATAAACTTTACAAGTTGTATCAGAGCAATATTTCAAAACTTAAAGTTTAGATTGCTTTTTGAAAATAGTTATGGCTACTTTTGAAAACTATAACACACCTGAAGAATATTCGATCACTTGACTTTCATTATTTGATAATATCCCTTTCTATTTTTAGAAAACATGTATGTCTATTTTTCTTCAATCGCTTGACTATCGCATAAAGAATTTAGTTTATGATAGGTACATTAAGCCAACTAAACTTGTAGATGGCATTAGAACTGAAACACCCTTTGATAATTGGACTGTAGAAGAATGAGACTTAGCACAATTAAATGCAAAATATTTGAATAATTTCTTTTGCGCACTTAAATTAAAAGACTACATGTGTGTTTCTACTTGCTATAGTGGAAAAGAAATTTGGGACTGACTTTGTATAACATATGAAGGAACTAATGAAGTGAAATAATCTAGATTTAATATTTTGTTACATAATTATGAACTGTTTCATATGAAATCAAATAAATCTATATCTGACATATGTACACATTTTACTTAGATAGTCACTTATTTGCATGCATTAGGTAGGGAACTAATGAATGCCAAAAAGGTTAATAAAATATGTCATTGTTTGCCTACATTATATGATGCTAAAATAACTCCTATTACAGAGTCTAAGGATTTAAATGTGTATTATATTGACAATCTTCTTAGATCACTAATTACTTATGAGTAAGGAGTGGCTTAAAAACATATTGATGTAGGAGAAAAGCGAAAGGAGAAAAATATAGCTTTGAAAGTGGATAACTCGAAAAGTGATCATTCACAACTTGAGGATGAGGATGATATTGCCTTGATGATCAAATAATTTAGAAGTTTTCTAAAGATGAAGCAAAGGAAATGCCAGGAATTGAACAAAGATAAGTTCCACAAAAAGTTAAGGTTTCTAACGATATTATTTGCTATGAATGTAGGAAACCTGGACATATAAAATCAAATTGCCCAAACCTTAAAGCCACTCCTAGTAAGGAGAAGGTGGAGGATAAAACAAATATAGGGAAAAGCAAAAAGAGACTTCAATGAGCTTTTTAGGCAGATTCATTAGAAATAGAAAAAGGAGGAAGAAGTTAACAATCTGTACTTAATGCCTGATAATCTTAATCAGTTAGATCAAAAGGAGGTATGTGACTTAAATTATAATGAATCACTAGAAGTTTTTGACATAAATTATATGAAATATAAAAAACTCAAGAAAATTCATGCTAGGTTAAATTTAGATTTTCTAGAGCTACGGAAAGAGCATAAAATCCTTAGGAAAGATCACACACAAATTAAATATAACCATATGAGTTTATTAGATAAATTTAATAATTTGAATAAATAAAATGAATTATTGAAAACAACCTATACTGAACTAGAAAAAGAATTTAAAAATTTTAAGGATCAATTTGAAAATATAGAGCACAATTTAAAATATGATAATATTGTGTTAGAAAATGCAAACTCATTTCTTAGAGTGATAGTAAAAGCTCTTAAGAAGAATAGGATCTCTCCTAAACTTGAAAATTTTAATGATCCTATATTAAAATAAAAAATCATAAAACCTAGGAAGAGATAGTTTTATTATCTAAGATAAAAAAATCCTTTTCTCAAAGTTAAATATTTTTGTTGTTGAAAGATTTGATATATTTCACACACTTATACTATTGATAGAAAAACTCATTTAGTATGAAGATTGAAGATGCAAAAAATATGACATATTATACATGTATTTAGTTTTATTTTGCCAAGAGGTGTTTGGATTCTCAAGACTAATATTTGATCTTTTTATAAAAATGCTTTCAAACAAGACCTTGTGAGAGCATTTGGTACCTGAACAGTGGGTTTTCAAAGTATATAACTGGAGATACTAATCAATTCATATCACTGGAAGCCAGGAATGGAGACAAGGTTACACTAGGATATAATAACAGTAGGCAAGTGGCAGGCACAAGTATGATTGGTAACTTAGATTTTTTTTCATTGAAAATGTGTTACTTGTAAAAGGCTTAAAGCATAATCTCTTATGTATTAGTCAGCTATGTGATAAAGAATATAGGGTTAAATTTTTTTCCACTAGCTACATATTAAGCCAAAATAGAATTGATGTATTGCATGGAAATAGGATAAATAATGTGTATATGCTAGATTTAAATTGTATTAAATCTCCTAATGTTTTTTTTTTTAATTATTTCTGATGAATCATGATTATAGCATAGGAGACTTTGTCATGCTAGCATGAAAAACCTTAAAACAATTACCCAAAAAGAACTTATTAAAGGTATACCAAAACTAGACTTTACTGAGGATCAACTTTATGATGCATGTCAACTAAAAAAATAGGTGAAGTCCTACTTTCATTCTATAAAAGATTTAGAACTAGCAAACCATTAGAGATTATTTATATGGATCTTTTTGGATTAGTTAACACTGTAAGTCTAGGAGGGAAGGTATAGGTTTTGTGATTGTAGATGACTTTTCAAGATTCATATGGATTAAATTTTTATTTTATAAGAGTGAATCATTGAAGAATTTAGAAACTTTTTTACTTAGATTTAAAGGAAACCAGGATGTGAAATTTTAATAATACAAAGTGATCACGGAGGTGAATTTAAAAAATTTAAAAAATTTACAAAGAAAAATGAATTGATCATAATTTTATCTACACTTAGGACCCCTCAGCAAAATGGGATACTTTAAAGAAAGAACATAATATTAATTGAAGCTGCTAGAGCCATGTTGGCAAAATATTCACTTACAAAATATTTTTGGGCTGAAGCGATTAGTAAAGATTGTAATATTCTAAATAGGGTGAACATTAGATCAAAATTAAATAAAATACCCTATGAGCTTCTTAAGGGTAGAACAACTAATATGTCACATTTGCATATTTTTTGATGTAAGGTGTTCATACATATTAATGGAAAGTCTCCTTTAGGAAAATTTGATTCAAAATCAGATAAAAGAATTTTTTTTGTATATTCTAGTGTTAAAAAATCTTATAGAGTGTTCAACAATAGATCTTTGGTAGTTGAGGAGACCACACATGTTGTATTTGATAAATATGGTATTTTATATGAGTTAAGTTTGGAATAGGATCATATAAAAAATAACTCCCAAAGGATTTAAGAAGATAAAAATTTGGAAGAAAATTTGAAGATAGAAAACTCTTTGCCTAGAGAATTGAAATTTTCAAAAAAAAAATACCCCGAGAAAATTAATTTTAGGTGAACCTAGTGAGGAAGTTAGGACTAGGCATGGACTTAGCAAAGAGGTTAACCATTCTGCCTTTATTTTAATGATTGAAATCAGAAATGTTAATTAAGCACTTTCGGATGAATTTTAGATTTTCGCCAAGTAAGAGGAGTTGAATCAATTTGTAAGGAATGATATTTGGGAATTGATTGAAAGGCCAATGGATCAAAGTGTAGTTAGAATTAAGTGGCGTTTAAAAACAAAATAAGTGATTCAAGCGTTATAATTAGAAATAAAGCTAGATTAGTGGCTAAGGGGTATAATCAAATTAAAGGCATTGATTTTGAAGAGACTTTTGCTCCTATAAAAAAACTTAAAGAAATTATGGTTTTACTAGTTTTTACTTATTTTGTAGGATTTAAATTATTTCAAATAAATATTAAAAGTAACTTCTTTTAATAGGATAATACAAGATGATGTTTATATTGAGCAACCTTGAGGTTTTAAAATTTTAAAATTTTATAATCATATTTTTAATTTAAAAGAGGCATTATATGGATTTAAACAGACACCTAGGGCTTGGTATGAGATGTTAAGCATTTTTTTATTAGAGAGATTTTTGTAAAAGGAAGTGTAGATATCACTCTCTTTTTGATAAAATTAGGAGATGATATACTCATTATTCAGATATATATTAATGATATCATTTTTGGATCTATAAATAAAAATCTTTTTGATAAATTTTTAAAAATAATGAGTAGTAAATTTGAGATAAGTTTAATGGGAGATCTAAGTAATTTTCTTGGTTTTAGCATTAAGCAAAATGAGTAGGAAACTTTTTTTAGTCAGTCAAAGTATATTAAAGATATCCTCAAAAAGTATGAAATGGACAATTCTTAACCAGTAACTACACCAATGAGTTCCTCTGTTTTTAGTTGGATAAGAACCCAATGGAAAATCTATTGATAAAAAAAATTCAGTGGTATAATATAATCATTGCTTTATTTGACTTCTGGCAGACCAGATATAATGTTTAGTATTTACTTGTGTGCTAGATTTAAATCTAATCTAAAAGAATCACATTTGATAGTAGTAAAAAGAATTTTATGATATCTTTTGGGAACTCAAAATTTAGGAATATGGTATCCTAAGTACAGCTACTCATTTGAAATTATTAGATATTCTGATTCAAATTTTACAGGTTGTAGGGTTAATCGAAAGAGTACATCTGGAATTTATCAATTCATAAGAAATTTATTAGTTTCTTGGTCTAGTATAAAATAAAATTTATGTAGCCCTATCTACTACTGAAGCTGAATATATTACCTTAGGAAGTTATGTGGCACAAGTTCTTTGGTTAAAACAACAGTTGATTGATTTAAGATTTGTAATAAGCATAATTCTAATTTATTGTAATAACACTAGTTTCATTTGTATTTCAAAGAATTCTATTCAATATTCTAGAATCAAACATATAGATATATGGCATCATTTCATTAGGGATCATGTAGCCAATGGAGAAATTGAATTGAATCATGTTTCTACTGAAAATCAACTTGTAAATATTTTTATAAAACCTATAGCCTTTGACACATTTAGCACCTTAAGTACAAGGTTAGGTGTGATTAATCTTAATACTTAAAATTAAAATATTCTTCAAACATGATATGTTTTATATTTATGTCTTATTTTAGTTTGTTTTTTGTTTATTTGATAATTATGTGGATCTTTTTTTTTTTTTTTTTGAGTTTTCAATTTGTTTTTGTTTTTTATGTGTGTTAAAACTAAAAGCATGTCACTTGATTTTTAGAATTGTGTTTGATTTTCATGTATTTTTTGTATGTTTTATTCATACTACACAAATATATATTCATATTATATGAATTCTATAGCATGTTTATGATTGATCAAGGATTTGAACTCGCAAAATATTAAAATTTTATATAGTGTTGAAATGTATGATGACATCATTGTACATATGATTAAAATAGATTCTTATGTATGCATATAAACGGTTATCTAGGTAGAATCAATTATTATATCTGGTCGTACGTACAAAATTATTTTTTGTCTATATGATCCAGTTGTCAGTTTCTAAAAATCAAGCGACATGTACGAATATATATTTGTGTAGTATGAATTCTATAGCATGTTTAATATTCTAATTGTCTCAGACGTACACCTATTTTCATGTACGAATGTGCGGTAAAAAAACTTGTACTAAAGGATGCCTCATAAATGGTGCTTCACGAAAAGGCATTTCCTTTTGGCTATTTCCATCCGTACGTACAAAAATAATTTCGTCCAACCAAATTTTGTACTATATGAAAGGTAGTTTTTCTATATATAGAAAGATTTTAAAATTGATTTTCATTCACTTTCATTTTCATTTCTAAACCTTATTGAGCCCTCATTTTAGGAATAGCTAGTTCGAGTAAGCGTTCACGTGTTACTAAGGGGTCTTCATCTAAGATAGGAGGGGGTGATAAATTTTTGTCTAAAGATAATGGGGATGCATATTTTTAGTATGTAGTCACCAAAATCACATCTTCTAGACTCCTCATTCAAGATGACATACACTTTTCGGTCATGCCTCTCTTTGCTTCCACTCAGTTATCTTTTACTCTGATCTTAATCTACACCTTCCAAAAAGAGACCTTTCATTTCTTCTTAGCGAACATGAGATTCAATGATGATCAAACTAGGATAACCTCTTTTATCCAAAAATAGTGAGTATAAATTATAAAGGAAGATTTAAGAACTTTTCTTCATTTAAGAACTCATGGAACTCTAGCTCGCACCTTAACCACTAAATCTGACTATGATTGGACTGAGATTAATAAAACTCGTAGAGGTGTATCTCAAGTATGTCACTTAGCAAGAGTCTACACATTGAACCAAAATGCCCAAATTATCCAGTATGTCTTAATAACTTAAATCATTCCTAAGGTTGGTGATCGTATAAATATGAATCCTCTTCTATCCATTGTTACGTATTTGATCATGATTGGAAAACCTTTTGATAAGGCCCAATTCATCCTGGATTACATTTATAACCTTTCTAAAATTGGTCTTCCTCAATATGAGAGGAAGAAGAACGTTACTCTAGGACACTTAGTGACGTACATCCTAGATAAGAAGTACTACATTCTTCATCCTGATCCTCCCACAAAATTTCTAATCATTTTCACTGATGCTTCATTTTGATCATTATTTGGGAGATGTTGCGGATCTATGGTTTATGATTTTGATGATAACAAACATTCTTTATTTCTCTACGATTGCCTTATGTGCTAACATTTCAGGTCCACACGATCAGACTACAATTTGGAACCAGCTCAATATTGGGTAGACTAGGTCTGTGTCAGTTTATAATCTTTTTCCTTTCTTGAGTCTGTTGTATTTGGTGTGGCATCTGATGATTTGTAACTTGGAAGATTTTCTGTTGTGCCCTAAAAGATTTCTATTTTTTGTAACATCGTCCGGGCTGATATTTATATCGTCCTGGACGATCTGACAAAAGTAGAAACCCTAATTAGGGCATCCTCATTAAAGCAGCCGTCTTTTTGCAAAACGCATCGTCCTGGACGATTTTGTATCGGCCAGGACGATGGGCTCAATTCAGCAAGAATCTGCCGCCATATCCACTTAGGAAAATCTTATTTTTGGATATCGTCCTGGTATATCGGCCTGGACTATAAAATATCGTCCTGGCCGATCTAGAGCAATTTTTCCAAAATTTCTCAGGCAGTTTTGGAAAGAAATTAATGGGGATTTCGTCCAGGCCGATCGCAAGATTGTCCAAGACGATTAGACATCGTCCAGCTTCATTTCAGGGAGATATTCAAGATGATTTTCCTCATATTTGAACTAATCGGCCAGGACGATATGCCTATCGTCCTGGACGATAATGGCGACAACTTGCATTAATGAGCTTGTTTTGAGAGCTTCAATTTAAGCTATGGCTAGGCACTTTATAAGTGTCTTTGGCAGCCATTGTAGCTTCATTCTTATGGGGGAAACTTGAAGAGAGAGCTTGAAAGGGAGAGAGGAACAGGTGGAGTTTGAGAGGGAGAAGATCCTGTGAGGGGGAGGAACTCAAGGGAGTGTGGTGCGGGATCCACACGGTTGCTTCGGTGAACTCGCACCTTAGTACCATCGAATTGAAGGCTTATCTCGAGGTAAGTTCACCAAAGATGAAGATCTCTTTGGTGTCAAAGGACCCGGTGACTCTGCCGCACCGGGGAAGGTAGAAGTGATTTTGTAAGGGCTTCTCCGCCTAGCTGTGGGGGCTAAAGGAGAGACACTTTTGTAGTGCAATACTTGGAGGGTGCCTCCAAGGAGTGGACGTAGGTCAAGATTTGACCGAACCACTATAAATCCGG
Organism: Dendrobium officinale; assembly: GCA_019514585.1. Classification (NCBI taxonomy): domain Eukaryota; kingdom Viridiplantae; phylum Streptophyta; class Magnoliopsida; order Asparagales; family Orchidaceae; genus Dendrobium; species Dendrobium officinale. Next base: position 38,161,560 of record CM033697.1, on the reverse strand, counting down.
TGTGTTTTTTTTCTTATTATCGCTTCCGCATTTATTTTTCTTCCGCACTTTATTTGTGGTGATTTTGGTTGGAGTTTTATCTTTGGTTTTAAAGTTTTCCAAATCACCTCTCTCTTTTAATTAGCTTGGGCCAGTTCTATAGGGCTTAACATCCCTAACGAACTTTCAAGTGGTATCAGAGCAATTTTCATAAAATAAGTTTTTAAAAGCTTTTGAATTTTTTGATCCATGGCTAATAGTACTATTGCGGAAGGTTATTCAATCACCAGACCTCCTTTATTTAAAAATATGTCATTTGATTTTTGGAAAACTCGCATGTCTATTTTTGTGCAATCGATTGATTTTTGTATGTGACATATGATTTTAACTGGTTATTCATCACCATCACAAATTATTAATGGAGTTAAAATTGATATTCCTTTTAGTCAATGGAACAGGGAAGAACAACTCAATGCTCAATTGAATGCAAAATCTTTAAATTATTTTTTCTGTGCTTTAAATTCTAACGATTTCATGTTAATATCCACGTGCACTACCGGTAAGGAAGTTTGGGATAAATTGCACACCATATACGAAGGCACTAGTGAAATCAAGAAATCCAAATTGAATTTGTTAATGCATGATTTTGAATTATTTTCCATGAAATCTTATGAGACCATCTTAGACATGTACACTAGGTTCATTCAAATTATAACATCATTACATGCCTTGGGAAAAGAGTTTTCAAATTTGGAAAAAGTCAATAAAATTCTTCGTTGTTTACTTAAAAAATTTGATGCCAAAGTTGTTGCTATTTGTGAATCAAAAGATTTGAATGATTATTCTATTGATAATTTGATTGGCTCACTCATTGCCTACGAGCAAAGTTTGGATTAAAGACTTTTGGATGCAGGTGAAACTATTGTTCTAAAAGCTGGAGATACAGAAAGAGATAGCCTAGTTGGTGACGAAGGCAATGACGTGTCAAGCAAATCACAAAGCTCACCTAAGCATAAGCAAAAGTGGAAAAAAGGTAAAAGTGGTAAGGATGTCCATATTTCTTCTGACGTTATTTGCTTTCGATGCAGGAAGTCTGGACATACGAAAAATCAGTGCCCTAATTTAAGAATTCTTCCTACGAAAGAAAATGGCAAGGCGAAGCAAAATTTAAACTGGGGAAATAATGAAAGGAAAAAAATCTCATGGGCAGATATGGTCTCTGAAGCATCGGGCCAGGAGAGAGATAATGGTTAAGAGCCTTTCGTGTTTTTTGTTGTGTTTTTGTTTTTATGTTTTTCATTTTTATTTTTATATTTTTCATTTTTGTTTATCCCTTTTTGTTTCTGTGAAATTTTTTCTCTCATCAACACACACACTCACTTTTCTAAAAATGAAAAATATACTTCCTGATTTCTCTTGAAATCTTTGGTAAGTTGTGTTTGATTTCTCTAAAACAGTCAAATAAAAAAACTCATTTATTTTTTAAACTCTCAAAATCTATTTTCTAAAAGAGGTTATCCTACTTTTGATTTAAAATCTTTTTCATCTTTTAAATTGGTTTTTGAAACAAAATTTTTTATCTCCCAACGTTTTATTTATCGTATAGGAATCTTTTGCAAGTTTATGAATCTAAATCATAATTTTCTTAATCAAGCAATTCGCTTTGACACTAAGATGGGTTTTTCTTTATTTTTTTAAGATTTAAGAAAGGAAGCATATTAAAAAAAAATTGGCCAATGATGCCAAAAATAAAAGATGCGCAAAGTCGCCAAATTGAAAATATATAATACATAAAGTGTATTAAAAGATGCGCAGTGCGCCAACCAATTGTCAAGAAGCATAAAATGAGCCCATAAAATTAATGCTTACCATTCTTGTACTTCTTAAAAAGCTTAAGAAAACCCTTGATACTTTTGATACTTGAGTTTGAAAATCTTGATTCTTGATTCAAAAATTTATGCATTGATTTTCTATTAGATATATTTTATGGAAGGAGTTTTTGAAAAATTATTATTTCTTTCTCTAATTTATTCCTTGATTTAGATCTTGAATTAAAAAGTTTTTTGGCCTTTTTTAAAGGACTTGAGTTTGGATTATCAATCTCTGAGTTTCTGACCATTCTGGATTATGCGTTGTCAATCCAATTCTACTAAGTTTTTGATAAAAACCAAGAGGTAACTTTCTCATTTTAAGAATATTTATTTTTCACAAGATTAGGGAACGTTTTTTTTTTCTTTTTTTTCTTTTATTCGTTTTGTTTTTGTTTGTGCCTACTCTCTTTTTGATAATATCAAAAGGGGAGAACGTATTGTTGAATTTTTGTACTGTTATCGTATTTGTATCTTGTTTTTAAAAAATAAAAAACAACAAAAATATTTTCATCTCCCCTAAAATTTAAAAGTGTTATTCTAGTGAGGGGGAGATTAGGAGAAATTATTCTTTTTAAAAATTCAAATTGAATTGTTTGCCATCATCAAAAAGGGGGAGATTGTTGCAGATTTATGGTTTATGATTTTGATGATAGCAAACATTCCTTATTTCTCTACGATTGCCTTATGTGCTAACATTTCAGGTCCACACGATCAGACTACAATTTGGAACCAGCTCAAGATTGGGTAGACTAGGTCTGTGTCAGTTTGTAATATTTTTCTTTTCTTTAGTCTATTGTATTTGGTGTGGCATCTGATGGTTTGTAACTTGGAAGATTTTCTGTTATGCCCTAAAAGATTTTTATTTTTTGTAACATTGTCCGGGACGATATTTATATCGTCCTGGACGATCTGACAAAAGTAGAAACCCTAATTAGGGCATCCTCATTAAAGCAGCCGTCTTTTTGCAAAACATATCGTCCTGGACGATTTTGTATCGGCCAGGACGATCGGCTCAATTCAGCAAGAATCTGCCGCCATATCTACTTAGAAAAATCTTATTTTTAGATAACGTCCTGGTATATCGGCCTGGACTATAAAATATTGTCCTGGCCGATCCAGAGCAATTTTTTCAAAATTTCTCAGGCAGTTTTGGAAAGCAATTAATGGGGATTTCGTCCAGGCCGATCGCAAGATCGTCCAGGATGATTAGACATCGTCCAGCTTCATTTCAGGGCAATATTCAGGACGATTTTCCTCATATTTGAACTAATCGGCCAGGACGATATGCCTATCGTCCTGGACGAAAATGGCGGCAACTTGCATTAATGAGCTCGTTTTGAGAGCTTCTATTTAAGCTATGGCAAGGCACTTTGTAAGTGTCTTTGGCAGCCATTATAGCTTCATTCTTATGGGGGAAACTTGAAGAGAGATCTTGAAAGGGAGAGAGGAAAGGGTGGAGTTTGAGAGGGAGAAGATCCTGTGAGGGGGAGGAACTCAAGGGAGTGTGGTGCGGGATCCACACGGTTGCTCCGGTGAACTCGCACCTTAGTACCATCGGATTCAAGTCTTGTCTCAAGGTAAGTTCACCAAAGAAGAAAATCTCTTTGGTGTCAAAGGACGCGGCGACTCCGCCGCACCGGGGAAGGTGGAAGTGATTTTGTAAGGACTTCTCCGCCTAGCTGTGGGGGCTAAAGGAGAGACACTTTTGTAGTGCAATACTTGGAGGGTGCCTCCAAGGAGTGGACGTAGATCAAGGTTTGACCGAACCACTATAAATTCAGTGTGTTTTTTTCTTATTATCGCTTTCGCATTTATTTTTCTTCCACACTTTGTTTGTGGTGATTTTGGTTGGAGTTTTATCTTTGGTTTTAAAGTTTTCGAAATCACCTCTCTCTTTTAATTAGCTTGGGCCAGTTCTATAGGGCTTAACATCCCTAACAAACTTTCAGGAGAGACCAGAGTTTTAGTGGTGATTTTGAAGAAGAAAGGGGAGCTCCTGCACCTGCACCTGGACCTAATCAGCAGTATTTTTAGAAGTTAGTCCAGCATTTTGATTATATTGAAACTCACTTTGACCAACATTTTGATCAAATTGAGACATGCTTAAACCAGTAGGAAGCAAAATACTAATAGGACATGGGGTGGATCCGTGGTTAATTTGATATGGTAAATACGAATGTAGCTATGATGAATGGCTATTTTTTAGTGTTCAACCAACCACCTCCTCTAGATAAGTGCCCCTCTGACTTTTAGATGCACTTCTTTGTAGTTGCTTATGCCAGTCCTTTACCTTTGATGTGATGTGATGTGATGAATTTTTTTTATTTCTCTTTTATAGTACTTATTTTGTTTGAGATGTTTATGTTTTGGAGTTGTATTATTTTGATATTGATATCATTGCATTGAATATCTCAAATTCTTTAGATATCAATAAAAAAATGTCATGTTTTACAAATTTGTTTTTGTTCTTATTTTGAATATAAGCATGTCTTTATGAAAAGCCTCTTTTAATTGATCTAAAAATGTTATAAATTAACTTGCGTTAAAAAATTAATTTCATTATGAAATCTAATTTTTCAAAATTTTAAATTAAATTATAACTTGATTAAGTTAAGAATATCAATTTCATATTCTTTTAGGCAAACATAATTTGAATATCTTTATTACAATATTGATGTCTTATTATTTTTTATTTTTTTTTTCAATACGATTAATTTTTTTATTAGAGAAGTTTGATTTTAGATTACTGATTTTAGAAATTCTAAAAAATTATATCAAAAAGAAATGTACAATGTATGCAAAAATCAAAAGTATGCGCAATAATTTGCAAAGTAAAAAGATGCACAAAATTAGCCCAAATAGAAAAGAGATGAACAAAGTGTATCATAAATATTTAAAAAGATGCGTAATGTCGCCAATTAAAATATTTCTTTATTATATTTTTTTTCACTATCGTTTAATCTTTAATTTAAATCAATCTAATTTTTAATTATACTTTATATTGAAAATTAAAATTAACTAATATTCATTTCATCATTTTTGTAATAATCATCCTTATTTAATTTGTTTACGATGCATCATAATCTTGATTAACTTTTCTTATCTAAGTTATTCTTTAATTTAAAATTTTTGAATCATTCTTTTCCATCTTGTGCAATTAATTTTGTTTTTGCAATTATTTTATAATAATTTTTAAGGTCAATACATTTAGTTTATCATTTGACATCTTTCATTTCAATTTCTTTTTCCCATTTTTTTTTATTATAAAAAGGGTGAGTAATGATATTGTTTGTGTTGTTTGTGTTTTTGTGATTATTTTTATGTTTTTATGTTTTGTGTGTTTTATGTTTTTATTGTTTTGTTGTTTTGTCATAATGAAAAAGGAGGAGATTGTTACAACTTAGTTTTTTTATTTTTGAGATTATCAAAACATGTGTTTTCGATGATTCCAAATATTATTATTTTAATTACAATTTCTCCTAATATATTTTGGATATATTTCTTTTGTTGTTTGTGTATACTAATATTTCAGGAACATCACACTCCATATTGTTGAAGATTTCAAATTATATTAGATTAGGGTTCATTATAAATGGAGTATGTATTTTTTATTTTTATTGAGTCTAAGAGAGTGTGATTGTAATTGAATAATCATGCACAAACACACTAGGGGAGTGTTAAAAAATTTATAATTTTTTAAAACTAATTGTACTATATGATTTCATTTCGTACAGGACAATTTCTTAAGTTATTTCCTCCTACGAATAGTTAAACAAACTGTGGAAAGAAAATTTTTCAAAGTATTGATCGTACTGTACGAAGAGTTCTTCATACATATGACATTTAGAGTATGAAATAAATACATTCTTATTCATCCTGATGATCTTTGATTTTTTTGAAACTGATCGAACTGTATAAAGTGACCTTTGTACATACGACATCTTGAGTATGAAAAGAACGGATCCCTTTTCATCCCAACGAACACCAAATTTTTCTGAACTAATCGCACTGTAAAATGCCTTGTTCATACAAATGTCGTCCTGAGTACAAAAATGTAGGGAACCTTTTCATCCCGATAAACCCAACATTTTTTTGAACTGACTGTACTGTATGATATCTTGTTTGTATAGACGACGTCTAGAGTATGAAAATGTGTGTATCTTTTCAACTCAATGAACCAAAAAATTTTCTTATTAGTTTGTACAATATGAATATGGTTTATACCAGATGATTATTGTGTACGAAAATATTTCGTGCAGGTTTGTACATATCAATTTTTGAATTACTAATACATATGAATTATGATCGTACTGTATGACCGTATATGCTCAAAATGGTAATTTTTAGTTTTATGGACCATTTTTTATATCTTTCATATAAAACATCTTTAGAAATTGACTTGGATGAATCTGTTCGTCATGATTTCTTTAAGAGTAGGGAAAGAGTGTTTTAGAGAGAGAGTTCTTGCAAGTGTAGTACGAAGGGTTCACAAGGTTACTCAAAGGTAAGAATTTCTTTTGTATTTTTGTGTTACTTCTCTCCCTTTCTTCTTTCTAGTTGCTCGAGAGATGATCTTTGAAGAAGATCTGATACTTTATCGACACTTAGAGGGTGTGAAAGGATAATAGTTCTCTACTGACACTTGAAGGGTGTTAAAGGATGATGATTCTCTACCGACACTTGGAGAGTCTAAAAGGACAATGGTTCTCTATCGAGACTTGGAGGGTGTAAAAGGATTATAGTTCCCTACCAATACTTAGAGGGTATGAAAGGACTATTATTCTCTATCAACACTTAGAGGTTGTGAAAGGATGACGGTTCTCTATTGCACCGGGGATTGGTGGAAGAGAGGAAATTTGTAAAGGCTTCTCCGCATTGTTGTGGGAGTAAAAGGAGAGTGACTTTGGTAATTATGTAATATCTAAAGTGGGAGTCTTCTGGATGTAGACATAGGTCTTATTAGACCGAACCACTATAAATCTTTGTGTTCAATTTTATTTTCACACTTTTATTTTAGCATTTTACATCTTTGTGTTCAAAAATTTACGAAAATAAATTTCCATTAATTATCAATAGAATAAATTTCTAAAATACCGATTCACCCATCCTCTTGGTTAGCCTTGGGAAATTTGTATATGTTTAACAACATATACGAACTTTACAGAGCCAACACCAAAAAAGTCTTGCACCTATCACTCTATTATTTTTTTATGATTCTAACTTAGAGGGAACACATACCCCTTATTAAGATACACATATAATTAGAGCAAGAATTGGTGACCTGTGCTACAATGTGAAGAGAATCTTGGTCAACAATGAGAGCTCTATATATGTTTTATTCTACTCCACTTTTCTTAATATGGGCCTTCCTAAAGGAAAATTATAGCCTATCGTTGGTCCATTATATGAATTTGGCAACGTAGATGAGTGGAAGGAATGATCAATCCTCTAGTCATACTTGGAGAGTTCTCCAGAAAGGCTACACACTCCCTCTAGTTTATTACCGTAAAATAAGAATTGGCCTATAACACAATCTTTTATAGGCTACTCTATTCGATCATTGGGATTATTGTTTCAATCCCTCACCTCAAACTAAAATTTCACACCCTAAATAAGAATCGATATAAAATGAGGAGATCAACAAGTAGCAGAATCCTTCTATCTTAGGAAGGCTCAATTTCGCCCATCTGTTACCTTAGGCATGAAGGACTTTGACCTCTATAATGAAGATATTCCTCAGAGGGAATTCCCTACAAAATATTATACTTATGTCTCTTTATTGAAAGTGCTCAGATGACACTAGAAAGTGCTCTAATATCACTTGAAAGTTCTTAGGGATGTTAGGCCCTCATGAACTAGCCCAAGGCTAATTAAGAGAGAGGTGAATTGGTTGTTAAAGATCTTTTAAAACAAGACTACAAACTAAAACACGACAAAGAAATTAAATGCGGAAGTAATAATAAGAAAAGAACACACTGGATTTATAGAGGTTTGGTCAAACCTTGACCTACATCCACTCCTTGGAAGCACCCTCCAAGTATTGCACTAAACTAAGTGTCTCTCCTTTAGCCCCCACAACTAGGCGGAGAAGCCCTTACAAAATCACTTCCACCGTCCCCGGTGCGGCGGAATCGCCGGGTCTTTTGACACCAAAGAGATCTTCTTCTTTGGTGAACTTCCCTCGAGATAAGCCTTGAATCAGACAGTATTTAGGTGTGAGCTTGTCGGAGCAACCGTGTGGAACCCCCTCCACACTCCCTTTAGTCCCCCCTCACAGGATCTTCTCCCTCTCTCAAACTCCACCCTTTCATCACTCCCTTTCAAGCTTTCTCTTCAAGTTTCCCCCAAAAGAACGAAGCTATAATGGCTGCCAAAGACACTTACAAAGTGCCTTATCATAGCTTAAATAGAAGAGCTTAAAACAAGCTCATTAATATAAGTTGTCGACATTATCGTCCTGGCCGATCAATATAAATTAAGCTCATTAGCCCGAGACGATTTGGGACGATCATAAGAAAATTGGCTACATCGTTCCGGTTGATTAGTTTAAATCCGATTTCAATCATCCTGGTCATCATCCTGAATAGATGCTGGCCGATGTAAATCATCCAGGACATCGTACTGGCCGATCATACTATCGTCCCGGATGATGTGATCGTATCAATTAGCCATTAATGCTTTCCAAATATACCATATCAATTTAGGCATAATTGTGTTAGATTGTCCTGGACAATGTGTATATCATCCTGGCCAATTTTCTAAAATAAAGAACACCTAATCTAATCATGGCAGATGATTTTTTCTGATTTGAGCCTATCGTCCTAGCCGATACAAGTATCGTCCAGGCCGATCAGCTTATGATGGCTGCCTTAATGAGGATGCCTAATAAGGGTTTTTGTTTTTGAATAGATTATCCAGGCCGATATAAATATCGTTCTAGACGATGTTATCAAAAATAGAAATCTTTAGGGAGCAACAGAAAATCTTTCAAGTTATAAAACATCATGAGCCACACCAAATACAACAGACTCAAGAAAGAAAAAAGTGTACAAACTGACTCAGACCTAGTCTACCCAATCTTGAGCTGATTCCAAATTTCAGTCCGATCGTGTGAACCTGAAATGTCAGTACATAAGACAGTCGTAGAGAAATAAGAATGTTTGTTATCATCAAAATCATAAACCATTGATCCGCAACAATCTCCCCCTATTTGATGATGGCAAACAATTCAATTTGAATTTTAAAAAAAATAATTTCTCCTAATCTCCCCCTCACTAGAATAAAACCTTTTTAAAAAATAGGGGAGATAAAAAATATTTTTGTTGTTTTTATATTTTCTTTGAAAATAATAAAAAAAGGATACAAATTTAACATTACATTCTCCCCCATTGCCATTATCAAAAAGAAAGGAGGCACAAAAAATAAAATAAACAAAAGAAAAAAAAATGTTCCCTGATCCAGTGAAAAAATAAATTTTCTTAAAATGAGAAATTTACCTCTTGATTTTAATCAAAAACTTAGTATAATTAGAATGACAACACATAGCCCAAAAAAGTTTAGAAATTCAGAATTAGATAATCCAAACTCAAGTTCTTTTAAAAAGGCTAAAAAACTTTTTAATTCAATTTCTAAATCAAGGAATAAATTAGAGAAAGAAACAATTATTTTTCAAAAACTCCTTCCATAAAATATATATCTAATAGAAGATCAATGCACGAATTGTTTAATCAAGAATCAAGATTTTCAAACTAAAGTATCGAAAATATCAAGGGTTTTCTTAAACTTTTAAAAAGTATAAGAGTGGTAAGCATTAAATTTGTGGGCTCATTTTATGCCTCTTGACAATTGGTTGGCGCACTGCGCATCTTTTGATACACTTTGTGTATTTTTTTTTAATTTGGCGTCATTGCGCATCTTTTATTTTTGGCATCATTGGCCAAATTTTTTTTTTAAATATGCTACCTTTATGAAATCTTAAAAATCAAAAGTAAACCCATACTATTGACAAAAACAAAATTCTTGATTAAGAAAATTATGATGTAGATTCAGCACCTTGCAAAAGATTCCTATGTTATAAATAAAATCTAGGGAGATCAAAAAAATTATTTCAAAAACCAATTTAAAAGATGAAAAAGATTTTAAATTAAAAGTAGAATAACCTCTTTTAGGAAACAGAGATTGAGAGTCAAACACATGAGTTTCCTTCCTTTGACTGTTTTTAGAGAAGTCAATCGCAACTTACCAAAGAGTTCAAGAAAAAACAGGAAGTAGATTTTTCATTTTTAGAAAAGTGAATTTGTGTGTTGATCAGAAAAACAAATTTCACACGAAATACAAAAAGAAGAAAAAAAAAGAAAGAAAAATAAAATAAAAATAAAAACACAACAAAGAAGACTTTTTAACCATTATCTCTCTCCTGGTCCGATACTTCAGAAATCAAGTCTGCTCATGAGATTTTTTGCTTTTCATTATTTCCCCAATTTAAATTTAGCTTTGTCTTACTCTTTTTTTTTAGGAAGAATTCTTAAATTAGGGCATTGATTTTTCATATGTCCAGTATTCCTACAATGAAAGCAAATAACATCAGAAGAAATATGAATTTCCTTACCATTTTTACCTATTTTCCACTTTTGCTTATGCTTTGGTGAGCTTTGTGATTTGCTTAACAAGTCATTACCAACTAAGCTATCTTCTTCTCTATCTTCCATTTTTAAAACAATCGTATCACCTGCATCCAAAAGTCTTTGACCCAACCCTTGCTCGTAGGCAATGAGTGAGCTAATCAAATTATCAAAAGAATATACATTCAAATCTTTAAATTCACAAATAGCAATAACTTTAGTTTTAAACTTATCTAATAGACAATGAAGAATTTTGTTAACTTTTCAAATTTTGAAAATTCTTTTCCTAAGGCTTGCAATGATGTTACAATTTGAATGAATTTGGAATACATGTCTAAGATCGTCTCATAAGGTTTTATGAAAAATAGTTCAAAATCATGCATTAACATATTCAACTTGGATTGCTTGATTTCACTAGTGCCTTCATATATGGTGTGTAATTTATCCCAAACTTTCTTACCAGTAGTGCACGTGGATACTAACATAAAATCTTCAGAATTTAAAGCACAGAAAAAGTAATTTAATGATTTTGCATTAAATTGAGCATTGAGTCGTTCTTCCTTGTGCCATTGATTAAAAGGAATATCAGTTTTAATTCCATTTATAGCACGTGATGGTGATGTATAACCTGTTAAAATCATATGCCACATGCAAAAATCGATTGATTGCAAAAAAATAGACATGCGAATTTTCCAAAAATCAAATGTAATATTTTCAAACAAAGGTGGTCTGGTGATTGAATAACCTTCCGCAAAATTATGATTTGAAAAATTAGCCATGGATTGAAATTCAAAAAGTTTTCAAACTTAGTTTTTATGAATCCCGGTCTGATACTAATTGAAAGTGCTCATATGACACTAGAAAGTGCTCTGATACCATTTGAAAGTTTGTTAGGGATGTTAGGCCCTCATGAACTAGCCCAATGCTATTTAAGAGAGAGAGGTGAATTGGTTGTTAAAGATCTTTTAAAATAAAACTACAAACCAAAACACCACAAAGAAATCAATGATGCGGAAATTAAATGTGGAAGCAATAATAAGAAAAGAACACACCGGATTTATAGTGGGTTGGTCTAACCTTGACCTATGTACACTCCTTGGAGGCACCCTCCAAGTATTGCACTAAACTAAGTGTCTCTCCTTTAGCCACCACAGCTAGGCGAAGAAGCCCTTACAAAATCACTTCCACCTTTCCCGGTGCGGCGGAGTCGCCGGGTCCTTTGCCACCAAAGAGATCTTCTTCTTTGGTGAACTTCCCTCGAGACAAGCCTTGAATCAGATGGTATTCAAGTGCGAGCTTGCCGGAGCAACCGTGTGGAACCCCCTCCACACTCCCTTGAGTCCCCCCTCACAGGATCTTCTCCCTCTCTCAAGCTCCACCTCTCCTCACTCCCTTTCAAGCTTTCTCTTCAAGTTTCCCCCAAAAGAACGAAGCTACAATAGCTGCCAAAGACTCTTACAAAGTGCCTTATCATAGCTTAAATAGAAGAGCTCAAAATAAGCTCATTAATGCAAGTTATCGACATTATCGTCCAGGATGATACTAATATCGTCCTGGCCGATCAGTACAAATTAAGCTTATTAGGCCGGGATGATTTGGGACGATCAGAAGAAAATTGGTTACATCGTCCTGGAAGATCTCACGATCATCCCGGCAGATTAGTTTAAAATCGATTTCAATCATCCTGATCATCGTCTTGAATAGATGCTGGCCGATGTAAATCATCCAGGACATTGTCCTGGCCGATCATACTATCGTCTCGGATGATATGATCGTATCAATCAACCATTAATGCTTTCCAAATATAGCAGATCAATTTAGGAATAATTGTGTTAGATCATCCTGGACGATGTGTATATCGTCCTGGCCGATTTCCTAAAATAAAGAATACCTAATCTGATAATGGCGGTTAATTGTTTTTGAATTGAGCCTATCGTCCTGGCCAATACAAGTATCGTCTAGGCCGATCAGCTTATGACGGCTGTCTTAATGAGGATGCCTAATAAGGGTTTATGTTTTTGAACAGATCGTCCAAGCCGATATAAATATCATCCTGGACGATGTTACCAAAAACATAAATCTATAGGGAGCAATAAAAAATCTTCCAAGTTATAAAACATCAGGAGCCACACCAAATACAACAGACTCAAGAAAGGAAAAGGTGTACAAACTGAATTAGATCTTGTCTATCCAATCTTGAGTTGATTCCAAATTTCAGTCCGATCGTGTGAACCTGAAATGTCAGTACATAAGACAGTCGTAGAGAAATAAAAATATTTCTTATCATCAAAAAATCATAAACTATTGATCCGCAACATCTATTAGATGAGCTCCCTTCAAGAATGGTTCAAATTGGTTCGCTTCTCCAAGATGAAGAGAAGAAAATTTATGTAGATTTTCTACATATAAACCAAGATATTTTTGTGTGGAGTCCTGCCAATATGCCTAGACTTAACCCTAAAGTAATCATGTAATCCCTCAAAGTTAGCCCGACATACATGCCAGTAATCCAAAAGAAGCAAAACTTTGTTCAAGGCCATCAACAGATAATTGAGAAGGGAGTTGATAAGCTTTTGGAGGCTGGATTTATTAGGGAAGTACACGACTTCACTTGGTTGGCAAATATCATCATGGTTCAAAAGGAATGTGGAGCCTATAGAATACACGTAGACTACACAAATCTTAGCAAAGCCTCCCCCAAGGATAGTTTTTGGCTTCCCCATATTGACCAATTGGTCAATGCCACCTCTGAACATCAAGAGTTGAGCTTTAGGGATGCCTACTCTAGATACATTAAAATAAAGATGGACCCTACTGATGAGGAGGCAACAACTTTTCAAACAGACAAGGGATTGTACTACTATTATGTGATACCATTCGGGATTAAGAACTTTCAAACGACATATCAAAGTCTTATGTATAATGTTTTCAAAAATCGTATTGGGCGCACTATAGAAGATTATGTCGATGATATGTTGGTAAAATGTCCTAAAAATTTCAACATATACCTGACTTAGAACAGAGCTTCCACCTACTATGATGTTATAATATCTGACTCAATCTAACAAAGTGTGCTTTCGGAGTCACCTCTAAAAAGATCTTAGGGTTTATGTTAACCAACCGAGGGATTGAGGCCATTCCCGAGAAGAACAAGGCACTAAGGGACATGGACAAGAAAACCTGCCCTTGGTGCTCCACCCCGACAACATGCCATATACAGGAAAGTCATTAATAGTCCATAGTAATGTTGCACGCATCATGAAATTTTCTCCACTTGCTGCATCATAAAATTTAACACCTTGCCATAATTATTGTAGTTCATGAATCAAAGGTTTGAGATAAATGTCAATGTCATTTCTATAACTTTTCTCACCTGGTATAATCATTGAAAGAATAAACGATGATTGTTTCATTCCACTCCATGGGGGATATTTATATGGCACCAGAATCATTAACCAAATGTTGTATCTACTACTCATTACCTTGAAAGGATTAAAACCATAAGTAGCTAAACCAGGTGAACATTATGTGGATCTGTGGCAAAATCAGAAAAACTTAAATCAAATTATTTCCATGCTTCTCCATCAGTAGGGTGTCGTAGCATACCATTTGTATTTCATTTTGTGGCATGCCAAATCATCTCTTCTGTCATTTTTTTAGTTTTAAATAATCTTTGAAGTCATGGAATCAAAGAAAAATATCGCAGAATCTTAGCAGGTTTATTCTAAACTTTTTTATCTTGTGTAATATTACTCTTTTGATTAGGAGTCCATCTTGATGCTGCACGTACTTCACATACATTCTCATTAGACTTATCTCCCCAAAATAATGTGCAATCATTAGGGCATGCGTGTATGTTGGTATAACCAAGATCAAAAGACTTCATTAATTTTTTAACTTCATATATACTTTTGGGCAATGATGATCCTTTAAGAAATGCTTCAATAAGTAACTCTAATAACATATCGAAAGATCTTGTAGTCCAAGAGTTTAGGTATTTCAAACGAAATAAATGTAATATGAATGAAAACTTTGAAAATGTCTTACATCCGGGATATAATTCTGCCCCACATCTTCCAATAACTTTGACTGTTTTTCATCTAGTTTATTTAAAGCTTCAGTAAAGTTTTCATGCTGATCTACTAAGTTAATCGATTCATTGATTGGAGAAAATGTATCCCTAAACAAGCCTTCAATATCATATATATGTGATTTCTCATTTTGAGTAGTTTCTGATTCAAAATCATATATATTAACAACACCTTCATTTTCTGTACATTTAACAACAACTTGATGATCCTCCCCATGTCGATTCCAAACAACATAGCCCGTAAAGAATCCATTGGTGATAATGTGTTCCTTGACATCTTGTACTGAATGAAAATATCTGTTGATGCATAATTTGCAAGGGCATAATATCTTTCATGATAGATTCTTACTATGACTAGCAAAATCTAAAAAAATCTTCAACTCATTTTTTGTATTCACGACTCCATCTTGACATGGTTATCCAACCCTTATTCATTTTAAATTCAACTGCAATTTTTAACCATTGACAATAGTTAAAAATATTATTTTAGTTCTCGGCTAGAAATACTAAAAGTTTAAAAAAAGAAATAAGCATGCCTTTAAACGATCGGACATGTAAAAACTTTATTCAAATGTAACAAAAGATGGTATGAAATTAATAACATGGTTTAAGAATTACAATTGATAAACTAATAATCTTTATTTTTAACTTGTTCAATCTATTCAAGTTCTATTGCAATCATGGAGGATTAATAGAACGCATAATAATGATTCCAATACATATGAGAATGTTGTAAATAAATATAAGCCATCATATCAAGTTAAATTTTAACAACTCAATATTACTAATAACTATCTTGAGTTTTACACTGCTCAATGATAAAAAGGCCTAACATTTTTCCTAAAGGAAAATGCAGATGTCTAAGAAATTTCAAAGCTGCGACCATTTCATCTAATAAATAAGAAGGATATTATAAGAATGAATATAACTTGGTCAACTAATGAACATTGATTTTAATAACAGGAGACTTGTAAAATAAGTTTAGTTTGCAACTTTGAACAGTGAAATTTTGAATATATAAGGATGAGTGAATGGTTTCAAATCTCTTGATGAAATATTTGGTTTGAAGTCTCTTGAAGAGATTTAGGCTTCGTTTGGAATATATTTTTTATATTGTTTTTAAAAAACAATAATAAAGTTATCCCAAATGAAACCTTAGATTTAAAACAAATATGTTATCTAGTGATCTAAACAACTCAACTTAATTTTGGATTAGAAAGTAATAATCAGCTTGCAATCTAACAATAAAGAAGTTTGATGATTTGGAACAAAAAATTAGATTGATTAATTAGCATTGATCTTAATGAGTTATTCAAATATGTATATATAATAATTTTATAATAATAATAATAATAATAATAATAATAATAATAATAATAATAATAATAATAAAATATCTAACTAAAATAAAAAATGGAAGATCATTATATTACAACCCAAACATCATAAAACACCAATCCAACAATTTACAAATATTAAAAGGACTGTCACCTAAACATACAAAAGACAAAGAGGCTTTTTCAACATATCATTCAACAAGATCCAAGATCAACATAAATATATATTTCAAAATCCTTTGTATAAACCAATATAATGGTATGCTGAAATATTCATATATAATCACAATAATATTACATATATCCAAATATAACTTATCATAAATTTACCAAATTACCTTGTATAATTTATATGTAGTCAATTTCAAGATACTGTAAACAAAAAAGAGGATGTTTTGCATCTACCTAGTTCAATCCAATAATCATCAAAAGAATATCACTCAATGTCATTAATCCAACCAACAATTCATTTTAACTAAATATTAGGAAAAAACCCACAAATAGCAAATACAAGCCTATCAAACAGCTACATATGAACTTCTATTCTTTTGTTAAATCATGTTAAAATAGCACATAAAAACATAATCTCAAACCAAAGAGAAATAAAGTCATCCACTTAAAAAGTAAAGCTGATTGTAAACAACAACAAACCAATCAAAGTACACTAAAAAAGAAACCTACAGAAAGAAAAAGCAAGCAAAAACTGAAAACTGAAACAATGACCAATATCTATTCTTGTGATAGTAGCTTATCAGGCATCTACATTTTTGTTGGAATGAACAGAAAAAATACTAAACAAAAGAAATACCTACAGATAAACTACAAAGAATTTTTTTTAAGAAGCATCAGTGCCCACATCGGCGTCGGCCTCGGCGTGGGCAAAATTTTGTTAGGGTTGGTGATTTGCAAAAGAGATTTTCTTTGTTGTTTCTTTTCTTCCATTTAATTTCTAATTTTAGAGATTAATATAAAGAAATAAGAAGAAGAATGGGAAGAAGAGGGAGAAGAATATGAAGAAGAAGAAGAATGAGAAAAAGAGGGAGAAGAATATGAAGAAGAATAATGAGAAGAAGAAGAGGAAGAAGATGAAGATACTCACCGTGATCATGAAAGGCCCCCGACCTGGATTCTCCTAGGAGATGCGACGTCGCTTGGCGGTTCGCTATCGAGGACGGAGCGGAGAGTTTTTCGGAAAGGAGGAGGAATTAGGGATTTGGAAATGAGAGGGAATTAGATATTTGAGTTACGGTAATCTTGAACAGATTTTAAACCGGTGCAAAACATAAGTTTTATCACCAGTTTAAAAAACCGCAGTAAGTAAACCCATGAGAAAAGGGTTATTTTTTGGTAGTGATGTTGGGCAGTGGCAGAGACATAAATTTTATTTAGAGGGGGGGGGGGGGGGTGGCTAAATTAAAATAGTTATGATTACCGTCGCATATGAAATGTTAGAATACATTAAAATAGTTCCATTTTCCGTCTCATTTTCGGAGCCAAGAGAAGGTGTAAGATCAAAATTAAGAATGTAAATAACATAGCACTTAGAACTTATAAGACCTAAATATCTTCCACGGGTGATCTTTGTTTGGATGCGAGAGATGAGCGAAAGGGAAAATAGAAGCTGTGCTTGAGGTCGTGAGTCTCGAGTGGCGAGAGAGGAGCAAAGGGAAAAATGAAGCAGGCCATTTGGGTCGAGGGAAAGTAAGCCACTCAAGGTCGAGACCTTGAATTTCAATTTCCCTAGAGGATTTTCCATATGGTATTCTTTGTAATGACCTTGAATTTCAAAATTAAAATCATGGCTCGGTAGATGCTCAAATAACATTATGGTCAACAAATACATTAATAAAGATCCATTAATATAAAAAACAACATTAAGATAGTGAATAAATGAAAGGGATTAAATGTGCATTGATAACAAACCTGCTTAGCAGATGAATTTGACAAGGGCCACATATGTGAGGTCAAAGGGATTAAATGTGCATTGATGGAAAGGCTTATTTTTGTTAAATTTTGTTGCATTTTGGCACCATAAATTATGCGAATAAGAGTAAAGAGAAAAAATATTTGCAACCACATGAATCAATAAAAGAGATGATATAAAGTTGATCAGGGGAGCAAAGAAAAAGAAATTATAATATCAGTTAGAAGGAAAAGATGAGCATGCAAGAAGTTGAAGTGGAAATTGTGGCATATTTTGATGCCTTATTATTATTATTATTATTATTATTATATATATATTATATATATATATATATATATATATATATATATATATATAATATATATATATATATATATATATTTGTTTTTTTTTTTTTTTTTTTTGGGGGGGGGGGGGGGGGCTAAATCATCTGCACGTGCCCCTCTTGCACCCCTTCCTCGCCTATTACGTCGAACATGAGCAATTACACTAGTTAATAGAAATGCATGAAAAAGCATGTTCCACCATAGATAACGTAATGTTAGTGATATTTTTATGTGATTCAAAAATAAATACTATATAATTAAATATAAAGATTTAAATATTAAATATATAAATAGAATTTAATTTCTATCACAAACTAATTCTCTTAAAAAAGAAATTAAAAATAGTACATATGTAATGTTGTTTAAAAATAAAATTATTTACTTAAAAAAGTAAATTTAAAACAAGTTGTATTTTTTATGATATTATTTGTCACATTTTGTGCATTTTCACATTGTATGGGAATTTAATTTTTATACCATTTTATATAATTAATTTTTGGTCATCACATCTTTCTTGTATGTATGCTTGTTGATGTAATATGTGCAAGCTATTTTTCTTCTTTGCTGGGGGACTAAATTATAAGTTAGTATGTACAAATGATGATTCAAAAAATTATTGAATACAAACTTTGCATGAAGATCTAGCACACTGACAGATAAAAGAACATGGGTGTGGCATTCATAAGAGACACCAAGATCATTACATTGAAAAATCTAAAAAAAAAAAAAGAAAAAGAAAACCACGGGGCCTAGCTTAGTTTGAATGAATCCTTTATTAGAAATAATATCTTTTTTCAAAGAAGGTTGTTAGCTTAATGTTGAAAATGCATATTATATATAGCTCGTTATATGGTAACTACTTTTAAAAGAGTATTGACATGTCTGTTTGGTCAGTAGGACTACAGTTGACAGGAGGATGATAGTTGTCGGAGGGATTGTAGTAGGCGGGTAAGGATCGTTAGAGGGACTATAATCGATGGGTGATGGTGGTCGGAAGGACCATAGTCAAAGGTCGATAGTGGTTGGAGGGACCGTAGTTAGCAAGTGATGTTGGTCATAGGGATCGTAGTCAGTAGGCGATAATGGTTAGAGGGACTGTAGTCGATGGGCGATGGTGGTCGGAACGACCATAGTCAACGGGCGATGGGGGTTGGAGGGACCTTAGTTGAGTGATAAAGGCCGGAAGGACCATAGTCAAGGGGTGATGGTGGTCGTAGGGACCGTAGTCTATGGGCAACAGTGATCAGAAGGATCGTAGTCGAAAGGCAATGATCTTTGGAATGACCATAGTTAGTGGGACACAGTGGTTTGAAGGATTGTAGTTGACGGGAGATGATGGTCGGAAGGATCGTAATCAATGGGTGATAGTAGTTAAAGGGGTTATAGTCAGATGATTTCAACTCATCCCTTCTCAAGGTCAAGGAGAAGATATCATGCTAAAGAGTATGTTCCATTTATGTCTTATGATCGCTGGAGATTTAGTATTTATCAACCGTTAGGCATATGTCTAGAAATATTTAGTATTTGGAAAAACATCCAACAAAAATAAATACACAGCCAGAAGTCCGACAATGATCAGTGGTCGAAGGCCGGTGATGGGCTTTTGGTACA
This sequence comes from Dendrobium officinale, assembly GCA_019514585.1. Taxonomy (NCBI): domain Eukaryota; kingdom Viridiplantae; phylum Streptophyta; class Magnoliopsida; order Asparagales; family Orchidaceae; genus Dendrobium; species Dendrobium officinale. The sequence goes on along the minus strand of CM033697.1, from coordinate 38,141,801 downwards.
AGCTTGAGAAAAAAAGAGAGATCCTACATTGTTTGTCTCCTCTTCTACCCCCTTTGTGAAGAATGAGGGGTCTATTTATAGTTTTTTAGGAGTAACATGACTAGTAAATAGGGGGAAGATCAAGAGTTTGTTTAGAAGTTTTTCAATGCTTGACTGATATCGACACCCTCGATCATGGACTTTTTATTAAGCATTTGAGTATCTTAATGATGTCAGAATTTGTTGATCTTGGGCTCGTTGGATTCATCTCATTGAGCCTCTCTATTCAACTACAAGTATAACACATTTGGATAATGTTTATTCATCTAATTAATATTTTGATGCTTTTAAATAAGATTTGGACCCATTTGGGATCATTTTGGAAGATTTTGGTGTCATTGTGGTCATATCTTCGAGATGTTTAGTTTGACTATAAGTTTGCCAAAATCAGAGTTCTGATGATCATGGATTTTATTTTGAAAGTTTTTATTCATATTTGCATTGAGATTTGTACCCAATCAAGATAATTTTTTGATGATGCACACACACACACACACACACACACACACACACACACACACACACACACACACACACACGCACACACACACACACACAAAACACATATATATATATAGATAAGAACAATATTTAATTGTGTATAAGAGCATATGAGTGTACTTTTAAGTTATATAGTGGACTATTTCAATTGAGTCAAACTGGGTGATTTTTTTTTTCCATTTTTTGGTTATTCACATAAAAAAATAAGGTGTTATTTTTAAGTTCTATCTTTTTTTTTATAAACTTTGGAAAAAAGTTATATATTAAATACATTCTTTCTACCACAGTAAATTTTCTAACATGTATTAATTTGGCACTATTTATGGGAGCATTCTCAATATACTATAAATAATTTTTTAGTGCTCTACAATTAATCCATCTATTAGGGACAACACAATCTTGGTGGTGATGGCCACACATGCCACACTTTGGAAGATCATATATGAATGATGGAAGAAGTTCAAGTAGAACTCTTACAGCTTTTAGAGAAGCCTAAGTAATAAAGAGACTATTATACCATAATAGAGTTCTCTCAATACAAAATCAACAATATTTTTTTAATATTCCATTTGATTACATCATCATGATGCAACTCCCATTCTCCTTAAATCTCAATATTTTTTATCAAGCACTTCAATCCATCCTTCATGCGTTTCTCAACAAATACGTAACCCTCAACTAGCCATGAAGGGCTTAAATTGACCTGGCCTTACTGATGTCTCTAGTGATCTTAAAAGAGATGAGCTTTGATCCTTTTTAAGAAGGAATTCAATTTGTGGGAAGAAAACTAATTTATCTCTCATTGTTACATTCAAGAGTGTTCAATTATGGCTAATGCAGCCCTGTAACATCTTATTCATTAAGGTTTAAATTGTATGCAATTGGTCCTTAATACAAGACTATTTACTCTTATAAATATATTGAACACTACAAAACCATCATTAGCCAACCTCGAAAAAATTTGATTCTACATTGGACTTTGAGTTATTTAAATGTCCAAACATAATTTAAGATCATCCCAAGCTTCTATATAGCTCATGTTGACCATACAGTGTTAAAATAAGCTAAATTCCCAAGGTGACCTACTTTGGTTTTCCTTAGGTTTTATCATTCAATAACCTAAACCTATTCTTCTAACCTATGCACATAGATCCCTAAGACCATGGCCAAGAATTTTTCATGAACCCAAGTGAGTGAAGAGAGTAAACCCTACTTGTATCAAAGTCTTAAAATCAAATTTAGTCCAATCTAAGCCATCAGAATGCTTCCTTATGATTTCTTGAACCTTCTAGAGCTTCTTCCAACTTAACCCGCTTGCATGAGCTAAAAATTTAGATTGAACCAGGGACAAATAACTCTTGTGAGTTCAACATGGAACGACCTCTATAACTATGCCCAAGCCCTTAAAATGTTCCAGGACACTTATACAAACTTTATTGGACTCCTCCTAACTACTTATGCCAGCTCAATTTCTTTTAATTCGCAACCAAATAATTTAAGCCCATATAGATATTCATTTCACCAAAGAAAATTTACCAACATTAATTGAAAAAAAATCTATGTGGGTTCGCATATCACATATAAGTTTATTCGCTTATAATTAAGTTAACGACTCGCCAAGCAATTTCTATATACAAATAGATAAAAGTTTTGAACAATAAATCTTTTTCATTAATAGTGTTTGCAATAATTTCAAAGAAAAAAAGATTGTCTCTATTGTGTATTTTCATTTTAGTTTTCATTCAATCATATGGAAAAGGATCAACAATGGTGCTCTTACTCATAAATAAAGATCGCATGTTCTCCTGTATATAATTAGTTGTAAGGGATTTTCTGATTACAAACAGAATGAGTTTATTAACTTATGAAGTAGAATTATAAATAGTGAATGTATGTTATTAAGGATCAAACAACTTATAATTATTAAAATTTTATAATATGAGTAGTGAATGTATATTATTATTAATATTAGAATTTAGTTAAAATTATTCTTGGACTTGAATTTTCATCACTTTATTTAAGCTGTGGGGGCTAACCTTATTTAGACCTTCGAGCTTGAAAAATGTTATTTGAGATAATTACCATAAACACAAAAGAAATAATTGCAATGTTTAACAATATTCTTTGGCCCTTTCTCCTATTTGTGAGAATATTTGTGAACTCTCTATTGTTTTTTCTAATTTCATATCACGACTCCTACCTTCCTAGATGAATTTAGCTTTCAAATTTAATATGCAATCTTAGATTGATGAAATTAGGATATTATGGAGTAATTTTTTATGAAAGTACATATCCATTTTTCATCTATCTTTTTATATTTACACTCTTGTACACACACATTGTTGTTGGCATTCATCTCCATGTTGTTGATGGAGTTTGCTTAAATTGTTAATAGTTCCATATGATGTGGTTAGGTATAAAATTATTAAATTAATGGTCTGGAGTGATAGGCTTAATCTTTTGTACTGAAAATGGATTTGACCATTAGTATATTTGACTTAACACCTATCTCCCTTAGGGGATTTTTTTTAATAAGTAATATTAAGACCAATAGTTTGACTTGAATCAAGTAGTTTACATAGTTTGTGGTTCCCATATGTTGTGGCAAACATTGACTATGGTCGAGTAATGTTAAAGATCAAACGACTCTTAAAAATCTTCAACTTTTAATTCAATCCTCAACAACACATTATTCTTGAACTTTTCATTATAGTGGTTAATATATTTTAAATTTTTTTTTGTGATTCATAATTATTTTAGGTTGGAACTACTAATTTAAACACAACTTATAAATAGTTATCTTAATGGTTGAAAATGAAGCACACTTGTGTGCATATCATTATCATTAATGTCAACTTTATGAACTTTGCAACATAAGGAGTTGATTATTCTTTTCAAAGTAATGGGAAATGTTGCAAATCTATTTTTATGACTTATGTTTTGATGATTGAAAAACACTATTTATTCTCTTGGACTGCATGTTGCTTCTAACTTTTCAAGAATCGAACGAGCAAACGAAGCCAGTTCAAGATCGCGTAGGTTTAGGGTTGAGTCAGTCTGTACTTTGTTTTTCTCTTCTTGAGTCTATTTGTAATGGTCAAACAGACTGATGCTAAGTAACCCTACACACACACACTTGAGAGAATTAGAATTTTTATTTTTACTCATATCGGCCAGGATGATATTTACATCATCCTGGACGACCAGGCTTAAAACAGAAAGTCTAAATATGGATTCTTAATTAAGGCAGCCGAAATTAACAGATCATCCTGGATAAAACGTGTATCGGCCAGGATGATAAGCTCAAAACAGAAAGAAGTTGCCACCATAGACAATTAAGGTATACTGTATTTTTAAATAATCGGCCAGGACGATCATTGATCATCCTGGACGATATTCACAAATTATGCCTTAATTGATCAGGAAATTGAGGGAGTAATTAAGGATGATTGATACGATCATATCGTCCTGGATGATTGCAGGATCGGCCAGGACGATCTATTCAAAAACCTTAGTTACTTTAGGATGATAAATATCGGCCAGCTCGTATTCAGAGCTATGCTCTGGACGATTTTCCTCTGATTTGAACTGATCGGCCGGGACGATTGTGAGATCGGCCTGGACGATCAAGCTAATTTTAAATCGTCCAAGTTTACATTCAGGGCGATGCTCTGGCCGATCTTCTGAGTTTTGTACTGATCGGCCAGGCCGATGTCCATATCGGCCTGGACGATATTGTCGACAACTTGTAATTAATGAGCTCCTTTGAAGCTCTTATATTTAAGAGCTCTTGTTCAATATTTTGAACAACCTTTTGGCTGCTGCCATGACCTGAGAAGGTCTTGAGAAGAGAAAGAGAGAGAGGGAGAGAGAGAGCATCTTGTAAGGGGAAACTTGTGAGGGGATTCACAAGGGTTGCTTCAAGGATTGCTCTGCTTCTTCTTAGTCTAGAGTTTCTTGTCCGTGGAAGGGTCGGTAGAGGTAAGGAGTTAGCATCTGGTTGTGGTTCTCTGCCAGCTTCAGGAGGAAGCAAAAGGAGATAGGTTCTTTGCCTTGCCGGGGTGGCAAAAAGAGGTTCTTTGTGAGGGCTTCTCCGCCTAGCCGTGGGGGCTAAAGGAGAGTCACGTTTGTAGTGCAATACTTGGAGGGTGCCTCCAAGGAGTGGACGTAGGTCAAGATTGACCGAACCACTATAAATCTCTGTGTTATTGTTTTCTTGCTTCCGCTCTTTAATTTCCGCATTATTTATTTTTCTCGTGGTGTGATTTTGGTTTATGTGATTTTTATTCTTCGTGAAAAGATTTTTTAAAAGACCAATTCACCCCCCCCCCCCCCCCTCTTGGTTAGCTTGGGACTAAGTTCATATGGCTTAACATCCCTAATGAACTTTCAAGTGGTATCAGAGCGGGATTCAAAAAATTTAAGTTTGAAAACTTTTTGATTTTGATCCATGGCTAACCTTGGGAATCATAACACTACGGAAGGGTATTCTATTACCCGACCTCCCCTGTTTGATAACCTACCTTTTGATTTTTGGAAAACCCGCATGTCAACATTTTTATAATCTACTGATTATCGCATATGGATGCTTATCAAAGAAGGTTATTCTCCACCTTCTCGTGAAATTAATGGTGTTAAAATTGAAGTTGCTTTTACTAAATGGACCTTCGATGAACGAGATTTAGCTCAATTGAATGTAAAATGTTTGAACTATTTTTTCTGTGCTTTAAAATCTGAGGATTACATGTGTGTCTCTACTTGCAAAACTGGTAAAGAAATTTGGGATAAATTGTGTATCACCTTTAAAGGCACTAATGAGGTTAAACAATCTCGTTTGAATTTTCTCTTGCATGACTACGAACTTTTTCGTATAAAACCTCATGAATCAATTTCTGACATGTATACTAGGTTTACTCAGATAGTTACTTCACTGCATGCATTAGGAAAAGAACTTTCAAACTATAAAAAAGTAAACAAAATTTTGAGATGCTTGCCTTCATCATATGATGCTAAAATCACTGCAATCACTGAATCTAAGGATTTAAATAGTTATTCTATTGATAACTTACTTGGCTCACTCATCGCTTACGAGCAAGGGGTGAATCAAAGAAATCCTTATTCAGGTGAGAAGAAGAAGGAGAAAACAGTTGCACTAAAGGCGCACAAATCGGATTCTGAATCTTCCGGGTCTGAAAGCAATGAAGTTGCCTTCATCACAAGGCAATTCAAAAACTTTCTAAGGAAGAAACAAAAGCATCATCAAAATTGGAGAAAATGTAAGGATCATAAACATGTTAAAGGATCTTCTGATGTTGTTTGTTATGAATGCAGGAAACCAGGATATGTGAGAACTGATTGCCCGACACTTAAAGATCACTCAAGCAAAGGAAAGGGTGAGGAGAAACCTAAGCTAAGGAAGGACAAGATGAGAGTACAAAAAGCATTTTGGTCGGATTTGGCATCATATATGAAAATTGTGCTTGATGGCAGATGACAATCCTGATCAAGAAGAGGTATGTGAACTTTCGTACGATCAACTTCTTGAAGTTTCAAAAAAAATTCATGCATAATATATGAAATTAAAGAAAACACATGCTAGCTTGAAATTAGAATTTTTGAACCTATAAAAAGAGTATGAAATTTTGACTAAAGACCATCAAATGATTGATTCAAATCATATGACTTTACTTGATGAATTTGATGAGTTAAATAAAAAAATCATTGTGAATTAGTTGAAAAGCATGATGCATTAAAAGTTTCACACACATCACTTGAATCTGATTTTAAGAAGTCTAAAGAGATGGAGAAAAATTTGAGGATTAAAATGAGATCTTAAAGAGCACAAATTTGAAGATTCAAAATGAATTACAAACATGTAAGAAAACTAGGATGACACCTACTTTTGATCAATTGCCAAAACCTAGGAAGAGGCATTATAACTCAAACCACTTAAGAAATCCTTTTCCTAGAGTTAGATGTTTTTCTTGTGGCATGTTAGAACACATCTCACACACTTGCACTGTTCACCATAGTACACATTTGGTGTGGAGACCTAAGGTGCATGATTCACATCATACCATACATGCATTGCATTCTACTTTTTCTAAGAAGGGGCCCAAACCAGTTTGGGTTCCTAAATCTGACTGTTGTTGAGTTTTGTAGGTGTGCTCTCACCAAAGACCTTGTGGGAACACAGGATAATTGGACATATGAAGGCTCTCAGCTCATAAATGCTTAAACCTACTGCTTCAATAAATTCTTAAAATATGTTTTTGTTTCAGTGTGTTTTATTTCTGCTTTGTTGTTGTTTTAATTTGTTGTGTTTTCTCTTTGCTTTTATATTTGGTTTTCCATATGTTGTATCTTTTCAAGATTTTAAATTTTGGAGTTTTGAATATAGTGTTTAGCATTTCTAAAATTGGTTAAAGGGAAAAACACCGTTAATGGTTTCCCTCCTTCTGACCTTGTTTAGTGGTATGATTTTTTTCTCTAAACAAAAGTCTAACTCAATTGAGCCAATGATTTTTTAAACTAAGATTCTTTTTAACTTGCTAGAATAATCTATCTTGTACATAATATCCAAGGTTCTTATATATCTTTCAAGTTATTTAAAATCATGCCATTACTTTTATCACATGATTTTGATTTTGATTTGTGACTTGTTCTTCCCTATGTTAGAGAGAGAGCTTCTTTTCTCTAATATTTGGAGGATATACTCACAACTAAGGGTGTGTTTAAGGATTTTGTTAAAGGGAATGTAGCTTGAAAGAATTATGAAGGAAATTGAAAAGATGCAAATTTGAAATATATTTATACACAAAAGTGTATCAAAAAATCAAGATGCTCATAGAGCCAATTCAAAGACAAAAGAGGTATAAAATGAGCACACTAAATTCAAGCTACTATCTCTTCTCTAAACTCTTAAAACCTAGAGAACTCATTGATTATTTGATGATTTTAAAGGCTTGATTTCAAATTCCTTGATTGAGACAAATTACTTTGTTTTATTATTTATGAGATTTTTTCTTTGTAAATAAGTTTTGATTGGATCTTCTTTTTGCCCAATTAGGTTTATTCTGAGTTAAACATTTTTGCTTTTCAAAAGAAAATTTGTACCATAAGGAACGTCTGATCTAGGGTTAACAGAATCGGATATTTTACCTTTGTCTGATTAGGATTGGCTAAACTCCTTGATCTTGTGAAACTCTAAAATTTAATTATTTGAGAACTTCTCATATGAAACCTTGATCAAACAAAAACAAAAAAAACACAAAAAATAGAAAATTTAAAATTCAAAAATATTCATTTTTTTTATTTTCGTTATTTTTAGCTTTCTATTACTATGTTTTTGTCAATTTTTATTTTATTTTTGAAGGCTTTGATCATCACCATCCTTCATTGATTTTTAAATTCTAGTCACATCATCCTGGCCGATACATGTATCGTCCTGGACGATTAGACAAAATCTCTTCAAATTTCATCTGCTGACCTTTTATGTGCTTGCTGTAACTCATCGTCCTTGACGATACGATATCGTCCTGGATGATTTTATCGAACTCTGTTGCAATCATGATGATAGTCCTGGCCGATAGAATATTTCGTCTGGCCGATGCATTTTATGTGCATCGTCCTGGCCGATACACTAGATCATCCTAGACGATCCACGTGTTAGCACGTTTAAATCCTTAAAATTGGATCTAGACGATCCATTATTAGACAATCGTCCTGGCCGATCCACTGTTCATCCTAGACGATACATGTGGTAGAGATTTAAAATGTTTTAACTTCAGCCGGTACGATCAATTATTGTGCATCGTCTTGGACGATACACCTAATCGGCCCGGACGATCTGCTTTTCAACGGTCGTCCGGATTGCCTCCTCGGAACGATCGCCTGTGTCTAATCGTCCTAGCCGATATCTGATCGGCCCGGACGATCGGACTTCTTTTTTGACCAATCGGCCTGTACGCAATTATTGAGCCATATCGGCCTGGACGATTCTGCAATCGGCCTGGCCGATATGGCCGTTTCTTTAAATTCTGGCTGATCCAGCCATATTTTTCACTTCATCCCTTCTCCTCTTGTGTCTCCTTGCTAACTCTCTTCTATGGCTGGTGGGAAACGTGTTCGACAAACTTCTGGGAGTTCTTCGAGGACTAGGAATGACCCTCATTTCAGGGAGGCAGAAGATGAAGTCGTCTACCATCGATACAAAGAGTGTGGGATAACTGTCTCCAGAATCTTCAATCCTGCCCACATCTCATACCCGGTAATGGATCTTTTCGCTCAAACCTCCCTTTATTTCATTATGTCTCTTGCTTTCCCCTTTAATATCGAGTTTCTTCAAGAATTCTTTGCAAAACTTCGCATTAACCCTACCTTCACAGCCCTGACCTCCTATGTGAATCGACGCCCTGTCAAAATCACATATCAGGACTGTGTTGAACTGTTACAGCTATCCACCACCGGGGATAAGCTGCACTTAATCGCTTCAGATCCTGACCTTGACTGGTCCACGGCAAACCACTTCCTTCGCCAGACCAATGCACCTTTTCATGTTGGAGAGACTAGCTCTTTAGTCAAAGATGCCAGGACAATCCAACATGTCCTTCGCTCCTCCATAATTCCAAAAGCCGGGGATCGAATCCACATCACCCCTCTACTTCCCTCACTGCTTTCTACATCATGGCTCATAGAGAATTTAATACTGCGGACTTAATTTTTCAATACATTGATCACTTAACCACAATCCGCGATCCAGGTCATAAGAGGAAACCCAATCTAGCGTTAGGACACATCATAGCCTATGTCCTTAAAATAAAATACCAACTTTAGTATCCTATTCCTCCGAACCTCCCAACTCCCTTCTACTCAAACAGTTCCTTCAGTACCCTTCACAGTACTCGTCTCCACCCTGGGGATGAGGAACCTCGGGGGGCTGAGGAGGAGGATGCTCCCGCTCCTGCTCCCATTCCTGATCCTGTTCCTCTACACCAGCACTCACCGGTTGATCAGTTGACAGAGAGGTTTGATCGATGGGAGACCCGCTTTGACGCTTACATTTCTGTATAGGAGCAACAACATTCTGAGGATATTGCCCGCTACGAGCAGCACCGCACTGAGGATTTAGCCCGATTTGACACCTACATTACTCACCAGTAGCAGCAGCATGACAAGGACATCGCCTGGTTCAATGCTCAGTTTACTACGCTTGCCAGCTACTTTCAAAAGCCACCTCCACCACTTCCATCTGATGATCAGGGTCCCTCATTTTTCTAGTCTGTGTTTTCTGCTGTCTGTTTTCTGTTTCTGTAGTTTGTCTTGTAGTTTGTTTTAGTTTCTATTATGTTGTTTTCTTTTTTTTTCTTTTGTGTGTCTAGGACCCTCTTTTTGTGATGACAAAAGGGGGAGTAGGTTGTGGAAGGAAAAGTTGATTTGCTTATAATTTTTGAAATTTTAATAAACTGCTATTTTTTTCTGAGTTTTTCCTACTCGTGTTTGCCATCATCAAAAAGGGGGAGATTATTGCAAATCTATTTTCATGACTTATGTTATGATGATTGAAAAACACTATTTATTCTCTTGGACTGCATGTTGTTTCTAACTTTTTAGGAATTAAAGATCGGATGAACAAACAAAGCTAGTTCAAGATCGCGTAAGTTTAGGATTGAGTCAGTCTGCACTTTGTTTTTTCTCTTCTTGAGTCTATTTGTAATGGTCAAAGAGATTGATGCTAAGTAACCCTACACACACACACTTGAGAGGATTAAAATTTCTATTTTTATTCATATCGGCCAGGACGATATTTACATCGTTCTGGACGATCAGGCTTAAAATAGAAAGTCTAAATATGGATTCTTAATTAAGGCAACCGACATTAATAGATCGGCTTAGACGATACGTGTATCGGCCAAGACAATAAGCTCAAAACAGAAAAAAAATTGCCGCCATAGACAATTAAGGTATACTGTATTTTTAAATAATCGGCCAGGACGATCATTGATCGTCGTGGACGATATTCATAAATTATGCCTTAATTGACCAGAAAATCAAGGGAGTAATTAAGGATGATTGATACGATCGCAGGATCAGCCAGGACGATCGCAGGATCAGCCAGGACGATCTATTCAAAAACCTTAGTTACTTCAGGATGATAAATATCGGCCAGCTCGTATTCAGGGCAATGCTCTGGACGATTTTCCTCTTATTTGAACTGATTGGCCTGGACGATCAAGCCAACTTTAAAAAGTCCAAGTTTGCATTCAGGGCGATGCTCTGGCCGATCTTCTGAGTTTTGTACTGATCGGCCAGGCCGATGTCCATATCGACCTGGATGATATTGTCGGCAACTTGCAATTAATGAGCTCCTTTGAAGCTCTTCTATTTAAGAGCTCTTGTTCAACATTTTGAACAACCTTTTGGCTGCTGCCTTGAACTGAGAAGGCTTTGAGGAGAGAAAGAGAGAGAGGAAGAGAGAGAGGATCTTGTGAGGGGGAGCTTGTGAGGGGATTCACAAGGGTTGCTTCAAGGATCGCTCTGCTTCTTCTTTGTCTAGAGTTTCTCATTCATGGAAGGGTCGGTAGAGGTAAGGAGTCAGCAACTGGTTGTGGTTCTCTGCCAGCTTCAGGAGGAAGCAAAAGGAGATAGGTTCTCTGCCTTGCCGGGGTGACAAAAAGAGGTTCTTTATGAGGGCTTCTCCGCCTAGCCGTGGGGGCTAAAGGAGAGTCACATTTGTAGTGCAATACTTGGAGGGTACCTCCAAGGAGTGGACATAGGTCAAGATTGACCGAACCACTATAAATCTCTGTGTTATTGTTTTCTTGCTTCCGCACTTTAATTTCCGCATTGTTTATTTTTCTCGTGGTGTGATCTTGGTTTATGTTATTTTTGTTCTTCATGAAAAGAATGTTTAAAAAGACCAATTCACCCCCCCCCCCCCCCCCCCTCTTGGTTAGCTTGGGACTAAGTTCATAGGGCTTAACATCCCTAACGAACTTTCAGGAAAGTCCAAGGGATGATTTAATGGACTTAATGCTTTGGCAAAGTAACCTCTTACTATTTTTGTTCCATGTAAATGCTCTACTTACAACACTTTTTGCTCTGGGTAATCAAGCAGCTAAATTGGACCTTAAATTATTCCATTTTCTTACATGGTAGGACAAGATATTTATCAACATAATGAAAATAAGTCTTGCAATTATTATTTGCTCTCTTCTAAACCATTAACTAAATTGCCATTAACGAATTCAAGAAGCTTTTTAAGTTATTGTCAATGAGCATGTTTGATTTCACAGGATACTTTGAACTAAAATTTTCTTCGAATTCAAGTAGCTTAGAGATACAAGCATGATTCAAACATTGAAAATGCAATATTATTTTTAAGTAGAATTAGAAATTTCCCACAAAAAAGGAAAAGTCTCAAACATTACTATGAAAAAAACTGGTTCAATAAGCACTTTAACAGTACTTTTTTCATGAATTCTGATGAGTCGATATAAATGTAAGTTGTGTCATTGCAGACAAAATCAATAAAGACCGCAAAGTTTAAGATTGGCCTAATCAATGACTATGTGATGTTATATGTTGATATGAATTCTCTATTTATAATTTCCAATGTTCTTCCACCATTTTGTTAATCTTCTTGTAGGCTTCCATCTCAGAGCAACCATGCTCTTTAACATAGCATTGAACTATGAAACAACATGAATCCTTTTTTGTTCATTCTTAAGAAATTAAAATGAGAATATTGTTGAGTGCAATATGTGATCAAAATGAATGTCTAGTGGATTCTTTAGAAAAATGATAAAATAAACATTTAATATTTTGAAAAAGCTCATTTGGAATATCATATTTAAATTACATAATTTTTTTAATATAATTAGTATTTCTTATATCATCTGGTTTTACCCCAATCGAACCATCAAACCATTAACCTTTAATTATTCCTATTTGTTGACCAATTCAAATTTCACAACCTTCCTAAAAATATTCTAGGATGCTTCTACAAACCTTATTGAACTCTACCTAATTTCTTATACCAGCTTAGATTCCCTGGCTTGGCTTCATAGGTCAAAGATAAAAATTATATATGGCTTCTTAGGTCAAAAATAAATTTATTAGGTTTTCGTTAAGTTAATGATTTTCCAATAACATGTATTTTCATCCTACAAATAGTCAAAGCATTGAACAACAAAGCTCTTTCATTAATAGAGTTTGCAAAGTCTAATTTTAAAGAAAATAAAAGAATGATCTCCATTGTGTATTGTCGTTTTAGTTTTCATTCGATCATATGGAGAAGGCTCAAAACTGATGCTCTTACCCAAAATTGAAATGAGCATGTTCTCCTGTGAAGAAGAGTTGTGAGGAATTTTATGCCTTCAAAGTAGAGAATGAGTTTATTGAGTAAAATGAAGAATTATAAATTGTGAATGTATGGGATTATGGATCAAACCACTTATAATTATTAATATTTATAATATAAAGTGAATGTAAGTTATTATCAATATTCCAATTTAGTTAAAATTATTATAGAGATTGAGTTTTTCCCACTTTATTTAAGATGTGGGGACTAGCATGTCCATAACATAGATTTTGAAAAATGTGCCTCGAGAAAATTAACATAAATAATTTCCATGTTTAACAATATCATTTTGATTTTTCTTCTATTTAAGATAATGATTGTGGCTATGTGAACTCAATGCAATTCTCATTTCATCGCGGCTAAGTCTACATTTCTAGATCAATTTTGCATTTTAACTATAGTCTATCCTCGTTTAGTTTGTTCGTACTAAAGAGTTCAAATTTGAATACTCCAATCCGGTTCTCTTACTCAATATTCGATGTAACTACACACTCCTACTAATATTAGTTTGAGATTGGGCTCATCCCCTCAGCCCTTGCCAACTGGTATAGTGATTATCATCTACTTTCTTCTTTTACTTCTATAAAGAAAGGGAAAAAAAAGACATAAAGGAGTTCAAACCCGCCTTCCAGCCAAATTGTTCCCTAATGGAATGCCATCTTTATGAATTTAGGAGGTTATGGAGTAATTCCTTATGAAAGTACATATCCATTTCTTATGTTTTTTATTTGTTTTAACTTAACCTCTTAAGTGGTCATGTACATGTATATTATTGTTGGCATTGATCTTGATGTTGTTGATGGAATTTTCTTAAATTATCAAGTTCAATATCCCATACTTAAGTACAAAAATATCAAGTGATTGATTTGTATCCATAGGCTAAATATTTTGTAATGAAAATTGTTTGAACCAAAAGTATATTTAACTAAATGCCTATCTTCTTTAAATAAAATTTTTAATAAGTAATATCAAGCAGATCAATTTGAAAGAGAAAATGACTCCTACAAAACTTCAAGTGGTTCAGTGAACTATTGGTGGAAGTTAATTTTCTGAGCTTTTTTCTTAATATTTCAGGGAGGATGAAGACCAATGTAGATTTGTGCTTGGTCTCATATGAATAGGAGGTTAATCAGAATTATGAGGCTTTAGGTATAACCTATTATTAAATATTAGAAACTATATTAGTGTAAAAATAACAATTGCTACCCGTAAGCCTATGCTTTGGAGATGAACATGGGATTAATAATTAGTGTATTAGAACCAAGATCTATCAAATTTTTGTTCAATCCTCAACAACACAATATTCTTGAACTTTTCATCAGTTCTTAAAACATTTTAAAGTTATTTTATGATAAATCATCATTCTAGGTTTGCACTACCAATTTAAAAACAAAATGTTTCTAACAAATAGTTGTCTTTAATGGATGAAAATGAAGCACACTTGTGCACAGATCATTATCACCCATGTCAACTTTATGAACTTTGCAATGTAATTAGTTGTTTTTCCATTTCAAAGTAATGAGCAAGTTCAACTAAAGATTTAATGGTCATAATGCTTAGGCAATGTAACCTCTTATTATTTTTTGTTCAATGTAAATGTTCTATTTATAAAACTTTTTTATTTGGGCATTCGAATAACTAATTAGGATTATCAATTATTTAAAATTCTTACATGGAAGCACAAACTAAAAAAAATCAACAAAATGAAAAAAAAACAATTAATTAAAATAAGCTACTAAGAAAATTTTATCTCATTGTATACATATTCTTTGATAATAACTTAAAATCTTATTGGATTTGATAATCATAATTTAAAAGGTTCACACAAACAAGCATTTTGATAGCTTAGAGATACAAGCATGATTCGAACATTACAAATGCAATATTATTCATACATAGATTTGAAAATTCCCCACAAAATAGGAAACATCTCAATCTTTACTAAGAACACAAACTGGTTCAATGAGCACTTTAGCAATAGTTTCTTTCATGAATTCTGATGAGTCGGTATAAAAATATCAGCTGTGTCCTTGTAGACAAAATCAGTAAAGTATGTCAAGTTTAAAACTGGCTTAATCAATGATAATGGGATGTAATCCGTTGCCATGAGTTCTCTATTTATAATTTTCCAATGCTCTTCCACCATTTCTTTAAGCTTCTTGCATGCTTCCATCTCAGAGCAACCATGCTCTTTGCAATAACATTGAATTGAAGAAGCAACATGATTCCTTTTTTGTTCATTCTGAAAGTTCACTTAAAATGAGAATACTAATGAGTGCATTATATGATCAAAATGAATACCTAGTGGATTCCTTAAGAAAAAAATGTAAAAACTTTAACTTTTAGTCATACATATTTAAAATATTAATAATGGTCTCTCTCTCTCTCTCTCTCTCTCTCTCTCTCTCTTACTCTCTCTCTCTCTTTATATATATATATATATATATATATATATATATATATATATATATATATATATGTGTGTGTGTGTGTGTGTGTGTGTGTGTGTTTAATCTATAATAGTAATATTTAACTATGATAATCTTGATTAATGCTATAAAATATGAAATACATTTTGATTTAAGTACTCGGAATATAACTTGTTGAAGTATTATAATTAGTTGAATTTAAGATAAAAAAAATATAGTTTCAAATAGCTAGACAAATATTTTAGTTTTTCTAAGTAATGCTTTCTATCTTGTAAAATTATGATCTACGGCTCTTTTAAATTTTTTTCTTCAAAACTAATGGTGACCTCTCTTCTTTATATATATATATATATATATATATACTAAATTTATTTTTAAGATTTCATGTTCTTATTTATTTCCTAAAATGCCACATAGTTCAAAAACTTATTTTAGAAGTTCATTGTATTTCTTTATTTTATGCTACAAATGAAATTATCTTTTTTTTAATATAATGTCTAACTATAACAAATAAAATATGTCCTTAATATCAAGTGTGTATAACTTACCTGATATGAACCAATATCATTCATAAGCCTCCCAACTATGTTCATAGATTTGAGTATTTTAGGACGGCTGGCAACCCATTCATAAGTATCCTTTGAGATCACTTCCTTCATTCCAAGATACGAAGCACAAGTGATTAATGAGTACCCAGCTGTAATCAGTGATACTCTCATATGTTCCTCAAGCTTAGGAACATAGCCAACGCTTGCCCATTTTGATTCCTGAAGGTACGCATGAGCCATTCGCTTGAACTGAAATTAAAAGGAACAATCAAAACAAAAGTAATATGATAACAATGTATTTCATTGTATAATGAAATACTAGAAGTTTATTTGTTGGTTAAAGTCATCTTTTGAGTACAACAACATCAAGCCTTTATCCATTACGTGGTGTCAGCAACATGAATCCTTTTTCTCTTTTGTGTCTTGCTTAGAGTAAAATTCTAGTTTAAATTTAGTAAAGAAAGATCATTTCTAATATTTTTTAATCAAATAATTTTAGTTCAACTTCTGCCTTTCTTAACACAATCCGAATCTAATACATCTAATATCCTAACCAGGTTAGGGGAAGGCCATCATTTTATGATAAATACAAACTATCAATCATAATTTTAAAAATGCAAGAAAAGGTTTCCAATTCTAACTCTTTCTAAATTTACTACCTCAGATATAAGGTAATGGACTCGAAAAGAATTATGTTGGGGAGCTAGCTCATCCTCAATTTCCTTGAAAGTATTGTAAAGTGCAAGAAAGAACCGTTGCATATATTCTGGCAACATACTAACTCTATCAAGATCCCACCTGTAAATTAAAATTTTAGCATAAAAAAGTACTGAATTAGTTTATATATTATAATGTTAATTTATTTTACCTTTCTATTACGTTGGTGAATAATTCAAGTTCTTCCAATGTCCCATAAACATCATAAATATCATCAGTTGCTACAACGAGGGGCATCACCTTTGCATTGATCACTCTAGCACGTGAATAGTAGGGTTCAGAGTAAGTTGAAAGCATCCAAAAGTAAGATTCTACTATTCGATCACGTAGAAATGGTAAGTATTCGGAGAAGCCTAACCCTTTCCACCACCTGAATCCACATGAATGAGAAATTTAGTTGGATATCAATTACAACTATCTTAATTAAAAATAAATGCTAAAAAAATAAAGATAAACTTACTCTGATATGATTCGAACCTCTTCTTGATGAATAGATTGCAATATATTGAAATCAAATTTAGCAAAATCAAGTAGCTTTTGATTGCACAATCTGTATTTGCCATATATTTCTATAAAATTTCTAGCTTTGAGCCGGTCAATTCTTCTCACCAATGGTATTTCTAAAGCGTTTCTCACCATCAAAACTAAAGATGGATCCATCTTGCATATTAATAACTCTAAGTGAACCCTTGAGAAAGTTTTAGCTTTCTCTAGTATATCTTCATCAGGAAATCCAAGATAAGCAGCATCATGTAAGCTTAATAATGCTTTCACATTATTGCTTAAGCAATCCTGGAAATCTCCATTATCATCCAAAAACCTATTGAATACATCTACAAGATTTCAAAGATAAGTGATTTGTATTTACTTTATTCATAGCATTTGGCTTTATGATTTTATAATCATACATACCGGAAGTTATGTGATATCTTTCTTGTCTTAATAATCGAAAATGAAGTGCTGTTGCATATAGATCATCATCATCAATGTTGATCGTATGAACTCTACGTAATATGTCATTGATTTCCTTTTGAAAATGATATGCTACTCCAAGACATTGAATTGAGTCAATAAGTTCAAGTGTTTGCAGTGGATCAATGGCATCCGTGAGAATTTTCCTTATCTCAATTTGGAGCCCTTCATTCCTTTGTTTTTGTTCTTCCTGTATTTTGTGTTAGAAAATAGAAAAGTACTACTTTAATAATAATTACAGAAGTTATTTAGTTATAAGAAGTAGGGAGGATCAAAATAACATCAACAAAAAATATTTATAAATTACTTAATTTATTTTCAATGCAATTTAAAAAAGATTTTGACTCATGACAACAAATATATAATAGCTGTAAATGACTTTTGATAATGAGAATAATATATCCTTCTTTTAAGAGGATAAATATTAATAATTACCAGACTCATATTTGATTGAAATGGTGAATAGTTGACGAAATAATCTCCCCAAACAGTTGGGTGGAAATCTGCAGATTGGCGAGCATTTTTCATAGATAGAGGAAGAGCCTCCATTAAAGTCTCTCTAGTTAGAAAGGAAGAGATGCTTAGAGAAGATTTGGATGGCTAAATGAACTGATAGAGCTCACAATTTATAATAGCATGAGATCGAGTGATGATCAATTATTATTTTTTTTATTTATGATTTTATCTTTTATATTACAAACTCAAATAAAATAAATGAGTTCATTAAAAACATGTTTTTATTTTTATTGTGGTGGTAAGTGCCAGTCATGGTTAGTGGCAAAGATCGTGATCGGCTACTATCACCTATAGTAGAAACAATGATGGTGGCCAATTGAGAGTGGTGATTAAATTCTTGTTCAAAATTAAATTTAAAAAAAAAACTAAGATATTTCCATTAGACGTTAATTGAGAGTGGTAATTAAACTCTTTTTCTTTCGAACTGGTTTACGCTGGTACTAATTTTTTGACTCGCGTCTTACTGGCATAAATATTTCTACCGAAATTCTAATTTCAGACCGATTTTTACTATTTTCGACTAAAATTATCGTCGTAAAATGACATTTTTCTTGTAATACGTAAACTAATACTATGTATTTATGTGCCACTTATTTAAGTGTAAGGACTATAAAACATATAAAAATTACATTAGAAATATGTTAATCTTATCGAGATGATCTGGAATTTTACGCTATTTGATAAATCAACTTTTTTACATATAATAGATTAGCTGTAAGGAAATTGCTGTATGAATTATGGCCTCTCGTACACTGTCCTTGTCGAAAATTGAAACACCAAGTTGCTTATTTTGTCTTATCATAGGTTGTTAGGAACCTGATGGGCTTGGTGTTTCTGTCTACGTCCTTCATGAGGAGAATATTATTCCTTGCATCTTGGACTCATTTTATCCCAAATAAAACCTTAGTGTGTGATTTGATTCTTATTAATGGAGTTCCAAATCAATTTCTACATACTCAACCTCTCACTTATAAAAACTATATAATTTATTATTCATGGAATCATGTAACAATTTAAATAAATAATCAAACAATGCATATTTTTTATTACAATTAAATAGAGTGAATTTTTTTCATTTTGATGCGCAGATAAATACAAATATTTAATATATTTGCTATAAAATTGATAATTAAAAACAAAATGATAAAACTTTCACATGCAATGAATTGCATGATTTAAGCGATGAATAAAATATATATTGATTCATCACCACATACTTCAATTCGGAGAAATTTATGCGGATCGGAGAAATTTATATCATTTAGTTTTATATAATCACAATAAAAATTTATGCGGATGGAAGAAATTTATATCATTTAGTTCTAAAAGTTAATGACATGGAGGAGAACAAAATGAGTATGAAAGTTTATATATAAAAGAATTTTATTAAATAATATAAAATAAATACTATAACATTTATGATTAAATATCATAATTTTTTAAATAAAATTTTAATAAATCCTCTAATATCTTAAAATTTTGAATTTTAAAATTTACGAAAATAGTCAATAAATGATATAAGATGTCTGAAACACACTATTGAAAATAATTTGTAAAACAAATATCTGATGGTTTCAAAAAGTCTTCTTTAAAATGATATCCTAATTTATTAAGAAATATATCGCCAATAAGGAACCTCTTATTTTAATATCTAAATTGCTAATAAAAAATATATTAAAATGTACAGAAAATAGAATATACATGCAAATCATACTATGTTCATTTTCGTTATAAGCATGTTCAAACACTGTACGTGGAAGTACTTATTAAAGGTAAGAAGGAAAATAAAATTCTTTTTATTTTTAAAAAATATATTAAAAAATATTTTAGAACAATATTTTAAACAAATTATTTTCAAAATAAATTATTGAAATTAAATTTTTTTATATTTTAAAAATAAATTAAATTTTAAATTTAATAACTTAAATTAAAAGAAAATAATTTAAATTATAATTTAATTATTCAATAACAAAAAATTAAATGATTTAAATTATAATAAAATTTTATAAATTATTTATTTTGTTAAATTAAGTTAAATAATTTAATAATTTATTCTTGAATTAAATTAACTAATTTAATAATTCATTGTTAAATTAAGTTATTTAATTTTATCTTTTAAAAAATATTTTTACTTTTAAAATAATAATTACTTTTAATATTTATAAGTTATAATTTAAATAAAATAAAGTAGAGAATTTTACATGTTTTCATTACAGAAAAATCATCCATTACAAGGGAATTTTTCGCTGGCTTTCTGGCGGTCAATTTACTGGCGGCTTTCGGCGGTTTTCCAGTGGAAGACAATGAGACAACTTTTCCAGTGAAAATTTATGGCGGTTTCTTTCTGCCGTATCTTTCCGGGAACTTTTCCAAATTTTTGACATATTTTAAATAATTTAACTAAAATGATTAAAAATTTAATTATTTAAATGATTTAACAAAATTATTATTAACTAATTTAAGTTAATTATTTCCTTATTTTAAGATAAAAGATTTAAATTAATTTTTTAAAAATTAATTTAAAATTTTATTTTAAGTAATTAGTATTTTCAAAAGTTATTTAATTAATTATTAAGTTAATAATTTGTTTTAATTAAATTTTAAATATAATAATTTATTTTAATTAATTTTCATTCTTAAATTTATTAGTAATTAATAATTTTTTTTACTTATTTTTTTATTTTCATAATAAAATTAATGACTAAATTTAATATTAGTTTTTAATTTTGCACAATTATATGGTTTAGACAATAAAAACTGACAATTAAAATGTATTTTTCTATGTAGCATTCTTGTTGGGAGTTTGAAAGATTTCTAACCAACTAGAGTTTGACTCTCATGGGATATAGGAGCGTGGGCGGAGCGTGGGCGGAGCGGACGAGGTTTAAGGTAGGCGGGAAGTGAGGGCGGGGGCTTCGAGTAGCACGGGAAGGTGGGTGGGACTTTGAGTAGGAAGACAATGCGGGCGGGGTCTTCAGGCAGGCGAGCAGCGCAGCTAGGCTTCGGCTAGCGCGGGAGTTCCTACGGGCAACGCAGGAAGGTTGGTGGTCAAGCAGAGAAATTTTTTTTATTTTAAGGGGGTATAATTTTTCCGGTAGTCATCATAATTATTTACCGCCTAAAAACTATCGGTAAATTCTAAGAGCTTCGGAAAATGATCAATTTTTATCAAAAAAGGCCGCTGGTATTATGTTATTTTGTTGTAGTGTTTGTTTCATGGTTAGAAGGGAGAAGGCACAAAAGGCTTGTGCACGTGGAGGGGGCGGGGTTCGAACCCCGCTAAAAACATTTCGTGCGGGCGGGCTCAGTTCGGGTGGCTAGGCTGGTGATCCGTATGGGCGGGGCTTATGTGGGCGCGGCTGAGATGGCGATCCGCACAGGCAGGCCCCATGCGGACGGCTTGGCTAGGATGGAGAAAAATGTAGGAGTAGTGGGCTGGCTAGGCGAGCTGGTCGGGTTGAATTGATTTGGATTTATTTTTATAATTTTTTATTTTTTTAACCTTCTAGCACAAAAAAAATACGTTGGATTTTTTTTAGCAAAAAGTATGTTAGAAATAAGCCGAAAATGTTTTTGCACCAAAAGGCCTTTTTCGATGCATGCTAAATCGTCGAAATCATTTCTGCTAGAAATCCACAAGAAATTCTATTTTACGATGGATTTTGGCCATTTTTTCTAACGATAACGGCCACCGAAAAATGACATTTTTTGTGTAGTGGATCAAGGGATTCAATATCGGTCGTCTTTCTGAACCACTCCTTATTTACCCATGATCTTCCACCTATTTACGAGTCATTCCATTCTAGGAAATTTATAAATAGACCACTCCTTCCTCTTGAAAAGGGAGCCCTCTAAGCCTTAGGAAACAAAAGAGAGACCGAAGATTTCTCTCTTGCCTCCTTGCCTCCTCGACCACCAACAGAGTTTCACTAGCCCACCAACTGATGCTTGCAAATTTGTTGGATCACCACCTGATACCCAGAGTTTCGCTGGACCACCACCGGATGCCAAAGTTCCATTAGACCTCCACCTGATGCCCAAAGTTCTGACTGACCACCACCTGACGCGCGATGTTCTGCTAGACCACTACCTGATGCCCGGAGTTTGTTGGACCACCACCTCACGCTAGAGTTTTTCCAGACCACCACCTGACACCGGAGGTCTGTTGGACCACCACCTGACCCCCGAAGCTCTATCAAACCACCACCTTAAGCTCGAATTCTACCTGTTCACATCCTGATGATGGAATTCCATTAGACCACTACGTAATGTCAGAGTTCCGAAAATTTACAACTTGATGTCAAGTTCTTCCTGACCATCACCCGATGCCTAGAGTTCTATCAAACAACCGTCTAACACCATAGTTATGTCAAAACACTACCCAATTCCAGAGCTCTATCGGACCACTGCCTGATGCCAAATTTCTACAAAACCGCCACTAAACTACCAACTAATGCCCAATTCTGCCAAACTACCAATTGACGCAAGTGTTTCATCTCCATTTTTAGCTAGTTTTCAACCATATGGTTGACATTTATAATCTACCCTTAAGAAAGAGTCAACCCACTAAAATATACCAAAATACTAGTGGAATCATTTCATACTAGGTTAGGCCCCATGGTTTTTCCCCATTAAAAAATTTTTCATGTAAAAATTTTTGTGTTATATGTGTGTGAGCTAGATATCCATGCAATGCTAAGACGTCGGATTTTAACTATATCATTGTGTATATTCTTGCATGCAACAACTTGGTGTCGTTTGTGAGAAACCTTATTCCTACTATCCTAGGAACCACTTTGATGGATAATAGGCTTAGGAATCACATCTTGGGAGCCTCCCGCTCTAACTCACACCAAACCATGAATCATTCCATGAACCATGGATGTCAGGCATTTACCTCATTTAAACCTAGTAGGCAAAACCTTACAGTGAAGGGACATCAGGACCTTCCCTAGAAGATGATATTAGAAAGGTGGAGGAATCTTAGAATGAGATCCTTCAACTCCTACAAGAGACTAGGGGACTGGTACTAGCACCACAAGAAGAGAATCTTCTCCCTCAAGATCAACCAAGGCTAAACAATATTCAATTCAAAATCTTCATATCGACATTTCCCTTCCTTTTCCAAGGATGCATCCTCCAACACATCAAGACAATGCGCTTGCTAACATAGCAAGCTCTACCCATCATTTATGTGCAGGTTGCCAACCTCAAATTCTTCGGAACGTCCCCAAGGATATATCCTAATAGTACATTATTGAACTCCCTCATAATGCCCTACAACAGGAAATATGAATATTAGTCTGAGAAGAGTTCCCCATATGAGGTATAATACAATCTCTTCATTAGTGGAACTTCTAGGAGTCATCACTCCTGACTGAAGCCATCTTTTAACACCACATTTAGACATGATTCAAATTATTGAGCATCAATTCCTACAACCCTCAGAACCATGATGAGAGCCTCACCAAGAAAAGGAGTACACTCCACTTAATGTATCTTGAGCAATTATGTTGATGTCCATCCGTGATCAGGAAAATATAAAATTGTCACATCCTTTGAAGCCCAATGTTAGAAATCAGGAGCAATACTTCCACTTCCATCATAGTCATAGACACTACTGCAGCATGCAGACAACTCAAAGATGAAATTGCGAGACTAATCCAACAAGGATATCTTTGACAATTTGTCCAAAACCCACCTGCTTGAGATAAAGTTGGTTTTACTAGTGGGAAAAATCAACAGCAAAGGCAATCATCGAATAATCATCAAATAGTTGGTGAAATTGAAATCATTATCGAGGGTCCTTCAATGCCTAGTCAAGTCCTAATTGCAGCCTTCAAGGAGCCTGTTGAGATTGTTGCAACTTAATTTTTTTATTGTTGAGATTATTACAATATGTGTGTTTTTGATAATTCCAAATAATATTATTTTAATTAATATTTCTCATAACATATTTTAGATATTTTACTTTTATTATTTTTGTATACTAACATTTCAGGGAAATCATATTACAGATTGTTGAAGACTTCAAATCAGATTAGATTAGGGATCATTGTAAATAGAGTTAATATTTTTTAGTTTTATTTAGTCTAAGAGAGTGTGATTGTATTGAGTAATTATGCTTACACACACTTGGGGAGTGTTAAAAATTTATAATTTTTTAAAACTAATCATAATGTACAATTTCATTTTGTATGGGATGATTTGTTCAGATATTTCCTCCTATGAGCAATTAAACGAATTATGGAAAGAAAAATTTTTTAAGTACTAATCATAGTGTATGAAGAGTTCTTCGTGCAGATGACATCTAGAGTACCAAATAGTTACATCCTTGTTCGTCACAATGATCTCTAAATTTCTTAGAATTGATCATACTTTATGAAGTGACCTTCGTATAGATGATATCTAGAGTACAAAAAGAATGGGTCCCTTTTCGTCCTCACAAAAACCAAAATTTTCTAAACTGATTGTAATGTACGATGTCATGTTCATACATACAACATCCAGAGTATGAAAATGTGTGGAACCTTTTCATTCCGATGAACCCAAATTTTTTCAGAATTGATTATACTATATGATACCTTGTTCATACAGACGATGTTCAGATTACAAAAATATGGGTTATCTTTTTATCCCGATGAACCAAATAAATTTTCTTAACAGTTCGTACAATACAAACATGGTTCATATGCAGCAGTTTTTGAACTGTTCGTATTATGAATTATGATTGTACTGCTTGATCGTATACGCTCAAAATGGTAATTTTCAATTTTTTAGTTAGTTTTTCATGTCTTTCATATAAAAAGTCTATATAAATTGACTTTGATGAATCTATTCTTCGTGAGTTCTGTGAGAGCAAGTGAAAGAGTAATTCGGGAGACTGTTTGAGAGAAAGTTCTTACAAGTGGAGTGTGAAGGGCTCATAGGGTTACTCAAAGGAAAGAATTTCTTGTGTATTTTTGTTACTTCTCTCCCTTTCTTCTTTCAAGTTGCTCGAGAGAGGATCTTTGGTGAAGATTTGGTATTGTACCAATACTTGGAGGGTGTGAAGGGACAACAGTTCTCTGCTGACACTTGGAGGGTGTGAAAGGATAACGGTTCTCTACCGACACTTGGAGGCTGTGGATGGAAGAAGGTTCTCTACCTCACTAGGGATTGGTGGAAGAGAGAAAAATTGTAAAGGCTTCTCTACCTTGATGTGAGAGTAAAAGGAGAGTCACTTTGGTAATAGTGTAATACCTAAATAGGGAGTCTTCATGGAGTGGACGTAGGTCTTGTTGGATCGAACCACTATAAATCTTTGTGTTCAATTTTATTTTCACACTTTTATTTTTAGCATTTTACATTTTTGCGATTGGAAAAATCAATAAAGACCGCAAAGTTTAAGATTGGCCTAATCAATGACTATGTGATGTTATATGTTGATATGAATTCTCTATTTATAATTTTCCAATGTTCTTCCACCATTTTGTTAGTCTTCTTGCAGGCTTCCATCTCATAGCAACCATGCTCTTTAACATAGCATTGAACTATGAAACAACATGAATCCTTTTTTGTTCAATCTTAAGCAATTAAAATGAGAATATTGTTGAGTGCAATATGTGATCAAAATGAATGTCTAGTGGATTATTTAGAAAAATGATAAAATAAACATTTAATATAGGGAAAAAGCTCGTTTGGAATATCATATTTAAATTACATAATTTTTTTAATATAATTAGTATTTATTACATCATCTGGTTTTACCCCAATCGAACCATCAAACTATTAACCTTTAATTATTCCTATTTGTTGACCAATTCAAATTTCACAACCTTCCTAAAAATATTCTAGGATGCTTCTAGAAACCTTATTGAACTCAACCTAATTGCTTATGCCAGCTCAGATTCCCTAGCTTGGCTTCATAGGTCATAGATAAAAATTATATATGGCTTCATAGGTCGAAAATAAATTTATTGGGTTTTCGTTAAGTTAATGATTTGCCAATAACATGTATTTTCATCCTACAAATAGGCAAAGCATTGAACAACAAAGCTCTTTCATTAATAGAGTTTGCAAAGTCTAATTTTAAACAAAATAAAAGAATGATCTCCATTGTGTATTGTCATTTTAGTTTTCATTCGATCATATGGAGAAAGCTCAAAGCTGATGCTCTTACCCAAAAATGAAGTGAGCACGTTCTCCTGTGAAGAAGAGTTGTGAGGAATTTTATGCCTTCAAAGTAGAGAATGAGTTTATTGAGTAAGATGAAGAATTATAAATTGTGAATGTATGGGATTAAGGATCAAACCACTTATAATTATTAATATTTATAATATAAATAGTGAATGTAAGTTATTATCAATATTCCAATTTAGATAAAATTATTATAGAGATTGAGTTTTTCCCACTTTATTTAAGATGTGGGGACTAGCATGTCCATAACATAGATTTTGAAAAATGTGCCTCGAGATAATTAACATAAATAATTTCCATGTTTAACAATATCATTTTGAATTTTCTTCTATTTAAGATAATGATTGTGGCTATGTGAACTTAATGCAATTCTCATTTCATCGCAGCTAAGTCTACATTTCTAGATCAATTTTGCATTTTAATTATACTTAATATTCAATGTAACTACACACTCCTACTAATATTAGTTCGAGATTGGGCTCATTCCCTCAGTCCTTGCCAACTGGTATAGTGATTATCATCTACTTTCTTCTTTTACTTCTATAAAGAAAGGGAAAAAGACATAAAAGAGTTCAAACCCGCCTTCCAGCCAAATTTTCGAGCCAAATTGTTCCCTAATGGAATGCCATCTTTATGAATTTAGGAGGTTATGGAGTAATTCCTTATGAAAGTACATATCCATTTCTTATGTTTTTTATTTTTTTTAACTTAAAATCTTAAGTGGTCATGTACATGTATATTATTTTTGGCATTGATCTTGATGTTGTTGATGGAATTTTCTTAAATTATCAAGTTCAATATCCGTAGTTAAGTACAAAAATATCAAGTGATTGATCTGTATCTATAGGCTTAATATTTTGTAATGAAAATTGTTTGGACCAAAAGTATATTTAACTGAATACCTATCTCCTTTAAATAAAATTTTTAATAAGTAATATCAAGCAGATCAATTTGAAAGAGAAAATGACTCCTACAAACCTTCAAGTGGTTCAGTGAACTATTGGTGGAAGTTATTTTTCTGAGATTTTTCTTAATATTTCAGGGAGGATGAAGACCAGTGTAGATTTGTGCTTGGTCTCATATGAATAGGAGGTTAATCAGAATTATGAGGCTTTAGGTATAACCTATTATTAAATATTAAAAACTATATTAGTGTAAAAATAACAATTGCTACCCGTAAGCCTATGCTTTGGAGATGAACATGGGATTAATAATTAGTGTATTTGAACCAAAATCTATCAAATTTTTGTTCAATCCTCAACAACACAATATTCTAGGTTTGCACAACCAATTTAAACAAAATTTTTCTAACAAATAGTTGTCTTAATGGATGAAAATGAAGCACACTTGTGCACAGATCATTATCACCCATGTCAACTTTATGAACTTTGCAATGTAATTAGTTGTTTTTCCATTTCAAAGTAATGAGCAAGTTCAACTAAAGATTTAATGGTCATAATGCTTAGGCAATGTAACCTCTTATTATTTTTTGTTCAATGTAAATGTTTTATTTAGAACACTTTTTTATTTGGGCATTCAAATAACTAATTAGGATTATCAATTATTTAAAATTCTTACATGGAAGCACACACTAAAAAAAAATCAACAAAATGAAAAAAAAAAAATTAATTAAAATAATCTACTAAGAAAATTTTATCTCAGTGTATCTTTTGAAACCAAACATATTATTTGATAATAACTTAAAATCTTATTGGATTTGATAATCATAATTTAAAAGGTTCACACAAACAAGCATTTTGATAACTTAGAGATACAAGCATGATTCGAACATTACAAATGCAATATTATTCATACATAGAATTGAAAATTCCCCACAAAATAGGAAAAATCTCAATCTTTACTAAGAACACAAACTAGTTCAATGAGCACTTTAGAATAGTTTCTTTCATAAATTCTGATGAGTCAGTATAAATATCAGTTGTGTCCTTGTAGACAAAATCAGTAAAGTATGTCAAGTTTAAAACTGGCTTAATCAATGATAATGGGATGTAATCCGTTGCCATGAGTTCTCTATTTATAATTTTCCAATGCTCTTCCACCATTTCTTTAAGCTTCTTGCATGCTTCCATCTCAGAGCAACCATGCTCTTTGCATTAACATTGAATTGATGAAGCAACATGATTCCTTTTTTGTTCATTCTGAAAGTTCACTTAAAATGAGAATACTAATGAGTGCATTATATGATCAAAATGAATACCTAGTGGATTCCTTAAGAAAAAGAATGTAAAAACTTTAACTTTTAGTCATACATATTTAAAATATTACTAATGGTCTCTCTCTCTCTCTCTCTCTCTTACTCTCTCTCTTTATATATATATATATGTGTGTGTGTGTGTGTGTGTGTGTGTGTGTGTGTGTGTGTGTGTGTGTGTGTGTGTGTGTGTGTGTGTGTGTGTGTGTTTAATCTATAATAGTAATATTTAACTATGATAATCTTGATTAATGCTATAAAATATGGAATACATTTTGATTTAAGTACTGGGAGTATAACTTGTTGAAGTATCATAATTAGTTGAATTTAAGATAAAATATATATATATATAGTTTCAAATAGCTAGACAAATATTTTAATTTTTCTAAGTAATGCTTTCTATCTTGTAAAATTATGATCTACGGCTCTTTTAGATTTTTTTTCTTCAAAAACTAAAGGTGACCTCTCATCTTTATATATATAAACTAAATTTAGTTTAAGATTTCATGTTCTAATTTATTTCCTAAAATGCCACATAGTTCAAAAACTTATTTTAGAAGTTCATTGTATTTCTTTATTTTATGCTACAAATGAAATTATCTTTTTTTTAATATAATGTCTAACTATAACAAATAAAATATGTCCTTAATATCAAGTGTGTATAACTTACCTGATATGAACCAATATCATTCATAAGCCTCCCAACTATGTTCATAGATTTGAGTATTTTAGGACGGCTGGCAACCCATTCATAAGTATCCTTTGAGATCACTTCCTTCATTCCAAGATACGAAGCACAAGGGATTAATGAGTACCCAGCTGTAATCAGTGACACTCTCATATGTTCCTCAAGCTTAGGAACATAGCCAATGCTTGCCCATTTTGATTCCTGAAGGTACGCATGAGCCATTCGCTTGAACTGAAATTAAAAGAAACAATCAAAACAAAAGTAATATGATAACAATGTGTTTCATTGTATAATGAAATACTAGAAGTTTATTTGTTGGTTAAAGTCATCGTTTGAGTACAACAACATCAAGCCTTTATCCCATTACGTGGTGTCAGCAACATGAATCCTTTTTCTCTATTGTGTCTTGTTTAGAGTAAAATTCTAGTTTAAATTTAGTAAAGAAAGATCATTTCTAATATTTTTTAACCAAATCATTTTAGTTCAACTTCTACCTTTGTTAACACAATCCAAATCTAATACATCTACTCTCCTAACCAGGTTAGGGGAAGGCCATCATTTTATGATAAATACAAACTATCAATCATAATTTTAAAAATGCAAGAAAAGGTTTCCAATTCTAACTCTTTCCAAATTTACTACCTCAGATAAAAGGTAATGGACTCGAAAAGAATTATGTTGGGGAGCTAGCTCATCCTCAATTTCCTTGAAAGTATTGTAAAGTGCAAGGAAGAACCGTTGCATATATTCTGGCAACATACTAACTCTATCAAGATCCCACCTGTAAATTAAAATTTTAGCATAAAAAAGTATTGAATTAGTTTATATATTATAATGTTAATTTTTTTACCTTTCTATTACGTTGGTGAATAATTCAAGTTCTTCCAATGTCCCATAAACATCATAAATATCATCAATTGCTACAACGAGGGGCATCACCTTTGCATTGATCACTCTAGCACGTGAATAGTCGGGTTCAGAGTAAGTTGAAAGCATCCAAAAGTAGGATTCTACTATTCGATCACGTAGAAATGGCAAGTGTTTGGAGAAGCCTAACCATTTCCACCACCTGAACCCACATGAATGAGAAATTTTGTAGGATATCAATTACAACTATCTTAATTAAAAATAAATGCTAAAAAAATAAAGATAAACTTACTCTGATATGATTCGAACCTCTTCTTGATGAATAGATTGCAATATATTGAAATCAAATTTAGCAAAATCAAGTAGCTTTTGATTGCACAATCTGTATTTGTCATATATTTCTATAAAATTTCTAGCTTTGAGCCGATCAATTCTTCTCACCAATGGTATTTCTAAAGCGTTTCTCACCATTAAAACTAAAGATGGATCCATCTTGCATATTAATAACTCTAAGTGAACTCTTGAGAAAGTTTTAGCTTTCTCTAGTATATCTTCATTAGGAAATCCAAGATAAGCAGCATCATATAAGCTTAATAAAGCTTTCACATTATTGCTTAAACAATCCTGGAAATCTCCATTATCATCCAAAAACCTATTGAATACATCTGCAAGATTTTCAAAGATAAATGATTTGTATTTACTTTATTCATAGCTTTTGGCTTTATGATTTTATAATCATACATACCGGAAGTTATGTGATATCTTTCTTGTCTTAATAATCGAAAATGAAGTGCAATTGCATATAGATCATCATCATCAATGTACGTTGATCGTATGAACTCTACGTAATATGTCATTGATTTCCTTTTGAAAATGATATGCTACTCCAAGACATTGAATTGAGTCAATAAGTTCAAGTGTTTGCAATGGATCAATGGCATCCGTGAGAATTTTCCTTATCTCAATTTGGAGCCCTTCATTCCTTTGTTTTTGTTCTTCCTGTATTTTGTGTTAGAAAATAGAAAAGTACTACTTTAATAATAATTACAGAAGTTATTTAGTTATAAGAAGTAGGGAGGATCAAAATAACATCAACAAAAAATATTTATAAATTACTTAATTTATTTTTCAATGCAATTTAAAAAAGATTTTGACTCATGACAACAAATATATAATAGCTGTAAATGACTTTTGATAATGAGAATAATATATCCTTCTTTTAAGAGGATAAATATTAATAATTACCAGACTCATATTTGATTGAAATGGTGAATAGTTGACGAAATAATCTCCCCAAACAGTTGGGTGGAAATCTGCAGATTGGCGAGCATTTTTCATAGATAGAGGAAGAGCCTCCATTAAAGTCTCTCTAGTTAGAAAGGAAGAGATGCTTAGAGAAGATTTGGATGGCTAAATGAACTGATAGAGCTCACAATTTATAATAGCATGAGATCGAGTGATGATCAATTATTATTTTTTTTATTTATGATTTTTATCTTTTATATTACAAACTCAAATAAAATAAATGAGTTCATTAAAAACATGTTTTTATTTTTATTGTGGTGGTAAGTGCCAGTCATGGTTAGTGGCAAAGATCGTGATCGGCTACTATCACCTATAGTAGAAACAATGATGGTGGCCAATTGAGAGTGGTGATTAAATTCTTGTTCAAAATTAAATTTAAAAAAAAAACTAAGATATTTCCATTAGACGTTAATTGAGAGTGGTAATTAAACTCTTTTTCTTTCGAACTGGTTTACGCTGGTACTAATTTTTTGACTCGCGTCTTACTGGCATAAATATTTCTACCGAAATTCTAATTTCAGACCGATTTTTACTATTTTCGACTAAAATTATCGTCGTAAAATGACATTTTTCTTGTAATACGTAAACTAATACTATGTATTTATGTGCCACTTATTTAAGTGTAAGGACTATAAAACACATATAAAAATTACATTAGAAATATGTTAATCTTATCGAGATGATCTGGAATTTTTACGCTATTTGATAAATCAACTTTTTTACATATAATAGATTAGCTGTAAGGAAATTGCTGTATGAATTATGGCCTCTCGTACACTGTCCTTGTCGAAAATTGAAACACCAAGTTGCTTATTTTGTCTTATCATAGGTTGTTAGGAACCTGATGGGCTTGGTGTTTCTGTCTACGTCCTTCATGAGGAGAATATTATTCCTTGCATCTTGGACTCATTTTATCCCAAATAAAACCTTAGTGTGTGATTTGATTCTTATTAATGGAGTTCCAAATCAATTTCTACATACTCAACCTCTCACTTATAAAAACTATATAATTTATTATTCATGGAATCATGTAACAATTTAAATAAATAATCAAACAATGCATATTTTTTATTACAATTAAATAGAGTGAATTTTTTTCATTTTGATGCGCAGATAAATACAAATATTTAATATATTTGCTATAAAATTGATAATTAAAAACAAAATGATAAAACTTTCACATGCAATGAATTGCATGATTTAAGCGATGAATAAAATATATATTGATTCATCACCACATACTTCAATTCGGAGAAATTTATGCGGATCGGAGAAATTTATATCATTTAGTTTTTATATAATCACAATAAAAATTTATGCGGATGGAAGAAATTTATATCATTTAGTTCTAAAAGTTAATGACATGGAGGAGAACAAAATGAGTATGAAAGTTTATATATAAAAGAATTTTATTAAATAATATAAAATAAATACTATAACATTTATGATTAAATATCATAATTTTTTAAAATAAAATTTTAATAAATCCTCTAATATCTTAAAATTTTGAATTTTAAAATTTACGAAAATAGTCAATAAATGATATAAGATGTCTGAAACACACTATTGAAAATAATTTGTAAAACAAATATCTGATGGTTTCAAAAAGTCTTCTTTAAAATGATATCCTAATTTATTAAGAAATATATCGCCAATAAGGAACCTCTTATTTTAATATCTAAATTGCTAATAAAAAATATATTAAAATGTACAGAAAATAGAATATACATGCAAATCATACTATGTTCATTTTCGTTATAAGCATGTTCAAACACTGTACGTGGAAGTACTTATTAAAGGTAAGAAGGAAAATAAAATTCTTTTTATTTTTAAAAAATATATTAAAAAATATTTTAGAACAATATTTTAAACAAATTATTTTCAAAATAAATTATTGAAATTAAATTTTTTTATATTTTAAAAATAAATTAAATTTTAAATTTAATAACTTAAATTAAAAGAAAATAATTTAAATTATAATTTAATTATTCAATAACAAAAAATTAAATGATTTAAATTATAATAAAATTTTATAATTATTTATTTTGTTAAATTAAGTTAAATAATTTAATAATTTATTCTTGAATTAAATTAACTAATTTAATAATTCATTGTTAAATTAAGTTATTTAATTTTATCTTTTAAAAAATATTTTTACTTTTAAAATAATAATTACTTTTAATATTTATAAGTTATAATTTAAATAAAATAAAGTAGAGAATTTTACATGTTTTCATTACAGAAAAATCATCCATTACAAGGGAATTTTTCGCTGGCTTTCTGGCGGTCAATTTACTGGCGGCTTTCGGCGGTTTTCCAGTGGAAGACAATGAGACAACTTTTCCAGTGAAAATTTATGGCGGTTTCTTTCCGCCGTATCTTTCCGGGAACTTTTCCAAATTTTTTGACATATTTTAAATAATTTAACTAAAATGATTAAAAATTTAATTATTTAAATGATTTAACAAAATTATTATTAACTAATTTAAGTTAATTATTTCCTTATTTTAAGATAAAAGATTTAAATTAATTTTTTAAAAATTAATTTAAAATTTTATTTTAAGTAATTAGTATTTTCAAAAGTTATTTAATTAATTATTAAGTTAATAATTTGTTTTAATTAAATTTTAAATATAATAATTTATTTTAATTAATTTTCATTCTTAAATTTATTAGTAATTAATAATTTTTTTAATTACTTATTTTTTATTTTCATAATAAAATTAATGACTATATTTAATATTAGTTTTTAATTTTGCACAATTATATGGTTTAGACAATAAAAACTGACAATTAAAATGTATTTTTCTATGTAGCATTCTGGTTGGGAGTTTGAAAGATTTCTAACCAACTGGAGTTCGACTCTCATGGGATACAGGAGCGTGGGCAGAGCGGACGAGGTTTAAGGTAGGCGGGCAGTGAGGGCAGGGGCTTCAAGTAGCACGGGAAGGTGGGTGGGACTTTGAGTAGGAAGACAACGCAGGTGGGGTCTTCAGGCAGGCAAGCAGCGCAGCTAGGCTTCGGCTAGCGCGGGAGTTCCTACGGGCAGCGCAGGAAGGTTGGCGGTCAAGCAGAGCAATTTTTTTTTTTTTTAAGGGGGCATAATTTTTTCGGTAGCCATCATAATTATTTATTGCCTAAAAACTATCGGTAAATTCTCAGAGCGTCGGAAAATAATCAATTTTTATCAAAAAAGGCCGCCGGTATTATGTAATTTTGTTGTAGTGTTTGTTTCATGGTTTGAAGGGAGAAGGCACAAAAGGCTTGTGCACATGGAGGGGGCGGGGTTCGAACCCAGCTAAAAACATTTCGTGCGGACGGGCTCAGTTCGGGTGGCTAGGCTGGTGATCCGTATGGGCGGGGCTTATGTGGGCGCAGCTGAGATGGCGATCCGCACAGGCAGGCCCCATGCGGACGGCTTGGCTAGGATGGAGAAAAATGTAGGAGTAGTGGGCTGGCTAGGCGAGCTGGTCGGGTTGAATTGATTTGGATTTATTTTTATAATTTTTTATTTTTTTAACCTTCTAGCACAAAAAAAATCCGTTGGAATTTTTTTTAGCAAAAAATATGTTAGAAATAAGCCGAAAATGTTTTTGGCGAATTATTTTGCACCAAAAGGCCATTTCTGATGCATGTTAAATCGTCGAAATCATTTCTGCTAGAAATTCTATTTTACGATGGATTTTGGCCATTTTTTCTAACGATAACGGCCACCGAAAAATGATATTTTTTGTGTAGTGGATCAAGGGATTCAATATCGGTCGTCTTTCTAAACCACATCTTATTTACCCATGATCTTCCACCTATTTACGAGGCATGCCATTCTAGGAAATTTATAAATAGACCACTCCTTCCTCTTGAAAAGGGAGCCCTCTAAGCCTTAGGAAACAAAAGAGAGATCGAAGATTTCTCTCTTGCCTCCTTGCCTCCTCGACCACCAACAGAGTTTCACTAGCCCACCAACTGATGCTTGCAAATTTGTTGGATCACCACCTGATACCCAGAGTTTTACTGGACCACCACCGGATGCCAAAGTTCCATTAGACCTCCACCTGATGCCCAAAGTTTTGACTGACCAGCACCTGACGCGCGATGTTCTGCTAGACCACTACTTGACGCCCGTAGTTTGTTGGCCGCCGTGATCAGGAAAATATAAAATTGTCACATCCTTTGAAGCCCAATGTTAGAAATCAGGAGCAATACTTCCACTTCCATCATAGTCATAGACACTACTGCAGCATGTAGACAACTCAAGGATGAAATTGAGAGACTAATCCAACAAGGTTATCTTTGACAATTTGTCCAAAACCCACCTGCTTGAGATAAAGCTGGTTCTGCTAGTGGGAAAAATCAACAGCAAAGGAAATCATCGAATAATCATCAAATAGTTGGTGAAATTGAAATCATTATCGAGCGTCCTTCAATGCCTAGTCAAGTCTTAATTGCATCCTTTAAGGAGCCTGTTGAGATTGTTGCAACTTAATTTTTTTATTGTTGAGATTATTACAATATGTGTATTTTTGATAATTCCAAATAATACTATTTTAATTAATATTTCTCATAACATATTTTAGAGATTTTACTTTTATTATTTGTGTATACTAACATTTCAGGAAAATCATATTACAGATTGTTGAAGACTTCAAATCAGATTAGATTGGGGATCATTGTAAATAGAGTTAATATTTTTTAGTTTTATTGAGTCTAAGAGAGTGTGATTGTATTGAGTAATTATGCTTACACACACTTGGGGAGTGTTAAAAATTTATAATTTTTTAAAACTAATCATACTGTACAGTTTCATTTTGTACGGGATGATTTGTTCAGATATTTCCTCCTATGAGCAATTAAACGAATTATGGAAAGAAAAATTTTTTAAGTGCTAATCATAGTGTATGAAGAGTTCTTCGTGCAGATGACTTCTAGAGTACCAAATAGTTACATCCTTGTTCGTCCCAATGATCTCTAAATTTTTTAGAATTGATCATACTTTATAAAGTGACCTTCGTATAGTTGATATCTAGAGTACAAAAAGAATGGGTCCCTTTTCGTCCTGACAAAAACCAAAATTTTCTAAACTGATTGTATTGTACGATGCCATGTTCGTACATACAACATCCAGAGTATGAAAATGTGTGGAACCTTTTCATCCCGATGAACCCAAATTTTTTCTGAATTGATTATACTATATGATACCTTGCTCATACATACGATGTTCAGATTACAAAAATATGGGTTATCTTTTCATCCCAATGAACTAGATAAATTTTCTTAACAGTTCGTACAATACAAACATGGTTCATATGAAGCAGTTTTTGAACTGTTCGTATTATGAATTATGATCGTACTTCTTGATCGTATACACTCAAAAAGGTAATTTTCAATTTTCTAGTTGGTTTTTCATGTCTTTCATATAAAAAGTCTATATAAATTGACTTCGATGAATCTATTCTTCGTGATTTCTGTGAGAGCAAGTGAAAGAGTATTTCGGGAGACTATTTGAGAGAAAGTTCTTACAAGTGGAGTGTGAAGGGCTCATAGGGTTACTAAAAGGAAAGAATTTCTTGTGTATTTTTGTTACTTCTCTCCCTTTCTTCTTTCAAGTTTCTCGAGAGAGGATCTTTGGTGAAGATTTGGTATTGTACCAATACTTGGAGGGTGTGAAGGGACAACAGTTCTCTGCTGACACTTGGAGGGTGTGAAAGGATAACGGTTCTCTACCGACACTTGGAGGCTGTGAAAGGAAGAAGGTTCTCTACCGCACTAGGGATTCGTGGAAGAGAGAAAAATTATAAAGGCTTCTCTACCTTGATGTGAGAGTAAAAGAAGAGTCACTTTGGTAATAGTGCAATACCTAAATAGGAAGTCTTCAGGGAGTGGACGTAGGTCTTGTTGGACCGAACCACTATAAATCTTTGTGTTCAATTTTATTTTCACACTTTTATTTTTAGCATTTTACATTTTTGCGATTGTAAAATTATTTTCAATAAAATTTAACATATTCAATTTTTATTAATTACCAAGAGAATAACTAACTTAAATACCAATTCACCCTACCTTTTAGTTAGCCTTGGGAAATTTGCATAAGTTTAATAACCTATATAAACTTTACAAGTTGTATCAGAGCAATATTTCAAAACTTAAAGTTTAGATTGCTTTTTGAAAATAGTTATGGCTACTTTTGAAAACTATAACACACCTGAAGAATATTCGATCACTTGACTTTCATTATTTGATAATATCCCTTTCTATTTTTAGAAAACATGTATGTCTATTTTTCTTCAATCGCTTGACTATCGCATAAAGAATTTAGTTTATGATAGGTACATTAAGCCAACTAAACTTGTAGATGGCATTAGAACTGAAACACCCTTTGATAATTGGACTGTAGAAGAATGAGACTTAGCACAATTAAATGCAAAATATTTGAATAATTTCTTTTGTGCACTTAAATTAAAAGACTACATGTGTGTTTCTACTTGCTATAGTGGAAAAGAAATTTGGGACTGACTTTGTATAACATATGAAGGAACTAATGAAGTGAAATAATCTAGATTTAATATTTTGTTACATAATTATGAACTGTTTCATATGAAATCAAATAAATCTATATCTGACATATGCACACATTTTACTTAGATAGTCACTTATTTGCATGCATTAGGTAGGGAACTAATGAATGCCAAAAAGGTTAATAAAATATGTCATTGTTTGCCTACATTATATGATGCTAAAATAACTCCTATTACAGAGTCTAAGGATTTAAATGTGTATTCTATTGACAATCTTCTTAGATCACTAATTACTTATGAGTAAGGAGTGGCTTAAAAACATATTGATGTAGGAGAAAAGCGAAAGGAGAAAAATATAGCTTTGAAAGTGGATAACTCGAAAAGTGATCAATCACAACTTGAGGATGAGGATGATATTGCCTTGATGATCAAATAATTTAGAAGTTTTCTAAAGACGAAGCAAAGGAAATGCCAGGAATTGAACAAAGATAAGTTCCACAAAAAGTTAAGGTTTCTAACGATATTATTTGCTATGAATGTAAGAAACCTGGAAAAATCAAATTGCCCAAACCTTAAAGCCACTCCTAGTAAGGAGAAGGTGGAGGATAAAACAAATATAGGGAAAAGCAAAAAGAGACTTCAATGAGCTTTTTAGGCAGATTCATTAGAAATAGAAAAACGAGGAAGAAGTTAACAATCTGTACTTAATGCCTGATAATCTTAATCAGTTAGATCAAAAGGAGGTATGTGACTTAAGTTATAATGAATCACTAGAAGTTTTTGACAGAAATTATATGAAATATAAAAAACTCAAGAAAATTCATGCTAGGTTAAATTTAGATTTTCTAGAGTTACGGAAAGAGCATAAAATCCTTAGGAAAG
The DNA here is from genome assembly GCA_019514585.1 of Dendrobium officinale. NCBI lineage: Eukaryota > Viridiplantae > Streptophyta > Magnoliopsida > Asparagales > Orchidaceae > Dendrobium > Dendrobium officinale. The sequence continues at coordinate 38,103,074 of CM033697.1, read as the reverse complement.
ATCACACACAAATTAAATATAACCATATGAGTTTATTAGATAAAGTTGATAATTTGAATAAATAAAATGAATTATTGAAAACAACCTATGCTGAACTGGAAAAAGAATTTAAAAATTTTAAGGATCAATTTGAAAATAGAGAGCACAATTTAAAATATGATAATATTGTGTTAGAAAATGCAAACTCATTTCTTAGAGTGATAGTAAAAGCTCTTAAGAAGAATAGGATCTCTCCTAAACTTGAAAATTTTAATGATCCTATAATAAAATAAAAAATCATAAAACCTAGGAAGAGATAGTTTTATTATCTAAGATAAAAAAATCCTTTTCTCAAAGTTAAATATTTTTGTTGTTGAATGATTTGATATATTTCACACACTTATACTATTGATAGAAAAACTCATTTAGTATGAAGATTGAAGATGCAAAAAATAAGACATATTATACATGTATTTAGTTTTATTTTGCCAAGAGGTGTTTGGATTCTCAAGACTAATATTTGATCTTTTTATAAAAATGCTTTCAAACAAGACCTCGTGAGAGCATTTGGTACCTGAACAGTGGGTTTTCAAAGTATATAACTGGAGATACTAATCAATTCATATCACTGGAAGCCAGGAATGGAGACAAGGTTACACTAGGATATAATAACAGTAGGCAGGTGGCAGGCACAAGTATGATTGGTAACTTAGATTTTTTTTCATTGAAAATGTGTTACTTGTAAAAGGCTTAAAGCATAATCTCTTATGTATTAGTCAGCTATGTGATAAAGAATATAGGGTTAAATTTTTTTCCACTAGCTACATATTAAGCCAAAATAGAATTGATGTATTGCATGGAAATAGGGTAAATAATGTGTATATGCTAGATTTAAATTGTATTAAATCTCCTAATGTTTTTTTTTTTTTAATTATTTCTGATGAATCATGATTATAGCATAGGAGACTTTGTCATGCTAGCATGAAAAACCTTAAAACAATTACCCAAAAAGAACTTATTAGAGGTATACCAAAACTAGACTTTACTGAGGATCAACTTTATGATGCATGTCAACTAAAAAAATAGGTGAAGTCCTACTTTCATTCTATAAAAGATCTAGAACTAGCAAACCATTAGAGATTATTTATATGGATCTTTTTGGATTAGTTAACACTGTAAGTCTAGGAGAGAAGGTATAGGTTTTGTGATTGTAGATGACTTTTCAAGATTCATATGGATTAAATTTTTATTTTATAAGAGTGAATCATTGAAGAATTTAGAAACTTTTTTACTTAGATTTAAAGGAAACCAGGATGTGAAATTTTAACAATACAAAGTGATCACGGAGGTGAATTTAAAAAATTAAAAAAAAATTATAAAGAAAATGAATTGATCATAATTTTATCTACACTTAGGACCCCTCGGCAAAATGGGATACTTTAAAGAAAGAACATAATATTAATTGAAGCTGCTAGAGCCATGTTGGCAAAATTTTCACTTACAAAATATTTTTGGGCTGAAGCGATTAGTAAAGATTGTAATATTCTAAATAGGGTGAACATTAGATCAAAATTAAATAAAATACCCTATGAGCTTCTTAAGGGTAGAACAACTAATATGTCACATTTGCATATTTTTTGATGTAAGGTGTTCATACATATTAATGGAAAGTCTCCTTTAGGAAAATTTGATTCAAAATCAGAAAAAAGAATTTTTTTTGTATATTCTAGTGTTAAAAAATCTTATAGAGTGTTCAACAATAGATCTTTGGTAGTTGAGGAGACCACACAAGTTGTATTTGATAAATATGGTATTTTAGATGAGTTAAGTTTGGAATAGGATCATATAAAAATAACTCCCAAAGGATTAAGAAGATAAATTTGGAAGAAAATTTGAAGATAGAAAACTCTTTGCCTAGAGAATTGAAATTTTCAAAAAAAAAATACCCCGAGAAAATTAATTTTAGGTGAACCTAGTGAGGAAGTTAGGACTAGGCATGGACTTAGCAAAGAGGTTAACCATTCTGCCTTTATTTTAATGATTGAAATCAAAAATGTTAATTAAGCACTTTCGGATGAATTTTAGATTTTCGCCAAGTAAGAGGAGTTGAATCAATTTGTAAGGAATGATATTTGGGAATTGATTGAAAGTCCAATGGATAAAAGTGTAGTTAGAATTAAGTGGCATTTAAAAACAAAATAAGTGATTCAAGCGTTATAATTATAAATAAAGCTAGATTAGTGGCTAAGGGGTATAATCAAATTAAAGGCATTGATTTTGAAGAGACTTTTGCTCCTATAAAAAAACTTAAAGAAATTATGGTTTTATTAGTTTTTACTTATTTTGTAGGATTTAAATTATTTCAAATAAATATTAAAAGTAACTTTTTTTAATAGGATAATACAAGATGATGTTTATATTGATCAACCTTGAGGTTTTAAAATTTTAAAATTTTCTAATCATATTTTTAAATTAAAAGAGGCATTATATGGATTTAAACAGACACATAGAGCTTGGTATGAGATGTTAAGCACTTTTTTATTAGAGAGATTTTTGTGAAAGGAAGTGTAGATATCACTCTCTTTTTGATAAAATTAGGAGATGATATACTCATTATTCAGATATATATTAATGATATCATTTTTGGATCTATAAATAAAAATCTTTTTGATAAATTTTTAAAAATAATGAGTAGTAAATTTGAGATAAGTTTAATGGGAGATCTAAGTTATTTTCTTGGTTTTAGCATTAAGCAAAATGAGTAGGGAACTTTTTTTAGTCAGTCAAAGTATATTAAAGACATCCTCAAAAAGTATGAAATGGACAATTCTTAACCAGTAACTACACCAATGAGTTCCTCTGTTTTTAGTTGGATAAGAACCCAATGGAAAATCTATTGATAAAAAAAATTCAGTGGTATAATAGGATCATTGCTTTATTTGACTTCTGGCAGACCAGATATAATGTTTAGTATTTACTTGTGTGCTAGATTTAAATCTAATCTAAAAGAATCACATTTGATAGTAGTAAAAAGAATTTTATGATATCTTTTGGGAACTCAAAATTTAGGAATATGGTATCCTAAGTACAGCTACTCATTTGAAATTATTGGATATTCTGATTCAAATTTTACAGGTTGTAGGGTTAATCGAAAGAGTACATCTGGAATTTATCAATTCATAAGAAATTTATTAGTTTCTTGGTCTAGTATAAAATAAAATTTATGTATCCCTATCTACTACTGAAGCTGAATATATTACCTTAGGAAGTTATGTGGCACAAGTTCTTTGGTTAAAACAACAGTTGATTGATTTAAGATTTGTAATAAGCATAATTCTAATTTATTGTAATAACACTAGTTTCATTTGTATTTCAAAGAATTCTATTCAATATTCTAGAATCAAACATATAGATATATGGCATCATTTCATTAGGGATCACGTAGCCAATAGAGTAATTGAATTGAATCATGTTTCTACTGAAAATCAACTTGTAAATATTTTTATAAAACCTATAGCCTTTGACACATTTAGCACCTTAAGTACAAGGTTAGGTGTGATTAATCTTAATACTTAAAATTAAAATATTCTTCAAACATGATATGTTTTATATTTATGTCTTATTTTAGTTTGTTTTTTGTTTATTTGATAATTATGTGGATCTTTTTTTTTTTAGTTTTCAAATTGTTTTTGTTTTTTATGTGTGTTAAAACTAAAAGCATGTCACTTGATTTTTAGAATTGTGTTTGATTTTCATGTATTTTTTGTATGTTTTATTCATACTACACAAATATATATTCATATTATATGAATTCTATAGCATGTTTATGATTGATCAAGGATTTGAACTCGCAAAATATTAAAATTTTATATAGTGTTGAAATGTATGATGACATCATTGTACATATGATTAAAATAGATTCTTATGTATGCATATAAACGGTTATCTAGGTAGAATCAATTATTATATCTGGTCGTACGTACAAAATTGTTTTTTGTCTATATGATCCAGTTGTCAGTTTCTAAAAATCAAGCGACATGTACGAATATATATTTGTGTAGTACAAATTCTATAGCATGTTTAATATTCTAATTGTCTCAGACGTACACCTATTTTCATGTACGAATGTGCGGTAAAAAAACTTGTACTAAAGGATGCCTCATAAATGGTGCTTCACGAAAAGGCATTTCCTTTTGGCTATTTCCATCCGTACGTACAAAAATAATTTCGTCCAACCAAATTTTGTACTATATGAAAGGTAGTTTTTCTATATATAGAAAGATTTTATTTTAAAATTGATTTTCATTCACTTTCATTTTCATTTCTAAACCTTATTGAGCCCTCATTTTAGGAATAGCTAGTTCGAGTAAGCGTTCACGTGTTACTAAGGGGTCTTCATCTAAGATAGGAGGGGGTGATAAATTTTTTGTCAAAAGATAATGGGGATGCATATTTTTAGTATGTAGTCACCAAAATCACATCTTCTAGACTCCTCATTCAAGATGACATACACTTTTCGGTCATGCCTCTCTTTGCTTCCACTCAGTTATCTTTTACTCTGATCTTAATCTACACCTTCCAAAAAGAGACCTTTCATTTCTTCTTAGCGAACATGAGATTCAATGATGATCAAACTAGGATAACCTCTTTTATCCAAAAATAGTGAGTATAAATTATAAAGGAAGATTTAAGAACTTTTCTTCATTTAAGAACTCATGGAACTCTAGCTCGCACCTTAACCACTAAATCTGACTATGATTGGACTGAGATTAATAAAACTCGTAGAGGTGTATCTCAAGTATGTCACTTAGCAAGAGTCTACACATTGAACCAAAATGCCCAAATTATCCAGTATGTCTTAATAACTTAAATCATTCCTAAGGTTGGTGATCGTATAAATATGAATCCTCTTCTATCTATCCATTGTTACGTATTTGATCATGATTGGAAAACCTTTTGATAAGGCCCAATTCATCCTGGATTACATTTATAACCTTTCTAAAATTGGTCTTCCTCAATATGAGAGGAAGAAGAACGTTACTCTAGGACACTTAGTGACGTACATCCTATATAAGAAGTACTACATTCTTCATCCTGATCCTCCCACAAAATTTCTAATCATTTTCACTGATGCTTCATTTTGATCATTATTTGGGAGATGTTGCGGATCTATGGTTTATGATTTTGATGATAACAAACATTCTTTATTTCTCTACGATTGCCTTATGTGCTAACATTTCAGGTCCACACGATCAGACTACAATTTGGAACCAGCTCAATATTGGGTAGACTAGGTCTGTGTCAGTTTATAATCTTTTTCCTTTCTTGAGTCTGTTGTATTTGGTGTGGCATCTGATGATTTGTAACTTGGAAGATTTTCTGTTGTGCCCTAAAAGATTTCTATTTTTTTAACATCGTCCGGGCTGATATTTATATCGTCCTGGACGATCTGACAAAAATAGAAACCCTAATTAGGGCATCCTCATTAAAGCAGCCGTCTTTTTGCAAAACGCATCGTCCTAGACGATTTTGTATCGGCCAGGACGATCGGCTCAATTCAGCAAGAATCTGCCGCCATATCCACTTAGGAAAATCTTATATTTGGATATCGTCCTGGTATATCGGCCTGGACTATAAAATATCGTCCTGGCCGATCTAGAGCAATTTTTCCAAAATTTCTCAGGCAGTTTTGGAAAGAAATTAATGGGGATTTTGTCCAGGCCGATCGCAAGATTGTCCAAGACGATTAGACATCGTCCAGCTTCATTTCAGGGAGATATTCAAGATGATTTTCCTCATATTTGAACTAATCGGCCAGGACGATATGCCTATCGTCCTGGACGATAATGGCGACAACTTGCATTAATGAGCTCGTTTTGAGAGCTTCAATTTAAGCTATGGCTAGGCACTTTATAAGTGTCTTTGGCAGCCATTGTAGCTTCATTCTTATGGGGGAAACTTGAAGAGAGAGCTTGAAAGGGAGAGAGGAACAGGTGGAGTTTGAGAGGGAGAAGATCCTGTGAGGGGGAGGAACTCAAGGGAGTGTGGTGCGGGATCCACACGGTTGCTTCGGTGAACTCGCACCTTAGTACCATCGAATTGAAGGCTTGTCTCGAGGTAAGTTCACCAAAGATGAAGATCTCTTTGCTGTCAAAGGACCCGGTGACTCTGCCGCACCGGGGAAGGTAGAAGTGATTTTGTAAGGGCTTCTCCGCCTAGCTGTGGGGGCTAAAGGAGAGACACTTTTGTAGTGCAATACTTGGAGGGTGCCTCCAAGGAGTGGACGTAGGTCAAGATTTAACCGAACCACTATAAATCCGGTGTATTTTTTTTCTTATTATCGCTTCCGCATTTATTTTTCTTCCGCACTTTATTTGTGGTGATTTTGGTTGGAATTTTATCTTTGGTTTTAAAGTTTTCCAAATCACCTCTCTCTTTTAATTAGCTTGGGCCAGTTCTATAGGGCTTAACATCCCTAACGAACTTTCAAGTGGTATCAGAGCAATTTTCATAAAATAAGTTTTTAAAAGCTTTTGAATTTTTTGATCCATGGCTAATAGTACTATTGCGGAAGGTTATTCAATCACCAGACCTCCTTTATTTAAAAATATGTCATTTGATTTTTGGAAAACTCGCATGTCTATTTTTGTGCAATCGATTGATTTTTGCATGTGACATATGATTTTAACTGGTTATTCATCACCATCACAAATTGTTAATGGAGTTAAAATTGATATTCCTTTTAGTCAATGGAACAGGGAAGAATAACTCAATGCTCAATTGAATGCAAAATCTTTAAATTATTTTTTCTGTGCTTTAAATTCTAACGATTTCATGTTAATATCCACGTGCACTACCGGTAAGGAAGTTTGGGATAAATTGCACACCATATACAAAGGCACTAGTGAAATCAAGAAATCCAAATTGAATTTGTTAATGCATGATTTTGAATTATTTTCCATGAAATCTTATGAGACCATCTTAGACATGTACACTAGGTTCATTCAAATTATAACATCATTACATGCCTTGGGAAAAGAGTTTTCAAATTTGGAAAAAGTCAATAAAATTCTTCGTTGTTTACTTAAAAAAAATTGATGCCAAAGTTGTTGCTATTTGTGAATCAAAAGATTTGAATGATTATTCTATTGATAATTTGATTGGCTCACTCATTGCCTACGAGCAAAGTTTGGATTAAAGACTTTTGGATGTAGGTGAAACTATTGTTCTAAAAGCTGGAGATACAGAAAGAGATAGCCTAGTTGGTGACGAAGGCAATGACGTGTCAAGCAAATCACAAAGCTCACCTAAGCATAAGCAAAAGTGGAAAAAAGGTAAAAGTGGTAAGGATGTCCATATTTCTTCTGACGTTATTTGCTTTCGATGCAGGAAGTCTGGACATACGAAAAATCAGTGCCCTAATTTAAGAATTCTTCCTACGAAAGAAAATGGCAAGGCGAAGCAAAATTTAAACTGGGGAAATAATGAAAGGAAAAAAATCTCATGGGCAGATATGGTCTCTGAAGCATCGGACCAGGAGAGAGATAATGGTTAAGAGCCTTTCGTGTTTTTTGTTGTGTTTTTGTTTTTATGTTTTTCTATGTTTTTCATTTTTATTTTTATGTTTTTCATTTTTGTTTATCCCTTTTTGTTTCTGTGAAATTTTTTCTCTCATCAACACACACACTCACTTTTCTAAAAATGAAAAATATACTTCCTGATTTCTCTTGAAATCTTTGGTAAGTTGTGTTTGATTTCTCTAAAACAGTCAAATAAAAAAACTCATTTATTTTTTAAACTCTCAAAATCTATTTTCTAAAAGAGGTTATCCTACTTTTGATTTAAAATCTTTTTCATCTTTTAAATTGGTTTTTGAAACAAAATTTTTTATCTCCCAACGTTTTATTTATCGTATAGGAATCTTTTGCAAGTTTATGAATCTAAATCATAATTTTCTTAATCAAGCAATTCGCTTTGACACTAAGATGGGTTTTTTCTTTATTTTTTTAAGATTTAAGAAAGGAAGCATATTCAAAAAAAATTGGCCAATGATGCCAAAAATAAAAGATGCGCAAAGTCGCCAAATTGAAAATATATAATACATAAAGTGTATTAAAAGATGCGCAGTGCGCCAACCAATTGTCAAGAAGCATAAAATGAGCCCATAAAATTAATGCTTACCATTCTTGTACTTCTTAAAAAAGCTTAAGAAAACCCTTGATACTTTTTTGATACTTGAGTTTGAAAATCTTGATTCTTGATTCAAAAATTTATGCATTGATTTTCTATTAGATATATTTTATGGAAGGAGTTTTTGAAAAATTATTATTTCTTTCTCTAATTTATTCCTTGATTTAGATCTTGAATTAAAAAGTTTTTTGGCCTTTTTTAAAGGACTTGAGTTTGGATTATCAATCTCTGAGTTTCTAACCATTCTGGATTATGCGTTGTCAATCCAATTCTACTAAGTTTTTGATTAAAACCAAGAGGTAACTTTCTCATTTTAAGAATATTTATTTTTCACAAGATTAGGGAACGTTTTTTTTTTCTTTTTTTTTCTTTTATTCGTTTTGTTTTTGTTTGTGCCTACTCTCTTTTTGATAATGTCAAAAGGGGAGAACGTATTGTTGAATTTTTGTACTGTTATCGTATTTGTATCTTGTTTTTAAAAAATAAAAAACAACAAAAATATTTTCATCTCCCCTAAAATTTAAAAGTGTTATTCTAGTGAGGGGGAGATTAGGAGAAATTATTCTTTTTAAAAATTCAAATTGAATTGTTTGCCATCATCAAAAAGGGGGAGATTGTTGCAGATCTATGGTTTATGATTTTGATGATAGCAAACATTCCTTATTTCTCTACGATTGCCTTATGTGCTAACATTTCAGGTCCACACGATCAGACTACAATTTGGAACCAGCTCAAGATTGGGTAGACTAGGTCTGTGTCAGTTTGTAATATTTTTCTTTTCTTTAGTCTATTGTATTTGGTGTGGCATCTGATGGTTTGTAACTTGGAAGATTTTCTGTTATGCCCTAAAATTTTTTTATTTTTTTGTAACATTGTCCGGGACGATATTTATATCGTCCTGGACGATCTGACAAAAGTAGAAACCCTAATTAGGGCATCCTCATTAAAGCAGCCGTCTTTTTGCAAAAACATATCGTCCTGGACGATTTTGTATCGGCCAGGACGATCGGCTCAATTCAGCAAGAATCTGCCGCCATATCTACTTAGAAAAATCTTATTTTTAGATAACGTCCTGGTATATCGGCCTGGACTATAAAATATTGTCCTGGCCGATCCAGAGCAATTTTTTCAAAATTTCTCAGGCAGTTTTGGAAAGCAATTAATGGGGATTTCGTCCAGGCCGATCGCAAGATCGTCCAGGATGATTAGACATCGTCCAGCTTCATTTCAGGGCAATATTCAGGATGATTTTCCTCATATTTGAACTAATCAGCCAGGACGATATGCCTATCGTCCTGGACGATAATGGCGGCAACTTGCATTAATGAGCTCGTTTTGAGAGCTTCTATTTAAGCTATGGCAAGGCACTTTGTAAGTGTCTTTGGCAGCCATTATAGCTTCATTCTTATGGGGGAAACTTGAAGAGAGATCTTGAAAGGGAGAGAGGAAAGGGTGGAGTTTGAGAGGGAGAAGATCCTGTGAGGGGGAGGAACTCAAGGGAGTGTGGTGCGGGATCCACACGGTTGCTCCGGTGAACTCGCACCTTAGTACCATCGGATTCAAGTCTTGTCTCAAGGTAAGTTCACCAAAGAAGAAAATCTCTTTGGTGTCAAAGGACGCGGCGACTCCGCCGCACCGGGGAAGGTGGAAGTGATTTTGTAAGGACTTCTCCGCCTAGCTGTGGGGGCTAAAGGAGAGACACTTTTGTAGTGCAATACTTGGAGGGTGCCTCCAAGGAGTGGACGTAGGTCAAGGTTTGACCGAACCACTATAAATTCGGTGTGTTTTTTTCTTATTATCGCTTTCGCATTTATTTTTCTTCCGCACTTTGTTTGTGGTGATTTTGGTTGGAGTTTTATCTTTGGTTTTAAAGTTTTCGAAATCACCTCTCTCTTTTAATTCGCTTGGGCCAGTTCTATAGGGCTTAACATCCCTAACAAACTTTCAGGAGAGACCAGAATTTTAGTGGTGATTTTGAAGAAGAAAGGGGAGCTCCTGCACCTGCACCTGGACCTAATCAGCAGTATTTTTAGAAGTTAGTCCAGCATTTTGATTATATTGAAACTCACTTTGACCAACATTTTGATCAAATTGAGACATGCTTAAACCAGTAGGAAGCAAAATACTAATAGGACATGGGGTGGATCCGTGGTTAATTTGATATGGTAAATACGAATGTAGCTATGATGAATGGCTATTTTTTAGTGTTCAACCAACCACCTCCTCTAGATAAGTGCCCCTCTGACTTTTAGATGCACTTCTTTGTAGTTGCTTATGCCAGTCCTTTACCTTTGATGTGATGTGATGTGATGAATTTTTTTTATTTCTCTTTTATAGTACTTATTTTGTTTGAGATGTTTATGTTTTGGAGTTGTATTATTTTGATATTGATATCATTGCATTGAATATCTCAAATTCTTTAGATATCAATAAAAAAATGTCATGTTTTACAAATTTGTTTTTGTTCTTATTTTGAATATAAGCATGTCTTTATGAAAAGCCTCTTTTAATTGATCTAAAAATGTTATAAATTAACTTGCGTTAAAAAATTAATTTCATTATGAAATCTAATTTTTCAAAATTTTAAATTAAATTATAACTTGATTAAGTTAAGAATATCAATTTCATATTCTTTTAGGCAAACATAATTTGAATATCTTTATTACAATATTGATGTCTTATTATTTTTTATTTTTTTTTTCAATACGATTAATTTTTTTATTAGAGAAGTTTGATTTTAGATTACTGATTTTAGAAATTCTAAAAAATTATATCAAAAAGAAATGTACAATGTATGCAAAAATCAAAAGTATGCGCAATAATTTGCAAAGTAAAAAGATGCACAAAATTAGCCCAAATAGAAAAGAGATGAACAAAGTGTATCATAAATATTTAAAAAGATGCGTAATGTCGCCAATTAAAATATTTCTTTATTATATTTTTTTTCACTATCGTTTAATCTTTAATTTAAATCAATCTAATTTTTAATTATACTTTATATTGAAAATTAAAATTAACTAATATTCATTTCATCATTTTTGTAATAATCATCCTTATTTAATTTGTTTACGATGCATCATAATCTTGATTAACTTTTCTTATCTAAGTTATTCTTTAATTTAAAATTTTTGAATCATTCTTTTCCATCTTGTGCAATTAATTTTGTTTTTGCAATTATTTTTTATAATAATTTTTAAGGTCAATACATTTAGTTTATCATTTGACATCTTTCATTTCAATTTCTTTTTCCCATTTTTTTTTTATTATATAAAAAGGGTGAGTAATGATATTGTTTGTGTTGTTTTGTGTTTTTGTGATTATTTTTATGTTTTTATGTTTTGTGTGTTTTATGTTTTTATTGTTTTGTTGTTTTTGTCATAATGAAAAAGGAGGAGATTGTTACAACTTAGTTTTTTTATTTTTGAGATTAATCAAAACATGTGTTTTCGATGATTCCAAATATTATTATTTTTAATTACAATTTCTCCTAATATATTTTGGATATATTTCTTTTGTTGTTTGTGTATACTAATATTTCAGGAACATCACACTCCATATTGTTGAAGATTTCAAATTATATTAGATTAGGGTTCATTATAAATGGAGTATGTATTTTTTATTTTTATTGAGTCTAAGAGAGTGTGATTGTAATTGAATAATCATGCACAAACACACTAGGGGAGTGTTAAAAAATTTATAATTTTTTAAAACTAATTGTACTATATGATTTCATTTCGTACAGGACAATTTCTTAAGTTATTTCCTCCTACGAATAGTTAAACAAACTGTGGAAAGAAAATTTTTCAAAGTATTGATCGTACTGTACGAAGAGTTATTCATACATATGACATTTAGAGTATGAAATAAATACATTCTTATTCATCCTGATGATCTTTGATTTTTTTGAAATTGATCGAACTGTATAAAGTGACCTTTGTACATACGACATCTTGAGTATGAAAAGAACGGATCCCTTTTCATCCCAACGAACACCAAATTTTTCTGAACTAATCGCACTGTAAAATGCCTTGTTCATACAAATGTCGTCCTGAGTACAAAAATGTAGGGAACCTTTTCATCCCGATAAACCCAACATTTTTTTGAACTGACTGTATTGTATGATATCTTGTTTGTATAGACGACGTCTAGAGTATGAAAATGTGTGTATCTTTTCAACTCAATGAACCAAAAAATTTTCTTATTAGTTTGTACAATATGAATATGGTTTATACCAGATGATTATTGTGTACGAAAATATTTCGTGCAGGTTTGTACATATCAATTTTTGAATTACTAATACATATGAATTATGATCGTACTGTATGACCGTATATGCTCAAAATGGTAATTTTTAGTTTTATGGACCATTTTTTATATCTTTCATATAAAACATCTTTAGAAATTGACTTGGATGAATCTGTTCATCATGATTTCTTTAAGAGTAGGGAAAGAGTGTTTTAGAGAGAGAGTTCTTGCAAGTGTAGTACGAAGGGTTCACAAGGTTACTCAAAGGTAAGAATTTCTTTTGTATTTTTGTTACTTCTCTCCCTTTCTTCTTTCTAGTTGCTCGAGAGATGATCTTTGAAGAAGATCTGATACTTTATCGACACTTAGAGGGTGTGAAAGGATAATAGTTCTCTACTGACACTTGAAGGGTGTTAAAGGATGATGATTCTCTACCGACACTTGGAGAGTCTAAAAGGACAATGGTTCTCTATCGAGACTTGGAGGGTGTAAAAGGATTATAGTTCCCTACCAATACTTAGAGGGTATGAAAGGACTATTATTCTCTATCAACACTTAGAGGTTGTGAAAGGATGACGGTTCTCTATTGCACCGGGGATTGGTGGAAGAGAGGAAATTTGTAAAGGCTTCTCCGCATTGTTGTGGGAGTAAAAGGAGAGTGACTTTGGTAATTATGTAATATCTAAAGTGGGAGTCTTCTGGATGTGGACATAGGTCTTATTAGACCGAACCACTATAAATCTTTGTGTTCAATTTTATTTTCACACTTTTATTTTAGCATTTTACATCTTTGTGTTCAAAAATTTACGAAAATAAATTTCCATTAATTATCAATAGAATAAATTTCTAAAATACCGATTCACCCATCCTCTTGGTTAGCCTTGGGAAATTTGTATATGTTTAACAACATATACGAACTTTACAGAGCCAACACCAAAAAAGTCTTGCACCTATCACTCTATTATTTTTTTATGATTCTAACTTAGAGGGAACACATACCCCCTTATTAAGATACACATATAATTAGAGCAAGAATTGGTGACCTGTGCTACAATGTGAAGAGAATCTTGGTCAACAATGAGAGCTCTATATATGTTTTATTCTACTCCACTTTTCTTAATATGGGCCTTCCTAAAGGAAAATTATAGCCTATCGTTGGTCCATTATATGAATTTGGGCACGTAGATGAGTGGAAGGAATGATCAATCCTCTAGTCATACTTGGAGAGTTCTCCAGAAAGGCTACACACTCCCTCTAGTTTATTACCGTAAAATAAGAATTGGCCTATAACACAATCTTTTATAGGCTACTCTATTCGATCATTGGGATTATTGTTTCAATCCCTCACCTCAAACTAAAATTTCACACCCTAAATAAGAATCGATATAAAATGAGGAGATCAACAAGTAGCAGAATCCTTCTATCTTAGGAAGGCTCAATTTCGCCCATCTGTTACCTTAGGCATGAAGGACTTTGACCTCTATAATGAAGATATTCCTCAGAGGGAATTCCCTACAAAATATTATACTTATGTCTCTTTATTGAAAGTGCTCAGATGACACTAGAAAGTGCTCTAATATCACTTGAAAGTTCTTAGGGATGTTAGGCCCTCATGAACTAGCCCAAGGCTAATTAAGAGAGAGATGAATTGGTTGTTAAAGATCTTTTAAAACAAGACTACAAACCAAAACACGACAAAGAAATTAAATGCGGAAGTAATAATAAGAAAAGAACACACTGGATTTATAGAGGTTTGGTCAAACCTTGACCTACATCCACTCCTTGGAGGCACCCTCCAAGTATTGCACTAAACTAAGTGTCTCTCCTTTAGCCCCCACATCTAGGCGGAGAAGCCCTTACAAAATCACTTCCACCGTCCCCGGTGCGGCGGAATCGCCGGGTCTTTTGACACCAAAGAGATCTTCTTCTTTGGTGAACTTCCCTCGAGATAAGCCTTGAATCAGACAGTATTTAGGTGTGAGCTTGTCGGAGCAACCGTGTGGAACCCCCTCCACACTCCCTTTAGTCCCCCCTCACAGGATCTTCTCCCTCTCTCAAACTCCACCCTTTCATCACTCCCTTTCAAGCTTTCTCTTCAAGTTTCCCCCAAAAGAACGAAGCTATAGTGGCTGCCAAAGACACTTACAAAGTGCCTTATCATAGCTTAAATAGAAGAGCTTAAAACAAGCTCATTAATATAAGTTGTCGACATTATCGTCCTGGCCGATCAATATAAATTAAGTTCATTAGCCCGAGACGATTTGGGACGATCATAAGAAAATTGGCTACATCGTCCCGGTTGATTAGTTTAAAACCGATTTCAATCATCCTGGTCATCATCCTGAATAGATGCTGGCCGATGTAAATCATCCAGGACATCGTACTGGCCGATCATACTATCGTCCCGGATGATGTGATCGTATCAATTAGCCATTAATGCTTTCCAAATATACCATATCAATTTAGGCATAATTGTGTTAGATTGTCCTGGACAATGTGTATATCATCCTGGCCAATTTTCTAAAATAAAGAACACCTAATCTAATCATGGCAGCTGATTTTTTCTGATTTGAGCCTATCGTCCTAGCCGATACAAGTATCGTCCAGGCCGATCAGCTTATGATGGCTGCCTTAATGAGGATGCCTAATAAGGGTTTTTGTTTTTGAATAGATTATCCAGGCCGATATAAATATCGTTCTAGACGATGTTATCAAAAATAGAAATCTTTAGGGAGCAACAGAAAATCTTTCAAGTTATAAAAACATCATGAGCCACACCAAATACAACAGACTCAAGAAAGAAAAAAGTGTACAAACTGACTCAGACCTAGTCTACCCAATCTTGAGCTGATTCCAAATTTCAGTCCGATCGTGTGAACCTGAAATGTCAGTACATAAGACAGTCGTAGAGAAATAAGAATGTTTGTTATCATCAAAATCATAAACCATTGATCCGCAACAATCTCCCCCCTATTTGATGATGGCAAACAATTCAATTTGAATTTTAAAAAAAATAATTTTCTCCTAATCTCCCCCTCACTAGAATAAAACCTTTTTAAAAAAATAGGGGAGATAAAAAATATTTTTGTTGTTTTTATATTTTCTCTTGAAAATAATAAAAAAAGGATACAAATTTAACATTACATTCTCCCCCATTGCCATTATCAAAAAGAAAGGAGGCACAAAAAATAAAATAAACAAAAGAAAAAAAAAATGTTCCCTGATCCAGTGAAAAAATAAATTTTCTTAAAATGAGAAATTTACCTCTTGATTTTAATCAAAAACTTAGTATAATTAGAATGACAACACATAGCCCAAAAAAGTTTAGAAATTCAGAATTAGATAATCCAAACTCAAGTTCTTTTAAAAAGGCTAAAAAACTTTTTAATTCAATTTCTAAATCAAGGAATAAATTAGAGAAAGAAACAATTATTTTTCAAAAACTCCTTCCATAAAATATATATCTAATAGAAGATCAATGCACGAATTGTTTAATCAAGAATCAAGATTTTCAAACTAAAGTATCGAAAATATCAAGGGTTTTCTTAAACTTTTAAAAAGTATAAGAGTGGTAAGCATTAAATTTGTGGGCTCATTTTATGCCTCTTGACAATTGGTTGGCGCACTGCGCATCTTTTGATACACTTTGTGTATTTTTTTTTAATTTGGCGTCATTGCGCATCTTTTATTTTTGGCATCATTGGCCAAATTTTTTTTTTTAAATATGCTACCTTTATGAAATCTTAAAAATCAAAAGTAAACCCATACTATTGACAAAAACAAAATTCTTGATTAAGAAAATTATGATGTAGATTCAGCACCTTGCAAAAGATTCCTATGTTATAAATAAAATCTAGGGAGATCAAAAAAATTGTTTCAAAAACCAATTTAAAAGATGAAAAAGATTTTAAATTAAAAGTAGAATAACCTCTTTTAGGAAACAGAGATTGAGAGTCAAACACATGAGTTTCCTTCCTTTGACTGTTTTTAGAGAAGTCAATCGCAACTTACCAAAGAGTTCAAGAAAAAACAGGAAGTAGATTTTTCATTTTTAGAAAAGTGAATTTGTGTGTTGATCAGAAAAACAAATTTCACGAAATACAAAAAGAAGAAAAAAAAGAAAGAAAAATAAAATAAAAATAAAACACAACAAAGAAGACTTTTTAACCATTATCTCTCTCCTGGTCCGATACTTCAGAAATCAAGTCTGCTCATGAGATTTTTTGCTTTTCATTATTTCCCCAATTTAAATTTAGCTTTGTCTTACTCTTTTTTTTTAGGAAGAATTCTTAAATTAGGGCATTGATTTTTCATATGTCCAGTATTCCTACAATGAAAGCAAATAACATCAGAAGAAATATGAATTTCCTTACCATTTTTACCTATTTTCCACTTTTGCTTATGCTTTGGTGAGCTTTGTGATTTGCTTAACAAGTCATTACCAACTAAGCTATCTTCTTCTCTATCTTCCATTTTTAAAACAATCGTATCACCTGCATCCAAAAGTCTTTGACCCAACCCTTGCTCGTAGGCAATGAGTGAGCTAATCAAATTATCAAAAGAATATACATTCAAATCTTTAAATTCACAAATAGCAATAACTTTAGTTTTAAACTTATCTAATAGACAATGAAGAATTTTGTTAACTTTTCAAATTTTGAAAATTCTTTTCCTAAGGCTTGCAATGATGTTACAATTTGAATGAATTTGGAATACATGTCTAAGATCGTCTCATAAGGTTTTATGAAAAATAGTTCAAAATCATGCATTAATATATTCAACTTGGATTGCTTGATTTCACTAGTGCCTTCATATATGGTGTGTAATTTATCCCAAACTTTCTTACCAGTAGTGCACGTGGATACTAACATAAAATCTTCAAAATTTAAAGCACAGAAAAAGTAATTTAATGATTTTGCATTAAATTGAGCATTGAGTCATTCTTCCTTGTGCCATTGATTAAAAGGAATATCAGTTTTAATTCCATTTATAGCACGTGATGGTGATGTATAACCTGTTAAAATCATATGCCACATGCAAAAATCGATTGATTGCAAAAAAATAGACATGCGAATTTTCCAAAAATCAAATGTAATATTTTCAAACAAAGGTGGTCTGGTGATTGAATAACCTTCCGCAAAATTATGATTTGAAAAATTAGCCATGGATTGAAATTCAAAAAGTTTTCAAACTTAGTTTTTATGAATCCCGGTCTGATACTAATTGAAAGTGCTCATATGACACTAGAAAGTGCTCTGATACCATTTGAAAGTTTGTTAGGGATGTTAGGCCCTCATGAACTAGCCCAATGCTATTTAAGAGAGAGGTGAATTGGTTGTTAAAGATCTTTTAAAATAAAACTACAAACCAAAACACCACAAAGAAATCAATGATGCGGAAATTAAATGTGGAAGCAATAATAAGAAAAGAACACACCGGATTTATAGTGGGTTGGTCTAACCTTGACCTATGTACACTCCTTGGAGGCACCCTCCAAGTATTGCACTAAACTAAGTGTCTCTCCTTTAGCCACCACAGCTAGGCGAAGAAGCCCTTACAAAATCACTTCCACCTTTCCCGGTGCGGCGGAGTCGCCGGGTCCTTTGCCACCAAAGAGATCTTCTTCTTTGGTGAACTTCCCTCGAGACAAGCCTTGAATCAGATGGTATTCAAGTGCGAGCTTGCCGGAGCAACCGTGTGGAACCCCCTCCACACTCCCTTGAGTCCCCCCTCACAGGATCTTCTCCCTCTCTCAAGCTCCACCTCTCCTCACTCCCTTTCAAGCTTTCTCTTCAAGTTTCCCCCAAAAGAACGAAGCTACAATAGCTGCCAAAGACTCTTACAAAGTGCCTTATCATAGCTTAAATAGAAGAGCTCAAAATAAGCTCATTAATGCAAGTTATCGACATTATCGTCCAGGATGATACTAATATCGTCCTGGCCGATCAGTACAAATTAAGCTTATTAGGCCGGGATGATTTGGGACGATCAGAAGAAAATTGGTTACATCGTCCTGGAAGATCTCACGATCATCCCGGCAGATTAGTTTAAAATCGATTTCAATCATCCTGATCATCGTCTTGAATAGATGCTGGCCGATGTAAATCATCCAGGACATTGTCCTGGCCGATCATACTATCGTCTCGGATGATATGATCGTATCAATCAACCATTAATGCTTTCCAAATATAGCAGATCAATTTAGGAATAATTGTGTTAGATCGTCCTGGACGATGTGTATATCATCCTGGCCGATTTCCTAAAATAAAGAATACCTAATCTGATAATGGCGGTTAATTGTTTTTGAATTGAGCCTATCGTCCTGGCCAATACAAGTATCGTCTAGGCCGATCAGCTTATGACGGCTGTCTTAATGAGGATGCCTAATAAGGGTTTATGTTTTTGAACAGATCGTCCAAGCCGATATAAATATCATCCTGGACGATGTTACCAAAAACATAAATCTATAGGGAGCAATAAAAAATCTTCCAAGTTATAAAACATCAGGAGCCACACCAAATACAACAGACTCAAGAAAGGAAAAGGTGTACAAACTGAATTAGATCTTGTCTATCCAATCTTGAGTTGATTCCAAATTTCAGTCCGATCGTGTGAACCTGAAATGTCAGTACATAAGACAGTCGTAGAGAAATAAAAATATTTCTTATCATCAAAATCATAAACTATTGATCCGCAACATCTATTAGATGAGCTCCCTTCAAGAATGGTTCAAATTGGTTCGCTTCTCCAAGATGAAGAGAAGAAAATTTATGTAGATTTTCTACATATAAACCAAGATATTTTTGTGTGGAGTCCTGCCAATATGCCTAGACTTAACCCTAAAGTAATCATGTAATCCCTCAAAGTTAGCCCGACATACATGCCAGTAATCCAAAAGAAGCAAAACTTTGTTCAAGGCCATCAACAGATAATTGAGAAGGGAGTTGATAAGCTTTTGGAGGCTGGATTTATTAGGGAAGTACACGACTTCACTTGATTGGCAAATATCATCATGGTTCAAAAGGAATGTGGAGCCTATAGAATACACGTAGACTACACAAATCTTAGCAAAGCCTCCCCCAAGGATAGTTTTTGGCTTCCCCATATTGACCAATTGGTCAATGCCACCTCTGAACATCAAGAGTTGAGCTTTAGGGATGCCTACTCTAGATACATTAAAATAAAGATGGACCCTACTGATGAGGAGGCAACAACTTTTCAAACAGACAAGGGATTGTACTACTATTATGTGATACCATTCGGGATTAAGAACTTTCGAACGACATATCAAAGTCTTATGTATAATGTTTTCAAAAATCGTATTGGGCGCACTATAGAAGATTATGTCGATGATATGTTGGTAAAATGTCCTAAAAATTTCAACATATACCTGACTTAGAACAGAGCTTCCACCTACTATGATGTTATAATATCTGATAATCTGACTCAATCTAACAAAGTGTGCTTTCGGAGTCACCTCTAAAAAGATCTTAGGGTTTATGTTAACCAACCGAGGGATTGAGGCCATTCCCGAGAAGAACAAGGCACTAAGGGACATGGACAAGAAAACCTGCCCTTGGTGCTCCACCCCGACAACATGCCATATACAGGAAAGTCATTAATAGTCCATAGTAATGTTGCACGCATCATGAAATTTTCTCCACTTGCTGCATCATAAAATTTAACACCTTGCCATAATTATTGTAGTTCATGAATCAAAGGTTTGAGATAAATGTCAATGTCATTTCTATAACTTTTCTCACCTGGTATAATCATTGAAAGAATAAACGATGATTGTTTCATTCCACTCCATGGGGGGATATTATATGGCACCAGAATCATTAACCAAATGTTGTATCTACTACTCATTACCTTGAAAGGATTAAAACCATAAGTAGCTAAACCAGGTGAACATTATGTGGATCTGTGGCAAAATCAGAAAAACTTAAATCAAATTATTTCCATGCTTCTCCATCAGTAGGGTGTCGTAGCATACCATTTGTATTTCATTTTGTGGCATGCCAAATCATCTCTTCTGTCATTTTTTTAGTTTTAAATAATCTTTGAAGTCATGGAATCAAAGAAAAATATCGCAGAATCTTAGCAGGTTTATTCTAAACTTTTTTATCTTGTGTAATATTACTCTTTTGATTAGGAGTTCATCTTGATGCTGCACGTACTTCACATACATTCTCATTAGACTTATCTCCCCAAAATAATGTGCAATCATTAGGGCATGCGTGTATGTTGGTATAACCAAGATCAAAAGACTTCATTAATTTTTTAACTTCATATATACTTTTGGGCAATGATGATCCTTTAAGAAATGCTTCAATAAGTAACTCTAATAACATATCGAAAGATCTTGTAGTCCAAGAGTTTAGGTATTTCAAACGAAATAAATGTAATATGAATGAAAACTTTGAAAATGTCTTACATCCGGGATATAATTCTGCCCCACATCATCTTCCAATAACTTTGACTGTTTTTCATCTAGTTTATTTAAAGCTTCAGTAAAGTTTTCATGCTGATCTACTAAGTTAATCGATTCATTGATTGGAGAAAATGTATCCCTAAACAAGCCTTCAATATCATATATATGTGATTTCTCATTTTGAGTAGTTTCTGATTCAAAATCATATATATTAACAACACCTTCATTTTCTGTACATTTAACAACAACTTGATGATCCTCCCCATGTCGATTCCAAACAACATAGCCCGTAAAGAATCCATTGGTGATAATGTGTTCCTTGACATCTTGTACTGAATGAAAATATCTGTTGATGCATAATTTGCAAGGGCATAATATCTTTCATGATAGATTCTTACTATGACTAGCAAAATCTAAAAAATCTTCAACTCATTTTTTGTATTCACGACTCCATCTTGACATGGTTATCCAACCCTTATTCATTTTAAATTCAACTGCAATTTTTAACCATTGACAATAGTTAAAAATATTATTTTAGTTCTCGGCTAGAAATACTAAAAGTTAAAAAAAGAAATAAGCATGCCTTTAAACGATCGGACATGTAAACTTTATTCAAATGTAACAAAAGATGGTATGAAATTAATAACATGGTTTAAGAATTACAATTGATAAACTAATAATCTTTATTTTTAACTTGTTCAATCTATTCAAGTTCTATTGCAATCATGGAGGATTAATAGAACGCATAATAATGATTCCAATACATATGAGAATGTTGTAAATAAATATAAGCCATCATATCAAGTTAAATTTTAACAACTCAATATTACTAATAACTATCTTGAGTTTACACTGCTCAATGATAAAAAGGCCTAACATTTTTCCTAAAGGAAAATGCAGATGTCTAAGAAATTTCAAAGCTGCGACCATTTCATCTAATAAATAAGAAGGATATTATAAGAATGAATATAACTTGGTCAACTAATGAACATTGATTTTAATAACAGGAGACTTGTAAAATAAGTTTAGTTTGCAACTTTGAACAGTGAAATTTTGAATATATAAGGATGAGTGAATGGTTCAAATCTCTTGATGAAATATTTGGTTTGAAGTCTCTTGAAGAGATTTAGGCTTCGTTTGGAATATATTTTTTATATTGTTTTAAAAAACAATAATAAAGTTATCCCAAATGAAACCTTAGATTTAAAACAAATATGTTATCTAGTGATCTAAACAACTCAACTTAATTTTGGATTAGAAAGTAATAATCAGCTTGCAATCTAACAATAAAGAAGTTTGATGATTTGGAACAAAAAATTAGATTGATTAATTAGCATTGATCTTAATGAGTTATTCAAATATGTATATATAATAATTTTATAATAATAATAATAATAATAATAATAATAATAATAATAATAATAATAATAAAGATCTAACTAAATAAAAAATGGAAGATCATTATATTACAACCCAAACATCATAAAACACCAATCCAACAATTTACAAATATTAAAAGGACTGTCACCTAAACATACAAAAGACAAAGAGGCTTTTTCAACATATCATTCAACAAGATCCAAGATCAACATAAATATATATTTCAAAATCCTTTGTATAAACCAATATAATGGTATGCTGAAATATTCATATATAATCACAATAATATTACATATATCCAAATATAACTTATCATAAATTTACCAAATTACCTTGTATAATTTATATGTAGTCAATTTCAAGATACTGTAAACAAAAAAGAGGATGTTTTGCATCTACCTAGTTCAATCCAATAATCATCAAAAGAATATCACTCAATGTCATTAATCCAACCAACAATTCATTTTAACTAAATATTAGGAAAAAACCCACAAATAGCAAATACAAGCCTATCAAACAGCTACATATGAACTTCTATTCTTTTGTTAAATCATGTTAAAATAGCACATAAAAACATAATCTCAAACCAAAGAGAAATAAAGTCATCCACTTAAAAAGTAAAGCTGATTGTAAACAACAACAAACCAATCAAAGTACACTAAAAAAGAAACCTACAGAAAGAAAAAGCAAGCAAAAACTGAAAACTGAAACAATGACCAATATCTATTCTTGTGATAGTAGCTTATCAGGCATCTACATTTTTGTTGGAATGAACAGAAAAATACTAAACAAAAGAAATACCTACAGATAAACTACAAAGAATTTTTTTTAAGAAGCATCAGTGCCCACATCGGCGTCGGCCTCGGCGTGGGCAAAATTTTGTTAGGGTTGGTGATTTGCAAAAGAGATTTTCTTTGTTGTTTCTTTTCTTCCATTTAATTTCTAATTTTAGAGATTAATATAAAGAAATAAGAAGAAGAATGGGAAGAAGAGGGAGAAGAATATGAAGAAGAAGAAGAATGAGAAAAAGAGGGAGAAGAATATGAAGAAGAATAATGAGAAGAAGAAGAGGAAGAAGATGAAGATACTCACCGTGATCATGAAAGGCCCCCGACCTGGATTCTCCTAGGAGATGCGACGTCGCTTGGCGGTTCGCTATCGAGGACGGAGCGGAGAGTTTTTCGGAAAGGAGGAGGAATTAGGGATTTGGAAATGAGAGGGAATTAGATATTTGAGTTACGGTAATCTTGAACAGATTTTAACCGGTGCAAAACATAAGTTTTATCACCAGTTTAAAAACCGCAGTAAGTAAACCCATGAGAAAAGGGTTATTTTTTGGTAGTGATGTTGGGCAGTGGCAGAGACATAAATTTTATTTAGAGGGGGGGGGGTGGCTAAATTAAAATAGTTATGATTACCGTCGCATATGAAATGTTAGAATACATTAAAATAGTTCCATTTTCCGTCTCATTCTCGGAGCCAAGAGAAGGTGTAAGATCAAAATTAAGAATGTAAATAACATAGCACTTAGAACTTATAAGACCTAAATATCTTCCACGGGTGATCTTTGTTTGGATGCGAGAGATGAGCGAAAGGGAAAATAGAAGCTGTGCTTGAGGTCGTGAGTCTCGAGTGGCGAGAGAGGAGCAAAGGGAAAAATGAAGCAGGCCATTTGGGTCGAGGGAAAGTAAGCCACTCAAGGTCGAGACCTTGAATTTCAATTTCCCTAGAGGATTTTCCATATGGTATTCTTTGTAATGACCTTGAATTTCAAAATTAAAATCATGGCTCGGTAGATGCTCAAATAACATTATGGTCAATAAATACATTAATATAAAAAACAACATTAAGATAGTGAAGAAATGAAAGGGATTAAATGTGCATTGATAACAAACCTGCTTAGCAGATGAATTTGACAAGGGCCACATATGTGAGGTCAAAGGGATTAAATGTGCATTGATGGAAAGGCTTATTTTTGTTAAATTTTGTTGCATTTTGGCACCATAAATTATGCGAATAAGAGTAAAGAGAAAAAATATTTGCAACCACATGAATCAATAAAAGAGATGATATAAAGTTGATCAGGGGAGCAAAGAAAAAGAAATTATAATATCAGTTAGTTAGAAGGAAAAGATGAGCATGCAAGAAGTTGAAGTGGAAATTGTGGCATATTTTGATGCCTTATTATTATTATTATTATTATTATTATATATATATATATATATATATATATATATATATATATATATATATATATATATATATATATATATATATATATATATATATTTACAGATTTTTTTTTTTTTTTTTTTTGGGGGGGGGGGGGGGGGCTAAATCATCTGCACGTGCCCCTCTTGCACCCCTTCCTCGCCTATTACGTCGAACATGAGCAATTACACTAGTTAATAGAAATGCATGAAAAAGCATGTTCCACCATAGATAACGTAATGTTAGTGATATTTTTATGTGATTCAAAAATAAATACTATATAATTAAATATAAAGATTTAAATATTAAATATATAAATAGAATTTAATTTCTATCACAAACTAATTCTCTTAAAAAAGAAATTAAAAATAGTACATATGTAATGTTGTTTAAAAATAAAATTATTTACTTAAAAAAGTAAATTTAAAACAAGTTGTATTTTTTATGATATTATTTGTCACATTTTGTGCATTTTCACATTGTATGGGAATTTAATTTTTATACCATTTTATATAATTAATTTTTGGTCATCACATCTTTCTTGTATGTATGCTTGTTGATGTAATATGTGCAAGCTATTTTTCTTCTTTGCTGGGGGACTAAATTATAAGTTAGTATGTACAAATGATGATTCAAAAAATTATTGAATACAAACTTTGCATGAAGATCTAGCACACTGACAGATAAAAGAACATGGGTGTGGCATTCATAAGAGACACCAAGATCATTACATTGAAAAATCTAAAAAAAAAAAAAGAAAAAGAAAACCACGGGGCCTAGCTTTAGTTTGAATGAATCCTTTATTAGAAATAATATCTTTTTTCAAAGAAGGTTGTTAGCTTAATGTTGAAAATGCATATTATATATAGCTCGTTATATGGTAACTACTTTTAAAAGAGTATTGACATGTCTGTCTGTTTGGTCAGTAGGACTACAGTTGACAGGAGGATGATAGTTGTCGGAGGGATTGTAGTAGGCGGGTAAGGATCGTTAGAGGGACTATAATCGATGGGTGATGGTGGTCGGAAGGACCATAGTCAAAGGTCGATAGTGGTTGGAGGGACCGTAGTCAGCAAGTGATGTTGGTCATAGGGATCGTAGTCAGTAGGCGATAATGGTTAGAGGGACTGTAGTCGATGGGCGATGGTGGTCGGAACGACCATAGTCAACGGGCGATGGGGGTTGGAGGGACCTTAGTTGAGTGATAAAGGCCGGAAGGACCATAGTCAAGGGGTGATGGTGGTCGTAGGGACCGTAGTCTATGGGCAACAGTGATCAGAAGGATCGTAGTCGAAAGGCAATGATCTTTGGAATGACCATAGTTAGTGGGACACAGTGGTTTGAAGGATTGTAGTTGACGGGAGATGATGGTCGGAAGGATCGTAATCAATGGGTGATAGTAGTTAAAGGGGTTATAGTCAGATGATTTCAACTCATCCCTTCTCAAGGTCAAGGAGAAGATATCATGCTAAAGAGTATGTTCCATTTATGTCTTATGATCGCTGGAGATTTAGTATTTATCAACCGTTAGGCATATGTCTAGAAATATTTAGTATTTGGGAAAACATCCAACAAAAATAAATACACAGCCAGAAGTCCGACAATGATCAGTGGTCGAAGGCCGGTGATGGGCTTTTGGTACAAGCTTGAGAAAAAAAAGAGAGATCCTACATTGTTTGTCTCCTCTTCTACCCCCCCCTTGTGAAGAATGAGGGGTCTATTTATAGTTTTTTAGGAGTAACATGACTAGTAAATAGGGGGAAGATCAAGAGTTTGTTTAGAAGTTTTTCAATGCTTGACTGATATCGACACCCTCGATCATGGACTTTTTATTAAGCATTTGAGTATCTTAATGATGTCAGAATTTGTTGATCTTGGGCTCGTTGGATTCATCTCATTGAGCCTCTCTATTCAACTACAAGTATAACACATTTGGATAATGTTTATTCATCTAATTAATATTTTGATGCTTTTAAATAAGATTTGGACCCATTTGGGATCATTTTGGAAGATTTTGGTGTCATTGTGGTCATATCTTCGAGATGTTTAGTTTGACTATAAGTTTGCCAAAATCAGAGTTCTGATGATCATGGATTTTATTTTGAAAGTTTTTATTCATATTTGCATTGAGATTTGTACCCAATCAAGATAATTTTTTGATGATGCACACACACACACACACACACACACACACACACACACACACACACACACACACACACACACACACACACACACACACAAAACACATATATATATATAGATAAGAACAATCTTCAATTGTGTATAAGAGCATATGAGTGTACTTTTAAGTTATATAGTGGACTATTTCAATTGAGTCAAACTGGGTGATTTTTTTTTTCCATTTTTTGGTTATTCACATAAAAAAATAAGGTGTTATTTTTAAGTTCTATCTTTTTTTTTTATAAACTTTGGAAAAAAGTTATATATTAAATACATTCTTTCTACCACAGTAAATTTTCTAACATGTATTAATTTGGCACTATTTATGGGAGCATTCTCAATATACTATAAATAATTTTTTAGTGCTCTACAATTAATCCATCTATTAGGGACAACACAATCTTGGTGGTGATGGCCACACATGCCACACTTTGGAAGATCATATATGAATGATGGAAGAAGTTCAAGTAGAACTCTTACAGCTTTTAGAGAAGCCTAAGTAATAAAGAGACTATTATACCATAATAGAGTTCTCTCAATACAAAATCAACAATATTTTTTTAATATTCCATTTGATTACATCATCATGATGCAACTCCCATTCTCCTTAAATCTCAATATTTTTTATCAAGCACTTCAATCCATCCTTCATGCGTTTCTCAACAAATACGTAACCCTCAACTAGCCATGAAGGGCTTAAATTGACCTGGCCTTACTGATGTCTCTAGTGATCTTAAAAGAGATGAGCTTTGATCCTTTTTAAGAAGGAATTCAATTTGTGGGAAGAAAACTAATTTATCTCTCATTGTTACATTCAAGAGTGTTCAATTATGGCTAATGCAGCCCTGTAACATCTTATTCATTAAGGTTTAAATTGTATGCAATTGGTCCTTAATACAAGACTATTTACTCTTATAAATATATTGAACACTACAAAACCATCATTAGCCAACCTCGAAAAAATTTGATTCTACATTGGACTTTGAGTTATTTAAATGTCCAAACATAATTTAAGATCATCCCAAGCTTCTATATAGCTCATGTTGACCATACAGTGTTAAAATAAGCTAAATTCCCAAGGTGACCTACTTTGGTTTTCCTTAGGTTTTATCATTCAATAACCTAAACCTATTCTTCTAACCTATGCACATAGATCCCTAAGACCATGGCCAAGAATTTTTCATGAACCCAAGTGAGTGAAGAGAGTAAACCCTACTTGTATCAAAGTCTTAAAATCAAATTTAGTCCAATCTAAGCCATCAGAATGCTTCCTTATGATTTCTTGAACCTTCTAGAGCTTCTTCCAACTTAACCCGCTTGCATGAGCTAAAAATTTAGATTGAACCAGGGACAAATAACTCTTGTGAGTTCAACATGGAACGACCTCTATAACTATGCCCAAGCCCTTAAAATGTTCCAGGACACTTATACAAACTTTATTGGACTCCTCCTAACTACTTATGCCAGCTCAATTTCTTTTAATTCGCAACCAAATAATTTAAGCCCATATAGATATTCATTTCACCAAAGAAAATTTACCAACATTAATTGAAAAAAAATCTATGTGGGTTCGCATATCACATATAAGTTTATTCGCTTATAATTAAGTTAACGACTCGCCAAGCAATTTCTATATACAAATAGATAAAAGTTTTGAACAATAAATCTTTTTCATTAATAGTGTTTGCAATAATTTCAAAGAAAAAAAGATTGTCTCTATTGTGTATTTTCATTTTAGTTTTCATTCAATCATATGGAAAAGGATCAACAATGGTGCTCTTACTCATAAATAAAGATCGCATGTTCTCCTGTATATAATTAGTTGTAAGGGATTTTCTGATTACAAACAGAATGAGTTTATTAACTTATGAAGTAGAATTATAAATAGTGAATGTATGTTATTAAGGATCAAACAACTTATAATTATTAAAATTTATAATATGAGTAGTGAATGTATATTATTATTAATATTAGAATTTAGTTAAAATTATTCTTGGACTTGAATTTTCATCACTTTATTTAAGCTGTGGGGGCTAACCTTATTTAGACCTTCGAGCTTGAAAAATGTTATTTGAGATAATTACCATAAACACAAAAGAAATAATTGCAATGTTTAACAATATTCTTTGGCCCTTTCTCCTATTTGTGAGAATATTTGTGAACTCTCTATTGTTTTTCTAATTTCATATCACGACTCCTACCTTCCTAGATGAATTTAGCTTTCAAATTTAATATGCAATCTTAGATTGATGAAATTAGGATATTATGGAGTAATTTTTTATGAAAGTACATATCCATTTTTCATCTATCTTTTTATATTTACACTCTTGTACACACACATTGTTGTTGGCATTCATCTCCATGTTGTTGATGGAGTTTGCTTAAATTGTTAATAGTTCCATATGATGTGGTTAGGTATAAAATTATTAAATTAATGGTCTGGAGTGATAGGCTTAATCTTTTGTACTGAAAATGGATTTGACCATTAGTATATTTGACTTAACACCTATCTCCCTTAGGGGATTTTTTTTAATAAGTAATATTAAGACCAATAGTTTGACTTGAATCAAGTAGTTTACATAGTTTGTGGTTCCCATATGTTGTGGCAAACATTGACTATGGTCGAGTAATGTTAAAGATCAAACGACTCTTAAAAATCTTCAACTTTTAATTCAATCCTCAACAACACATTATTCTTGAACTTTTCATTATAGTGGTTAATATATTTTAATTTTTTTTTTGTGATTCATAATTATTTTAGGTTGGAACTACTAATTTAAACACAACTTATAAATAGTTATCTTAATGGTTGAAAATGAAGCACACTTGTGTGCATATCATTATCATTAATGTCAACTTTATGAACTTTGCAACATAAGGAGTTGATTATTCTTTTCAAAGTAATGGGAAATGTTGCAAATCTATTTTTATGACTTATGTTTTGATGATTGAAAAACACTATTTATTCTCTTGGACTGCATGTTGCTTCTAACTTTTCAAGAATCGAACGAGCAAACGAAGCCAGTTCAAGATCGCGTAGGTTTAGGGTTGAGTCAGTCTGTACTTTGTTTTTCTCTTCTTGAGTCTATTTGTAATGGTCAAACAGACTGATGCTAAGTAACCCTACACACACACACTTGAGAGAATTAGAATTTTTATTTTTACTCATATCGGCCAGGATGATATTTACATCATCCTGGACGACCAGGCTTAAAACAGAAAGTCTAAATATGGATTCTTAATTAAGGCAGCCGAAATTAACAGATCATCCTGGATAAAACGTGTATCGGCCAGGATGATAAGCTCAAAACAGAAAGAAGTTGCCACCATAGACAATTAAGGTATACTGTATTTTTAAATAATCGGCCAGGACGATCATTGATCATCCTGGACGATATTCACAAATTATGCCTTAATTGATCAGGAAATCGAGGGAGTAATTAAGGATGATTGATACGATCATATCGTCCTGGATGATCGCAGGATCGGCCAGGACGATCTATTCAAAAACCTTAGTTACTTTAGGATGATAAATATCGGCCAGCTCGTATTCAGAGCTATGCTCTGGACGATTTTCCTCTGATTTGAACTGATCGGCCGGGACGATTGTGAGATCGGCCTGGACGATCAAGCTAATTTTAAATCGTCCAAGTTTACATTCAGGGCGATGCTCTGGCCGATCTTCTGAGTTTTGTACTGATCGGCCAGGCCGATGTCCATATCAGCCTGGACGATATTGTCGACAACTTGTAATTAATGAGCTCCTTTGAAGCTCTTATATTTAAGAGCTCTTGTTCAATATTTTGAACAACCTTTTGGCTGCTGCCATGACCTGAGAAGGTCTTGAGAAGAGAAAGAGAGAGAGGGAGAGAGAGAGCATCTTGTAAGGGAGAACTTGTGAGGGGATTCACAAGGGTTGCTTCAAGGATTGCTCTGCTTCTTCTTAGTCTAGAGTTTCTTGTCCGTGGAAGGGTCGGTAAAGGTAAGGAGTTAGCATCTGGTTGTGGTTCTCTGCCAGCTTCAGGAGGAAGCAAAAGGAGATAGGTTCTTTGCCTTGCCGGGGTGGCAAAAAGAGGTTCTTTGTGAGGGCTTCTCCGCCTAGCCGTGGGGGCTAAAGGAGAGTCACGTTTGTAGTGCAATACTTGGAGGGTGCCTCCAAGGAGTGGACGTAGGTCAAGATTGACCGAACCACTATAAATCTCTGTGTTATTGTTTTCTTGCTTCCGCTCTTTAATTTCCGCATTGTTTATTTTTCTCGTGGTGTGATTTTGGTTTATGTGATTTTTATTCTTCGTGAAAAGATTTTTTAAAAGACCAATTCACCCCCCCCCTCTTGGTTAGCTTGGGACTAAGTTCATATGGCTTAACATCCCTAATGAACTTTCAAGTGGTATCAGAGCGGGATTCAAAAATTTTAAGTTTGAAAACTTTTTGATTTTGATCCATGGCTAACCTTGGGAATCATAACACTACGGAAGGGTATTCTATTACCCGACCTCCCCTGTTTGATAACCTACCTTTTGATTTTTAGAAAACCCGCATGTCAACATTTTTATAATCTACTGATTATCGCATGTGGATGCTTATCAAAGAAGGTTATTCTCCACCTTCTCGTGAAATTAATGGTGTTAAAATTGAAGTTGCTTTTACTAAATGGACCTTCGATGAACGAGATTTAGCTCAATTGAATGCAAAATGTTTGAACTATTTTTTCTGTGCTTTAAAATCTGAGGATTACATGTGTGTCTCTACTTGCAAAACTGGTAAAGAAATTTGGGATAAATTGTGTATCACCTTTAAAGGCACTAATGAGGTTAAAAAATCTCGTTTGAATTTTCTCTTGCATGACTACGAACTTTTTCGTATAAAACCTCATGAATCAATTTCTGACATGTATACTAGGTTTACTCAGATAGTTACTTCACTGCATGCATTAGGAAAAGAACTTTCAAACTATAAAAAAGTAAACAAAATTTTGAGATGCTTGCCTTCATCATATGATGCTAAAATCACTGCAATCACTGAATCTAAGGATTTAAATAGTTATTCTATTGATAACTTACTTGGCTCACTCATCGCTTACGAGCAAGGGGTGAATCAAAGAAATCCTTATTCAGGTGAGAAGAAGAAGGAGAAAACAGTTGCACTAAAGGCGCACAAATCGGATTCTGAATCTTTCGGGTCTGAAAGCAATGAAGTTGCCTTCATCACAAGGCAATTCAAAAACTTTCTAAGGAAGAAACAAAAGCATCATCAAAATTGGAGAAAATGTAAGGATCATAAACATGTTAAAGGATCTTCTGATGTTGTTTGTTATGAATGCAGGAAACCAGGATATGTGAGAACTGATTGCCCGACACTTAAAGATCACTCAAGCAAAGGAAAGGGTGAGGAGAAACCTAAGCTAAGGAAGGACAAGATGAGAGTACAAAAAGCATTTTGGTCGGATTTGGCATCATATATGAAAATTGTGCTTGATGGCAGATGACAATCCTGATCAAGAAGAGGTATGTGAACTTTCGTACGATCAACTTCTTGAAGTTTCAAAAAAAATTCATGCATAATATATGAAATTAAAGAAAACACATGCTAGCTTGAAATTAGAATTTTTGAACCTATAAAAAGAGTATGAAATTTTGACTAAAGACCATCAAATGATTGATTCAAATCATATGACTTTACTTGATGAATTTGATGAGTTAAATAAAAATCATTGTGAATTAGTTGAAAAGCATGATGCATTAAAAGTTTCACACACATCACTTGAATCTGATTTTAAGAAGTCTAAAGAGATGGAGAAAAATTTGAGGATTAAAATGAGATCTTAAAGAGCACAAATTTGAAGATTCAAAATGAATTACAAACATGTAAGAAAACTAGGATGACACCTACTTTTGATCAATTGCCAAAACCTAGGAAGAGGCATTATAACTCAAACCACTTAAGAAATCCTTTTCCTAGAGTTAGATGTTTTTCTTGTGGCATGTTAGAACACATCTCACACACTTGCACTGTTCACCATAGTACACATTTGGTGTGGAGACCTAAGGTGCATGATTCACATCATACCATACATGCATTGCATTCTACTTTTTCTAAGAAGGGGCCCAAACCAGTTTGGGTTCCTAAATCTGACTGTTGTTGAGTTTTGTAGGTGTGCTCTCACCAAAGACCTTGTGGGAACACAGGATAATTGGACATATGAAGGCTCTCAGCTCATAAATGCTTAAACCTACTGCTTCAATAAATTCTTAAAATATGTTTTTGTTTCAGTGTGTTTTATTTCTGCTTTGTTGTTGTTTTAATTTGTTGTGTTTTCTCTTTGCTTTTATATTTGGTTTTCCATATGTTGTATCTTTTCAAGATTTTAAATTTTGGAGTTTTGAATATAGTGTTTAGCATTTCTAAAATTGGTTAAAGGGAAAAACACCGTTAATGGTTTCCCTCCTTCTGACCTTGTTTAGTGGTATGATTTTTTTCTCTAAACAAAAGTCTAACTCAATTGAGCCAATGATTTTTTAAACTAAGATTCTTTTTAACTTGCTAGAATAATCTATCTTGTACATAATATCCAAGGTTCTTATATATCTTTCAAGTTATTTAAAATCATGCCATTACTTTTATCACATGATTTTGATTTTGATTTGTGACTTGTTCTTCCCTATGTTAGAGAGAGAGCTTCTTTTCTCTAATATTTGGAGGATATACTCACAACTAAGGGTGTGTTTAAGGATTTTGTTAAAGGGAATGTAGCTTGAAAGAATTATGAAGGAAATTGAAAAGATGCAAATTTGAAATATATTTATACACAAAAGTGTATCAAAAATCAAGATGCTCATAGAGCCAATTCAAAGACAAAAGAGGTATAAAATGAGCACACTAAATTCAAGCTACTATCTCTTCTCTAAACTCTTAAAACCTAGAGAACTCATTGATTATTTGATGATTTTAAAGGCTTGATTTCAAATTCCTTGATTGAGACAAATTACTTTGTTTTATTATTTATGAGATTTTTTCTTTGTAAATAAGTTTTGATTGGATCTTCTTTTTGCCCAATTAGGTTTATTCTGAGTTAAACATTTTTGCTTTTCAAAAGAAAATTTGTACCATAAGGAACGTCTGATCTAGGGTTAACAGAATCGGATATTTTACCTTTGTCTGATTAGGATTGGCTAAACTCCTTGATCTTGTGAAACTCTAAAATTTAATTATTTGAGAACTTCTCATATGAAACCTTGATCAAACAAAAACAAAAAAAACACAAAAAATAGAAAATTTAAAATTCAAAAATATTCATTTTTTTATTTTCGTTATTTTTAGCTTTCTATTACTATGTTTTTGTCAATTTTTATTTTATTTTTGAAGGCTTTGATCATCACCATCCTTCATTGATTTTTAAATTCTAGTCACATCATCCTGGCCGATACATGTATCGTCCTGGACGATTAGACAAAATCTCTTCAAATTTCATCTGCTGACCTTTTATGTGCTTGCTGTAACTCATCGTCCTTGACGATACGATATCGTCCTGGATGATTTTATCGAACTCTGTTGCAATCATGATGATAGTCCTGGCCGATAGAATATTTCGTCTGGCCGATGCATTTTATGTGCATCGTCCTGGCCGATACACTAGATCATCCTAGACGATCCACGTGTTAGCACGTTTAAATCCTTAAAATTGGATCCAGACGATCCATTATTAGACAATCGTCCTGGCCGATCCACTGTTCATCCTAGATGATACATGTGGTAGAGATTTAAAACGTTTTAACTTCAGCCGGTACGATCAATTATTGTGCATCGTCTTGGACGATACACCTAATCGGCCCGGACGATCTGCTTTTCAACGGTCGTCCGGATTGCCTCCTCGGAACGATCGCCTGTGTCTAATCGTCCTAGCCGATATCTGATCGGCCCGGACGATCGGACTTCTTTTTTGACCAATCGGCCTGTACGCAATTATTGAGCCATATCGGCCTGGACGATTCTGCAATCGGCCTGGCCGATATGGCCGTTTCTTTAAATTCTGGCTGATCCAGCCATATTTTTCACTTCATCCCTTCTCCTCTTATGTCTCCTTGCTAACTCTCTTCTATGGCTGGTGGGAAACGTGTTCGACAAACTTCTGGGAGTTCTTCGAGGACTAGGAATGACCCTCATTTCAGGGAGGCAGAAGATGAAGTCGTCTACCATCGATACAAAGAGTGTGGGATAACTGTCTCCAGAATCATCAATCCTGCCCACATCTCATACCTGGTAATGGATCTTTTCGCTCACACCTCCCTTTATTTCATTATATCTCTTGCTTTCCCCTTTAATATCGAGTTTCTTCAAGAATTCTTTGCAAAACTTCGCATTAACCCTACCTTCACAGCCCTGACCTCCTATGTGAATCGACGCCCTGTCAAAATCACATATCAGGACTGTGTTGAACTGTTACAGCTATCCACCACCGGGGATAAGCTGCACTTAATCGCTTCAGATCCTGACCTTGACTGGTCCACGGCAAACCACTTCCTTCGCCAGACCAATGCACCTTTTCATGTTGGAGAGACTAGCTCTTTAGTCAAAGATGCCAGGACAATCCAACATGTCCTTCGCTCCTCCATAATTCCAAAAGCCGGGGATCGAATCCACATCACCCCTCTACTTTCCCTCACTGCTTTCTACATCATGGCTCATAGAGAATTTAATACTGCGGACTTAATTTTTCAATACATTGATCACTTAACCACAATCCGCGATCCAGGTCATAAGAGGAAACCCAATCTAGCGTTAGGACACATCATAGCCTATGTCCTTAAAATAAAATACCAACTTTAGTATCCTATTCCTCCGAACCTCCCAACTCCCTTCTACTCAAACAGTTCCTTCAGTACCCTTCACAGTACTCGTCTCCACCCTGGGGATGAGGAACCTCGGGGGGCTGAGGAGGAGGATGCTCCCGCTCCTGCTCCCATTCCTGATCCTGTTCCTCTACACCAGCACTCACCGGTTGATCAGTTGACAGAGAGGTTTGATCGATGGGAGACCCGCTTTGACGCTTACATTTCTGTATAGGAGCAACAACATTCTGAGGATATTGCCCGCTACGAGCAGCACCGCACTGAGGATTTAGCCCGATTTGACACCTACATTACTCACCAGTAGCAGCAGCATGACAAGGACATCGCCTGGTTCAATGCCCAGTTTACTACGCTTGCCAGCTACTTTCAAAAGCCACCTCCACCACTTCCATCTGATGATCAGGGTCCCTCATTTTTCTAGTCTGTGTTTTCTGCTGTCTGTTTTCTGTTTCTGTAGTTTGTCTTGTAGTTTGTTTTAGTTTCTATTATGTTGTTTTCTTTTTTTTTCTTTTGTGTGTCTAGGACCCTCTTTTTGTGATGACAAAAGGGGGAGTAGGTTGTGGAAGGAAAAGTTGATTTGCTTATAATTTTTGAAATTTTAATAAAACTGCTATTTTTTTTTGAGTTTTTCCTACTCGTGTTTGCCATCATCAAAAAGGGGGAGATTATTGCAAATCTATTTTCATGACTTATGTTATGATGATTGAAAAACACTATTTATTCTCTTGGACTGCATGTTGCTTCTAACTTTTTAGGAATTAAAGATCGGACGAACAAACAAAGCTAGTTCAAGATCGCGTAAGTTTAGGATTGAGTCAGTCTGCACTTTGTTTTTTCTCTTCTTGAGTCTATTTGTAATGGTCAAAGAGATTGATGCTAAGTAACCCTACACACACACACTTGAGAGGATTAAAATTTATGTTTTTATTCATATCGGCCAGGACGATATTTACATCGTTCTGGACGATCAGGCTTAAAATAGAAAGTCTAAATATGGATTCTTAATTAAGGCAACCGACATTAATAGATCGGCTTAGACGATACGTGTATCGGCCAAGACAATAAGCTCAAAACAGAAAAAAAATTGCCGCCATAGACAATTAAGGTATACTGTATTTTTAAATAATCGGCCAGGACGATCATTGATCGTCGTGGACGATATTCATAAATTATGCCTTAATTGACCAGAAAATCAAGGGAGTAATTAAGGATGATTGATACGATCGCAGGATCAGCCAGGACGATCGCAGGATCAGCCAGGACGATCTATTCAAAAACCTTAGTTACTTCAGGATGATAAATATCGGCTAGCTCGTATTCAGGGCAATGCTCTGGATGATTTTCCTCTGATTTGAACTGATCGGCCTGGACGATCAAGCCAACTTTAAAAAGTCCAAGTTTGCATTCAGGGCGATGCTCTGGCCGATCTTCTGAGTTTTGTACTGATCGGCCAGGCCGATGTCCATATCGACCTGGATGATATTGTCGGCAACTTGCAATTAATGAGCTCCTTTGAAGCTCTTCTATTTAAGAGCTCTTGTTCAACATTTTGAACAACCTTTTGGCTGCTGCCTTGAACTGAGAAGGCTTTGAGGAGAGAAAGAGAGAGAGGAAGAGAGAGAGGATCTTGTGAGGGGGAGCTTGTGAGGGGATTCACAAGGGTTGCTTCAAGGATCGCTCTGCTTCTTCTTTGTCTAGAGTTTCTCATTCATGGAAGGGTCGGTAGAGGTAAGGAGTCAGCAACTGGTTGTGGTTCTCTGCCAGCTTCAGGAGGAAGCAAAAGGAGATAGGTTCTCTGCCTTGCCGGGGTGACAAAAAGAGGTTCTTTGTGAGGGCTTATCCGCCTAGCCGTGGGGGCTAAAGGAGAGTCACGTTTGTAGTGCAATACTTGGAGGGTACCTCCAAGGAGTGGACATAGGTCAAGATTGACCGAACCACTATAAATCTCTGTGTTATTGTTTTCTTGCTTCCGCACTTTAATTTCCGCATTGTTTATTTTTCTCGTGGTGTGATCTTGGTTTATGTTATTTTTGTTCTTCATGAAAAGAATGTTTAAAAAGACCAATTCCAATTCACCCCCCCCCCCCCCCCTCCCCCCCCCCTTGGTTAGCTTGGGACTAAGTTCATAGGGCTTAACATCCCTAACGAACTTTCAGGAAAGTCCAAGGGATGATTTAATGGACTTAATGCTTTGGCAAAGTAACCTCTTACTATTTTTGTTCCATGTAAATGCTCTACTTACAACACTTTTTGCTCTGGGTAATCAAGCAGCTAAATTGGACCTTAAATTATTCCATTTTCTTACATGGTAGGACAAGATATTTATCAACATAATGAAAATAAGTCTTGCAATTATTATTTGCTCTCTTCTAAACCATTAACTAAATTGCCATTAACGAATTCAAGAAGCTTTTTAAGTTATTGTCAATGAGCATGTTTGATTTCACAGGATACTTTGAACTAAAATTTTCTTCGAATTCAAGTAGCTTAGAGATACAAGCATGATTCAAACATTGAAAATGCAATATTATTTTTAAGTAGAATTAGAAATTTCCCACAAAAAAGGAAAAGTCTCAAACATTACTATGAAAAAAACTGGTTCAATAAGCACTTTAACAATACTTTTTTCATGAATTCTGATGAGTCGATATAAATGTAAGTTGTATCATTGCAGACAAAATCAATAAAGACCGCAAAGTTTAAGATTGGCCTAATCAATGACTATGTGATGTTATATGTTGATATGAATTCTCTATTTATAATTTCCAATGTTCTTCCACCATTTTGTTAATCTTCTTGTAGGCTTCCATCTCAGAGCAACCATGCTCTTTAACATAGCATTGAACTATGAAACAACATGAATCCTTTTTTGTTCATTCTTAAGAAATTAAAATGAGAATATTGTTGAGTGCAATATGTGATCAAAATGAATGTCTAGTGGATTCTTTAGAAAAATGATAAAATAAACATTTAATATTTTGAAAAAGCTCATTTGGAATATCATATTTAAATTACATAATTTTTTTAATATAATTAGTATTTCTTATATCATCTGGTTTTACCCCAATCGAACCATCAAACCATTAACCTTTAATTATTCCTATTTGTTGACCAATTCAAATTTCACAACCTTCCTAAAAATATTCTAGGATGCTTCTACAAACCTTATTGAACTCTACCTAATTTCTTATACCAGCTTAGATTCCCTGGCTTGGCTTCATAGGTCAAAGATAAAAATTATATATGGCTTCTTAGGTCAAAAATAAATTTATTAGGTTTTCGTTAAGTTAATGATTTTCCAATAACATGTATTTTCATCCTACAAATAGTCAAAGCATTGAACAACAAAGCTCTTTCATTAATAGAGTTTGCAAAGTCTAATTTTAAAGAAAATAAAAGAATGATCTCCATTGTGTATTGTCGTTATAGTTTTCATTCGATCATATGGAGAAGGCTCAAAACTGATGCTCTTACCCAAAATTGAAATGAGCATGTTCTCCTGTGAAGAAGAGTTGTGAGGAATTTTATGCCTTCAAAGTAGAGAATGAGTTTATTGAGTAAAATGAAGAATTATAAATTGTGAATGTATGGGATTATGGATCAAACCACTTATAATTATTAATATTTATAATATAAAGTGAATGTAAGTTATTATCAATATTCCAATTTAGTTAAAATTATTATAGAGATTGAGTTTTTCCCACTTTATTTAAGATGTGGGGACTAGCATGTCCATAACATAGATTTTGAAAAATGTGCCTCGAGAAAATTAACATAAATAATTTCCATGTTTAACAATATCATTTTGATTTTTCTTCTATTTAAGATAATGATTGTGGCTATGTGAACTCAATGCAATTCTCATTTCATCGCGGCTAAGTCTACATTTCTAGATCAATTTTGCATTTTAACTATAGTCTATCCTCGTTTAGTTTGTTCGTACTAAAGAGTTCAAATTTGAATACTCCAATCCGGTTCTCTTACTCAATATTCGATGTAACTACACACTCCTACTAATATTAGTTTGAGATTGGGCTCATCCCCTCAGCCCTTGCCAACTGGTATAGTGATTATCATCTACTTTCTTCTTTTACTTCTATAAAGAAAGGGAAAAAGACATAAAGGAGTTCAAACCCGCCTTCCAGCCAAATTGTTCCCTAATGGAATGCCATCTTTATGAATTTAGGAGGTTATGGAGTAATTCCTTATGAAAGTACATATCCATTTCTTATGTTTTTTATTTGTTTTAACTTAACCTCTTAAGTGGTCATGTACATGTATATTATTGTTGGCATTGATCTTGATGTTGTTGATGGAATTTTCTTAAATTATCAAGTTCAATATCCCATACTTAAGTACAAAAATATCAAGTGATTGATTTGTATCCATAGGCTAAATATTTTGTAATGAAAATTGTTTGAACCAAAAGTATATTTAACTAAATGCCTATCTTCTTTAAATAAAATTTTTAATAAGTAATATCAAGCAGATCAATTTGAAAGAGAAAATGACTCCTACAAAACTTCAAGTGGTTCAGTGAACTATTGGTGGAAGTTAATTTTCTGAGCTTTTTCTTAATATTTCAGGGAGGATGAAGACCAATGTAGATTTGTGCTTGGTCTCATATGAATAGGAGGTTAATCAGAATTATGAGGCTTTAGGTATAACCTATTATTAAATATTAGAAACTATATTAGTGTAAAAATAACAATTGCTACCCGTAAGCCTATGCTTTGGAGATGAACATGGGATTAATAATTAGTGTATTAGAACCAAGATCTATCAAATTTTTGTTCAATCCTCAACAACACAATATTCTTGAACTTTTCATCAGTTCTTAAAACATTTTAAAGTTATTTTATGATAAATCATCATTCTAGGTTTGCACTACCAATTTAAACAAAATGTTTCTAACAAATAGTTGTCTTAATGGATGAAAATGAAGCACACTTGTGCACAGATCATTATCACCCATGTCAACTTTATGAACTTTGCAATGTAATTAGTTGTTTTTCCATTTCAAAGTAATGAGCAAGTTCAACTAAAGATTTAATGGTCATAATGCTTAGGCAATGTAACCTCTTATTATTTTTTGTTCAATGTAAATGTTCTATTTATAAAACTTTTTTATTTGGGCATTCGAATAACTAATTAGGATTATCAATTATTTAAAATTCTTACATGGAAGCACAAACTAAAAAAAATCAACAAAATGAAAAAAAAACAATTAATTAAAATAAGCTACTAAGAAAATTTTATCTCATTGTATACATATTCTTTGATAATAACTTAAAATCTTATTGGATTTGATAATCATAATTTAAAAGGTTCACACAAACAAGCATTTTGATAGCTTAGAGATACAAGCATGATTCGAACATTACAAATGCAATATTATTCATACATAGATTTGAAAATTCCCCACAAAATAGGAAACATCTCAATCTTTACTAAGAACACAAACTGGTTCAATGAGCACTTTAGCAATAGTTTCTTTCATGAATTCTGATGAGTCGGTATAAATATCAGCTGTGTCCTTGTAGACAAAATCAGTAAAGTATGTCAAGTTTAAAACTGGCTTAATCAATGATAATGGGATGTAATCCGTTGCCATGAGTTCTCTATTTATAATTTTCCAATGCTCATCCACCATTTCTTTAAGCTTCTTGCATGCTTCCATCTCAGAGCAACCATGCTCTTTGCAATAACATTGAATTGAAGAAGCAACATGATTCCTTTTTTGTTCATTCTGAAAGTTCACTTAAAATGAGAATACTAATGAGTGCATTATATGATCAAAATGAATACCTAGTGGATTCCTTAAGAAAAAAATGTAAAAACTTTAACTTTTAGTCATACATATTTAAAATATTAATAATGGTCTCTCTCTCTCTCTCTCTCTCTCTCTCTCTCTCTCTCTCTCTCTCTTACTCTCTCTCTCTCTCTTATATATATATATATATATATATATATATATATATATATATATATATATATATATATATATATATATATATATATGTGTGTGTGTGTGTGTGTGTGTGTGTGTGTGTGTGTTTAATCTATAATAGTAATATTTAACTATGATAATCTTGATTAATGCTATAAAATATGAAATACATTTTGATTTAAGTACTCGGAATATAACTTGTTGAAGTATTATAATTAGTTGAATTTAAGATAAAAAAAATATAGTTTCAAATAGCTAGACAAATATTTTAGTTTTTCTAAGTAATGCTTTCTATCTTGTAAAATTATGATCTACGGCTCTTTTAAATTTTTTTCTTCAAAACTAATGGTGACCTCTCTTCTTTATATATATATATATATATATATACTAAATTTATTTTTAAGATTTCATGTTCTTATTTATTTCCTAAAATGCCACATAGTTCAAAAACTTATTTTAGAAGTTCATTGTATTTCTTTATTTTATGCTACAAATGAAATTATCTTTTTTTTAATATAATGTCTAACTATAACAAATAAAATATGTCCTTAATATCAAGTGTGTATAACTTACCTGATATGAACCAATATCATTCATAAGCCTCCCAACTATGTTCATAGATTTGAGTATTTTAGGACGGCTGGCAACCCATTCATAAGTATCCTTTGAGATCACTTCCTTCATTCCAAGATACGAAGCACAAGTGATTAATGAGTACCCAGCTGTAATCAGTGATACTCTCATATGTTCCTCAAGCTTAGGAACATAGCCAACGCTTGCCCATTTTGATTCCTGAAGGTACGCATGAGCCATTCGCTTGAACTGAAATTAAAAGGAACAATCAAAACAAAAGTAATATGATAACATTGTATAATGAAATACTAGAAGTTTATTTGTTGGTTAAAGTCATCTTTTGAGTACAACAACATCAAGCCTTTATTCCATTACGTGGTGTTAGCAACATGAATCTGTTTTCTCTATTGTGTCTTGTTTAGAGTAAAATTCTAGTTTAAATTTAGTAAAAAAAGATAATTTCTAATATTTTTTAACCAAATCATTTTAGTTCAACTTCTACCTTTCTTAACACAATCCGAATCTAATACATATACTCTCCTAACCAGGTTAGGGGAAGGCCATCATTTTATGATAAATACAAACTATCAATCATAATTTTAAAAATGCAAGAAAAGGTTTGCAATTCTAACTCTTTCTAAATTTACTACCTCAGATATAAGGTAATGGACTCGAAAAGAATTATGTTGGGGAGCTAGCTCATCCTCAATTTCCTTGAAAGTATTGTAAAGTGCAAGAAAGAACCGTTGCATATATTCTGGCAACATACTAACTCTATCAAGATCCCACCTGTAAATTAAAATTTTAGCATAAAAAAGTACTGAATTAGTTTATATATTATAATGTTAATTTATTTTACCTTTCTATTACGTTGGTGAATAATTCAAGTTCTTCCAATGTCCCATAAACATCATAAATATCATCAGTTGCTACAACGAGGGGCATCACCTTTGCATTGATCACTCTAGCACGTGAATAGTAGGGTTCAGAGTAAGTTGAAAGCATCCAAAAGTAAGATTCTACTATTCGATCACGTAGAAATGGTAAGTATTCG
The DNA here is from genome assembly GCA_019514585.1 of Dendrobium officinale. Classification (NCBI taxonomy): domain Eukaryota; kingdom Viridiplantae; phylum Streptophyta; class Magnoliopsida; order Asparagales; family Orchidaceae; genus Dendrobium; species Dendrobium officinale. The sequence continues at coordinate 38,060,025 of CM033697.1, read as the reverse complement.
GAGAAGCCTAACCCTTTCCACCACCTGAATCCACATGAATGAGAAATTTAGTTGGATATCAATTACAACTATCTTAATTAAAAATAAATGCTAAAAAAATAAAGATAAACTTACTCTGATATGATTCGAACCTCTTCTTGATGAATAGATTGCAATATATTGAAATCAAATTTAGCAAAATCAAGTAGCTTTTGATTGCACAATCTGTATTTGCCATATATTTCTATAAAATTTCTAGCTTTGAGCCGGTCAATTCTTCTCACCAATGGTATTTCTAAAGCGTTTCTCACCATCAAAACTAAAGATGGATCCATCTTGCATATTAATAACTCTAAGTGAACCCTTGAGAAAGTTTTAGCTTTCTCTAGTATATCTTCATCAGGAAATCCAAGATAAGCAGCATCATGTAAGCTTAATAATGCTTTCACATTATTGCTTAAGCAATCCTGGAAATCTCCATTATCATCCAAAAACCTATTGAATACATCTACAAGATTTCAAAGATAAGTGATTTGTATTTACTTTATTCATAGCATTTGGCTTTATGATTTTATAATCATACATACCGGAAGTTATGTGATATCTTTCTTGTCTTAATAATCGAAAATGAAGTGCTGTTGCATATAGATCATCATCATCAATGTTGATCGTATGAACTCTACGTAATATGTCATTGATTTCCTTTTGAAAATGATATGCTACTCCAAGACATTGAATTGAGTCAATAAGTTCAAGTGTTTGCAGTGGATCAATGGCATCCGTGAGAATTTTCCTTATCTCAATTTGGAGCCCTTCATTCCTTTGTTTTTGTTCTTCCTGTATTTTGTGTTAGAAAATAGAAAAGTACTACTTTAATAATAATTACAGAAGTTATTTAGTTATAAGAAGTAGGGAGGATCAAAATAACATCAACAAAAAATATTTATAAATTACTTAATTTATTTTCAATGCAATTTAAAAAAGATTTTGACTCATGACAACAAATATATAATAGCTGTAAATGACTTTTGATAATGAGAATAATATATTCTTCTTTTAAGAGGATAAATATTAATAATTACCAGACTCATATTTGATTGAAATGGTGAATAGTTGACGAAATAATCTCCCCAAACAGTTGGGTGGAGATCTGCAGATTGGCGAGCATTTTTCATAGATAGAGGAAGAGCCTCCATTAAAGTCTCTCTAGTTAGAAAGGAAGAGATGCTTAGAGAAGATTTGGATGGCTAAATGAACTGATAGAGCTCACAATTTATAATAGCATGAGATCGAGTGATGATCAATTATTATTATTTTTATTTATGATTTTATCTTTTATATTACAATTTCAAATAAATTAAATGAGTTATTTTGAAGACATGTTTTTATTTGTATTGTGGTGGTAAGTTCCAGTCATGGTTAGTGGCAAAGATCATGATCGGCTACTATCACCTATAGTAGAAAACAATGATGGTGACCAATTGAGAGTGGTGATTAAATTCTTGCTCAAAATTAAAAGAAAAAAAAATTAAGATATTTCCATTAGACGTTAATTAAGAGTGGTGATTAATGAATTGCATGATTTAACACCACAAACAATGAATACTTAATAGTAAATGCTTAATAATAAGAAAAATGTTTTTAGCGTGGAAGCTATGTGGAATACAACCCAATGCTTCAATTGAAATAAAAATTGGACTCCGAACCGTTTTCCATTAAAAAAGAAAAAAAAAAGTTGCGATGCTAATTAAAACAAGTAATATAAAAAAATAAAATATATTAAAATGCCACAACAAATCAGTTGAAATTGCACAAAAAAAAATGAAGAAAAAGATAATTATGCAGAAAACAATCAGAATTAAAATTGGTTTTAAGAAATTAGTAGTTTAATTTATGCGGATGGGAGAAATTTATATCATTCAGTTTTATATAAGGTCACTAGGTCCTCAGATGGTTTACTATTGCAAGCTTTCCTATCTTTATATTATCTAGCTTTCATGCAATATGAAATATGATTTGGAAAATCATCCCTATCACGTAGATTAGATAACCTCCATTTGCCTCCAGTACTTTTGATACATCATCAAAAAAAATTTTGATCAGACACAAATCTCGAGGCAAAATCAAAAATCAAGTTGGAAACTTTTGAAATTTAAATTGGGAAGATCTAAACTCTAATTTTAGCAAATTTATAGTAGAACTGAACATCTCAAAAGTACGAATCCAACGACATCAAATTCAACTCAATCCGAGCCTCAATGGGTCCAAATCAAGGGCCCAAAGCTTTGTTGGAAGGTTCAAACCACAATTTGAAATAACAAATGACTTGCAAACGTGACATGCTTATAGTCGAATCGAGCAGCTCAACGAGACGAATCCAACAAGCCAAAGATCAAGGAATTCTGACATCATTAATACTTCTAAATGTCTAGAGAATGGTCCATGATCAAGATCACAAATTCCGGTGGATTTTCCGGCAGATTTCCAACTAAAAATTTTCGGCAAATTTCTGAATTATTTTTTGACTGGATTTCCGACAGAATTTCCATGGTTTTTTTTTTCCGGCAAATTTCTAAATTATTCCATTTTCTTATATCGTAGGACATGATAATTATCAACATAATGAAACTAAAATCGATATGTATGCCTGACAAAGCACAAACGGGACTAACCCAACCTTGGCCCTTTACTCTTCACGTGGCCATGGTCAGAAAACTCTTGGCCAGCCCTCGCAACCACTTCCAATACTCCAAGATCATCTCTGCCACCTGCTATGACCTATCAAATTTGTGCTAAGAAAGGTCACTTGACTACAGATTGCTGGCATAGAATGAATCTTCAGTATGTTCCTCAAACTCATCATAACCTCAATAAAGCTCTTACTGCTACATCCGAACAACCAGGCAATGATTGATACTTGGACTCAGGGTCCTCTTCTCAAAAAACCAATTCTCTTGACAGGTTATCCATCTCCAATTCTTATCAAGGCACCGACACGGTCACAATTGGGGATAGACAGTCGGTTCCCATCTCCCACACCGGTTAGGGCATCTTGCCAACTTCACCCTGTAAGCTATATTTATCAAAGCTTTTACACATTCCAAATATCCTCTATAATATTCTTTTGATCTCTTGATTAATTAAGGATAATAAGATCTACATTATTTTTGACCCATCTGGTTTTACATTCAAGGATTTGAGAACTCATCAAGTTCTACTATGTGGCCCATGTCTTGAAGGTCTTTACCCTATCCAAGCTCTGTCCGGTAGATCTTCCACTTTGCCTCTCACCACCACCCACTCAACCTCTATAATGTGGCATAATTTCTTGGGTCACCCACTTACACCACTACAGGAAAAACGCCGAAATCCGGCGGTTTTTTCCGGCGGTTAGCCTATATTCACCGGCGGTTTTTTTAACTACCGGCGGCTTTACGGCGGGTTTTGTGCCGCCGGAAAAAATTGCGTAGGAAACTATCACCGGCGGTTTTTTACCGGCGGTTTATGAAGCCGGCGGTTTTCCGACGGTTCCGACCGCCGGTTTCAACCGGATTTTATGTCGGCGGTTTTCCGGCTGTGACGCCGCCGGCTATTTGACCGACGGCGGTCGGAGAACCTTAAAATAGAAATCTAGGGTTGAAAACTTGAAGTCGGCCGGCGGTTTGGGGTCGGGCTGGGTCAGCGAGGTCGGACGTCGGAGTGCCGGTCGGATCTGGGTCAGCGGTCGGAGAAGTTTCGTCGGCGGCGGTCGGAGAACCTTCGTCGGTCGCGGTCGCACGAGGAGAGGCGAGCGGAGGCGAGCGAAACCAGAGAGAAAGAACGAGAAAGAATGAGATGTGAGTCGCGGGGCTGGTCGTTTTAGGGCACTACCCGGCGGCTTTCCGGCGGTCCAAACCGCCGGTAAAAAATTACTTATCAACGTCGGTCAAAGCCGCCGCTAAACCGCCGGTTTTATTTATAATCCGGCGGTTTGCCGGCGGTTTCTGGACCGCCGTTACTACCGGCGGTTTAACATATAAAAAACACCGGCAAACCGTCGTTAACAAACGGCGGTTTAACCTCCGGCTAAACCGCCGGTGACACCGGCGGCCAATGAACCGCCGCCAGTAACCGCCGGTAAAAGCCATTTTTCCTGTAGTGCACTATCTCCAAGTAGAATCCAAAGCTTAAAATACCTATTTTTTTCTTCTGCTTTTTCTTCTTGTAATACGTCTAAAGCTCAAAAACTTGTGTTTGAGAAATCTATGAATATATAAAAAAAACCTTTTGCGCTCATTCATTCTGATGTTTGGGGTCCGTCTCCCATTATTTCTGTTTCTAGGATGATTTATAACACTTTACATGGCTGTTTCCTATGACTAACAAATCCTAAGTTCCAAATATCTTCATTACCTTTAAAATGTTAATTGAAAAATAGCTCTCTTCTCAAATAAAATGTATGCAAACAGACGGATGAACTGAATACATAAATCAAACCCTTGACTATTTTCTTCAACAATATGGCATTCATCATCAGGTCTCTTGTCTGTACACACCCGAAAAAAAATAGATCAGCTAAATGCAAGCATCACCATATTAATAACACCACATGGACCCTTCTGCAAACCGCCTCCATTCTCTACATTCACTCGCTAGAGGCAGTTCTCATAGTTGTGTACCTTATTAACCGAATGTCGTCCAAGTCCGCTAAAAATTCTTCCCTTATTCTACTACTATACAAAAATTCTCCATCCTGCTCGCATCTTCGTACATTCGACTATGAATGCTTTCTATTGTATTCTCCACATAGTTACTACAAATTTTAGCCCAAAGCGAAGTTCTGTGTTTTCCTGGGCTATTTGGATACTTAATTATAAGGGATATAAATGTCTCGACCAGACCACTAACTGTATCCATCTCTCACGACATGTTATGTTTAATGAACATTCATTTCCTTTTCACAAATATATTCAGTCGTCATCCTCTGCTTATCCTAATATCACTCCTTTCCTTCTTACTCCAACATCTGTTATCTATATATCTCTTGACACTTCTGCCAGTACTCGTCCCCACCGACATCTCAAAATCATGTTCCCAATACTACTCCTTCTATGGACGCAGATAATACTACCTGCTCTACATCCCCTCCTCAACTGTTATCACTCACCACCAAATGTTGACTCGATGTCAAAAAGGTTCTTTGAAACCTCATCAGCGTCTCAATCTCATTCACAAACATACATCTGTTCCTACAAAATCTGCCCCTACTAACTATACCAACACTGCTAAATAATCTGAATGGCGAAAAGCCATGGCGCATGAATTCTTTGTACATGGAGCTTTGTTCCACCTCCTTCACATGCTTCCATTCTTGGTTGCAAATGGATGTATAGAACTAAGACTTCATAAAGAAAGCTCTGTCGCAAGATTCAAAGCTCATGTAGTCGCTCAGAGCAACATACAATAATATGGTATTGACTATGGTAAAATTATCAGTCTTGTTGTGAAGTTACCCACCATTTGTATCCTTCTCACCATTGTGTAACATCACAGCTGGTTTGTTTAGCAACTTGACATCGAGAATGCTTTTCTATACGGTGACCTCACAGAAATAGTTTACATGACTCAACCTAAGGGATTTGAAGACTCGTCTCATTCCGAGCACATCTGTCTCTTACGAAAAGCTATTTACAATTTAAAACAAGCACCATGCCAATGGTATAATACGTTCACCACACACCCTCTATCCCTTGGTTTCTCTCATAGTAAATATGATCCTTCACTCTTAATCTTAAATCAGTCTCTTACAAAAAAATTTCTTCTCATCTACGTTCATGACATACTGATCACAGGTAATGATCTTTCTGCTATAACTCATCTATTACATCAACTTAACACCAAATTTGCTATGAAGCATCTAGGAGAAGCCCACTCATTCCTCGGCATCAAGATCACGTTCCTTGGCATCAAGATCACTTTGCATAATAATCAATATCTCCTATCACAACAACATTATGCTCACTTTCTTCAGCTCGCAAATCTTACCCACTCAAAGTCCTTAGCCAATCTTACCTGCACCAAACTTCCACAAGAATTCGTGGCAGATCTTGTTCTCTCCAATCCGGCCACTTATCACAAAATTATTGGCTTGCTTTAGTATTTAACTATCATGCACCCTGATATTGCTTACTCGATTAGCCTTCTCTCTCAACATATGCACAATCTTTTCCTCATCACAATTTTCTTATCGAAAGACTTCTACGCTATATCAATGTAACTCAACATTTTGGCATCCCCATAACCAAACATGATCTTCACCTTCACTCATTTTCGGATGCTGAGTAAGCGGGTGATCTGGTTTCAAGAAAATCTGCATCCAGCTATTGTTCTTTCTCAGGCAAAACTCTCACATCATGGACAATTAAGAAGCAACAAACTGTGGCAAGGTCATCAATCGAATCTGAATACAGGGCTCTCACAGTAGCTACAACAGACATAATGTGGCTTTGCAGAATCTTAGCTGACTTCGACATAAAACTGGATCTACCCACAAATTAATATTGTGACAACATGTCAGCTATAGTGCTCGCCAACAATTCAATTTTTCATGCTCGAACAAAGCATATTGATATAGATCACTTCTTTACTCGAGATCACATCCAAAACTACATCATCAGGTTGCTTTCTATTATCACAATTGATAAAATTGCTAATATATTTATGAAGCCGTTATCCACACCGCGATTCAATCAGCTTCGATTCAATATGATAATCACTCTGAATCCATAAGCTTACGGGGGAGTATTAGAGCATAAACTGTGACAGCAAATTCAAGATTTTCACTTGTAGCCTTATGGGAAATTTCTTGCAAACCAATCATAGATGTACACGTCTACTAGACAGCTATATTCTCTATTTATACCCATGTATATTCATGTTTACATATAACAACAAATTACTTTCTTAGTCATCTTGTTTTCTTGTCATCTTCTCCAAGAATAGCAAGCTCTCTTCAAGAACCACTTCAGTCGCCATCACTCTTTAAAAGGTTTATGTATAAAGGGATTTATCTTATCCAAGAATAAACCATTGAATATAATTGTTTTAAGTAAAATTTAATTTATAGATAATGAATATTGT